>JAJHZJ010000610.1:1728704-2928704 GCA_023548195.1 Bettongia penicillata ogilbyi | reverse complement strand
TAATAGATTCCTATGGGCTGACTGACCAATATTCCAGAATTTACTGACTGTAATCCAGATCCAATAATTATCTCTTTTCAGTAGCCTCACATGTAGTTCACCTCAACCTGGTAACTTGAACTCATCAAGGCAACTACATCTTCTCTTACTAGGTCCTGTCTCCTTATGTATCTTAGGTGTTAGCTCTGACCTTTTTTCTTTCCTGCCCTTTTTTCTCTAAATAATATTTTTCTTATTGGAGAAAAAAAGATGAAATTAGAACGCAGTCATTCCCACTCTCTCTGTCATCAGTTATCATTTTCCCATTTACTTAAAGCAGAGGTGCTCTCCTGCATTTTGCCCTCCCCTCTAAAACCTTCTAAAACATTACTGTCCTTTACCTTTCTGATCATCTTTAACTGAGTGGTAGCTCTCCTCATGTATGCTTCAATCCAGCAACACTCATCTCTTTGCTATTCCTCAAACAAGATATTCCATCTCCTGACTCAGTATTTTCTTGGCTATCACTTGTGCCTGGAAATCTCTCCCTTTTTGTATCTGCCTCTCGATTTCCCTGGACTTCCTCAAATCCCAACCTTCTATAGGAAGCCTTTCCTAATCTTCATGCTAGTGCCTTTCCTCTGTTATTTCCAGTTTATCCTGTGCATAGGTTGGCTGTACTAGTTGTTTTTATGTTTTCTTGTGACTAGATTGTGAACTCCTTAAGAACAAGAATTGGTTTTTGCCTCTCTTCAGATCCTTAGTGCTTAATTCTGGCTGGCACAAAGTTTATTGATCGATTGATTCCTGGAACTATTACAAAAGTACTGACTTACTTTTGCATTCTGCTTCTAATACCTACCCTTGCTGTCATCTTCTACATGGAAATATATAGACCTTCAAAAGTCTAAGTTGGTTGATAAATTCTCTGTGTATCCTCCTTAGTCTCTTTGGACAACTTCTTTTCTTCCTCTTCAGAATTGTTCTTCCTTGTCTCTAGAATTTAGTGCTCTAAAGGTTCCTATCTCTGGCTTTCACTGCAGAATTTTAGTCTATACTATTCTGCTTATCATTTTTCTGAGTTCATTCTCTATCTCAAATTTTCTCTATCTCAAAATCTAGGCTGCATGTCAGACTCTGACTGATTTTCCTTTCTGTTATCACAGTCTCTAAAATGGGGTGATCACTTCCCTTAAAGTTTGTCATCAGTTCCAACTCAGCCAACTGCTCTTTCTTATTAGTGAGAGTTAGATCCAGAATAGAAGCTTCCTTGTTGGGTTCCTAAACCCTTTGAATGACAAAACTGTCATTAAGACAAGCAGAAAAAGTGTTAGCTACAACTCTTGTTTGTCAGAGAGAGAAGTGTAGATGTCAAGATAGTTGAAGTCCCTCCTTGTGCTTTCATGTCAGGCTTGTGATGTTTCCCAAACTCATCTATTTCCTCTTTCAGCCCAAGTCTTGTGTATTGTTCTCCAATGACAATGTCACTTCTCTTTCTGCCTCTGTTAATCTTGAAGCAAAAAATCTCTATCTTATTCCTTTGCTCTAGTTCCTTAATTTCTTCATAAGTACATTTTCTTATTTTCATAGGAAAATATCCACTAGGATTCTCTGACCTCAGAGCATGAGTTTTCTTACCACTTAAACCCTGGGTGTCTATGGAATTTGTATTTGTTTTACTCAGAGGAAAATGTGGGTATGAATATTTATTCCAGTTATCATAAATATTAGTAAATGGGTAGGCTTTATGGTATAATAGATATGATCATAGAATCCTATAGAGAGAAGACACCTTACAGATCATCATTTTATAGATGAGGAAACTGCATCCAAGAGAGGTAAGACCTTAGACTAATCTAGGGACCCAAAGAAAGTAAGTGACAAAGCTCAAAGAGAGTGTGGAATGGCCAGCAAAACCTGGAGGCTAGTCTCAGCCGGGTTTCACCAGAGACAGCTCTTTCAACTCCTCCAAGTTTTAATATCCTCAACAACAGAATGTTCTAAAATGATTATTTATCCAGTCTTGGTTTATTCAGTGTTGGATTAACTGGTCTCTTGAAAAGAGAAGAAAAATCAGGTGAAACAATCTTGAAAAGGAAAGAATCAAATCTTAAGTCTATGATGCAGGGGGAAAAAGTGATGATTGTTCATGTTCCATTTAATTATCATATTGGATTAAATGATCTCTAATGTCCCTTCCAGCTGTACTAGTCTGTAATCTAATGACCCTTAAAGAAAGCTTTATTTGTCATTACTATTTTTATGCTCTATCTAAAAGTAATATTAAATATCAATACAAACAACTAAATCTACTTAGTACCTATTTACATTTAAATTCATTTCAGTTTATAAAGCAATAGTGTTAAAGTAAAAAAGAAATTGGTTGCCAAGCACTAAATTGTACTGTAAGGATCCCTGCAGGGGGCATGTTGACTTAGAAAACCACATATCAACATTATCTATGTTTTATTGTATTTTTCTTATTTTTTTCAATATTTACCAATTACATTTTAATCTGGTTGCAGTACTCAGGAGTGGAACTGCAATGAGCCCAAAAGCAGACTCTTTGAGACCCTTGGTATAAAGTATCCGAAACTTGTCACTCCTAAATTGCCAGTAGAATTCTTTGTCTCTTCACTCTCCTGTATTTTTTCTTTTGAGGTTATAATTAGTATGTATTTCACCCTCCTGATTCTATTTTTTTTTCACTTTGCATAATTTCATAAGATTCTTTCAAGATTTTTTTGTTTTTATTGAGTCAATCATCCAAGTATTTATTGATTATTAACTTTGTGCCAGGCACTGTGCTAAACCTAAAGGTTCCAAAAGCAAAAGTCAAATTAGTTCCTGCCTTCAAGGATCTTACATGCCAACAGAGGAGACTGTTTTATATGTATATATATATGTATATATATAATATTTATATATCATATATATGTACACAGAGAGAAGATAGAGAGATAGCTATATCTATCATCTATCTGTCTATCTATCTATCTATCTATCCATCAACAGCTATGTGTTGTCATCTACTACAAGGCTAGAGGAGGGAGCACTAACTGTCTTCCAAAGCTTTCCTTTATAGCGGTCTTGGACCTGAATTTCTCAACTAACTCCACTTTCTATCAGCAGCTTTGCTTGGTTTGGAATCCAGGAAACATAATCCCCTGGTACCCCTCTCAGCTTTCAGGCTTCCCTTTGTGTTGTTTTCCCCTATTAGATTGTTAATCTGAGGGGTGTATGGGGTATTTCAGAGAGGATTAGTACCTCTGATGTGAGATTTTGTCGAGTCCTTATTACAGCTGCTCATCCACCTTTGGTGTCCACCTGTCACCCAACTCTCTCTTACCTGTGGCTCCAAGAAGCTGCAGCATGTGTAGTGGCCACACCCTGGTAAAACTGTCTCAGCAGATGGGTTCAACTGGTTTTACAGGCCTCAAACCCATTGATGAGTTAGTGGGATGTCTACCCCAAGCATGTGAAGACTTATCCTGGCAGAATGGTCAAATGAGAACGATCTGTTCCAACAGCCAGGAAGGCGGCTGAAGCAGGTACTGTGGAGTGCTCTCCTATCTATACAAAATCTTTATGACAGTCATCTACACATAAATTGAGGTCATCCTTTATGAGGGTGTAGAAGAAAGCAAGCAGGTTTTTGCAATTGATATTTTCCTATGCATCACATCTTTACTATTTCACAATTTTAACTGGAAGATATAATGAATATAAGATCCCACTGAATTTATTTTTTTAATGATTCAAATAAAAAAAGCAATTTGTTAGAGCATAAGTACTTTACCTGCAGTCTCTTCTACAACAAAATATCTTCCACTTATCTATACATTGATATTATCCAAAGTTCTTTGGAAGGTAAGAACAGAAATAACCCTTTTCCATGGTTCTCTGATCATAAACATTATAAATGGAAAGAGGGATGCTTCCCAAAGATAGTGTAGGAGATCCAATGTAGAGTCCAGATCAAAGAGGGATTCCTTGTGACTAGTGGAGGTCCTTTAGATGCTCCTGTTTTGTGATGATTATCTCAAAATATTATAGACTCTTCTGCAAAAACTCTAAACTTTAAAGCAATTGAACTTGTTTTTGTCTATTGCCCAAATTTCAATATGAAGTTGGATGGACATGCTCTGTAGAGTTTTTCAGTAAGTCTATCTCATACAGAGTTGGTCAATCAATAAGTATTTATTTGCACTTATAAGTATTTATAAGCACTTACTATGTGCTTAATAACCCCTGTGCTAAATACTGGTGAGACAAATACAAGCAAAAAGACAATACCTACCCTCAAGTTGCTTATATTCTAATGGGACACAGGGAAGACAACACATTGAGGGGAAGGGGGACAGTGTGGAGAGGTAAGGAGAAAGAACAGTAGTGCAGCCTGGTGGAAAATGAAGAGTTACTGGCCTGGGGCCCTCCTAAGTGGAGGTTCTGGGAGGAACCCTCCAATTAGAGAAAAGGGCCTCAGGGCTAGAGCGTACCTTGGATGTGGGATTCCAAGGATGGTTTCAGAATGAAGAGATTTCTAGGTCAAGATGGAGAAATCCCAAGGTGTGAAACCTGGTGGAAAATGAAGTGCAAATGAACAAGAAAATCCACTTCAAAAAATATAGCTCCTGGAGGTATTGGTTAGCATGTTTTCTTGCTAACGAGCCTTCTCTATTAGTATTGTATGTAGCCCCAGGTTGTCTTTCTGTGCCCCAGCACTAGCAGAAATGCCTTCTTACAACAATGGAGTCAG
Source organism: Bettongia penicillata ogilbyi (assembly GCA_023548195.1). Lineage (NCBI taxonomy): Eukaryota > Metazoa > Chordata > Mammalia > Diprotodontia > Potoroidae > Bettongia > Bettongia penicillata. The sequence continues at coordinate 2,923,966 of JAJHZJ010000610.1, read as the reverse complement.
AAAGAACTGAGACTCAAACAGAAGCTGGGACCACTGCCAGTATGTAAGGATCCCAATATGCGGATCGCATTTAGAAAACTGCACATATTTATATGTTTCCTTTTATACTAATAAATCAACACATTAGAATCAGATTGGCAGTACATTTTAGTCTGCTCCCCGTACTCAGGAGTGTTGTGACACTCGTACAGGCTGCATGTTTTGTTTTACAATAAAGAAAACTTGCTTGTGAAAAGCCTAGTATTAATAGAAATTTTATTATTCACTCTGATTAAAACATTATAATTATCATTTTTAATCAGTATAGGTCTTTAACATTCCACATGCTTTTTTGTATTTTATTTATTTTATTAAATATTTCCCAACTATATTTTAATTTAGTTTGGCTGTACTCTTTCTAGAAAAAAACAAATTGATTTCTTTTTAGTTTTCAATATTAATTTTTTATAAGATTTTGAGTTCCAAATTTTTTTCCTCCATTCTTCCTCCTCATGCCCCATGACAACAAGAAATAAGATATGGACTATATAACCACATACTTTTTGTAGTAGCATTGTGGTTTCCTTTTTCATCCCCTTTCCTCTGCGAGTTTACCCCCATCTTCACCCCTTCTTTCTATATGTCTCCCAAATTTCCAAATTTTCCTTATTCCTGCCTAGATCTCCCATATTCTTTTTTAAAAAAATACCCTTTACTTGACCATACCTCAGGCTGTCATCATAAATGAATAAATGAATGAATGAATGAAATCTATTTAATAAGAATTTACTATGTGCTGAGCACTAAGAATATAAATAGGAAAATAAGTCAGCCCCTGCTCCTCAGAAATACAAATTTTAATAGAAAACAGTGTACACTTTAAAAGCTATCTGTAATCTTTGCCTCCACTTTCTCACTTCCTATACTTAAACCCCATACAATCTGGCTTCCATTACAATACTGAAATTGCCTTCTCCAAAGTCACCAAAAATCACTTTATTGCTAAAACTAAAAAGCCTTTTCTCCAACTTTGTTTTTCTCAGTCTGTTTGAACCTTTGAGATCAGGTATCCTTTCCTCTTTGGGTTTTTGTGACAGTGTTCCTAGTTCTTTTCCTACCTGTCTGACAAATCCATTTTTAATCTCCTTTAATTCATCATGGATGTCAAGCTCTCTATGCAAGATTCCTCCAACCCCAGGTTCTGTCTTAAGATCGCTTGGTCTGTCCACATCCTCGCCACTGATGATGTCATCAGTTCGCTGGAGTTTATAATCTCTATCCAGAAGCTTCCCAAATCCGCATCTCTAGCAGTTTGCAATGTCCATTTGGCTGACCCATAGGGATTACAACCTCCAGGTGAGCAAAGCTGAACTAATTATCTTTCCCTTTTCATTTTTTAAAGTGGCTTCACTTATGCTACTGCATTTATTCACATAGTGCCTAGGGAGTATGGAAACTGGGAGACAAATGTTTAGATATAAGTTGAGGCAGAGCTGCACAGAATCTTCAGCCTCACTCTCTCCTCCAGAGTCGGAGGGCTTTGTCAATCCACAGTACAGCAATATCCAGTATGTGTAATGCATGTAATTGACTCTGTTGCTGATATACATGATTAGATTATTTCATTTTCTCACTCCTATATTTCATTTGGACAACGTAGTTCTATGATTAGGTTGGATTCTGGGGATCTGAGGTACAGGGACCTTGGTGAATGAGCGTTCATTTAGCTCTTCCAGCTTGAATCCAGCCAATTCATTCACACTTGTTGCACTTACTGTAGCTAAAGATAGAATCCACTAGATGGCAGAAGGAACATAATTACAAATGCCTGCTATCCATCTTGTCTTCTAGAAACTGTAAGGAAGAATACCAGATTTGGTTTAACATGGAATTTATACTTCTTGTAGCAATTACATTGATCGCAGACTCATTTCAATACCAGCCTAAATTAAAATTAAACCACCCTCAAGACCTTGGTGTAACGAAAAGCTACTAGATTTGGAATCCGCAGACCTGGTGTCTTTAATGAGAAGGCACCTAATAGGATTGTTGAACAAATGAATGATAAGAGTTGATATTTACTCTGAGCTTTCCGTTTTGTAAAAACGCATTATTTGATACTAACCAACACCATTTAAGGTGGTTAGTACAGGTATGATTATCCCCATTTTACAGATAAGGAATTTTTAAAATTCCCATTTAAGGTAAAAGCTAATAAAGAATAAATGACTCGCTATAATTTGTCACCTGTGCTACTCAAAGCCTAGGTCTCTCCTGTCTCCAAATCCACTTTTCACCCTGCCAAGGAAACCCAATGGAAAAAAATAAAAATAATTCCTTGGATTTACACAAGATCTTTTTTTTAAGTGGTTTTGCATATGCTACTGCTTTTTTTCCTACAATGCTTATAGACTAAGGAAATTGGGGGCACAGTTATTAACATCCCTTTCCCCAGATCTCTACCACAAGTTTTACTGATGGAAAAGTTAAAGGTTAAGTATCTCTCAACAGCATTCCATTGCTCAGTGGTGAAGGAAGGATTTGAGTTCAGATTTCTGGATAGTCCATTCTATTCACAACTTTATTAAGAATTACCTTCAGAATGTGTTATGTTCCCCAACTCTATACAAATTAAAAGTTGATTTCTTACATTTTAAACTTGTCTTAGGTTGCTGGGTCTTGCAGCCTGCTTAATGAAGTCATTTGGTCTGTATACATTGAGAAAATGGAAGTTAGGCTGTTCTTGGTCATTCTTGTTACTTGCTAAATTAAATGAGAAATCACAAATTCAGCTGAAACAACTTTACAGTTGATCCTGTTGTATCTGATCTTAAAAAATGTTTCAGTCCACATATGTCTTGGACACATTTATTTCTACAGAAGTGGGGAGACTGAAAGAAAATACAATATTTAAACTTTAATGAGAAATTTTTGAGTTGGAAGGATATTTATTTAGAGGCTAGCCTGATGGCTTCCCAAAAACTGAACAGGAGAAGGCAGGAAATACTAGCAATACTGAGAAATTTGCAAAAATTCAGTTTGGTGTTTTGATTGTAGGGTTAACATCTCTCATACTGCCACTCTTAATCTGTTATGGAGATATCAATTATACCAATTTTTTTTAAAACAAGTTTTTATGGAAGATTTGAGATAGGAAGAATTTTAAGTCATAAGTAAAAATAAGTTTATGCCTTTTTTTTTTTTTAAGGAGATTCTCTCCCTATCTCACCTGTTTATAGGCAAGGTCCTCCTCTAATCAGTTTGGAAGCTTTGGATTGCTCAATTTTTTGACCTGGGAGAGTTCAAGCCTCTTTAGGCAACATCCATTCCACCACCATCTCCAACCCCCCATTCCCAGGGGCTCATTATATTCCTTCAGAATTTAGTGCAAACACCTCACTGGATTAACTGTTATAGTTCAGAGGTCCTGGGTTCAGTCAGCATCAGCCTCCTCCCATAAGAAGAATTACAGGTATGTACTACCAGGCCTGATTCCAAAGTATTTTTAAAATGATGAGTTAAAAAATTACAAAAGACTACCTATTTTATCCATATAATTTATTTCATTATACTAAATTTGACCAACAGATATTCATTTCCATAGAAAACTACTGAGGAAACTGTGCATACAATCATTATATACAACTTGTTTTTTAAATATATAATTTCAGCACATTGGTTTGAAAAAGTGTCAGACTTGCCTAGCCAACCCACTTTTCCACTTCCTCTGAATCTCCTACTTTTCTCTTTTGCACATTTTAAATGGTCCATTGATACTCACCTTTCCTTTCTCTTTTCTTCTTTTTTTTTTTGCATTTTAATTGCCAGCTTCTTCATTGTCCCTCCAAATTCTCCCAACACCACCACCAAAAAGATTAAAAATTATCCCTCATAACAATTAAGCGTAGTTGTCTACAGCAAATTCATATTGACCATGTTCAAAACTGTATGTCTCATTCTGCACCTGTGATATATTACCTTTCTCTCAAAGGTATAAAGTATGCTTCATTATCAGTCCTTTGGAGTCATGATTGGTAATTGCATTTATCAGATTTATTAAGTTTTTCATGGTTGTTTTTCTTTTACAATGGTCTTCTGTGCCTAATTTCCTAATCTGTCCCAGTGATGAACTTTTCTATTTTTTAACTAGTACCAAATCCCTTTGGCATGTTAAGTTTAATAATGGTATTGTTGGATCAGATGTTATGTACAGCTCCACGGCTCTACTAGTAACACACTTTCCTCCCACATTTCTCATTTTCTTTCAGTGATTGTCATTTTCCTTTTTTCCCCATCTTTTTTCCAATATGATGAACATGAAGCAGAACCTAAGAGTTGTTTCAATGTTCTTCTCTGGTATTAAGGGTTTCGAGCATTTTTGCCATGTGGTTGTTAATATCTTGCTTTTCTTTTTTTGAAAACTAACTGCCTCATCATTGCCTTTTTTTTCATTTGTTTGTCTTGTTCTTACATATTTGAATCAGTTCCCTATTTTTCTTGGATGCCAGACATTTATCAGAGAAACTTACTTCAAATATGTTTGCCTATTAACTGTTTCCTTTCTAATTTTAGAAAATTTTAGATTTTTTTTTTTTGGAGGGGGGAAGGCAAGGCAATTGGGGTTAAGTGACTTGCCCAAGGTCACACAGCTAGTAAGTGTGTCAATTGTCTGAGGACAGATTTGAACTCAGGTCCTCTTGACTCCAGGGTTGGTGCTCTATTCACTGCTTCACCTAGCTGCCCCCTCATTGATTTTTTTTTGAGGAAAAATTTTTTTAATTTGAGTAATCAAAATGGCCTATTTTATTTCCTATGTTCCTCTCTCAAATTTTTTGCTCAAGAATTTTTCCTCTATCCATAGTTGTGAAAAGTGTCACTTTCTTTGCTCATTTTTTAAAAAATGATGTAATATTTTATGTCAATGATTTTTGTCAGTGATGTAATATTATATGTCATGTAAACATTTGGAGTTTATTATAGTGATGATATGAAGTATTTAGTGTAGATGTAGTATGATTTGGGATGCTGGTCTAAACCTAATTTCTACCTAAACAAATTCTAGTATTCCTAGAAGATTGTAGTGAATAGTACTTACCTGTAAAGTTGACATCTCTGGGTTTATCAAGCACTATGTTAATAAGTTCATTTTTCTTCTGGGTCTATGAGGGCAAACAAAATAGGATCTTTTGCTGCTTTTCTTTATACCAAGAAGTATAATGCCTCTGAATAATGTGATTAATTTGATGTTTTCCACCCCTTGTTAGGCCTGGTAGGATTTGCAGGAAGGTCCACACCTTTTGTTAATGAGGCACTGGTTTTCAAGGGATGTGATACCCTCTGGCTCTAAAAAGTCTATAAAGAGTCTGAGGTATGGTTTTATTTGGGAGCTGAGTTTTTGGAAGATTTGTGTGCCAGATGAGAGTCTGAGAAGCCCCTAAGCAGCTCCTGGCCTTGAAAACCTAGGTATTGGTTCTTCCCCCTCTGGTAACCGGCCAGATAGTTGGACTTGTCTGTTGAATTGTGAAGTATGTATTGATTATGGTCAGACAGAGGAAGCCATGTCTGTTGATCATTGATTTCTCTATATTTTCTCTGAAGTTCAAGGCGCTGACTTCCCTGAACTCGGTGAATGATATATGTGCTTGATTAAAGTGATTGTTAATTACTTAAAAGTTGCCTTTCCTTTTAGAGAAGCAGATCAAAGAACTGTGTATGTTGGGGTGTTTACTGATACAGGGTCTTATTTCTCAATCTGTATCATTGATGAGCTTTTCTATTTTTCAGCTAGTACTAAACCATTTTGATGATTATTGCTTTATAGTTTGAGACCTTGTTCCTCTTTACTTCCCATATTTTTCATGCTTTTCCTAGAAATTATAGGCCTTTGTTACTCAAGGTCAATTTTATTATTTTTTTCTATGCCTGCTATGTTTATTAGTTTGACTGATAGGACAATAAATAAGCAAATTTATTTAGAGAGTACTATCATTTTTAATACACTGGCATAATCCAACCATAAGAAAATAATATCTCATCAATTATTTGTCTCTCTTTTTAACTTCAATAAAGAGAGTTTTGTAGTTGTATTCACATAGTTGCTATTTGTATCTTGGTAAGTACACTTCCAAATATTTCCAAGAATTTCAAAGTATTCTATAAATACTTTGAATAGAAATTCTCTTTCGTTTCCTTCTGAGATTTGCTGTTAATTTATAGAAGGTCTGATTATTTATGCTAGTTCATTTGGGTCCTATAAATTCATTAAATTATTATTCCAGGCCAATTTTTAGTTGAATCTCTAGGGTTTTCTGAGCGGGCCATTACATCATTTGCAAAAAAAAAAAAATGGTAATTTTGCTTCCTCTTTGACTATTTCTCTCAATTTCTTTTCCCTGTGTTATTGCTATAGCTAGCATTTCCAAAAATTATATCAAATAGTAGTATTTAAAATAAACATCCATAAATTAAAAAAAATAAGCATCTCTGCCTTACCCCTGATCTTATTGCAGTAATTTCTTATATATAGTTATGAGTATTTGTTTTAGATAGACAATATTTATTATAAGAATGAACGGTATATTCTTACATTTTTTTAATGTTTTCACCAAAAAAAGAATGCTGTATTTTGCCCAAATTTCTGTCATGTGTTTTTATTTTTTATCATTAATATGGCCTATTATGTTTATAATTTTCCTAATATTGAACCAGTCATGCATTGGTGATATAAATCCAATCTGGTAATAGTGTATAACTTTTATTATAGCATTTTTCTTGAATCCTTATTCAATATTCTTTTGCATCAGTATTCACTAGTGATGTTGGACTATTGCTTTATCTCTTTCCTTGTCTCTCCCTAATTTAGTCCCAATAACTAATTTGTATGATAGAAATAATTTGGGAGCATTCATTTCTTTTTTACTTTGATAGAAAATTTATTTAATAGTGGGATTAATTGTTCTTTGAATATTGGATAAGACTAACTTTAAATCCATGTGCTTCAAGGTGCCCCCCTCTTTGAGAGTTCATTTACAACTTGTTCAATTTATTTTTCTGAAATTTGGTTATTCTAATTATCCATTTCATCTACTGTTAATCTAGGTGGGGGTTTTTTTGGTATATTCTTTCACTGAGCTTAAATTTTTCTAATAATTTCCTTTTCAATTATTGTTAATTCTAGTTTTTCATTTTCATATTGGTAATTTGAATTGCCTCTTTTTTTAAAAATCAGATTAGTAAACAATTTTCTATTATTATTAGTTTTTTTAAATATGCCTAGTTTTATTTATCTGGTTAGTAGGGGTTTTTTAACCATTAAATTTTGGCAATCACTTATGATTTTCAGGATTTCTGTTTCTTCACTGAAGAAATTTTTGATTTGTTGCTTTTCTGTTTTTTTTAGTTGCATGCCTAATCAACCAAGAAACATCTAATAAGAACTTTTGTGCTAGGCACTGTGATAATTGCTGAAGATACCAAAGAGGCAAAAGACTGTCCCTGCTCTCAAACAGGGCTTGGAGTCAGAAAGACACCTATGAGTTCAAATCCAGTTTCCGACACTAGATATGTGACTCAACCACAAAAGCCTCTAAATTTGTTAAAGGACAGCATGATGAAAAGAGCACTGGGCCTGGAATTGGGAAGATCTGAGTTCAAATATAGTCTCACACACTTCCTAGCTGTGTGACTCTAGGCAGCTAACAACCTGTTTGCTTCTGTTTCCTCATCTGTAAAATGAGCTGGTGAAGGAAACTGGAAACTACTCCAATATCTTTGCCAAGCAAACCCCTATGGGATCACAGAGAGTCAAACGTGACTGAAACAACAGAATAACAGCAAAAATAAATTTGTTAATGAGGTGCTTATGTCCCAATACATGATCAGTTATCTTAAAGGTGCTATGAACATTTGAGTTCTATGTATACTCCTTTCTATTTCCATTCAGTAACATCAAGGGAACTTCCATTTCTAATATTTCCAAAGTTCCCTCAGAGTTATCACTTTTTTCATGTTTAGCTTTTTAAAAGAGATTTGTTCAGGTCTGAACGGGATATATTCAGGTCCCCAGTTATTATAGTCATATGCAGTAGTGCCAAACTCAAATAGAAATGGATGCCTGTGGGTCACATATTGACTTAGAAAACCATAAATTAATGTTATCTATGTTGTATTTTTATTAATTTTGTTAAACATTTCTCAGTCGCATTTTAAATTGGTTTGGACTGCACTTGGGAGTGTTGTGATCTGCTTGAACCTACAGGTTAGATACCTCTGGTGTTCCTGACTATTTCTCCTTGTAAATCCTTTTTCCTTTAAGTACTTCAATGCTATTCCATCTGTTGCATATGTTAAGTAGTAATATTTCATTAACTGTGGTACCTTTAAAGGTAATGTACCTTCCCTATTTGTCTCCTTTAATCGTGTCTAGTTTTACTGTTACCTTGTCTGAGATCATGATTCCTATTTTCAATTAACCTGAAGAATAATAAATTCAGCACCAGCCCTTCATTTTAACTGCGTGAATTTTGAAGCATAAAGTGTGTTTATTTTAAACAACACATAGCTGGATTCTCCTTTCCAATCCGCTCTGCTGTCATCTTCCATTTTATAGTTTAGTATATCTCATTCACATTCATGGTTATGATTGGCATTTGTGTATTTTCCTCCATAATTTCTATCCTCTTATAATTTTTCCTCTCTGTCTTTGGCTTCTATCTTTACACCAGAGAAGAAGCTGGTGAGAGAGAAGGAATTGTGCCTATAAGTGAAGAGATCTACTTCCACTCCATTGCTCTTCTCTTTCTCTCAAACATTAATTGCTAGCTTTTATTCTCTTTCCTTCTAATCTTCCCTTTAAAATCCATCCTCCAAAGCTGTAGTCTGTTTTGCTGGTGACTATTCCCTTCCCAAATCTACCCTCCCTCTTCAACCCTTCTCTCTCCTTTCCCATTTCCTCATTTTCAGTTCAGTTTAAGTTGTTACTACACCACATTGTGTGTATATGTGTGTACACATTGTGTGTGCCATTCTCTTTTAGCAACTTTAGATAGGAGTTAGATTCATTTGATTCCCATTCCTTCTTCTTATATACTATCTGTGAAAAAGACTACAATCCACTTCCTTGTTCCGCTCTTCTTTCCTAGCATATCAGTGTTTTCCTTGCCTATTCTTTCCTCTCAAGACCATTAAAACAGAACAAACTACCCGTAGTCTTTAGGTTTGTCTTACTAATTTCATTTTGTGACCCTTGAAGTTATCAGGATTCTGAAGGGACACTTGTTTCTTCTTCCCTGTTATAATGTAAGTACTTCATTCCTTTTGGCATTTGCCTGAAGGTATTTTGCTTTTCCAGGGTGATCCAGGTGCCTGGCACATTTGCATCTTATGTTTCAGTTATTTCTAGTTGTAAGCAATTATCATTTAGGGTTTGTTTGGTTTTTTTTTTTTTTGATAAATTTGTTTATTTTAAACTTAAATACAAAGTGAGAAAAGAAAAAAAGCATTACCATGTACACAGCAGACTACAAAAGAGGATTCAATATAAAACAACAAATTTCAATTTCAAGGAAATCTATATAATAAATACTACACATTGTTTTCAAAACTGCCCAGCTTTTCTTTGCTTCCTTGTTGGTTTTCTTTTGTTCTCTGGTAAGCACTTTTTACTTTATATATTCTCCCTTTCCACCCTCCAACCCCAAAGAAGGCTATAATTAAGAATATATGTGTATGTATGATTACATATATACATATACATAGATATCTATAAAGATACACATATGTATACACATGCAGTCATACATATGTGTAAGACCATACTATGCATATTTATACTTGTCATCTGTTTTTCTGAAGGTAGATAGCATATACCTTCATAGATTCAGGTTTTTCCATGTTTTTCTAAATCAATCAAGTCATCATTTCCTACAGCACAACAATATTCCAATCCAATTTTCCCCAAATTTTCTGCATACCTCCTATTTTTGGTTACATAGGTTCTATTTATCCAAAAAAATTTTGATTTAAAATAATTGAAATTATCCTCTTTACATTTCAACAATATTCTCCCTTATAATACAGTTTTTTGCTAAATCTACTTTCTTTACATTATTTTTCCTGATTTCTTTGAAGTTCCTGACCTTTCACTCTTCCAAATGATCTGTTATTTTTTTTCTAACTCAGTAAAAAGAATTTTTTAGTAATTTTATTGGATTGACACTGAATACCTAGATTAGTTAGGTAAAATTGCCATTTTAAAAATTATATATATATATATTACTTCAATTATTTAGATCTGAATTTATTTGTATAAAAAGTGTTTTATGTTTAGATTCTTATATTTGCTGTGTCTGTTGCAGGTATGCACTTAGGTATTTTATACTGTCTAGGTATTTTAATGATCTAAAGCAATATTGAATGATATTGCTGATGTGAAAAAATGATTTTTCTTAGTAATCATTATCTTGGAGATTGCAGAAGGACATTAAGATCTATTCCAAATTTCTGTTCATTATATTGCCCAGAGAGATCTGGGAAAATGTTGATACCTCCCTACTATCAAGATAGGTAATATGGAAATTGATGTCCCTTTGGCCAAGATTAAGCAACCTAAGCCACGTATGTCAAGACCGTCATTTTGATGTAGCCCACCTTTCAGTGTGCTGAACGATCAGAGTTGATTGACATCCCTTGGGAACACCTACTCTTCAAAGGGCATATAACTCTGTACCTCCAGTCCCCAAATAGAGTCAGTTCAGGACTGGATCCCTTAGTGAGGGGCCCAGTTCTGGACTGCAAATCCAGTAGAATGCAAATCAAGCATGCACGTCGCCGGCTTGAGAGAAATTAAAAACATGGACATAACCTAATAGTGTTGTCTGTCGCAGATCAAATTCTACAAGGTTTACGCTGACATAGTGGAGTTTCTCTAATTTTCACTTTTGACCAAGTCTTTTTTAACTTTAACTTTGTCTGAGATCATGATGGCTACCCCTGCTTTTTTTACTTACTAAATTCTACTCCTGACCTTTATTTTATCATTGTGTGTATCTCTCATTTTTATGGTTCATTGGTTGGTGGTCGTCCTTCATTCTTGAAGAAATTCAAAATGACATCACTATACTAGAGTCAAGTTACAATGTATCTGACTGTGACTGATCAGACCAATATAAGCTCAGAATGCAATACCACAGATGGGGCACAGATAGTCCGTGTGAACATTTGGGGTAGATACTCTAAATTTGTGCATCCTGCGTTTCCTTTGAGTTGTTTCAATTCTGCTTTGCTCATAGAGCACAGCATGCTTTCTGATGTGGGCACATCATGTTGAGCGGTCCAGTGCCAGTGTCTCCCATGTCACACAATCAATTCCAAAGTTCTTAAGAGAGACCTTGAGAATGTCTTTGTATCACTTCTTCTGACCACCAAGTGAATGCTTGCTCTATGTGAGTTCTCCATAAAACAGTCTTTCTGACAAGCATGCAGTTTGCATCGAACAAAATGCCCAGCCCATCAGAGTGTGCTCTCTGAAGCAGAGTTTGGATGCTTGGCAGTTTAGTTCAAGAAAGGACCTCAGTGTCTGGTACCTTATCCTGCTATGTGATCTTCAGAATCTTCCTAAGACAATTCAATTGGAAATGATTTAGTTTCCTGGCATGGCACTGGTAGACTGTCCAGGTTTCACAGGCATACAACAATGAGGTCAACACAATGGCTCTGTAGACCTTCAGTTTGGTAGTCAGTCTAATACCTCTTCTCTCCCAAACTTTTCTTCAGAGCCTCTCAAACACTGAGCTAGCTCTGGCAATGCTCGTGTCAATCTCATTGTCAATGTGTACATCCCCAGAAAGTATATTACCAAGGTAAGCGAACTTATCCACAGCATTCAAAACTTCACTGTTTGCTGTAACTGATGGTTCCACATATGAATGGTGTGGTGATGGCTGATGGAGCACCTGTGTTTTTTTGGTATTCATTGTTAGACCAAAATTAGCACAAGCAGCGCATTTAGGGTTGAATTGATCCATACTTTGTCTCCTCTCAGCTTCAGAGGCTGCATTGAATGCAAACAGAAAATCATGCACCAACACTCCCTCCACTTTAGTCTTGGCTTGTAGCCTTTTCAAGTTGAAGAATTTACCATCAGTGCAGTAGCTGACCTTGATGCCGTGTTCATTCTCATTGAAAGCATTTGACAGCATGGCTGAAAATATCACACTAAAAAGCATGGGAGCAAGCACACAGCCCTGTTTCACTCCACTGGTGACTGAAAAGGCATGAGAGCATGGTCCATTTCTAGAACCCTGGCAAGCATGCCATCATGAAGTCGACATACAATGCTGATAAACTTCTCTGGGCAACCAAATTTTGACATAATTTTCCATAAGCCCTCATGACTAACAGTGTCAAAGGCCTTGGTCAGATCTACAAGCATTGTGTACAGACCTCTGTTCTGGTCCTGGCATTTCTCCTGGAGTTGTCAGGCAGCAAACATCATATTTATCATTCCTCAGCCCCTTTTGAAGCCACACTGGCTCTCAGGTATATGACCGTCTTTGAAGTAATGGATCAGCCTATCAAGCAGGAGTCTAGGAAGAATCTTGCCAGCAAATGACTAAGAGAGAGACCTCCCTATAATTGTAGCAGGACAATCTGTTCCCTTTACCTTTATAGAGATGGACAGTGGAGGCATCCTTGAACTCCTGGGGGATGATAACCTCCTCTTGCCATGTAACCTGGAAAATTTCAGTCAGCTTTTGTATGAGCAATGGACCCCCCACACACACACACCTTGTAAATCTCAGCTGGAAGAGAATCAGCACGAGGTGCTTTGCCACATGAAACATTTTTATAATGTTTCCTGAAAGCAACATATTGTTGAATTCAAATTTTTAATCTATCCCTTTCTGTTTTATGGGTAAATTCATCCCAGTCACATTCTAAGCTACAACTACTTGTGTATTTTCCTCCTTACTATTTTCCTATCTTTCTCATCCTATTTACCCTATCTCTCCTCACTCCTCAGCTTTACTTCTATCCACTATCTTGCCCTCCTATTCATTAATTTACCCTCTCCCCTAAACCCACCCCCACGCCCCTACTCCACGCCCCCCCTCACCCCCTACTTACCTTATCTTCTCCCCTATCTCTTTGCCCTTATTTATTTCTGAATTTAGAAGACTTAGTGTGTGTGCTTGTGTATCCGCTTTAATCCATTCATGATGAGAGTAAGATTCCAACATTATCCACCCTCCCCGCTACTAACTTCTTCTGTATGACTTTTTCTTTTTATACCTGTTTTGTGTGAGATAAGTACTCCTTTTTATCTCTCCCTACAATTTTGCTTTATTTTTTTTAGAATCACTCCATTGTACTCAGTTCAGCCCAAGTCTTTCTTTCAAGTTAGCCAAATAATGACAATGATAATAGTACTGGTGATATTTTCACATATTCAAAGTAAGCAATGTGATCTTATTGAGTCCCTAATAATTGGTCTTTAATGTTCACCTTATATTTCTCCTGGACGTTATATGTTAAAATTTCCTTTAAGTTCTGAATGTTTTTGTCATAAAAACCTGAAAATCTTTCAGTTTGTTAAATGTCCAGGTTGTTTTTTCATTCAGGATTATATTTAGCTTTGCTGGGTAAATTACCTTTGGTTGTAACCCCAGCTTTTTTGCCCTATGAAATATAGTATTTCAAGATCTATGGTTCTTCAGTGTAGTAGGAGCTAGTTCTTGTGTCATCCTTATTGTAGCTCTATGATATTTAAATTTTTTTCTTGTTGCTTCCAATACTTTGTTATTAATCTGAGAGCTTTTAAACTTCACTATGATTTTCCTAAAAGCTTTCCTCCAGGGATCTCTTATAGGTGGTGAACAGTGGATTTTCTCTATTTCTGCTTTGTCTTCTTGTTCTAGAACTTCAGGGCAATATTCCTTGATAATTTCTTATAATATTCATCAAGATTCTTTTTTTTAAATCATAATTTTCAGGTAGTCCAACTAATCTTAAATTATTTATTTCTCCTTGATATATTCTTCAGATCAGTTGTTTTTCTGATGGGATGTTTTACTTTCTCTTCTATTTTTTCACTTTTGATTTTGCTTTATGACTTCTTGCTGTCTTAGAAAGTCATTAACTTCCCCTTCCCCAATTCCAATTGTCATAGAATTACTTTCTTCCTTAAGTTTTTGATCCTATATTTCAAGTTGGTTAACTTTCTCTTCAAAATTTTCTTGATTTTCTTGGATTTCTCTTATTTTTTTTTCTCATTTTTCCTTGATCTCTCTTACTTGATTTTTAAATTTAAGTTTTTCCAAGAGCTCTTTTTGTGCTTGGGACCATTTGATGGATCTCATTTAAAAAAAAAAAAGAGTGGCTTCTTTTTAACTCCATTATCTTCCTCTGAATATGAACCCAGATCTTCTCTATCCCCATAGCAACTCTCTATGGTTGGATTCTTTCTCCTTTGCTTACTCATTTTTGTGGCTGTTTTTTTGTTTGTTTTTGTTTTGCAGCTATTGGTGTAATGAAACTGTGGTCCTGAGGTATGGGGAACAATGTCCCAAGTCCCAAGTCCTTCTTACTGTTACTTTCTGAGGTCTCTTTCAGGGCTCAACCTTGAGTTCTTTTCTTCACTCCTCCACTCCTAACCCACAGCTACAGTCCCCAGCCACACCGTCCTAGAAATGATCTTGCTCCCTGTGGTCCTTCCAGTGGCTGTCCTCTCTGCTGTGGAACTGAAATCAAGGAACTTGCTCTTCTGCAAGTGCCCACAGCCAGCAGAGTCCTCTCCCCTTGCTACTGCACTCACCATGTGTGTGCTAGCTCCTTGTCCCCTCAGCCACAGCCCAGTTTATGTCTGGTCATCACAACTGTGCTTAGCATCCCTTGACAGTGAAAGGTCCTTCAATTCTCCTACTCATCCATCATGTGGAAAATGAAAGCTTCTAAGGATGAGGCTAACTCTCAACTCAGCTGCTCCCAGGACTTGTTTGGTGATTCTTCAGAGTTGACCTGGAGGTGTTTGCATTTTACTCAGTCTGATGAACCCCTAGAGATTCGTCTTTCCTTGGGGTCTTCTTAACTTAGGAAGATAACTGATTTTCCCTGTGTTTATTTCTGTTGCTCTAAAACAATGTTCTGTCTTTTTTTTTGGTGGAGGAAATTTGGAGAGTTGAAAGTTTTCTGACTTGCTCCACCATCTTCCTAGAATTCTCTCAAGCCTTTATCATTTGACTTTTGGAATATTGAATTCCAAAATTTTATCTCTTTTATAGTAGAAGTTGCCACCTCTTATGTGATCCTAATTCTCTTTCCCTGATACTTAAATCATTTTTCTAGCTATATGTAATTTTTTTCATCCATCTGTGAGATGGGTGTTTTAGCCATGATATTTCTAGTTTTCATTTTGGGATTTCTTCCAGAAAGGGGCCAGTATAATCTATCTACTCATTTCCCTCTCTGGTTCTACTAGATTCTGGTCACTATTTCATTATTATTTCTTGAAATATGATTTCCAAGCCTTTTTTATTTGTGATGGTTTTCAGGCAATAAATATCATTCCATACTAACATTTATTCATCACTTTAAGATTTACAAAGCATTTTATAAATATTATCTCATTTTAGTCTCACAAAAACCCTGCTAAGTATATGCTATTATTACTCCAATTTCACAGATAAGGAAACTGAGGCTAAGAGAATTTAATTGACTGGCCCAGAGTAACACAGCTATTAAGTATCTGAAACTAGATTGAACTCATTCTTCTTGACCCTCAGTCCATTATTCTATCCAGTGCACGCTAGCTGAAGGTTCTTCAGTTATCTCTCGACTTATTTTCCAGGTCAACTGTTTTTAGCAAATACCATACGTTCTTCTATTTTTTCAATCTTTTGGTTTTATTCTTATATCTGTTACTGTTTCATTGAATTGTTTGATTCATTCTAATTTTCAAGGAGCCATATTCTTGGATACCTTTTGTCATCTTCCGTTCCTACCTACTTATCCTCTCAATTCTTTAGTACAGATTTCTTACTTCACTTAAAATTCCATTTTAAAAAATATCTTGCTTCATTTATTCCAGGAACCCTGATAACCCATGTGGCCAAGCCTTTTTCTTTCAGCTCCTGCTTATGCTTGTGAAATTATTCTTCTGAGTTGAATTCCTTGGTGATCACTTGATCTATGATATTTCTGCAGAACATTCAGAGTACTATCAGGCCCCAATTTCTGATTTGTATCTGGGTCAGACTCTACATATCTCATATCCAGCCTTGTTTTTTTTTCCCTGACTTTTATTTCCTGGGTCCTTGTTGTGGACTTCTGCTTCTCCTTAGGTGTCCATACATGGAATGCTAATGGGATTCAGTTTCCCTAGCTAGAGGACCATGTTATCCCTGTCCTCCTTGCAACATTCCCAGTTGAAGTCCTTGGTCTTCTGTATTCCCTGGACTTACTGGTCAGGATGTTGCAAAGAACTTCTAGCCTCTTCCTGGACATGTACTGGGCTTCAATGGCAAGATACCCCTTATAGCACCTGAAGTTTCTTACTGTGTTTTTTGGGTGGTACTGGACTGAATAAAGGAACTGATAGATGTTTCTCTTTGGATTTCTTGGTCACTTTTCAATCATACACAATCTTATACCACCAGGTGACACAGCAGATGGAGCTCTGGACCTGTAATCAGCAGGGCCTGAGTTCAAATGTGACCTCAGACATTTATTATCTGTGTGATCCTGTGCAAGTCACTTAACCTCTATTTACCTCAGCTTCCTCATCTATAAAAGGGGTATAACATTAACACATATCTCCCAGGGTTGTTGTGAAGTTCAAATGAAATATTTGTAAATCACTTTGCAAACCTAAAAATGCTATGTTAATACTATCTATGCTAGTTATTTTTAGATTTTTGCCAAAGGTGGAAGAGTTGGACTCACCTGTGACCTTTCATGTGACCATTACAGTCAGAAGTGAAAATTCCACCTATAAATAGGATCTTAACTTCCATCACCAAATGAAGAGTTTTTTAAGATAACAAAAATGACAATAAATACGGAAAATATTTATCAAATCCATGCACAGTGAAAAGCACCATGCTCCACAATGGGTAATCAAATAGAAAAGTGAGAAAATTCCTCCTGTCAAGGAGGTTACATTCTAAAAGGGGAAGACAATACTGGGTGACAATCTGTGACCATGGCATTCAGCAAAGAGAGTGTCTAAGGACTAACAGACACGGTGAGCTGATCCACAGAACAATCAATTGACATTCATTTCCCACTTTTCCAAGTACAATGGTAGTACTGATTTGATTGAGTCCAGAAAAAAAAGGGTGGAGGAAGGAGAAAAGGTGGCTGGCAGAATGGATGGCAAGAAGGCTGGGGAAAATGGTGTGGTCTGGCCTGATGGCCTAGATAAGGAAGATTAATATCCAGGCTAGTTGAATTTGTATATTCATCAATCAAGAAAGCTCAGCTAAGAGTTTTAAAACTTGCTGGGTTAATTTCCCTCTGAGACTAGGGACAGTTTTTGTTCCTGCCAAGATCCAGGTGAGGAGCAGCCCAGCTGTAGCCAGGTAAGTGAAAGCTGACAAGAGAAAAAGTCAGGTGTCCATTTCTTAGACTGCTTGTTTTCTCTGCCAAGGAGACCATTGCCCTGTAAGCGCCAGAACAAAAATGGCTAACAGGGAGTTGACACCTCATATAAGTAAAGGGATAATAAAAGATCCCCTGATTGTTCTTTACAAACTTGAATCACCAGGATCAGATAAATGAATTCATTGGATGCTGAAAGCAGTGATAGACATGATTCCTAAACTAACACCAGTAGCATCTCAAAGATCATGGGAAATGAGATCCTCCAGCAAGAAGATCAGAAAAGGACAAATATTCCACTTTTTAAAAAAAGTGTTGGGGCAAAGAGCAGAGACTTAAAATTCGTGGTAAATTATAGAATAGATCATTAAAGAGGTAATTAACATTTAAAACATAAAGCAATGAATACAAGGGGCCAGAATGGCTTCATTAAGAACTGGTCAGGTCACACGCATTTTATTTCCTCTTTATGACAAAGTCACTTAAGCGAACAATCTGGCAAATGCTGTAGATAAAATTTAATTAGATTTTTGAAAATCGTTTGGAAAGGATCTCATAATATTTCTGGAAAGATTTGGACTAGATGATAATACAATTAGTTTAATTCAGACAGAACTGGTTGAATATGTCATGGACCAGGTCAGACTCTGACAGTTCTGATTAGTACATTTAAGATTAAAGTGAAATGATACAATCATTGAACATCTGACAGTTAACAAAAGAAGGTTTACTTAGTCATAGTGCAGGAAGGATATACATCTAGAATACAGAATTTCAGATGGAATCTTTCATTTGCATCTTCCCTACCTTTCTGTTGCCCATGATGGACTATAGTTCACAAATCTAAGGAGGAAGAAGCCTCGTAACTACTTGTATCCTAATTTTTGTGCCTTCTGCAATAGAAAATTCCATTAATGGACCAAGTATTTAGTTTCCTGAGCCATTTAAGTCCTGTTTCAATGGCTTTTTTTAAATAGCTTTAAAATATCACTCCTATGAACAGATGGCTGTATTCAAAGTATAGTCATTAATGGGTTTGCTCCAGTATTAGAATTGGACTGGAATTCTCCAGTAGAGTACCCCAGGAATGTGTGCTTGGATCTCTGCTTTTTAACCCTTTTATTTAATAACTTGAATAAAGTCATAGTCTAATTTGGAGGTGGCAAAAGTCTGAGAAAACAGCTAACATAGCAAAGGCCAATGTGATTAAGAATGACAGTCAGGATCCAAGAAAGTCTTCATAGGCTTGAGCACTGTACTGAATCCAATAAGATTAAATTCAGTAGGGATAAATGTGGTCTTATGTTGGTATTCAAAAAATCAGCTTCATGGTATAGTATGTGGAGGAATGGTTATACAGTAGTTTGAAAAAAAAAGATCTAGTGTGTTTAGTGGATTGTAAATTCAATGAGTTAACAGTGTGATAGAGCCAGAAATTGGTGGGTGGGGGTTGGGGATAAAGCCTTTAATCCCTGCTACTAGGTGATGATGGGGGTTGAAGATGGTGGGATCACTTGTGTTTAGGAGTTCTGAACTTCTATAGAACTAACAGGTCAGATGTCCACACTAACAATATAGTGGCACCCAGGAGCAGGGGAACTAACCGGGCTGCCTAAGAATGGATGAACTGTTCCAATTCAGATACAGAGTAGGTTAAAGTTGGGTTTTTTTTCTTTAATATAAATTTATTTATTTAACTTTTTACATTCATTTTCACAAAATTTTGGGTTCCAAATTTTCTCCCCATTTATACCCTCCCCCCACCCCAATACACCGAGCATTCTAATTTCCCCTATCACCAGTCTGCCCTCTCTTCTATCCTCCCTCCCTTCTCTTGTCCCCATCTTCTCTTTTGTCCTGTAGGGACAGATGACTTTCTATTCCCAATTAACTGTATTTCTTATTTCCTAGTAGCAAGAACAATACTAAACAGTTGTTCCTAAAACTTTGAGTCCCAACTTCTTCCCATCCCTCCCTCCCCACCCATTCCCTTTGAGAAGGCAGGCAATTCAATATAGGCCCTATCTGTGTAGTTTTGCAAATGACTTCGATAATAGTCATGTTTGTGTAAGACTAACTATATTTCCCTCCATCCTATCCTGCCCCTCATTGTTTCTATTCTGTCTTTTGATCCTGTCCCTCCCCAAGTGTTGACTTCAAATTGCTCCCTCCTCCCATTGCCCTCCCTTCCATCATCCCCCCTACCCTGCTTATCTCCTTCTCCCCCACTTTCCTGTATTGTAAGATAGGTTTTCATACCAAAATGAGTGTGCATTTTATTCCTTCCTTTAGTCGAATGTGATGAGAGTAAACTTCATGGTTTTTTTCTCAGCTCTCCTCCTTTTTCCTCTACTAAAAAAGTCTCCTGCTTGCTTCTTGAATGAGAGATAATTTACCCCATTCCATTTCACCCTCTCTACTCCCACTACATTTCTCTCTCACCATTTACCTTAATTTCTTTTAAGATATGGTCCCATCCTATTCAATTCACTCTGTGCTCTCTGTCTCTGTATGTGTGTGCACGCACATGTGTACGTGTGTGTGTGTGTGTGTGTGTGTGTGTATGGTCCCACCAACTACCCAGATACTGAAAAGTTGTAAGAGTTACAAATATTGTCTTTCCATGTAGGAATGTAAACAGTTCACCTTTGGTAAGTCCCTTATGACTTTTCTTTGCTGTTTACTTTTTCATGCTTCTTCTCATTCTTGTGTTTGAAAGTCAAATTTTCTTTTCAGCTCTGGTCTTTTCATCAAGAATGCTTGAAAGTCCTCGATTTCATTGAAAAACCACTTTTTCCAGCGGCCCAGGACTCAGGAATCCCCCAGCAACAGGCAGGGTCTTCATTACGGAAGATTCCCACATAAAACTTGACGGAGCTGAGCCTGGGAGACAGCCCAGCCCCCACCCCACTCTATTACTGAAGGCTTCTGCTCAAAGCCCCCAAGGGAACTGAGATTGGGAGGCGGGCCCCCCACCCCGCCCCCACCCGCTCCATTCCTGAAAGTCTCTGCGTAAAGCCCCTGAGGGATCAGAGTCTGGGAGGCGGCCCTTCCCCCACCCCAGCACCTGAACTAAAGCTCACTGATTGACAGCCAGCAGGAGGAAAGCCCATTTAAATCTCAGAGGCCAAGCACTAGCTGGGCGGATCCAGGTGGGGGTGGAAAGAAATCTCAGAAGTCAAGTAGCTGGCTGGGAAAATGCCTAGAAAAGGGAAGAAAAATAAGACTATAGAGAGTTTTTTCCAACAAATGCAAACGATCCCGACCTTCGGATCTGATGACGAGGACGTATCCTTGCCATCAGGGAAAGACATGGAGGGCGGGGCCTCAGTACCCCAGACACCCCAGGGGGGTGGCGGGTGGGCTCAGGCCCTGGAAGAGCTCAAAAAGGATTTTGAAAAGCAAGTTAGACAGGTGGAGGAAAAACTGGGAAGAGAAATGTCAGAGATGCAACAAAAGTATGAAAAACAGGTCAATACCTTGGTAAAGGAGACCCAAAAAAATGCTGAGGAAATTAACACTTTGAAAAATAGGCTCACTCAATTGGCAAAGGAGGTTCAAAAAGCCAATGGGGAGAAGAATGCTTTCAAAAGCAGAATGAGCCAAATGGAAAAAGAGGCTCAAAAGCTCACTGAATTTAATAGTTCTCTCAAAATTAAAATGGAACAGATGGAGTCTAATGACTTTATGAGAAACCAAGAAATCACCAAACAAAACCAAAAGAACGAAAAAATGGAAGAGAATGTGAAATATCTCATGGGAAAAACAACTGACCTGGAAAATAGATCCAGGAGAGACAATTTAAAAATTATGGGACTACCTGAAAGTCATGATCAAAAAAAGAGCCTAGACATCATCTTCCATGAAATTATCAAGGAAAACTGCCCTGACATTCTAGAACCAGAGGGCAAAATAAGTATTGAAAGAATCCATCGATCACCACCTGAAAGAGATCCAAAAAGAGAAACTCCTAGGAACATTGTGGCCAAATTCCAGAACTCCCAGCTCAAGGAAAAAATCTTGCAAGCAGCTAGAAAGAAACAATTCTAGTACTGTGGAAATACAATCAGGATAACCCAAGATCTAGCAGCTTCTACATTAAGGGATCGAAGAGCATGAAATAGGATATTCCAGAAGTCAAAGGAACTAGGACTCAAACCAAGAATCACCTACCCAGCTAAACTGAGTATAATACTTCAAGGGAAAATATGGTCTTTCAATGAAACAGAGGACTTTCAATCATTCTTAATGAAAAAACCAGAGCTGAAAAGAAAATTTGACTTTCAAACACAAGAATGAGAAGAAGCATGAAAAAGGAAACAGCAAAGAGAAGTCTTAAGGGACTTACCAGAAGTGAACTGTTTACACTCATACAGGGAAAGACAATATTTCTAACTCTTAAAACTTTTCAGTATCTGGGTAGTTGGTGGGACCACACATACACATGTACATGCATGCACACACATACACACATACAGAGATAGAGAGCACAGATTGAACTGAATAGGATGGGACCATACCTTAAAAGAAACTAAGGTAAATGGTGAGAGAGAAATGTAGGGGGAGGAAAGAGAGGGAAAGGGAAGGGGGTAACTATATGTCATTTAAGAGGCAGGTAGGAGTTTTTCTTGGTGGAGGGAAAGAGAGGAGAGCTGAGGAAAAAAAAAAAAACAAACAAGAGGTTTGCCCTCATCACATTTGACTAAACAAAGGAGTGAAATGCACGCTCATTTTGGTATGAAAACCTATCTTGCAGTATAGGAAAGTGGGGGAGAAGGAGATATTGTAGGGGAGGGGATGATGGAGGGGAGGGCAGGGGGAGGAGGGAGCAATTTGAGGTCGGCACTTGGGGAGGGACAGGATCAGGAAACAGAGGAGAAACAATGAGGGACAGGTTAGGAGGGATGGTAATCCGGTTGGTCTTACACAACACGACAATCAGGGAGGTCATTTGCAAGGCTACACAGATAGGGCCTGTATTGAATTGCCTGCTGTCCCAAAGGGAGTGGGTGGGGAGGGAGGGATGGGGAGAATTTGGAACTCAAAGTTTTAGGAACAACTGTTTAATATTGTTATTGTAACTAGGAAAGAAGACATACAGTTAATGAGGAATAGAAAGTCATCTGGCCCTACAGGAGAAAATAGAAGATGGAGACAAGAGAAGGGAGGGATGACAGAAGAGAGGGCAGATTGGAGATAGGGAAAATTAGATTGCTTGGGGTATTGGGGTGGGGGGAGGGGATAAAAGGGGAGAAAATTTGGAACCCCATAATTTGTGAAAATGAATGTAAAAAATTAAATAAATAAATAAATAAATAAAATTTAAAAAAAATCAAATCAAAAAAAGAAAAACCACTTTTTCCCCTGAAGTATTATACTCAGTTTTGTTGGGTAAGTGATTCTTGGTTTTAGTCCTAGTTCCTTTGATTTCTGGAATATCCTATTCCACGCCCTTCGATCCCTTAATGTAGAAGCTGCTAGATCTTGTGTTATCCTGATTGTATTTCCACAATACTGGAATTGTTTCTTTCTAATTGCTTGCAATATTTTCTCCTTGACCTGGGAATTCTGGAATTTGGCCACAATGTTCCTAGGAGTTTCTCATTTTAGATCTCTTTCAGGCAGTGATCAATGGATTCCTTCAATACTTATTTTGCCCTCTGGTTCTAGAATATCAGGGCAGTTTTCCTTCATAATTTCATGAAAGATGATGTCTAGGCTCTTTTTTTGATCATGGCTTTCAGGTAGTCCCATAATTTTTTAATTGTCTCTCCTGGATCTATTTTCCAGGTCAGTTGTTTTTCCAATGAGATATTTCACATTCTCTTCCATTTTTTCATTCTTTTGGTTTTGTTTGGTGATTTCTTGATTTCTCAGAAAGTCATTAGCCTCCATCTGTTCCATTCTAATTTTGAGAGGACTATTTTCTTCAGTGATCTTTTGAGCCTCTTTTTCCATTTGGCTAATTCTGCTTTTGAAAGCATTCCTCTCCTCATTAGCTTTTTGAACCTCTTTTGCCAATTGAGTGAGCCTATTTTTCAAGGTGTTATTTTATTCAGCATTTTTTGGGGTCTCCTTTACCAAGCTATTGACCTGTTTTTCATTCTTTTCTTGCATCTCTCTCATTTCTCTTCCCAGTTTTTCTTCCAGCTGTCTAACTTGATTTTCAAAATCCTTTTTGAGCTCTTCCATGGCCTGAGTCCATTGCATATCTCTTTCGGGTGTTTGGGGTACAAAGGCCTTGACTTCTATGTCTTTCCCTGATAGTAAGCATTGTTCATCCTCATCAGAAATGAAAGGAGGAGTTCACTAAGAAAGTAGCCTTCTATGGTCTTGTTTTTCTTCCCTTTTCTGGGCATTTTCCCAGCCAGCTACTTGACTTCTGAGATTCCTTTCCACCCCCGCCTAGATCCGCCCAGCTATTGCTGGGGGTCTGAGATTCAAATGCTGCTCCCCAGCCTCAGGGCTTTCAGTGGTGGGCACAGCTGCTATTCAATGTGAGCTTAAGTTCTGGTGCTTGGGTGGGGGCAGGGCCACCTCCCAGGCTAAGTTCCCTCAGGGGGTTTATGCAGAGATCTTCAGTAATGGATCTGAGATCCTGTCTGCTCCGGGAGCTCCTGGCCACATTGCTCCCAAGGGGGCCCGAGTCATGGAGACACCCGCTCACCTCTCGGCCAGCCCAGAAGTCTCTCTCACTGACCTGTAGCTCCTGTGGGTGGAGGGACCTTTGTGGCCTCCTGCTGAAGCCTGCTCAGATCTGCTCCTCTCAGGGCTGCATGGGCAGGGGTGGGTTGCACTGCCTGTTGCGCGAAGGACCTTTGGTGGTAGTTTTTCAGGGCTCTCTGGAACGGAAATCTCCTCCACTGCATTGCTGCACGGCTTCACTGCTCCAGAATTTGTGGGGAGTTCTTTTTACAGGAAATTTATGGGCTGTGGGTTTGGAGCTAGCATACATGAGTCTTTCTACTCTGCCATCTTGGCTCCTCCCCCGTTAAAGTTTTTATGCCAAAAAAAAGTGGTGCAGTCAAGCCTGTGAGTGATTGCTATACTTCCAGAGTGGACAAGATGGGGAGACCCAGTATCAAAAACACCAATTTGATTTTGAATTGATTTTTAAATATATAAAGGCCTTTCATTTGGAAGAGGAATCAGAATTACTCTAACCTCATAGGACAATCCCAGGAGCAATGAATGGGCCAAATTTGTGATGTCTGGAAAATCTTCTGCAAAATTAGAGCTGTCCTAAAATAGAATGGGCTGATTTGAAAGGTAATGGTGGGTTCTCTGTCTGGAGGTCTTTAAACAGAGGAGGAAGAACTCCTTGTGTAAGAATTCCCTTGAGTGTAATGTATTGGATTAGATGGTTCTTGAGGTCACTTCCACCTCTCCAATTATATTATTCTGTGACTAGAACTGTCATTCTATTTGGGGCGGGAAAGGAGCAAGGAAGGGAGCAACATGGAAAAGCATACATGTAGCATTGGAGACAACTTTCTCCTCAGCCAATGGAAGATGTAGGAACTGTGTTAAATCTTGATGACATCTTTGTTTTCCCCTCATCCTGGAGAACTGAAATCTTAGGAGGAATGAGAAGTGAGCTAGGACTTGAGGTTTGGAGAAAGTGTCTCCTAGGTGGGTATTTCTAGTCGATAATCAGAATGAGTGTGGCAAATGGAAAGAGAATGGAAGGAACCCCATTACTAAAGCAACAGTAGTCCCCCACTGCTGCTACTGTCACAGTGGGAAACCATGAACAAGCTGAGACAACAGAAACTGTAGGTATGGGAGTTTGCTAAGAAGAGATGATGATGATGAAGATGATGATGATGGTGGTGGTGGTGGTGACCAAGTAGTAAATTCCCATTTCAAAATTTCTGTTCTTTAAAATTTATTTACGTCTCCACTTAACTAGTTTTTGAATGTCTGCTTCTGTAAAGTGATGAATCCTAATAGCTTCTGATTTGTGAGCTTCATTATTATGCAAGGGAAATAAAGAGAGGCACCTTATTCTAGGAGATTCTGGAGGTGAGAGAGGAATTTTCTCCTTGACTGGGCACCCTGGAGCTATACAAGAGAGAATCTTATTTCACAATTTTAAAAATCCCCGGTGTCCCAGACACATGGATCCAATCCTTTATCCCAGCCCCAAATGAGGTAAGTAGATGCTGAGGGAAAAGAGTCTTGGTAGGAATGCTTCATTTAGAGGCAGTCATTTCCAGAGTGGATTGAAGACATTGCCTAAGGGAAGATCACAGATTATTGTTGTGTTTCTTGAAGAGGAGCATGACATCCAGATGATGACATGACTTGCAGTTGACTTTGATTTGAATGAGGAGGGCTGTGCAAGGCCACCAACCTCACTGTCTTCTCCTGAGCCACCTGGATCCAGTGGCCTGGTAATCATCAGGAAGGCTCAAGGGAAGATCACACCTGTGGAGAATGAAGGGAGAAATTAGAATGAGTGAATCTGTCTACACAAGGTGAAGGCTATCTAAGGAGTTGTTAACAAATCCTTTTTTCAGTCTTAAAGAGTTTGCTTACCTTAATCTTTTGCCTAAAATGGTCTAATATGAAGAACCAAATTAACCTAATCAGTTCCCTGCAATTATTTCCATGTTGAGCAGAGCAGTTGCAGTGTAGAGAAAAGGTTCTAACCAAAGATTTTATATCTGTACCTCATTTTTTTTTAGAAAAAGTCCTACACAGACAGGGGGGATAAAGTAATCTGGTCAGAGCAAAGCTTGCTGTCAGCATGACAGTGAGGCCAAGAACAAGGAAAATACATAAAAGGCAGAGAAAGCAAGGTAGTCTATCTTCTTCCTTATCAGATATTACAGGGAAATTCAGGGCATATCCCCATTACTAAGAAGCACTTAGTTAGTTCAGCAATACTAAAGCAGGAACTGACACATATGTCCAAATAAAACACTAACCCAAAATACCATCATCGGTATTTGAGTAAAAAGAAACTTTCAGGATATCCTTTCCTAAATATAATGATTCTCAATGAAAGCATTTTCTTTGAAAAACAATGTCAAATATCTTGCTTTCAGTTTCATGGAAGTTCCTTCCTTTATATGTTATGCCCATCTGGAACAGACTGGCTCAAACTAATCTGTAATCTGATCTCAAATTTCTGCTCACCCAGAGTTTTGCATCCATTATTGAACTAAAGAATTTAACCTATTGTTTGCTGAATCTAATTTCTATGGTTGAAACAGATAAAGAATTCTATACTATGTGTCTGTTTTAAAGAAATCAGCAGGGAAGACTCTCCTTAATGAACACTGCCACCAACGCCATTATAATTATTTGAACTTTAGTTCAAAATTTATTGAAGGAATATTAGGATAATCGACTGGTCAAGAAGACTTTTTGAGAAGCCTAGATCATCTCTCTGAGAAAAATAGGTGATAACCAAATACCTAGAACAGATTTTTCTCCCTTTATATTACCCATTATCAATTAACATCTTTGGTATAAAATGCATAGTTTAAAATTACTGATGAATTAAATGAGTGGCACACACAACTCTTTATCTATCTGTCTGTCTGTAGGTATATATATCTTCAAAATCAGTGCATCAGTAACTTTCATTAGGGCAGCTAAATAGTGTAGTGGATAGAGTTCCAGCCCTGGAATCAGGAAGATACTTTTTTGTGAGTTTAAATCCAGCCTCAGACATTTACTAGCTGTGGGACTCTGGGCAGGTCACTTAACCCTGTTTGCCTCAGTTTCCTCATCTGCAAGATCAGTTGGAGAAAGAAATGGCAAACCACTCCATATCTTTGCCATGAAAACCGCAAATGGAATCACTTAGAGTAGGACATGAAGCATTTAAAAACATCTTTCACTCATTAGTTGAGATAAGCAACCAATGACAGTTTACTTTGTCATTTGTCCTTTCATCACCTATTCCTACCCCTTGCCTGGGATTGCTCCCTTCTCTTACAATAATTGACATTTATAGGGATGAGACTAAATCTAGGGTTTCATGAGATGAGGAATTCCTGAATGAGAAATAACCTCTACTAATGCAAATAAGCCCTTCTAGTTTTAGACAGTTACCTGGGACACTGAGACACTAAATGATTTGCCTAGAGTCAACAGCTAGTAGATGTAACAGGCAAGTTTTAAACTCAGATTTTTCTGGTTCCCTTCTCTTAGATTCACAAAACTCTCATGGGATTTGATTATCCTCATTTTCAAATGAGGAAACTGAGACTTAAAGAGTTTAAATGACTCATCTGTGCCCACACAAACAATGAAGCATTAGGGGAGAGTTTTTATTCATTATTAAAATTAATCAGAAAATGGTGCTGTCATTCCTAGTGAAAGTTAGGAAAGGATGAATTAGTAAAATATTTCGATAGGGATTTTTAGTTTGTTTTTTTCTAGTAAATTACTTACCCAATTTATTGGTCTGCTCTTTCTCTGTTTTATTGATGTAAGTCTTTAGTTACATGGTAACTTTATTATGTATTTGAAAGGAATAGCAAGTTGTACATAATAGATTTGTAGCTTTATGTGCAATCATCACTTTTTTCTACTATATTAGGGAAATGTTTGTGTTATTTCATAAATTAAAAATAAAATTTTAAAAATAAATTAGTAAAATGAATATTATGGAATTTCGTATCAATAGAATAATCTTAACTGTGTAGTTCAATTAGACAGACTTCTCTCATGGATGTACTCTCAACATTTTAAAACAAAGAACAAGACTTTATGAGGGGTAGTCTGCATTCACACACAGTGAAAAATATGTTCATATTCCCTTCTGCTGTAAAAATTTAAGGATGAAAAAAGTTATTTTCATAAGAGCCAAAACAACTTTCAAAATCTATGCCTATGTCTTTCATTGTCTGACTTCCATGTTTGTCTTAAGGTAAGGAAATAAGATTGGACCTGTATCCACAAATAAATATATAAAGAACTTATTTACAAATCACAGTTATTTGATCCATTTGTCAAATATTCATTTTGGGAGAAGTCATGCTTTAACTATTAAGTAGTTCAAGCACATTGGTATATTTTGGACTCTGTAGATCTAGATATTTACATTGTATCATACGCTGATTGACAATAGTGAATGCCACAGATAGACATTGTATAGAATTATGCCAGCACTCCTCACAAGTTTACAGTTGAATAAAACTATACTTATCTCACTTGTGTTTTAAAATTTTTTCTCTTTGCCAAACAGAAAAAAATGGAATGCAAGGGAAACACTAGTTTAGATTATAAACTCATTTGTGAAATGCTTAGGAGGGTGATAGAAGACTGAGTTATACATATTGCCTCACCCAATGGTAAAGAACAGTGGAAGGAGGAATGAATGCAGAGAACCTGGTATAGGATTCAACTAATCCAGGTCATTCCAAGAGCATATACAAACAGACAAAAAGCAGAACAGACTGGTCAGTCCTGCAAAACTCCTGTCATCAGTGACATTGAAAGCATCATATTGAACTATAACAAGTCAGTGTGCTAAATGAGGAAATGCAAATTTCACACACAAAAAAAGCTGAAGATAGTAAGAGCAGCTGACTCAGAGAAAATACAGAATTCTGTTCTCAATGTGCTACAATTTTGAAAGCATTAGGGATTTATTTTCTTTTTTAAAAATTCTGAACTTAAACCTCAAATAAATGAGCATTTCCATATTCAAAGTAGAGCAGGAAAAAATTATACACGAAACTGAGAATCTCTATTTTTATCTACAGCTTGCTTTTCTTTTCAAGTATATTATCAGTTCAACACATAACTTTCAAAGCTGTCCTGCTTGTCTTTGGTTCCTTCTAGTATTTCTTCAGTGTGACTCTCTATTCTTCCTCTCAACCCTATCTTTATATCATAAACTTTATATATAACTTTATATCATCCACTTCCTTGGGGGAAAAAACAAACAAGCAAAACCCCCAGATAAACTGTTGTAACAAATATGCATAACCAAGCAAAAGAAGTTATTAGGGATTGATTTTTAAGTGTCTGAAAAAAAAGGAAACACCAGAAATCTATTCATTATCTGAAGCAAGTATCTTGAAGAAAGAGAAGTAACCTGGCAGATATAAAACGTCAAACTTTTCCAGAGATAAAAAGTGATGTGTAAAAAGAATGGGTGTATATATAAAGAAATATGTGAGAAGAAAATGGAAGCAGTTTAAAAAGGTTATATTTTTCTGGAGTGAATGGGACAGAATGGAAAGAGGGTGGGGGTATGTGGAGCATAATGTAGGACATAAGAAACCTAATGAGTGATTAGAATTGTATGTGGCTAGCACAGACAGAAATAATCCTGGGGAAAGGGACAGGACAGGTGACTGTGTAAGACAGTCATTCAAGTTCTTAAGAATTCCATTATCCAACTAAAGAGAAATCAGGTAGTAATGTGAGGAACTGGACTGCAAAATACACAGTCCAGTATACTAGTAAAGTTTCATTATTCTGGACAAAATTTGAGGACAAGTCACTTTTTTATCACCTTAAGGAATGTGTATTTGTGAAAGCATCTCTAAAGATTGGACTCTAATAATGTGTCTAAGAAGCCAGTGAGGAGTATGATAATGGACCTAAGATAACAAAAAAAGTGTTACAGAGTGTATATTACAGTGTATAAAAGGATTTTGTGACCCCTAAGCTGCGGAAAGAAGAAGAGAGGCATTGAAATCACTACAAAAATATCCTGCCCATTCATAGTCTGGGCTTACCTGACAGTCTATTTCAATAATCTGGAATGTTTTTAAAAATCACCTTGGGATTATTATGCCAATCAGGCAGAATACTGGTAAAGTTCATACAATATAGGTTACTTTTCAGGCATTATGTAATTGGTTGATTTTCTTTGCTTTTTCATTTTAATTGTATGGTATTGGGGAGGTAGTTAGAAACATTGATGGTGGATCACCTGGAAAAGACTTTTAGAATTCCCAGAGATTCTGAAAGAGAGGAAAGAACTTTCTCTATGAAGCCAAACCATTTTTTGATACCTGGTCCTGGCTGCACTGTTCTACAAAGCCAATGACCATAGAAAGCTTCCAGAAAACCCTATTCCTTTTTTCAGAGTTTCCCTGATCTACTTGTACCTTCTCCTCCCCCATAAAAATTAATAAATCAGAAAATGGGGAGAAAGCGCTAACTATTTCCTATTCGATTCACTTCAAATTGGGTTCTTGCTGTGATAACTACCCGATATTCATTGTTCTTTTTGGAAAAGATGAGCAGGTAATAGCAATTTCTGTTCTGCCACAGCTTCCTTGCTTGAAAGGCCCAGCTGCAACCCTTTAGAATACCTTCCCTTTTCTATTTTGTTAATGTTTGTCCTCTCCTTTGTCTCCATTCTTCCCATTTTGAATTCACACTCTCTTCATTTCCATTATCCTTCCCTATCTTTCGCAGAGCACAAAATGCCCTACATCAGAATACACAGCACAATATTGTCATATTATTTTGATGATGCTGAGAAAATTGTTCAAGTGCTAATAGGGCACTTGAATACAGCTAATACAGTATTGTTCAATATTTACTGAGTGCCCACAATAATATGTGCACTCAAAACTGGGTCATTTTGGGGATGTATGTGTGAAGATGACACAGTTGATCCATACTCATGATGATGAATTTGTGCATATCCACTCACAACCTCTTGAAATATACCCATTGTGACCATTGACATGTATTTTTCTATGGCTAACTAGGGCTGGTATTCAATCTATGAGGTCTTCCAGACCACATGTGAATATCAGTGACTCTGTCACTTAGGTGTGACTATAGCCTAGAGCAGGGATGGGGAACCTATAGCCCAGAGGCCCCATCCTCAAGTGCAGCCCATTGACTGAATCCAAACCATTCTGTGAAGTGGCCAAAGGGTCACACTTAAGGACCTAGAAGGCCACATTTGGCACCAGGTTCCCCACCCCAAGCCTAGAGCTTTACATTCAAAAGCCCTGAGCCAATGGGATTTTTGTCAAAAAGCTGGGATGTGACAGGTGGATGAAAAAAAGGTTACAAAGAAAAAGATATGAGATTTCACTAAAATAGAAATGAGATAAATCATTCTCAAGCAAGGAATCCAAAATTACAGTAAGGTTAGAAGTACTGAGGAGATCAAATAGGGTGGAGCACCAGGACCTCAGACACATGTTTGGTGATAGAGGTGACATGAGGGGAGCCAACGTCATTTCTATGTCATAGGATCTTCTCCCTGAACTTTCCTCCTCTCTCCCTTTCCCCCATCCTTAAGCTTTGTTATGATAAATAAAAGACTGAAGATAGAATGATGAATACTTGCTTGGAGGATGACTAGGGATTTCTGAGTAGCCTAGGTTAGCTATGAAGTTGGGTTGCCTTGGTTAGGCTGTAGAGGACAGAGTAATATGGCTGAGACTTGTTGGTAGAAATTAGGTTCCCTAGAATAGAAATAATCCTATTTTGTTGTGGTTTGGTTGTTGAAAGTGGCACATAGAGCTCAATTAAATTGTGTCTGTTTTGCAGATGGACATTCATGCTCCTTGCTACTTCAATCCATGATAACTAAGTACAAACGTACTATGACTACCCAACACAAGCACAAGCTAAGCATAAACACTGGATCCTATAAACCTGGATGTGTACCCTGAACTTTAGGAGAATAGATTTCTAAGAGTTGAGAGATTGGATAGGTAGATTCCATGGATGGAAAACTTGAAAAAGGAAAGGCACTCAAAAAGGATGAGAGGATCTCAAGAACAAAAATCTGAGGAAATAGTAGAAAGGATGGGTAAATAAGGTAGATTTTAGTGCATGTAAGATAGATTTTTGTTATTGTTTCTTACAGCTCAGTTCTGAAGATCCATGACCATAAGAATCTCTATTTCCCAGGCTCATGACTTGTAACTATCTCCACCACACTTGTGCAACATTATATAATGATAAATAATGTAAACATTTGTGTTTCAATTATAAACATCCACTGCAACTGCACAGTGAGATAATAGAAACTTTTGAGGCTTTTGCTGGCAATATGCCTTCTTTGTCTGTTGCCCTACAAAGCAGGTGGGTACTAGTCTGTGAATGGGGATCCCTTAAGTTTGAATGCGCAAGCTGGAATGCTGTGCTGTACCTTGATTGGGCCCCATCAAGGCTTAAGGGGAATCTGTGTTTGCCTCAACTGGCCCCTATTGAGCCTTGAGGGGATTTAGGGGAAGGATAAGCTGCGCCTGTGTTGATTGACCCCATTGAGATGTAACAGTAATTGCCTCCCCACTTCATGCCAGCCCCTGAAACAAGGGTGATTAGGAAATGCTGTAGGAGTTGGTGCTCCCATTATCAGCAACCCTTCTGAGAATAGTAGACTAGAATAAAGTCATATTGTTAGCCCCTCTGAAGCTGTCTTCCTGTCCTTCCTCTCTGACCAGATCAAGGGTGAACATGTGCTAGCAATCCTCCTGTGTACTAATGTTATCTGTCTTAAAGGATGGAGAAGAAAAATGGGAGGTTCCTAAGTAATGTGACTGCATTGGAACATCATTGCAGAGTTCATATTTTAAAAGCTGATGTGCAAGAGAGAGCTTAGGACAAATTACTGAGGACAAATATGGAGTACCAGAGTCCTATGTGAATAATACCAAGAAGACCTCTTTCCTGTATAACCAACCAGGTCAATACAACCTGTATGATCAGGTCAACAATCAATCAGGAATAATTTGCAAAGTACTTACTATGTGCCAGCCTGTGTTAAGCAATGGAGTCATGCTGAGCTGAGGCTTGAAATAAAATGTAACAGACGTACACTGCAGGAACAGACTTTAAAAAAATAAAACAAAAACTATG
This sequence comes from Bettongia penicillata ogilbyi, assembly GCA_023548195.1. Lineage (NCBI taxonomy): Eukaryota > Metazoa > Chordata > Mammalia > Diprotodontia > Potoroidae > Bettongia > Bettongia penicillata. The sequence goes on along the minus strand of JAJHZJ010000610.1, from coordinate 2,890,582 downwards.
GAAGCAAGAGGAAGTACAAGGAAAGGATAAAAGCCTTACTTTGGATGGATGGAAAAATATTAGAGAAAAGAGAAAAAAATGAAGACATTCAATTCCTACTGAATAATCTTTGGACTGGGAAAAGTAAAAGAAAAAAAAAGATCAAAAGAGAATTAAAACCCAGGATATGGAAAATAGCATCTATCTGTCCTTAAGAAGTCAAATCAGCAGGCATGGTCAGCTACATCCTACTCTGCTGAAAGAAAAGGAGAATTTTACTGTTAAACCACCATTAACTATAGATAAAGATCAGGGTACACAGGTGATGCAGTGGAGAGAGCTCCAGGCCTGGAGTCAGGAAGACCTGAGTTCAAATCCAGCCTCAGACACTACCTGTGAGACCCTGGGCAAGTCACTTAATCCTGCTTGCCTTAGTTTCCTCATCTGTCAAATGAGCTGGAGAAAAAAATGGAAAGCCACTCTAGAATCCCTGCCAAGAAAACCCTAAATGGGATCACAAGAGTTAGATACAACTGAAAACAACAACAGTGAATGGTGGAGATTTAGAGAAAGATTCTAAGACAAGGAAGAGGCAAATATTCCAATTTTCAAAATGAAAAATGTAGATATTTCAATTTATAATTTAGTAAATTTAGCTTTGATTCCAGATAAATTTCTATAATATAATAGAACAGGAGTGAGGAATCTGTGGCCAGCCCTGTAACTGAATGTCTCAAGAACGCTTAGAAAAGAAAGACCACTAGTTGCGTGAATGGGCTCTGTAAGAAAAAACCTGAATTTTTAAGCAGCCTCTCTTTTATTCCAAGTATTTAGAAGCACTGCCTACTTTGAAAGGACAGGGGGAGTGCATTTTCATTTGGTTCAGGTGCTATAAACAGTCCTAATCATATTTAAAGTACCAGCTCTCTTTTTTTCCCCTTGTGGTAGAGATAGTTGCTGTAATTAAATGCTTGCTGTTACAAGTGGCTAGCAACAAGGCAGTTATAAAATAATCTGGCCAGATAATAGGACCCTAGGAGAAAATTATCCCTGACTGAAAAGAATCAATATCTCTAAATATTACCAATTTTCTTCATCCCGGGTTCTCTATTCTGTCTCAGCTCCACTGACTAAGCTTTTGAGCTGGCATGGTAAACAAATACAAAAGTGTTGGAGTTAGGAAGACCTACATTCAAATTCTCCCTCTCTTATCATTGACAAGTCTTTTCATTTTTCTGGGCCTCAGTTTCTTTATCTTTAAAATGGGGATAATAATACCAATACTACTGTATGTACCTCACAATGGGGATACGTGTCCAGAAAACAATGTGTGTCTTTGCAAGCTTTAAAGTCTAACATTAGTGTGAATTGCTATCTTTACTACTACTATACCTCACTCCACTGATTCGTCTATCTAGTTTAATCAAAGTATACATATATACCTTTCTCCCCTAATGTAGTCAAAATAAGAAATATTTCAATATAAAACTTTTGCTTATGGAACTGATTCTTGGCTGAGTTAAGAAGGAGAATCTTGAAATTGTTTTACATTTTCCTAGGGGAGCAACAGACATGTATATCGGCACACTGAAGAAATGGTCTTTAATTTAGACTTACCAAATCCACAGGTCAGTTTTTATTTCAGTTTTTATTTATGTGGCTGTTTTTTAAGGCAATAGTTAAAATTTTTTCATTTGAGTATAATTTAGAAAATTAAGGGAAAAAGATAAATTATTTTGTAGATGAAAGTCATCTACTGTCAATAAATACTAATAAATGTTTCTTATATGTGTAGCGTACAATACATAGAGTATACATAGAAAGCACATGCTTTGTAAATGAACACTGATCCTGAAAGAGTGTCAGACAGTCAAGTATAAAAGAAGTTCCCTAAGATCCTTATTGGAAGTAGGATGAGAATAAATTACATCTCTACACATATCTGCACATATGCACATGACTCTGTGTGTGTGTGTGAACTATAAATGAATCACAGAACTGTAGAATTAGAATTCAGCAATTCTCTCATCCAATCTATCCCTAAAAAGTCATCACCACTACATCATACCCACAAGTGATCATCCAGCCTCTTCCTTGAAGAATTACAGTGAGGAAATAGTCATAACCTCCCACATCAGCCCATTTCACTTATAGATAGGTCCAATTATTACAAAGTTTCTCTGTTTGCTTCTTTACAAAGCCTGCCTCTTGCCCTTGGTTCTGCCCTCTGGGGTCAAACAGAATAAAATTAATCCCTTTTCCACATGCCAGCCCTTCAAATACTTGAAGATAGTATCAGATCATGAAGCCACCAGGTGTAATAGAAAGAATACTGGATTTAAAGTCAGAGGACCTGGGTCAAAATGAGGGGGTAGGATTAAACGGCCTCTGAAATTCCTTCTAGCACTATATCTATGATCTCTTATTCTTGTCATTCTGACTAAGTCTTCTAATCTTTGGTCTAAACATGGTCATCTCCTTCAACAGATCCTCATATGACATGAATTCATGACCCTTTACCATATTATTTATGTCCCTCTGAATCATGCCCCTAGCAACCCTCCTTGGTACTGAGATTCCTGAATAGTGACAAGCAGAACTGAACATAACACTCAGAAGAGATCGACAAAGACAAAATGCAAAGGAATTATCACCTCCGTGTTCCTGGAGGTCTTAAAGTAGCCTAAGATTAAATGAACTTTTTTTAGTGTCACATGACAATCCCTACATAATTGAATTTGCAGCCTACTAAAACTTCTAGATCTTTTTCAGAGAAACTGCTGCCTAGCCATGTCTTTCCCATCTTATATTTTTGAAGATAATTTTCTGGATCCAAGTGTAAGACTTTACATTTATCCCTATTGAATCCATTTTAATAGATTCAGGACAGTGTTCTGACCTGTCAAGAGCTGATGATCATTCAATATATTAGCTATTCCTCTCTGCTTTCTGCCATCTGTAACCTGGTAAGCCTTTAAAATGTCTTTATCCACATTACTGAAATGAATCCATGCCCTCAGAGGAGCACTAGATGTTAGTGGAGAAGAAAGTATACACAGAAAAGAACCATGTTGAGAACCCTTTACATAAGTACAAAATAATAAGGTATAAAGGCTTTCATGTTGAAGAAGCATATTTGCCCTCTTATTGATTAATAGTGCAAGTTACAGGGAAGAAAACTGTGCCTCAAAATAAAGACAAATTTTATAACAATTAAAGTTATCCAAAAATATAGTGAGCTGCCTTAAGGGTGGGGAAAGAGAATAATAAATTTCCCATCAATGGTGTTGTTCAAGTAGAGGCTATCACTTGACAATATTGTTGTGGAGAAGATTAATACTTTAGTTATGGTGTAAGGGGTCTGGAACTCTTGGGTTATCAGGGTCATGATGCCCTCAGGAGAAATCTCTTGAGACGACATATCCTTGCATGACTTACATGATGGACCACCCTTATGCAATAACCAACCTTCACAATTACCTTGAGCAAGAACAACAGCCAAGCATGTAAGTTCAGCACACAGTGTTTACAAACTTCATGCATGTACCGAAGTAAAATGTCTATATATACTCTGAGCTGGCTGAGAATAAACTGAGTGCATACCATCTTTGCCCCCACCTCATTCATTTGCACCCAAAGAAAGATCTCATGCAGGCATAGATCTTAGGGAATGTAACATTACAGGATGGACTAGATGATTTCAATGTGGCCCTCTAGATCTTCAAGTGCAGCCCTTTGACTGAATCCAAACTTCACAGAAAAATCCTTTAAGGGTCACATATGGCCTCAAGGCTGCAGGTTCCCCACCCCTGTTACGGGATAAGGATAAAGATAGACATAAAGAATCAAGGTGAGAGTTCCTTTGAGACTCAAATCAGAGGGAAGTGTGAACTACAAAACTTCCCTCACAGAATAGGGTTTTTTTTCTTTTACTCTTTTGGTAAAGGATATGATTTTCTTCCCCATTGGACTTAGATCTGGAATGATGTTAGGGGATGGGAGGACCTTTGTGTTTGAAAAGAAAATATCATTTTGTAATGTTATGGAAACTGAATAATGCCCCCAGTTTGGGGCAGAAGAGTAGGCAATAATTGAGAAGATTTAGAAACTGATTTGGTTTTAGCCTTGTCTATTTTTAATATGTTTATTTACTTAAAAGTCTGGAGATGTTTTAAACATGTTGATTTGGGTATAAATTGAACTATATATAGATACCTTCCCAAACTAAAACTATTAATCTATGAGAAAAAGAAGGTAGAGTACATGAGAGGTTGAGTTCTAACTATGGTTTCGGTATCTTTCAGCCATTTGAGTGAAATGAGAATGTTTTCCATTACTTTATTGTTTTATGTATTAAAGATCCTGAGGAGGAGGAGGAGGAGGAAGGGGAAGAGGAGGACAGCAGGAGGAGGAAGAAGAACAGGCAACAAGTGAAAAAGAAAAGCAAGAACAAGAAGGAGAAGGAGGAGGCATGACTTTGAACGAGTGTCTATTTTTGGCCATTCTCTGCTGTGGGTCAGTGAGCGGTATCAATCAACAAGACTTTATTAAGCATCTGCCATGTATCAGGCACAGGGGACACGGACCAAAAATATCCAAGAACTTAATTCCTGCTCTTGAGGAATTTATATCCTTTCAGGGGAAACAACTTGTGCATCTATAAGTATACACAGAATAATATACAAAAGAAATTTAAAGTAGTTCATGAGAGAGGCACTAGCCAACTGGAGAGATTTGTAAAAGCTTTACATGGAACAAAACATGCCATCTCATCTACATTGGAGGGAAAGGAGGGGTTCTATGGAGCTGAGATGAGAAGGGAGTTAGAACCAGTACAAAGGCACAGTGATGGGAGATGAGGAGCAGAGAGTGGGCCGGTTCTGGTAGAGGATGGGAAGGGGAGAAATAAAGTATAACAAAATAGATGGTTAGCATAATGTAGCAGGTATACGGCAGCTACCCTGATATTTCAGTGCAAAGCCAGACACTTTGTTTTGGCTACATGTAAATGGTTTTCCCCCCAGTTTAGCTCCTGTAGTAAGTTAATAACTAAACACCTGGGTGATTGTTACAGGGATATCATTAATCTGTGGAAAAAGTTATCCTGGATAACCTTTGGTTATTTTAGTCATTTACAGGGCAAACATTTATATACACACCTCACAAACAGAAGACTAGCTGTCCTGGTCAACTGCAGTGTATCAGCTATTACCTGTTTTCTTTATATTTCTTTTGTTATTATGAATCACAGTTATACATATTCATGTTCAATATTTACAAACTGGCAAGTTGCACATCAGGAATGGCATGAGTGTGATTTGCTCAGTGCCTACTCCTTACTGAAAAGCAGTGAGCTGAATTCAATTTTACTTGAACTTTGCATCCTGTAAGAACCAGTTGGGTGGAGGGAAAGGTTAAACACGTAAAAGAGAAAACCTAAGACTTTATGGTCAGAAGCCCGATCATGTGAATAATCAGAAAATTTGGTTTTCTACAGACAGATCTACAATTAATCCTTGAAATAGAAGGTCAGTGTGTTTATAGTTTTTTGATAAAAATACACATTTGGTCACTGAAAATTACATACATTTTTGTGCAAAAATAAAAATGAGGTAATATCAGGGTTATTGTAACTTTCTTGAGGAAAAGATGATGTCATTCATTTTTGCTTAAGATGAAGGCATAAGTATTCCATATAAATAGGTGTTAAATAAATAAATTTTGCTCTTTGGCAAAATGACAGGTTTTTACTTCTTATGTTTTCTAAGTGAAGAAAATGAACGATTCAAATAGTAAAATAAAGTTGAGTGGATTATTTTGCTATTGTACTCAAAAACTCCATATTATTTATAAAAGGAAATTGTACAAATGAGAGCAATAGTCTTCATGCCATCATGATAGTCACAAAATTTGCTGATAACAAGGGTAGTTAGCTATGCATTAGTATGGTTATTTCTCATATATGCTCAGAATTTCAGGAAAGAGTAAAGTGAGGGACCTCTCTCCATTGAATATTAATGATTGTTAAAAAAAAAAAAAGTCAAGGGAACCCTTGTTGAACATCTGCATAGGTCCCCAAGGATTCAGATTCCCTGTACATATTTAGGGCAATTGTAGATACAGGAATATAAATGGGAACCTGTCTGTTAGCAGTAAGACAAAAGTCATATTACATGGTACTCAATCACATATTTTATATTTGACCTTGGAAACTCCTAAGAGACATTCTGTCCTGTTTAGACTGGCCAACCTTACTTCCTTTTACCTAAATGGCTCATTTGAAGGAAACCATGCGTATCTAATGATCAACTTTTGGCTGCATATATGAATATTTTGGAGACATGAATCTTACCTTTATGACTGGGTTGCTCCCTACCCTGTGAGTGAAGAATAAGGGTAATTAGCAAATTAAACAAGAGATTCTAATAGAAGAGTGCAAACGACCTCGTAGCTAGCAAGAAATCCATTAGGCAGCATTTATTAAGATTTTATTACATGCCAGACAGTGTATCATTTGCTAGAGATACAAAGAAAAATCAAAAACAACCCCTGTTTTCAAGAAGCTTCTAGGAAGGAAACACATACATATGGAATATAAATATATATAAATGAAAAATTTATTCAGAGTAAATGGAAGGTAATCAATGGGCAAGGCACTAGCAAAGGCACATCCAGAAGTACCATAAAAGTCCTTTTAAAGTGGCATATTTTACCTTGAGAGACACAGTTCATAAACAATCTACACAGACCACTGCCTCCCCTGAAATCTCTGGCCAGTTCTGTATGGTACAGGATTAAAAATATTGGGCTTGGACTGAAAGGACCTGGTTTTAATATAGATCATTTTGAGCTTCACCTTTTTATGGCTCTAAAATAGAGGTAATTCTTGCACTATATCCCTCACAGTGTTATGTTTTTCCACAGTGCTGTTTTGAAGAAATAGGGGTAGGTTGTAAAGCACTAGATAAATGTGAACTATTTGTTACTGGTATGAAGAGATAAAGTAAGCATCTGCTAGAGAGAGAGAGAGAGAGAGAGAGAGAGAGAGAGAGAGAGAGAGAGAGATACATACTGTGTATATGTGTGTGTGTGTGTATGTATATTTATTTATTTTATAGCACCCCTTCCTGAGTTTCTTTCCCAATTTTCACTCATACTTACTCCTGGAGCCCCCACAGGGTACAGCTATTAATATGCTCTCATGGAATTAGGGGTATCCCTGACAAACCATGGTTCTAAAGTTATACCTCCCAAATCCTCACCAGTGTGTTTCCCATCAATAATCAACTGACTTCATTAGCTTGTAGAAAAAGATTTAGGGAGACCTCTTCAAGATGGAAGAATGACTTATAATCCAGCTCTCTCAAAGAACTCATCCTGAGAGGATGAAAATTGAGAAGCAGGTTGAGTAACGAGCAAGAAATACAAGAAGAAACTACAGCAAACGTATTTTTTTCCAACGTAGGTTTACGCAAAAAGATAGGCAGAAACCTATAGGCATTAGGGAAGGAGTCCATCAAGGAGAGCCAAGCCCAAGAGTAGAACGCAGAGGTCAGGAGTGAGTCAGAGACACTTAGAGACTGCTGCCAGGTATCTAAAATTTGTGACAGAGGAGAATGGAAACCTGGAGCTGGAACTGTGCTAATTTGATCTTAAACTAAAGTTTGGGAGGTTTTGAGGGTTAGAATGGGAAGTCAAAAATTATTCTGTCCTCTGGATTAAACTCAGTTGGTACAGATCAATGACCTGAACATCCCACAGGGACCTTGAATAGCACTGCAATCAGCATCTAAAGGATGCAATAGCAGAACCTAAATAATATAGATTGGGACTAAATAAAGCCTCTATTCTTTTTAGTGGTATGCAGAGCCTATTCCTGACAAAAAGGCCCATTTCAGGAAGTAAGAGTAGAAAAAGTGAATAAATAAAAGAAAATTATAAATACCATAGAGCAAGGGATACGTATGCCACAGACTCAAAAGAAAAGAACTTTAAAACTTTCATAACTGAAGCCTCGAACAAAAATATAACTTTGCCATGAGCTCCACTAGAATTCCTAGAAGAAATGAGGAACTTAAATTTATTTTTGAAATAAAATGAGAAATCCAGATGAAAGATCAAGAAACAAAATGAGAGTTCTAAAGGAAAGAATTAGGAGAATAAATAGATAAAGATAGGAAATGCAAAACCTTACCCAAGTAAAGAAACTCTAAAAAAATTATATTGAACCAAACAGAAATCAATAACTCAATGAGACAGAAAGAAATACTAAAACAAAAGTGAAATACTGAAAAATCTATTACCCAAAACAACCAACTAGGAAATCAAGTTAAGGAGAGAAAACTTAAAAGTCATCAGGTTACATGAAAACCACAACTTTTCCTTTAGCTATTACATTTCAAAAAATCATTATTGAAAACTGCTTAGAGCTATTTGAACCAAAGGGCAAAGTGAAAACAGAAAGAATCTACTGGTTGTTTTTTGAAGAAAATCCAAAACAAAGATTTCCAGAAATTGGATAGCCAAAAATCCAGAGAGCTTCCATACCAAAGGAAAAAAAAATACTGCAAGCAACAGAAAGAAACCATTTATGTACCAAAGAGCCACAACAAAGATGACATAACACCTGGCATCTAGCATTGTTCAGGAGAAGAGAATTTGCAGTATGGTTTTCCACAAGGCAAAAGATATAGATTTACAAACAAGAATAATTTACTCAACAAGACTGTTTAATCATACAGAGGAAAAAGTTAACCTTTAATGAAAGAGAAAAGTTTCAAGCATTCCTGTTGAAAAGACCAGAGCAAAGCAGATATTTTCAAATGTAAGCACAGGAATCAAGAAATATATAGTCAATATCAACATTAATCATATTCATTAGTAAATGACATAGAAGCTAAAAGAGAAGACATCTTGTACAACATACAGAAGTAAATAAACACAGTAGCATAGTGCTTAATAAACTAAACCAAAAGATCCTATCTCCTGCTAAGAACTCACTGTTCAACAAAAACTGCTAGGAAAAATAGAAAGCAATCTGGTAAAAGTTCGATTTAGATAAGTATCTTCATACACACACATACATACAGATAGATAGATAGATACTCACTAGGCTCTAGATGGATATTTGACAGATTTTAAAGGTCACATCACGAATAAGTTAGAGGAGCAAAAAATAAAATACCTTTTGCAACCTTAGATAGAAGAAGAGTCCATGACTAAAACAGATATAGAGAAGACCACAGAAGATAAAACAGATAATTTTGGTTACATGAAATTTAAAAAGTTTTGGTACAAACAAAACAATTGCCCTCAAAATTAGAAGGGAAACAGGTAATTGATAAGCTCTGATATGGTTCTCATATTCAAGATTTTATATATATATATATATATAAAACTGAATCTGGTTCAAATTTTTAATGACAAGAACTGCTTTCCAATAGATAAATGATCAAAGGATATAAAAAGTAAATTTTCAAAGGAAGAAATCCAAGCTATCTATAAGCATTTGAAAAAAATGCTCCAGAATCACTAATAATTAGAAAAATGCAAGTTAAATCAATTTTGAGGTGAAACTTATGATTATGTATGTCTGCACACACACATACACATATACACATAAACCCTACATATTTCTACATGCTCCTTGAGGACAGAAACTATGTTACTTTCTGTCTGTATCCCTAGCATCTAACACAATGCCTATCCCATAGTTGGCATTTAAAGAAGGGACTTATAAAGAATATATCACAAAGTTGTTGCAAAAAAATCTCCCCACTAAACCTGGGCTGCACTCTCTTATAAATATACAGTCTGAGTAAAATGGGTTTGTCACAGTAGTGAAATACTTGCATAGAGAAGACGTGACAAAAAGGTTCTTCCCATTCCTGGCTCTGGAAGCCTTTCTTTTTTTTTCCCCTTTCTGGAATCCTCACGAAATTCACTGCAGGGCCTGGCATAGCTCAATGAAGAGTCATCCTGTTGGGCTGGGTCTTCAACAGGCGATTCTCCACTGGGCGGGGTGGTTACACCGCTGGGTTTTGCCAGTCTGTTGCTGCAGGTGCTACTCTCTCCCTCTGATTTTTCTTGGGTCCTTGGGGAGGGGAAGATATTTTTCATGCAAGGCTCATGAGGTTGCTGCCTGGACAAAGCCATATTAACTTTGCTGCCTGGTCATCGGATTAGGGAAGCAAACATGAACAAGATACAAGTGTCCCTGTTTTCCCAGCTACTGAAGAGAGATGGGAGTTAGGGTAGCCTTTTCCCCACTTGGCTTTCAGGACTCCCTCAAAGTAGGCCTCCCTTGAAGCTGCCTAGGGAATAGAAATGGACAAAAGCTTACCCCTTCTGTGTATTTATTTAATTCCAGCTCAGAAATCTGAGTCATCAGTTCTTCCAGTTCTGCAGATAATTATAAGATTTTTCTTCTTTAAACACTACCTTCCCCTGAGTCATTGACATGGTCACTTAGACTGAAACCAGGTAGGGAGTACCAAAATACGCTTCAAAAACATACCCACACAGGCTACCCAAGGTATGATTAGGTGTACACAAAGGATTAAATCCAGAGCTGGAATGTAGGTCAGATCTATGATATGCAATATTTAAAAGGAAAAGGATCGGTAAAATCAGGGTGGAGTGGAGTAGTGCAACAAGTACCTCTGGACCGCTCTCCCAGATACATGCCACTACATTTGTCTCTCCAGCATCCAGAACCCAGAAGACTGTGTTCTCCATATTGTTATGGGTCTGAGATTAGACATCTGTTCCATTTAGCCACTTAACTATAATTAGCTTTTACAAAAACATATTTATTTCAAATATATAGCCAGAAAAAAACCTACAGACATTTCCTCCAAAGTTTCTGGGGCACATGTTCTCCTCTCTACAGCCTCATCTCTGAAGGAATAGGTTCAAATTTTAACTCTGTTCCTACATAGCATTGGTCCCATCAAGTTTACATTCAATAGCAGCATGACTATTGGAAGAGTCCTCATTTTAGCTGTTTTCTGTATGTCTTCAGCAGGGTATTCCTTGTTCCGTAGTGGCAGCTAGGTGGTGCAGTGGATAGAGCACCAGTGCAGGAGTCAGGAGGACCTGAGTTCAAATCTCACCTAAGACACTTGACATTCACTAGCTGTGTGACCTTGGGCAAATCACTTAACCCCAACTGCCTCATCCTGGGTCATCTCCAGTCATCCTGATGAATCCAACACTGGATTCAGATGGCTCTGGAGGAGAAGTGAGGCTAGTGACCTGCACAGCCCTCCCTCCCTCAAAACAAAGTCAAGTGCAAGTCATGTCATCATTTCTCTGATGGCATGGTCTTCTTTGGCAATGAAGGACAAACACACACACACCTTGTTCCCTAGGGCATTGATACTGGGCTGGATGGAGAACCCAGCCATAATACAAAACACATAGGTTACAAAGTACAGTTGTCAAATACAATATAAAAAAAGTGTTTAAGGCCCCTTGAACTAGAGTAAGATTAGAAGAGCCCAGGTACTTACCTTTGCCAACAAATATGTGATTTATTTGCCAGAGAGAGAGAGATGAATGCCAAAAGACAACATCAAGTAAAGATATGAACCCATCTGTGAGCTAGCAAAGCAGGATGAGGTATGATTATAAGTAGTATTGTTTCATAAAAGAACTAGAAGCAGTTAAGTATAATGCAAGTTTAAAGAAAGTATGGCAAGATATTCAACTAAAAAAATTAAACCGATAGCATTCAAAGATGGAAATAGAAGGAAGACTACAAAAAAAGGAAAATGGAAAAGATTTTCAGAAGCCATTTTACATCAAAGGTAGTGGTTCTGCTATACCTAGAGACCTTGAAATGCCTCTAGAAGAGAGGGAAATGGAGGTGGAGAGCACAGAGATGGGAAAACCAACTGGTTTGGACCACTAGGCAGAGATCAGTGTTGGAAATAACATAAGTGTGAGGACACTGAGGGCCCTTTATGCACAGTATATAATGAAAAGATAGCAAAAGCATGAAAAACCTTAAACCTTGTCAGTACGGAAAAGAAAGAACAAGAGAAAATTAATAACCACTGACGTGCCTACTCTCCCATGGATACAAAATCTTTATAACCATCATCCGTATACAAATTGCGGATACCTCTGATGAGGGTGTTAAAGGAAGCAACCAGGCTTTTAAAAGTAATATTTAACAATGGCCCACATTTTTATAGTCTTAAAATTACCTGAAAGACGGATAGAAAATACTTTAGATTCTATTACACTTATTTGTTCATTATGCGTAAGCATTTGCATTGACTAAAACATGACCTTACAAGCTCTTTTGCCAAAAGGTGTCTCCTATCCATATTTCAGTCAACCAAAAGGCATTTATTAAGTACCTACTATGTGTCATACACTGTGCTAAGCACAAGAAATACAAACAAAAAGGAAGACCAGACCCTGCCCTCTAGGAGCTTATATTTCAATGGAGGTGACAATATAAACATAAACTGATACATACAAGATAAATACAAAGTAGGTGGAAAGTAACCTTAAACACATCAAGATCATTTAGGACTCCAAGAAAGATGAGACAAAAGAAATAACCTTATTCAATAAACATCAGGTGAGGTACAAAACAGGGAGATACATCTCCATCACTGTGATGGAGGAGATCTAATGCAGAGTCCAAGTGGAGAAGGGATTTCCCATAAAGAACAATTTCTTCCAGATGGTCCTGTTTGCAGGTGACATGGTACTGATTGTATCAAGCCTCAAGATACTGCCAAACCTCCTGTCAGAGATCTGCAATCACTCAGAGGAGTTTTGCCTTTCATATCTATTGCCCAGATTTCAACTTGCATCTGATTGGAAGCCTTTTAGGGCTTATCCAACAGTGTGAATATCTGAGACAGTACAGATAACAAATGAGCTGGACCCAGAATTGAAAAAGAGAAGGTGAGAAGAGCAAATTGTTTTTAGGGCTACAAAAATGTGCATGCCCTTTGACTCAGTAATATCGCCTCTAGGACTGTATCCCCAAAAGATCATCAAAAGGGGAAAGGGTCCCACATGTACAAAAATATTTATAGCAGCTCTCTTTATGGTGGCCAAAAACTGGAAATCAAGGGGATGCCCATCAATTGAGGAATGGCTGTATAAATTGTGGTATATAAATGTAATGGAATACTATTGTGCTATAAGAAATGATGAACAAGAAGACTTCAGAGAGGCCTGGAAGGACTCATATGATCTGATGCTGAGTGAAAGGAGCAGAACCAGGAGAACTTTGTGCACAGCAATGACCACAGTGTGCGAGATTTTTTTCTGCTAGACTTGAATCTTTATAGCAATGCAAGGACATAAAAAAAAAAAAATTCCCAATGGTCTGCTAAGGCAAAATGTTTTCCACATTCAGAGAAAGAGCTATGGAACTCAATCGCAGAATGTAGCAGATCATTTGTGTGTGTGTGTGTGTGTGTGTGTGTGTGTGTGTGTGTGTATTATGTTTTGGTTTGTTATATGATTTCTACTATTTATTTTAGTTCTTCTACATAGCATGACTATAGTGAAAAATGTATTCAATAGGAACATGTGTGTAGATCCTATATAGAATTGTATGCCATCTTGGGGAGGGAAGAGGGTGGTGGGGCATAGGTAGGGGGAAAAGGAATCTAAGTTTTATGGTAGTGATTGTAGAACATTAAAAATAAAAAATAATAATAAAAAAAGAAAACAACAAATTGCTTTTAGGAAATTCCAGTGTTTTTTTTGCTGATCCCAATCTTCTAGTGAAGTTGAAGACACATTTTTTCCAATATGAACATTTCAATATTGTTACTAGATGGCAGCAAGATGTGTAATACCATTGTCTATAAAGATCCAAAGGTAAGTGTCACACAGAGGGCAGCGGAGAGGTGTTAAGTTGGTGTAAGCAGGCTGCCATACATAACCAGGAAAGAACTCTAAAGAACAGGATTAAAGGATACCATCAAGGAATTGTAGAATAGGAAGACAAGACAGACTGGTTATGTGCAAGGGGGGTGAGTGATGGCATGCAGTCAGTGATTTAATGTTACCCTCTAACGTTGAGAAAAAGCAAGGAAGGGTTCCGGCATGCTGGGTGAACCTCTGAGGGGAACTTTTGGGAGAAATGAGAAAGACTCACACAGGGTGGACAAGCACGGATAGTTTTCATAGAGAACTCCCAAATTAATGAGATCACAAATCCATTTGTAAGTAAGTATTGTAAGTATATAGTAAGAATTGTTAAACTGAAGAGGGTCTGACTAGCACACAACTAGAATTATGAAAGGTCTTAAATTTGTACCATATACTTTCTATTTTTTTAAACAATGTATGAAGTTTGATTGAAGGTTAGAGTTGCTTTGCTAGGAAAAGAGAAATCACTGGGGAGGATATAATAGGAGAATATAATAACTAACAGCTACTTGGAGGATGAAGGAGATTAGACTTATTCTGCATGGCCCCAAAGGATAGAACTAGGGACTCTGGGTGTTGCAAAGTCACAAAGTTTGGCTTGATGTAATGAAAAACTGTCTAACAAAAAGAGCTATCCTAAAGTGGGGTGGATTACCTTGGGAGGAAGCAGAACCTCTCACTTGAGGTTTTTAAGAAAAAGTTGGATGTTCACTTGTCTGGCACTGTGTAGAGCACATTCATGTTTCAGGTATGGGTTGGAATTAAGTGACTTTTGAGGTCCTTTCCAATTCTGAGGTTCTGTGATTCTGATTCGGTTACCCATACAGTACTGTGTGACTTACGTATGTACATTACCTGGAACTTTTCCTGAGGGCCCTGGCCCCTCTTCTATTTCCTCTGTATATTCTCTCATTTGGTGATCTTATCAGTTATCCTGGGTTCATTTATCTCCATGTGAATAATTCCTATATTTATTCAGTCATAGTTTCTCTCTTGGGCAGCTAGTAGTGCAGTGGATAGAGTTCCAAGTCTGTGGTCAGAAAGACCTGACTTCAAATTCAATCTCAGATACTGCTTTGTGACTCTGGGAAAATTGCTTTACCCTATTTGACTCAATTTCTCCATCTGTCAAATGAGCTGGAGAAGGAAATGGTGAACCACTACAACCTCTTCATTAAGAAAACTCAAATGGGAATGGAAAATGATGGAAATGATGATGGAAAATGCTATCCACATTCAGATCTAAGTATACTATTTTCTCTTTCCAAAGTTTTTTTGTTCTTTCTTTCTCATGGTTTTCCCCTTTTATTCTGATTCTTCTTTCACAACATGACTAATGTGGAAATATGTTTAAAATGACTGTACATGTATGGCCTATATCAGATAGCATGCCCCCTTGGGAAGGGGGGAAGAGAAGGAGGGGGGACTTAGAATGCAATTATATCTTATAAAAATGAATATTGAAAACTGTAAATAAAAAAATTAAATGTCTTAAAACTGTAATTTAAAAAATTAAATGTCTTAAGAAACCTAAAGTGGAGTCACAGAGAGTTGGACACAACTGAAAACTGACTCAGCAATAACAAATACTTGGCGATTGATTGTCCTGAATGGGGCCCACAGAGAGGGGGAGCGCTCAGGGTTCTTTCCTCTACGGAGTATTCTATCTCATTCTTTCATTGCCTCTGTGGTGGTGGTGGCTCCATTGTTAGGCTCTCCTCCATAATAACTCTAGTCTTTGTGGCATTTCAGCACTGGATGACCGCTCCTGTCCATTCTCACCAAGGCTTTTCTTGGGTAGTCTGGCTGCAGCTGCTGCCCTCTACTATGGCTTGCCTTGCATTTCTCATCTTTAGTTACATCTTTAGTTAGGTTTCCCATCCCAAGCCCTCACTGATTCACTTTTCTCCAGGACATGGGGCCAGCTGTCAAGTGTGACATCTTTTTCACAAGCTTGTGGCCAGAATGTCTTCTGGCACTCTTTGAGGTCTAGATCAAAATAGCCTCTTAGGGTATTTAGAACTTTCTGCTTTTTCACTGGGGTCCTACAGCCTGACAATCAACACAAACCAAGGCATTGGCATTCCCCTCCCCCTCTTCCCTTCCCCTACTTCTCATGGTGAGTCTGTCCTGTCTGCATCTTCCCCTGTTGTGTCAGCTAGGCAGTATGCCTCCCACTTGGTACAAACCTCCCACTGAGGATTACAGTTTCCCTACTTACTTTTCCTGTTGGCCTTCATATTATCCATCTTCTTCTACTGCTCCTGCTGGACTGAGCCATGAAAATTAGCCCAGGACATCTCTGAAGTTTCTCCATAGATCTCTCAAAGAGTGGGGCATAGACAATGTCTATCAATCAATCATTTGTTAATCATTACTCACTAAAAATTTATGAAGCAATTGTTTTATTCCAGGTACTGTGCTAGCCTCTAGGGACACAAAACACCAACAATGAAAATAATCTCTGCTTTTAAGAAGCTTACCTATCAGGGGACACTTGAACCTATAACTTCAGGCAGAAAGGGGAGCCCTGACACAATGAGAAAGATTTGTGTCCCTGGTGTGTGAGAACGCAGCTGAGAAGATTAGCGTGGGGTCTACCCGAGATTTAGGTGCCGTGTGTCCTGCCTTTCTGGGATACAGCAGAAAGGACTTCTGACTCTCTATTCATTTTTTCAATCATATCAATTAAATAAGTAAACAAATATTTGCCACCATGAAAGGAACAACTTGAAAGACTTGTATGAACTGATAAAGAATGAAATCAGCAGACTCAGGAGAACAATTAATCGAATATTAACACTAAAAAACAAACCATTTGAGATTTCAGATCTCTTATCAATACAGTGACTGTCCATGATTCCAGAGGTCTGGTGATGAAGTATGCTAAACAACTCCCGACTAGCAGATGTTGGACTTAGGAGGCAGAATGAGGTGTGTGTTTTGGATATGGCCAATGAAGGAATTTATTTTGCTTGAAAATGCTTCTTTGTTACAAGGAATTTGTTTTCCTCCTCCTCTTTCTCCTCTTTCCTTTTCTTCTATCAATGGGAAGAGGGAGGGAGAGAAGACATTTTACTAATTAAAAAATAAACTTTAATTTAAAAAAAGTCAAGCAATAGCAGCAGAATTATATGGTTAAGTACCATTTGGTATACAAAAATCAGCTGACTTGCAAATATGACAATGATCCAACGCCTTGCACATAGTATGTACAGAATGCTACTAATCCATCCCTCAATAGGGCGTATACTTGGCTAAGCTCTTTTGTATCATTGATGAAAAGTTGTGCTGATCCACATTTTCTTGCGTCATTAACCACATAAGCCAATGACTAACCAGAGTCAGGATTGCTGTCTATGGCTACAGAGCAGTTTCCTATAACAGAAAACAGATGGTAAGTTATCATTTGAAAAAAGCCTTAAAAATGTACTTACTAGGTGAACTATAAATAATCCAGCTTAGGATAATGCTCCTTAGGCAGGCAGGGATTTAAAAATGCTTCTTTCCTTCCTGTCCTCCTCAACACTAGGTTGGAATAGCTCTTATAATTTATTTCAAGTGCACATTGTTCTGTTCTGCATCATAATTTAATGTTCCTACATGCAACTTTTAGAAGTTGCATGCACCGGTTGTATTTTCTCCAGGTCAGATCTCTCTTAGTGGCTGACAGAATGACAGCCCATCACCAGCATAAGAGGCCTCGTTCAGCTTTCTTAAAGGTGTGACATTTGCAGAAGAACTTAAATTCTCCCATTGGAACGTTTTCATTTTTTTCTCCAGTTCTAGAATAGGCAATGATTGAGATTAAAGAGTAATGCCTAAAAATAAATATTATTTTCAATTGAAACTGACTTGTTTCTCACCCCAAATCTTTCCCCTAGAGACACTGTAAATGAATGAGTTATGTCAGCATCTAATATATTCGTGCTATTGCCTGTCTTAGCCTCAAGCTCAATTCGATTGCAAGCCAGAAAAGCCTACAGAATTTGGCTGGTTTTTAACCTCATCTAGAAAAGCAGATGGTGTGGCTGCTGCAGTCTAAAGAAAGTCTTTTTTTAATAGTTTCCTCAGCTAGCATGAAATAGCACTTGAGAGGAACAAATTCTATGACTCAAACATTTCAGAAAAAAGTCACCCTATTTTATAATATTTTTCTTGTGCTTTTCATTTCAACCTATAAGTATATCATAATGGTCAGAAATTAAAGTTGATCAATAACTTCCTCAACAGCTTTTATTAAGCACTTAGTAGGCCCTGCTGAAGATACAAATGAAAAATCAACACAAGTCCCTGACCTCAACAAGTTAATATTCTGTTGGATGCCATTCTGAGCTTGTTTGGTGAAATGTGAGAGATTGTCAGTGTGGAATACTCTGTATGCATATGTGTGTATACACAAATACATATATAAATATATGCATATGTATATATAAATATGTACATACACACATATGTATACACATATATATACATACATACATATACAGTCAGACATAGTTGATAGTTTTCCTATTTTCTTTTTAAACTTCTTTATAAAGGATGACTAGCTGGATAAGAGGATGAGGAGAAATATATTTGGAAATGCACGTGATAGAAAAACAAAAGGCAACAATAAAAATAAGAATTTTTTTTCAGCAGATACAGGGCTAGACCCGGAGTCAGAAGACCCAAATTAAAGCTCGGTCTTAGTCACTTATTAGCCTCTGTTTCCTCATCTGTAAAAGAGGGATAATAAGAACACTTATCTTTCCAAGTTACTTTAAGAATCAAATAGGATAGTATTTGTAGAGTTCTTTGCAAATCCTAAAGCACTACGTAAATACCAGATACAGTTATTATAATCGATAATAATGAAAAGAAATCTGTGTCCCTAGAAATAGTAAAAAGAGCATCTTTCCACTTCCTCCACAACACTTTCCCTGGTTAATCAGAAAATATATGGATAATTTTCCTTACCTCATCTTAAAAGGACGTAGAATCCTGTCCTTATTCTGGGTGTCTTTATTCTATAATACTATATCTTTATTCCCACATATGAATTTAATCTATCCTCCATATGAGATACACAAGCCTCACTGGAATTCAAGGTCTTTCTTTACCCATGTTTTATATCCCTCTTCTGCCCAAAATAAAAGTAAATCCATTTGGAATTATCTCCTCCCTGTCCTTCAGTGCTTTTACCTATACTACTCCCCTAATCGGAAATGCCTTCCCCACTATTTTCTCATTTGAATTTCAACTTAACTTCCACCTTTGCCATGAAGACTTCTGTGAAAAATCACAACCTAGGTTGATGTCTCCCTTCTCAGACCACCTCTAGCATTCATGGTGTGTGCCACATTTTATCCCATTATGTAGCCTAATTATACTGTCTTGACTAATTTTCTACTTCTCATATATATAGCTTGTTATATTCTTAACACTGTGGACTCCTTAACAATATTTTATATCCCTTTCATATGTTAACGGCACCTACCACAGTTCTAGGCATACAGTAGATGCTAAATAAATACTCATTGAAATGAACATGTCAGCTTGAAAACTAAAATTTATTTAATATCAACTGCAAGCCAACAAGTAAATGCACTAAACTCAATCAAAAAGCATTTATTAAGCGACTACTATATGCCAGATGTTACGTTCTAGACATGAAGATGTCTTTGCAGCCCTACTGGAAAGGATTCATTGTTAGACTTTGAAAGCCCTTAGTAACTACTTTTCTTCAATACTTTTGTGATTTCTAATCTGTGAATACTATCTGTCACTTCATTGGTTTAGGTACTTTCTCCACCAACAAAGACTGAAACATCTCTATGACTTAGTAGAAGGTCTTTATGAGTTGTGACTGAAAATTCATCACTCTTTATTCAATTTAAGGATGAGTCTCTTTACTACCAGCCCTGAATGCCAAGTCTTTCTACCTTCGTAGGACCTGTCAGAGCTTGTGTTCTGTTGACACAGCCTTCAGGAGCCCAAGATACCTTGCAAATCATAATGAGGCATCAAAGTGGGACTCTTTTTGTAAGTCATTGATAATGATAATAAAAATGTTTAATTCACATAGTTTGCATTTCATAGCAGAACCAGATTTAATCAGTATTAATCAAAGCAGTCTTTCTTGAACTCACAAATTCCTCAAAGTTTAAACAGAAGCCTAATGGTTCTCATTCACCAATAGTGGATTTTACTCAGCCTTCACTCTCTAGTACCTTATACATCTTACTTCACCCCAAGACAGAAAACAGAAGTCCAATATATGACAAAATATTTATAGAAGTGCTTTTGTGGCAGCAAAGAACTAAGCACAACATGCCCCATCAATTGGGAAATGGATAAAAAAACCCAACCACAAAACCGAAGGGTGGGAATATAAAGAATATTATTATGTAGTATGAAAGAACAAACATTAGGGATGCGGGGAGCTATAGGAAGATGAGTATGAAGTGACACAGTGAAAGAGATAGACTTGGAAGACAATATACATGACTACATAAATGTAACTAAAAAAATCACTTAAAGCATTGATGTCAAATTCAAACAGAAATGGGTACCACTAAATCACATCTAAGTCCCTGTAGGTTGCATATTGTCTCAGTTTTAAAATGTGATATTATCTATGTTTTATTATATTTTTATTTATTTTTGTTAAATATTCCTAATTCTATTTTAATTTGGTTCCAAGACACATGTTTCCCATCAAGAAAAAAAGGAAGTCAAACTGTGAGTCCCAGAGAACAGAAAATGAAATCTACCTACCTTCTCCCATCCAAATGATATCAGGTTGACATATGGGGTGAGTGTTTTAAATGTTTTTGCTAAATTGTTTTTCTTTATTACTTATTCAATGAATGGACTTGCCTCACCCTAAGTGAGTACCTGCAAAGACCTTGACCTAAAGGGCCCAAGGTCTCCCAGGGCATCCTGGGTCATCTCCTGTCATCCTGATGAATATCTGGTCATTGGATTCAGATGGATCTGGAGGACAAGTAAGGCTGGTGACTTGCACAGCCCTCCCTCACTCAAAACAAAGTCAAGTGCAAGTCATTTCATCATTTCTCTGATGGCATGGTCTTCTTTGGCAAAGAAGGATGAACACAATTCATATACATATATGTATTAAATATAGTATATATATATACATATATATGTTGGCTGTTTTATTATCATCACTTCTATCAACGAATATTTTTTAAGTTCATCTATGGTACCTACTGCTATACTAAATATTATAGCAATTTTAAAATTGGATATATTGAAGATTAATGATACATAAAATGGTTACCAAATCCCTCTATTACTCATGCCAGTCCAAGATATAGTTCCCTGAACTGAACTTTTCCCCTTTTACTTAAAAAAAGTAAATGATTTAATAATCTGTGAGAGTTTACAAAGATAAACATAGTGTTAGTGTTTAGAACCAAATAAAAAGTTCATGTCTGTCTTTTGAAGATGTATGGTGGGATAATGACCATGATGAATATATGTTTGTGATGTAGTATGCTCTGATAACCATGACTGTGCCAACTGAAGAAACTTTCCTTGTGGTTTCCTGAATGCCCAGGTTAATTTTTAATAGAATTATCCTGTTGGAAATACTAGGGAGGGGTTTGCACATTTCTCATTTTATAATATGGGGAATGTAGATTATTGGTACATTGTCTTTTTTCTTACATTCTGCCTTTGGAAACTAATCTCACTAAGATAACTGGTTGTTGTGTTAACATTTTTGATAGCACATTGTATGCCATGTGATGTTCAGTAAATAATAGATGATCAATGTTGAACATGCTAAATTCATTATTATCTATTTTCAGTGGACCACTTTACAATGAATTTGCTCTATTAAAATATCACAAATTGTATTATCGCAAATTATCACAAATTCCTAAAAATCAGTAAGAAAATGTTCTCATATAATTTCTGCTACTGTATAACATACAACAAGTGTTCTGAGTGCTGAAATGGAATTTAAAAGATCAAGATTCTCCTCCTCCACTAACCTGTGTGTCCTTGGGCAAAGCATTTAATTTCCATGAGCTTCATTTTCTTCATCTGTAAAACAGAGATAATGATACCTTCTCTTTGCATTGTATGTGTTGCAAGGATTAATTAGATTTTAAAAATCCATAAAGTTCATTAGGACTTTAGAAATAGATACAGTGAATACACAGGCTATTATTACTTTAAGTTTTTTTGTCAGATATTCTTTATGACTTGCTGGAAGGCACCATATGTTTTAGTTAGTATTTCTAATGAAGTGTCTGTTATAGCATATAAATGTCCTGGATTTTTTCATGTAAAATTTTTTTATTTTATAGGTTTAAGGGATATTTTGAGCTGAAGGAAAATGATCATTTGGAGTTTGCTTTGGTTGATTCTGACCCTGCTACAACAGAGCCATTTTATAAACTCAACAAAGCTTAGAGGTAGAAAGCACATTCGAAGTTATTTAGTTCAGTTTTTTAGTCAATCTAGTCAATGAAATACCTAAGAGCTAGTTTTTTTGGCCCCTTTTTGAAAATATTTAGTATTTAGGGTGCATACTATCTCACAGGACAATCAGTTTCATAGAGATGATTTTTGGAAAACTTGTTCTTATACAAGCATATTCTATCTAGCATTATTAATTGGACATGAAATATGATACTATATGGCATTAAGTGCCATATGAACATAACCTAGAAAAATAGAGCTGAACCCTCCCCAGGGAGAAGGGAAGAATGGGGTACAAAAGATAGAACCATCATTTGAGTAAGGGGTTAAGAACCAGAGACACATGGAAAGAGCTTAGCAGCATTATAGTGAAGTATATTTATAATGTTCTAACAGAGGTATGGCAAAATACTAATGGTTATGAAAAGTTTCACCTGAATGAAGAAATGGAAAGCTATAAATGAGGAACATTATGTGGTCTGTCATTTGCAATGAATATATTAGTCAGTCAGAGCCTGTTTGTGAAGCACTTAATATGTGCCAGGCACCGTGCAAAGTGCTGGAGATACAAAGAAAAGCAAATACTTCATCCCTGACCTTAAGAAGCTCACCTTCTAAGCGGGGGAGACAGTAGACAAATAACTATAGATATACAAGATACATGCAGTGCAAAAGGAAAAAGAAACCTCAGAGGGAAGGCAGTAGCAGTGAGGGAAAGGAGAAAAGCCTCTTGCAGTGTCATTGGAGAGTATAAGGAAAGAAATATGGTATATGAAGATGGGAAAGGTAGGAAAGTGCCAGATTGTGAAGGGTTTTAAATGCAAAAAGCATTTTATATTTGACCATAAAAGTCATAGGGAGCCATTGTTTGTTAGGTGGGATGGTGGTAACTTTAGGAAAACCACTTTGGTAGATGAGTAAAGAATGGAGTGGAGAGGTGAGAGACTTGGAGCAGGGAGGTCAGCCAGAAGGCTATTGTAACAGTCCATTTCCTAGTAGAGTGATGAGGACCAAAAAGTGGGTAGTGACTTGTGTGAGTGGAGAGAAGGGGACATATATCTGAGACGTTGTAAAGTTAGAATCGACAAGAATTAGCAGCAGATTGGATTTATCGTTTGAATGTGAGTAAAGAGCTGAAGCTCACATCAAAGATGTGAACATGGGTGATAACACATCCGACAGTAATGGGAGAGCTGTGAAAAAGCAATGGTCCGACTTAGATGGTTGCTTAACTTTCTTTTTAATGGAAGGTAAAGTATAGGTCAGTGTTTTGGATTATTTGTTGTGTTAAACACAATGCCTCAATAAAATAGTTTTAAAATGTAACAATTTATGGCAATGTTACGTAGGTCTTTAGTGAGATGAAATTTATATTCCTAAAACTCTCATCTACTACTTCTATTTTTTTCCTGTGAAACTAATTTGAATAAATATCACTCTTCCAGGTGATAGACTTTTGAATATTTGATGACTGCTATGGTGTCCCTAATAAATCTTCTCTTTTCTCTTTACATATAAAGTATTAAGATATTAAATAAATCCAAGGTTTCCATATAATATGATTAGCTTGTAAAGTAGGCATTAGAAATGTGGTATAGTGGAAAGAGCTCTCAATTTGGAGGTATCAAGTCCTAAATCATTACGAACTAGGTACATGAACTCAGGTTCTTACCAGCTGTGTGGTCCTGGGCAAGTCACTTTGCTTCAGTTTCCACATCTGTAAAATGAACTGGAGAAGGAAATGGCAAAGCAGTATTTTTGATAAAAAACAAAAATCAAAACCCAAAAGGGGTCCCAAAAAGTCAGACGCAATTGAAATGACTGAACGATGACAACAGATATAAACTTGGACAAGTCAATTAACTTCTAGGATCCTCACTACCTTCATTTTGTAAAAAAGAAAAAAAAATGGAGATTGTAATATTCAAATTACCTTCTACACATGGCTCTTTGGAGGATCAAATTATATAGATATATATATGTATATATATACATATACATATTTTAATAAAGTACTCTATATTAATGAGTTTCTTATTATTAGTAATGTTATTCACTCAATTTCTTTGGGCCTTAGTTTCTGCATCTGCAAAATTATTAGAGTTAGACCAGATGATTTCTAAGGTTTCTTCCCACTCAAAATACTCTTTTGATTTCTATCTCCCAATACAGGTGTGTGGAAGGGGTCCTGCTGTACCAGTATAACAAGTACCCTGCTCAATGCTGGAATTACACTGCTGTTTGATCTTGGTAACAGAGCATTTAATTTAATTGACAGAGTATTTAATCAGAATAAAAGGGCAAAGTCAACAGCAGGGAAAGTCAAGCCAAAGAATCATCCTTAGGTTTTCCACTCCTTCATAAATGGATGCACACACAGACTCCAACGCTGATAACCCAGGAAACTAACTCTCTGTCTACAGGGGTTCTTAACCTAGGATTTCTGAAATTATCTTATAATATTTTGATAGGTATATTTCAATGTAATTGATTTCTTTTGTAACTCTATATATTTTATGAATTTGAAAGCATTATTCTGAGAAGGACTCTATAGGATTCATCCAAAAACCAAAGAAGTCCATGACACAAAACAGAACCCCTAGTTTAAAATTTAAAAAAATTTTTCATTATTTCTCCAGCTGAGTTCTCAAGACTCCATCTCTCAGATATCAGCTGTGTTTCAATGATTCTTGACTCCACCTCACAGGGAAGATCCTCGGCCTCCTTATACATTTCTTTAGCACTTTACATTTGCAATAAGATTTAGCATCCCCATTCATTATAATAATTAAATAACAATGATAGATTAGACTTGTTTTTTAGGACTTTTCCTTCCCATAGTTCAAAACTTTCAAATTTAGTATAAAGTGCACTAAGTATACTTAATCTGGGTGCTATTCGTGACTGCCACTAGATAAGATATTTAGTCTCTCTGGCCTTTGGTTTCCTCTTTAATAAAATAAAAATATTATACTAAATGATTGCTAAAATCTTTACTAGTTCTAACACGTTAGCAAGTCCATGAAAAAATAAGTAAATTTCCCACGTCTAAAGCAGAGGAAGTTATCTAGAATTTAACATACCACTATTTTGTCCCAAAAGACTTTAAATCCAAAATGATCTGGTAAATACAGGTTTAACGTATTTAACTCATGTAAATAAATAAACAAAACTCAATGTAAATGGTATACCAGAGTACAATCCAAAGCTTTCAAGTTTAGGGAGAAATAAGACTTGCAAGATGAATCTGAATGATTGTGATTCTGGTTTTAATATCCTAATCCTTGGTTAAAATTTTCCTATTGCAAAAAAAAAATTGTTTTGATTTGACTAAAACAAGCTTAAAGGCATGCTCTAGGGATTGGCTGTTCTGCTATTAAATTCTGTAACAATGATGCCCAGTTGAGCAATATATGTTTTGGCTCCAGTAGAAGCTCAGATCAGTAAGTGACTAAACCTTCCAATTACATTGAGGCTAAAAGCAACTCAAGATTTAGTCATAGGATTGCAAACCTTTCACCTGAATGTGGTGAACTGAGATTGGAGATTTCATCAGTTTTATGGGGAATGACCCTCCATTTTTTTCTTAAAGGTGCTCTGACTCCTACAGAAGTAGATCATGAACTCAGGTTGCAGACACTAGACATTGGAGTGGTTCCAGTCTTGGCTCTTCCCCTAACTAGTTGCATAAACTTCAACAGATAACTTCATCTCTGTTGGCCTCAATCTTCTCTTGTATAAAATGAGAGACTTGGACTAGATGTTCCTTAAGGTCTCTTACAGTTGTAGATCATGATCTTATGTCTATAAGAAGGAAAAATAACTTTTGTCCCATACAGTCCTCTATGGTGATTGTTCTTTATTTCAAAACTTAGAAGTAGACCAATTGAGTAATATTTTCTATGGATTATTATTTTATAGATTAAAAAATAGAGCCAGGAACTTTAACTTTCTAAGTCATACAGCAAATATATTTCAAAGTTGAAAATTAGGAGTCTTAGCCCTTGTCAGTGAGAGTTCTTACCTAGTTATTACACATAACTGAACCATCTCTGAAATTTAATAGGCAAAGTAATGATGAAATCCATTTATGTTATTGTTTTTGACCAGGATCCCAAAGCCAGTGTCAATACAAACATGGAACCCATGTACAGAGGAACTGTATTCCAAAACCACTACCATTACCTTCCACTAACTTACATCCTGAACTCCTCCACTTCTGCCAACATTCAAAAGCCAGAATGTGCAACGTTTCAGAAAGAGTTAGAAGGAACATGCCAAGTGTTGTTGAAATATTATTTGCCAAATATAGCTCTAGAGCACTAACAGATTGCAGTATTTATAACTTGTTATCATGTAAGATTCACTTTTAATGCCATGTGGCAATATCTGACTGTACTCAGCAAGGAGAAATCAAGAGAAATTGACAGCTTCCCCTTGACTAAGGACAAAATTTCTCCAACCTTTCAAATAGTCACCAATCATCAGAAATGACATAATGACTTTTTTAAAAAATTGGTAATATATTACCTGTTCTGATGTTATGAGAAAGAGCTCATAGTCTTGCTCCTGTTTCTGGCATATTTCTTTCCACTTACTCTCTCCATTGCCCTGGAATAATGCTCAAGGAAATTTCATTTTGATTGACCTCTCAAGGCCAAGTATATTATTTATCAAGGTCCCAGGGATCTTTGCTTCCTAAGACAGGTAAATA
Organism: Bettongia penicillata ogilbyi; assembly: GCA_023548195.1. Lineage (NCBI taxonomy): Eukaryota > Metazoa > Chordata > Mammalia > Diprotodontia > Potoroidae > Bettongia > Bettongia penicillata. The sequence goes on along the minus strand of JAJHZJ010000610.1, from coordinate 2,863,542 downwards.
TTTTGAGGAGCAAAAGTGATTTTAATAATTCATTACACATGCAGGCATATTATTTGATAATATGTTATCTAATACATTCATTTATCTTTAACAGAATATTAAGTAGTTAGCATATATATCCATTCTGATAGTTCCTCTAAACATATATGTTCTCATAAAAACATAGGGGGAAAAGTAAGGGAGAAAATTCACCTAGGAAGAAATCTCAACTTCTTATCTATCTTCTGATATCTAAAAAATATTGAATAATAAGAATCAAACCTCTCCACCAATAATTCTTTGTCCCTTCTTCCCTAGAATTAGGTACAGTTCTGAAGTAGGCTTGTATTGGTATGGGCAGAATAAGCCCTAGAGAACTACCTGGTTTTACCCAATTGAAAAGTGAAGACTGAAAACTCTATTAGCCAGTACTAAAGATTTAAGTTTGATATGTGCATATGGTTCTTGTTGTGGTGACTGTTCTGTTATTGATGATGATGATGATAACTGGAATGGTGAAGAGTAAAGAGATAGAGAGCAGCTAGGTAGCCCAGTGGCTAGAAAGCTGGGCCTGAAGTCAGGAAGACCTGAGTACAAATCCAACCTCAGACACCTACTAGCTGTGTAACCTCTTTTTCTCTCAGGTTCCTCATCTGTGAAATGGACTGACAATTCCCAAAGACTCATAGAATGTTGGAGCTAGAAGGAACCCTGGAAATCATCTAGTCCAACAGCTATTTTAAAGATGAGAAAACTTGGGCCTTAAGTAAAATGACTTTCTCAAGGACACAGTCAATTAATACAGGGTTAAGACTAGTATTAAACTAGTCTAATGTCCAGCCCAGGGTTATTTCTAATAAACCACAGTTCCTCCACTTTATAAACTGTGATTGGAGAGAGTGAAAGATAGACAGTAGAGAACTCCTCCCAGAACCTCCATCTAAGGAGAGGGTCTAGTTCAGCCATCTCATCATTTACTACCTGGTTCTACCCCTCTGTACATCATTCTCTTCCATCGCTCCCTCTTTTTAGTTAGTTTTATGTAGACTGTGAGATCCTAAAGGCCTTTTGCTTTTCTTGGTGTCCCTGGCACTTAGCATGTAGTGCCTGGCACACAGTGTGTGCTTAATAAATATTTATTGATAGACTGTCCCAACAGTGTCTGTCTAACAGTGAGTTCCTACCAGTGGATTTATCAAACACTAGGCTTGATACGTTTGCTTATTTATGCAGTGTATCAAATTTGTTCCTACTACCTTCTTATTAATTATAATGAGACTTTTTAAAAAGTAGGAAGGGGTGCTATATATGAATCACAGTGTCTCACTCTTTTGAAATTGCCTAATTCAAATACCAAAAATGTTTGAGAATACATGATTTTTTTTTCTAATTCCAGACAACTACATCTCTCTCCTCATTGACACTTACATATAGAAATAAAAATTCAACCATCCCAATTTGGTTTCATTTTATTTCTATTTTGGAGGAATTTATATATTATTAGTTGAGTTGTTTGGAGCATTAGAATATGTTGCAGTAAGACTGATCTTGAAATTTGAATTCCAATATGAGTCATTTAGTTTTGAGTTGTTCCACAAACATCTCTACAAGAAAATAAGAAAACATGCCTTGAGACATATTTTTTGATAATAGTAACCACACATGACCATGACCTATGATGGACAGTATACTTTTGAAAATATTATCTCTAATTTGATCAAAGAAAAGCATTCTTTGCGTCTGTATGAAAGGAAGTGGATTGGCAGGTCATGGAACTAAAGTATCTATGCTAAGTTGTCTCCTCCAAACCTATTGCTAGTTTTAAAATATTATTTGTTATTGTGAGGACTAAATGAGACAATATAGTTTAAAAATAATTTTGTAATTAGTCTAATGGACTATTTAAATTTCAGCATTTATTTATTCAGAATGTAGTCTTTACTTTGCAAAATCATTGATTCTGAGCTGAAAAGGACCTGTAAGTTCACCTGGCCCACCCCCTTTTGGAAAACTGATACCCAAAAAGACTTGCCCAATTTCCTAAAGGTAGTATATGAGAGAACTGAGATTTGAACTCACCTGTCTTCTAACTCCAAATTAATTTCATTTCCCCCTATTGTTGTTCAGTTATTTTAGTCATGTTGGACCCTTTGTGACCTCGTTTGGTGTTTTCTTAGCAAGGATAAAGTAGTTTGTTATTTCCTCCTCCAGCTCACTAGGCACATGAGGAACTAAGGCAACAGGGTTAAGTGACTTGCCCTGGGTCACACAGCAAGTAAGTGTCTGAAGCTAGTTTTGAACTCAGGAAAAAGAGTCTTCCTGACTCCCAGCCCAGTCCTCTATTCACTGTGTAACCTAGCTGTCTGCTGCCCTCTATACTCAATTATGTCAAAGAACTTAGATGTCAGTTTCACTTCACTAAGTAAACTTAGTTACTTGAAGCAGTTCAATATTCCTAGAGATTGATCCTTATTAACTTAAATCTCCCTAAGGTGAAGTTTTGACAGTGCATTTTTTGTTTCCTGAATAGTGCTTGGTACTACAGAGTAAGCAAGGACAGATTAAGTTCAAATAACAGTTAATGGTCAAGTTTGGTTGAATCATAGAATTAATGAAGGGGAATAACATGATGGCTGAAAATGTAGGCTGGAGTCACATTTAAACATCAGGTAAGGTACTTGCAGAAGCAGAAGCAAGTTATCCCAGAAACAATACTGAAATGACTGACTTTTTTTAAGCAGGGTAATATGATCAGACTTTAGGATGATGAGGTAATTGAGTGAAGGATAGATTGAACCCTGGAGAGATTGGAAAAAAGAAATAAAATCCCAACTTCTCCCCTTCTGAGCTTGGTATCAGCCCCTCAGGGTAGTTAAAACCTAACTTCCCCTCCAGGAATCCATAACAGCAGCTGAGCAGATGTCATTGGGAGAATTCCCCCATTGTCCCCAACTTATCTTGCAGCGATGGCAGGCACTTCTTGAAGGGAGAACTTTGCAACAGTGAGTTAGGGGTCCCTCCCCACTTCTCATTTCCAGTGAGAAAAGAGGCTCAGGATGAGCAGGGATGGATGATGGGTTGGGATCTTCACTGCAAATTACCCCTCTTCCAAACTTCCTTATCTCTGTTGAGGGCACCACCACACTTCTAATTGTCTAGGTTTATGACCTCAGAGTCATTCTTGAATCTAAGCAATTACCAACTCTTGTCTGTCATACCTCCACAACATCTCTGAAGTCTAAGCCTCTTCCAGAACAAAGGCAAAAGTAAACTGTAAGTAAAGAACTTCCAGTTAGGTCACATGTGACTTCTTTTCTTCCTTCCCTCCGCCTTCCTTCCTTCCCTCCTCCTTCCTTCCTTCCTTCCTTCCTTCCTTCCTTCCTTCCTTTCTCTTTCTCTCTCTCTCTCTCTCTCTCTCTCTCTCTCTCTCTCTCTCTCTCTCTCTCTCTCTCTCTCTCTCTCTCCCCCCTCTCTCTCCTCTCCTCTCTCTCCCTTTGTCTGTCTGTCTGTCTGTCTGTCTCTCTCTCTCTCTCTCTCTCTCTCTCTCTCTCCCCCCTCTCTTCACATAGGGTATCACGCCCTTACCTGCGGTTCTCTGCCCAAAGGGATTTTAATTTCTGAAATTTTAATCTCTGGAAGTTTATTTTGGTTGTTGTTTTGCGTTTTTCTCTTGAAGACCAGCCTTAACCCCAAATCTCTCCGTTCCAAGACCAAGCCCTCCTTGGTCACCATTTGGGTCCTGAGTGCCTCAGAATGAATGCAAATAACAATTGTTTCTGTTTGGGTCAGAAACCCTGAGGATCTTCACCTCTCTTCACCTCTTTTTTTGTTGTCTCACTGAATGGGCACTGCCTTAGTCAGACTAAGACCTGTTAAAGACTTTAGCTTGAAAAGGCTAAGGTCTCCCACTGCATCCTGGACCATCTCCAGTTGCCCTGATCCATATCTGACCACTGGACCCAGATGGCTCTGGAGGAGAAAGTGAGGCTGGTGACTTTGCACAGCCCTGCCTCACTTAAATCTAGTTCACTTGCACATCATAGCATCACCTCCCTGATGTCATGGTCCTCTTCAAGAATGAAGGACAAACAGCAACCCTTTTCTCTACTCACAGAGTTTCCACCCTATTTCAGGCCCTCATCACCTCTTGCCTAGACAATTGAAATACCTTTTTAACTGGTTTTACCTTAATCCAATACATCCTTTATAAAACTGCTAAGGGATTTTCCTAAAGTAGAGGTCTGATGATGTCTCTACGCCATTCTATAAACTCCAATGACTTCCTACTGAATTTAGGATTGGACATTATTCTAGCTTTTTCTTCTCTTTTGTTAATTTATATTTTTGTGTTTGACAAGTACGTATAATTATTAGTACTTGCAGATAATTTATGAATAAGTAAGTTAACATATATTGGGGGAGTGCTCATTTGCTTTTTTTTTTTTTTTTCTTATGGATTCACAATCAAAAATGTTTAGAGAACACTAAGAGCCTTAGTAACTTTGGGACACATAGTCATTATGTGTCAATAGCAGAACTTGGGCCCAGTTCTTCTTGGTTATGAAGTTCGTCTATCCACTATACCACATTACCTCTTCCAAGAAGAATGGTCCCTAAATTAACATAGGGTATGCCTCTACTGCATGTCTTCTGCCATTCTTAGAGGACAGTCCAGGACTCTAAACCCAAGAGTCTTGGGAATAGTAGTGCTTCCCAATGACCTCAGATATCAATCTAGGAAGCAACCCCAGTGGAAATGCAATTGAGCAATTGTTATTGTAGGTGCTACAGCTACAGCTACAACTACTAAAGTTCCAGAAAAGAAAGTTCTTGCCACCAAAGTCCTTGGCACTGTCAACAAATGTTTAACATTGAAACTGATAAGATTTTATCTGGAGAAATGGCATCACCGTTTGCTTTGGCACTATACCCTACGGACCATGAAACTTTTCCATTTGACTTTCATATATGTTGTCTCCTTCATTAGAATGTGAGCTCCTCAAAAACAGTTATTATTTTACTTTTCTATTTAACAATAATAATAACTAACATTTATATAGCACCTACTGGGTGTCAGGTACTGTGCTAAGCACTTTACAATTATTATATCATTTTATCCTCACAACAACCTTGGGAGGGTAGATGCTATTAATGTGTCTGTTTTATAGATGAGGAAACTGACAAAGAAGTTAAGTGACTTGCCAAAGGTCATACAGTTAGTAAGTGTCTGAGGTCAGATTTAAACTTAGGAAGATGAATCGTCCTGACTCCAGGCCTGGTACTCTGTCCAGTATGCCACTTAGTTGCCCCAATATATGGTATTTGCATCTGAAATGCTTAGCACATTGCTTCACACATAATAAGCATTTAAAAAATGCTTCTTTCATTTGTTGATTCATTCATTCTACATGTGGGTATGTGAAAGCTGTCTTCTCCTAGACCCATCATTTCAGCAAAGAGATAAACTTTTATCCTTTCAAGATGACTCATCACATCATGTGTGTATTAAGTACTGAAGGAGGAACAACAGCAAGTATTGTAGTAGAGTTGAACTATTATTTAGTGTATAATGAAGCCATAATTATCAAATCTCCTAGGAAAGAAATGCCTTTATATATTATCTTCTTAGATCATCTGAGAAGTGCCAGACTAGATTGGAAGTAAATCACCTCCTTTGGACACCTAGTTACTAATATGGAACTGGCTGATTTAACAAGAACATCCCTTATTGCTTACCTACCATTGTATTTCTGCTGTCTGTCAAGTTTGAAGGTGACACCACTGGTGATATTCACTATTCATGTGGGCTAAAAGAGCCCATGTGTAAAGAGCAATCCTTTTCACAAAGTGCGCTTGAGGATGCTCTGTGGTTTGTACCTTTTGAAAACCTGTCAGCAACTGTAACCCACAGCTGACCCAAAGCCTGAATTTAAAGACAAACTACTCATTCTTGATGACTGAATGCGAGTTAATTGAGCACTGTCCATTCCCCAGGCATACATAGTAACTATGCTATAATATTTGAAGCCATTTTACAGAGTACCTTTGAAATGTTTCGTCTTTTCTCCGTTTGCTTTTAGCTCACTGAAATTCATCATAAAAAGTTATTGGGAAATCCCTACACATGTTCGATCTGATACAGTTGTGTGCCATTCATCATTACTTTGATGATGTAGGCAGTTTACAGCACATCAATCTTAGTCACTCCAGCTTTTTATTAATGTTCAGATGCTTCTAGAAATGATCAGGAACCTGAATTTCCTGTCTTTGGTAGAATCCAGGTTTAGTGGAAAGGGCCAACTTAGGAAATTTTAATTTTAGTCATGGCTATGTATAATTGACCTCTCTGAACTATTTCCCCCTCTATAAAATGAGAAGGTTGGACCAGATGAACTCTCAGATCTCTTTCAGCTTCTATTTTTTTTCTATTATTTTATGACTGAAGAATCTGACATGGAAAATATAGATCAATGGAACAGAATGAAAAATCCAAAATGAGAATCAAAGACCCATATAGCTTACTAGTATTATATATTCATATACATATAGGGTTAGGGTTAGAGTTTGTATTTCTCCTTTTTAACCAATCCTCACAGATGTCATAATAATCTTCCCCTGTTACTACACTATAATAAACGATAAATATGAAGAATACACGACAACTTAAATGAACCAATGCGAAGTTGAAAATAATATGTGTAATGACCACAACTTTAATGTAGAGAAAACACTGAAGCAACTGAAATGGAATTTTGTGAAACTGTAATGACCAAATGTATCCCCCTCAAAAAAAGAGACATGAGTATTTACATTATTCCCTAATTAGCAGAGGTAGGGGGACTGTGGGTATAGAATACTACTTACAATTACAGACTGGTTTGATGTGGTTCGTTTGGCCAACATGCTATTTTTTCTCTTCTTTTCTTCTTTGAAATGATGACTCTCTAGGAAGGTGGGAGGAGGGATATATTGGATATAGGTGATAATAAAAGATATCAATGCAATTTTTAAAAGAAAAAATAAATGCATGTATTTTTAATGTTATAAACAAAACAAAATAATATAAAAACTACAGTGGATCTGTTTCATCATTAGGATAAAATATGAATTAAGCATGATGTTTAAGGCCCTCTGAAATCTATCTCTAATCTACCTTTTTCAGACTTATTTAATATTACCTCTTCCTTCATGAATTCCATCAAAAATTGGAGAAAAATATTTTTTGTCAAAACTGGGCTACTGGTTGTGGTGCAAACTTGACATGCCATCTCCTTCTCATCCCGTTGGAATAGGCTATCTCTTAATGTCTTGAATACATGTCTTCAGAAACTTTTTTAACCTTCAAGGCTCATGTCAGAGTTGTGCTGCAGCCAGCTCAAACTGGTTCCCAAGAGTGAGCATTTTTACTTTGATACCTGGCAAACTGTTTAATTTGGAGATAGTAATGTTTAGCAACAACCAAATGAAAATCAATAAAAAACCCTACATGGAAGAAAGAATTTTTAAAACAATTTATTGTTCAGTTTGGTCCTGTCTGGCTCTTCCTGACCCCATTTGAGGTTTTCTTAGCAGAGATACTGGAGTAGTTTGCCATTTCCTTCTCCAACTCATTTGACAGGTGAGGAAACTGAGACAAACAAGGTTAAGTGACTTGCCCAGGGTCACACACATAGCAAGAGTATGAGGAGGGATTCAAACTCAGGAAGATCCTGACTCCAGGCCTAGCATTCTATATACCATACCACCAAGTTGTCTTTCTTTTAAACTGACAGTATCCAAGAGAATTTAATTTAGATGAGTAAGCTTTTGTTATTATTTTTTTAATCTTAGGAAAGAGCAAGCTGCTCAGTTTTTGCAGGGCCGTTGGTTGACTTTTAAATCCCTAGGGTACTTTTTAACACAATTGGGTTAAAATAAACCCTAGGGGCCTATAAGGACCCTTCTGTTTTCAAAAAGAGAACATTATTATGAATTTGGTACAGCCCTATAGGGTTATCATCTAGTCACTGAAGTCATTTTCAAAAATTTGAAGCAATTCAAAAAAGTCGATTTGTTCATTTTTTTTTTTACTGCTATAGTTAATTAGCATGTAAAAGACTGGACTCCTAGGGCAATGCTATGAATTTCAGTGTGTCTAAAACTCTACCCTCATGCCCACAGTAATAAATTCTACAGCTGTGTGCATGCAGGTACATGTTTCCCCAAACTTCACCTACACTCTGGAATGTAGGAAGGTTTAAAAAAATAGTTTTTGAAGAGGATGACAAGCTTCTTGATTTTGTGCAAATATCACACAAGATGTAGGATACTTCTGAAAAGGTTAGAGAATATTTCACCCATGCATTCTTATATTTAATTTGGATAGAAAAAATATCCAATATTTTTGTTCAGCAAAAGAATTACAAATTCTACAGTGATAATTATACAAGAGATGTTGGCCACAAATTTAAGTTGGAATAAAGGAATGTCATAGTATCCTTTCTTGAACATTCCACTTAAAGAAGGGACCTGGTAAAATAACCTACCAAAAAATGGATAACATGATGAATGAAGAGGAATATTGAAACACTATAGCTCAACACATCCCATCTAGACCCTTTTATTCTCTAGGGTCCATTGTTTTGTGCAACTCAAGAGAAATGAAACATTTCCACAAATCAAGAAGAATAAACCAATGAAGGTATTTGAAAGAAAAAATTTAATTAATGTTTTCCCTTCAAATAGTATTATCGTTATTCTCCCCAAACTTTCATAAATATCTAACATTAAGCTTTGTATAAGGAAGGAAAATATTGTCAAGATTTGGGTCACAAAGTGTTAACTAATTTCTCTATTCAGCAGTGCAGAAGTGAGTGATCTCTTTTAAAAAATACACAAAAGCCACATTTTTTTCAAGCATTTCCTGTATATAAAGCATTGTGATGGGCTATAGGAAATACTGGAAGTTTAAATATGGCAGATAAAATAGGACCCTATTCTCATGGCGTCTATAATCTAGCAAGAGGCTAAGGCAGACTTACATTGCATAATATCATATGGTTGCTGTATAAGAGAGTTAGGAAACAAAGGACTAGATAAAGGGAACAGCCATTACTCTCCAGGAGGATCAGGTAAGGCTTTGTAGAGGAGGTAGTATTGAATGAGACTTTAAATGACTGGTAGCAATTCAACAAATAAATTGGGGAAGAGAGAATGTTCCATGCCCAGGGATCTGTGTAAGTAAATTCACTAAGATGGGAGAGAGCATGGCATGTGTGGGGTGCAGCTGAGCAAGGCATAGAAAGTCATGGCACAAGATTTATAGCTAGAAGGGACTTAAGGATGATTGTCTAGGTCAACATTTTCCAACCAGCCAATCAATCGATAAAAATTTATTTATCACCTTACTAAGTGCCAGACACAGTGCTAAGAGGCAAAAGACAGCCCCTGTCCTCAATGACCTTACTCTGATAGGGAGATAACAGACAAACAAATATATAAAGCAAACTACATAGAGGGTAAATAGGAAATAATTGAAAGAGAGAAAGCACTGGAATTAAGAAGGGTTAGGGAAGTTTTCTTGTAGAAGGTGGAATTTTAATTTGGGACTTAAAGGAAGCCAGGGAAGTCAGTTCAGGGATGGACAGCTAGAGAAAATATCTGGGCTGGAGAGATGCAGTATTTTGTTTAATTGGATCTAAAAGAATGTGTAGGGGTGTGAGGTGTAATAAGACTGAAAAAGTAAGAAAGAGCTAGAATAAAAAGGGCCTTGAATGCCAGACAGAGCATTTTGTATTTGCTTCTGGAGGTAATAGGGAACCACTATTTCCTATTGGGGGAGATGAAATGATTGGACCAGTATTTTAGGAAAATCACAGTAGTGGCTGAATAAAGAATGGATTGAAGTGGGGAGAGATTGGAGGCAGGTAGATCCACCAGCAGGCTATCACAGTAGTCAAATCATAAAGTGATGAGGGTCCACATTTTCAAGAATCCCAAGGGTTGAGTCTGGTGGATATCATAAACTCAGGAGTTCTAACCTGCAGTGGGCTAAGCCTGTCAGTTATCTGTACTAACTATGGCTTAATTTTGGTGAGGCTCTCTCCATTATATGTGGTTCTTAGGTTTCCTAAAGAGAAGCCCAGGTAGGAAACAGAGCAGGGGAAAAAGCTCAGTGCGAATCAGAATGGGAGCTCTTGCAATTCCAGCCTGAGTGAGATAGGGAGATCCAGTCTTTAAAAAAAAGAGATAACCTCTTTTTAAATATCAAAACACATGCATGACAGTAGTTGCATTCATATTGTGAAAATGCTACAGCTCAGGGCTTGCTTCATTATTGTGTTAATTGTTTAGGTTTAAGAAAGTTATGGAGAAAATGTCAATAATGCAAATTAAACTTAAAAGTGTGCCATAAGTATATTCCCCCCTCCCCATGGCACAGTGAGTTGTTAAATATTTATCAGCATATCACCGACAGAAAGGAATAATAGAAGACCTGAAAGGCAAGGTGGGAAGGGCCTTCAAGGCTAGGAAAAGAATCTGAAGTCTAGGCAAAAGGACAGTCACTGATTATTTCTTCTTATTATTATTATAATTATTATTATTGTGACATGACTAGACCATGATAACTGTAAGGAACTTAGACATCATCTAGTCTAACCCTTTTATTTTACAGATGAAGAAAGAAAAAACACATGAAGAATCAATGCATCTGCTCATATAATATCTCAGCTATAAAATATATCAACATTTTCACAAGGGTAACCGTAATGGTAATGTAAATGGGAAGATCTTTCCCATCCATTAATAGGACCATGTGAACTGCCTGGGTCACATGAAAGTCTGGAGTTACATGGAGCCTGGGGTGGGAGGATAAGTGGAGCAGGAAGGGGTGGAGCAGGAAATGAGTCAGAGCAGTCAGGGTTGAGAAAGAGAGCAGGCAGCAAACAACTAGCATGAGTGGGAGAGCTTATTTGTGCTTTTGTTTATCGGAGCCTGTTTGTGATTTTGTTTAAGGGAGCTGGTTTGTGGGAAGCCTAACAGAGGGAAGGCTTAGGGATAGTAATGCCCCCTGCATTTCTTTGTTGCTATGATAGATTTGGTTTTCTGGTGTTGGGATTTGACTTAATGGTGTTTGAATAAATGTTTTGGTTCTGTCTCCCATGTAGAGAGTATTATATTTTACAATTCAGAACTGTGCTGGCATATTCATAGCCACTGTAAGCACTATGAATGTTGTATTGGTACTACATTTGGCAATGAGGATGGGATCATGAAATATCAGACCTCTATTTGGAGGCAGAAAGGCTTTAAAGAGAGAAACAGATATCCCAGCATGGAAGGATTTACTTTATTCCTCCCCAGCAAGAGAATGGACTAAAAGCACAGGGTCTCTGTGAAAACTGGGAACCAAGGCTACAGAAGGGAGAACCTAGAGATTTGGAAAGATGTTTGCAAGGAATACTAACAGAACCAATAGGGGAAAGAACTGGCAGGGGTGTGTACGAGAGGATGGGCCTTATTGACAAGCTATCACCTTATGTGTAGGAGCAAGGACAGGCTGCTGAAAGGGAAAATTCAAATAGAAAATGAATTAGCTGGGTTCTATGAGAAGCTTTCTAAGCTACAGCATACAAAGATTCCTATGGAAGAGCAAGCTAGAGGTTTTCAGGTGGTAGAAGAAAAAGCTGTTTGTTTAGCTCAGAAAAATAAGCAAAAGGGCAACAAGAGGAAGGTACAGGTAGCCTTTGCACAGGCTGGGTTTAATTGGGACCCAAACACCTGCCAGAACGATGTGTGGGAGGAGAATGAAACAAAGTTAAATGAGGAGGCTGAGGTTTGTCCTGATACAAAGAAGAAAGCAGGAGAATCAGGGGGGCCACAGTGTTTGGGAAGGTAATTGAGGATTTTACTCAGTAGGTCACAGGTATTTTGAGTCAGTTCACCCAAAGGATGGGAGAATAGTATCTTGGATGATGAGAATCGGTGATAAAGATAAATTTCCTCCAGAAAGAAGAGTAAATAGCCAGTGGATTCAAAGTCAGAATAGATGGACAAGAAAAGAATTTTTTTACTGCTCTATTGAGAGCAGGGTTAGATTTTGGAAGCATAGATGGCATTCCATCAAAATGTACTGAGAAAGCAGGCTTGACATTAGACTGAGTGGGGAAATAAGAACGGCCCCTACAGATCCTCCTGAAATATTGTACCCAAGTTTGTCGCACCTGCAGGAAGAATGGGAAATTGGCTAGACACTAGCTCAGATTAAGGAAAGTATACCTCCAGCCAGAATGAAGATCCCAAAATGTCAAATTAGAAAACAGTAAACAACAGTGAATGAGGCTCTGATAGTGGGTTCATGGACTCCAAAAGCATGGCTGACCCTATATCTACCTTGCTTCTGGTTACTGTCTCCTTGTTTCTTTTTGGTTTTTGTCTGTTCACCTTGTTTGTCAGATTTGTTCTCTGCAGACTTAATACCCTCCACCTGTAGATTCCTGATTGCTTACACCAGATGTCACCCCCTGTCCAATGTGCTGTGTCACTCCTGCTGCTGACCAAGCTCCGGATGCTGACTGAGGAACTGACCCCTCAAATGGAGCCTCTTGGGGCAGTGACAGCTCTACATCCAATTTCAGCAGGAAGTAGCAGGAAGACACATTTACTCCAATGGATTTTGGGCCCCATTTGTTTGAGAGGGGGGTGACTGGATGGTTATGCTCAAGCCCCACCCTGAGATATTGTTTTATTTGCTTATTTTCTGTTAATCCCTGTTAAAGTTCTGTTGATACCAGTGGCCCCACTGACCTATGTAATGAATATGAAAGACTGGATGAAATGGTAATTTAAATGGAAAGATCTTTCCCATCCATTAATAGGCCCATGTGACCAGCCTGGGTCACATGGAAGTCAGAGTCACATGGAGCCTGTAGTGGGAGAAGTTTGCTGAATAGGTGGAGAGTGGAACAGGAAGTGAGTTAGAGCAGTCAGAGCCGAGAAAGAGAGAGCAGGCAGGAGGCAACTAGAGTGAAAGAGAGAGCTTGTTTGTGGTTTTAAGGAGCCTGTTTGTGATTTGTAGAAGGGAGCTGGTTTGTGAGAAGCCTAAAACAGGAAAGGCTTGGGGATGGTAGTGCCCCTTGCATTGTTATTGTGTAAAGATTTCTTTGAAAGGGGCATGTAATAATGTAATGCAATTATGTAATGTCCAGAGAGTTATGCACAAAAAACCTGAGTAAAGGGTTAGATCTCATCTGAAGATTTCTTCTATTCTGCCTCCTAAAGTTTGGGTCTTCTCTCCACAAGATGCAGACATCTTTGTTCAGGAACAGGACCATTCTTTCCTAACCTGTCCTTGGATAAATGATAGCTTCTCCCAGCCCAGAAATAATTCATATGACAATAATTCATATGACATTGTCAATTTATAGCTAGAAGAGTCTTCAATGTCATCGAGCACACCCCTCCCATTTTATATAGGAGAAATTTGTAATTACTAAATTGCAATTGTTTATTTTTTACCCAGAAACCCTGAGGGTCTTCCCCTCCCAGTTTTGATTTTTTTTTTTTTTTTTATTAAAGGGGCCATCCCTTGAGTAACTACTTAAAGATACCTATTCATTGAATGGGTGTATAGAACTCAAAGTGAGAATGTGATGAGACCTTAGCTTGAAAGGGCCAGGGTCTCACATTACAACCTGAGTCATCTTCAGTTGTCCTAATGAATATCAGGCCCCTGAACCCAGATGGCTCAGGAGAAGAAAGTGAGGTTGGTGACCTTGCACAGCCCTCCCTCACTCAAATAAAATTCAACTACAAGTCATGTTGTCATATTGCTGTCATGGTCCTCTTTAAGAATGATGGACAAAACCCAGATTTCTTTGTGGTTATGATGGATTTGGTTTTCTGGTGTAAGGATTTGACTTCCTGGTGTTTGAATAAATGTTTTGGTTCTGTCGTCCATGTGAAGAGTCTGCTATATTTTGCGATTCAGAACTGTGCTGACATATTCATAGCCACTGTAAGCACTATGAATGTTGTATTGGTACTACATTTGGCAATGAGGATGGGATCATGAAATATCAGACCTCTATTTGGAGGCAGAAAGGCTTTAAAGAGAGAAACAGATATCCCAGCATGGAAGGATTTACCTTATTCCTCCCCAGCAAGAGAATGGACTAAAAGCACAGGATCTCTGTGAAAACTGGGAACCAAGGCTACAGAAGGGAGAACCTAGAGATTTGGAAAGATGTTTGCAAGGAATACTAACAGAACCAATAGGGGAAAGAACTGGCAGGGGTGTGTACGAGAGGATGGGCCTTATTGACAAGCTATCACCTTATGTGTAGGAGCAAGGACAGGCTGCTGAAAGGGAAAATTCAAATAGAAAATGAATTAGCTGGGTTCTATGAGAAGCTGACATATTCATAGCCACTGTAGGCACTGTGAATATCACATTAGCGCTAATGTGATAAGTGACTAGTTAATTAATAGTAGTTAATTAATCATATTACTCCTAGTATATTCTTAACTGTAATCCAAAAGCAAAATAAAAGTCTTCAAATGAAACCGAAGGAAAATAGGAGCTTCTCTTTATCTCCTCTCTAAAATGGCTATTTCTATTTTAAAGAGAATGATTTGTTAATTATGACTGATTCTGGGAAAAACTCTTGTCTTGACTTAACTACCTGCTGTGGTCATTGGATTCAGTGTTTTAATTCATAAAAAATGTAAACAGAAAGCAAATTTTGTCTTAAATTAAGTTGCGTCAGAGAAAAACAAATCCCAATTCCAAAATAAGGCCTTTATTAAAAATTGGGTGCTTCCCTGAGATTTTGTATTTTGCTATTGAAAAAAACAACAAATTCTTTTCTAATTCTCAAAACAAAAAGTAACTTGATAATTTAGTCTTTCAGTACTTTCAAAAAAAGTGAATTGGTTAGTTCTCATTGTTAACTTTTTAGATTTCCAGGATTTTATGTGTTTTACTTTACCTCCCCCTTAAATGAATTTTTGTGGAACCATTTTCTTCTGCTCTTTAAGCCAAATAGAAAGTTTCATAGATTTAGAAGTGAAAGGGACTTCAGAATTGATGTGGTCCAGTCTCAGAAAGGGCAATATATTTTTTAGCTTTCCAGTGCAACAACAGTGTTAGGAACATTTGGGGGGAACTAAATGAAAAAAAAAACCAAATAAATATATTAAATAAATGTGTGTCCATACACATATATTTATAGTTCCAATTAGTTTATAATTATTATTGAACAAACAAACAAATTTGGATTTGTTCACTTATGTTCACAGTGGCATCATCAATATCTCTCTCCATAGCTAGCACATACTATCCATGTAACTATCTTTACTAAATCATAAACAACATAAGGAATTAGAAGGTAGGATGAGTTTCATTTCATTTTGTTTCATCAAATTTTTAAGTGCACACTATATGCAAGGTACTATGATGATTACTGGGACTCCAAAAATAAAAATTTCTGTGACTGAGCAACATTGTGAAATACCAGTACTACCTTTGAGGATCAATATGTTTCCTTGGCAATGTGACCCTTGGCAAATGACTAAATACCCCAGCTCCCAAACACTTTTCTAAAACTGTAAACTGCAAACTTATTGCAGATTTGAACTAGTTGGGAGTTTCCTCATTGGGAGTTCTTTATATCAGGTCTGGACCAAAAGAGCAACAGAAAAATTTTTAGTCAGATATTAGCTGCCTTAAATCCTGCCCAGATATTCTAGAATTCAAATCCTACCAATCACAGGTCTTTGCCTTAGTGGGATAATCTCTACCTTCTTTTTGGATATAAATAAATCTGGAGGATGAGACACATTCCTATAGAGGTGGGGCTGAAAACTCCTCTGGATAAGTAAGGTCTTTCTTAGCTAAAGGCTGCCAGGCAATTAAGTTTTTTCTACATCTGGAAATCCCTTAATTTTTCTCTTTAGACAGCTATAAATATCTTTGGGTAGATCATTTCTGAAAGCCTTTGGACACCTCCCATAGGAGGGCAACCTACTCATAGAATTTCTTCTCGGACTTCTGGATGGTTATTCTTGTTTAACATCTTTACAAAGCATCTTATAACAATGTCCTCCATGTGCCCTCTAATGCCATCTTTGTCAATCGATTTTTTTTTTTAAAGACAAGGAACTTGGTTCAAAACTCTCTAAACTTGTTTCAGGGAAACAAGCCTGTGTAGCATAACACAGTGAATGCTACACCTTGCTACCCCAACTCTCTTCAATCCCTGAGGTGTAAGGGTCAACTTTTTTTCCTTTGGCCATTATACTCTGCAAGGCTACACAGCATAAGGCATTCCTGGTAAAGCTGAATGCAGATATCTCAGAGGAAATTTCTTCCATTTAGGACAGCCTCAGACTTGCCAAAGATGCAGATTACTTTTTCCCTAACATATAGAAGCATTCCAGCAGAATACAAACTCTTTGAGAGCAAGGATGGTTTGAGAACAAGGATAGCAAAGTGCCTTGCAAAAAGTAACTGCCTAATACCTGTACTGTCATATTAAGTTGAATAATAAAACTTCTATTATTTCAGTATCTATCAGTTTGGAATTAAAAAAATAATTTAGACATGGATTCTGTTGATGTTTAACGTTAGGTTATAGGGAAAATAATTTCCAGAAGTTGTTTGAATTATATGAGAACAAACTATCACCAAATACTTTTTAATATAATTGAGGAGGTAACTATAAATTGTTCTTATCAGTTCATTTGGACAGTCTCCCAAGGTCTTTTATTTAAAACATCTGAATCTTTGATTGTGTTGGCTAACAGAACTCCCAAAAAGGAAATTCAGGGAGAATTTAGGGAAAGTAGAAAAAACTCAATTTCCAGGCCTTAATTACTTTTGGCTAAGGAACACCTCACTTAGTATGAGATCTCTTCTGAGTACTTTGTAATTTATAATTTGAAAGTAACCTAGGTCACTTATTTGTCAAACCTTGGACTTCCTGGCTCTTAAGGTCAGATCTCTATCCACTTTTTTATGCTGCCAAGAAATACTTAGCCCTATGTAACTGAAAGTAACAAAAGTGAGTACTGAATACTTTCAGGAGACATAATTTCCTAGCTATGAGCATTCCCTCCATGAAAGGAGATGGAAACCATTCTTATGACCTAGGCAGATGGTTTTCGAGACAGACTATGGCCAAAAAAATTCACTCAAGCTAAGTCCAGAAAGTGATAGACCTCCATGAACATGAGTAGCTTCTTCTTTTGATAATCATGCCATACTCTATCGCTCACTAAAACACAGAGCCTCTACAGCTTGGAAGGATTTGCCAGAGCCTGTGTTCCATTGGCATAACCTTTGAGAACCTCCTCCACAAAAGTAATATTTGAGCAGGCCTTTGGTAGAGGAAACAAAAAAGAACCCTCAAAAATATATATTCCACAACTCATGCCTCTCCACAATTAAGGTTAACCTTTGTCTTAGTACAAATTAGGGTTTTTTAAAAATCATTTTTTTACCTTTATGCAAAGAGAACAAAATACAAAACATAATAATTGCTACAGTCACATTTTACAAGCTAAATATAATGGGGGTAGTTTAGTACAGAAAAAGACTAGATTCTCTGGATGACTCAGAAAGTCCTTACTTGAGTTATAAAAGTTCCAGATGAAACACATGTCTGTCTTACCACTTGTGGCCATTAAGGCCTATAATAATATAGCATACCATAAATTAAAGGTAGAAACTAATTAAATGTTTAATCTTGATCTTATGATTGAAACAGTTAGGAACTTTAAGTAGTTTCACTGTTACTCAATATTTGTTTCAATGTCTATGCAGGCAATTTTACAAACTAGTCATTTGGAGAAATGACTGATTCATGCTACTACTTTTTATGCAGAACTAAAGGATTTTGACAAGAAAACCTAGATATTTAAATAAAACCAAGTTGATTAGGGTTGAAAATATAATACAATGATTTTAAAAATCCCTGTCTGAAATAATGTATTTCCCAAACACTATGGTTTAAATCAGCCACTCCTATAAGATCTTCAGATTGGGAGTGTATATAGATGGTTATCAGAAAATACATACTGTTGTCACAAGGGGTGGAAAGCTCCAACAGTGCTGGCTCACTCTCCATGTGGTGTGACAATCTAACAAAGCATCAGTTTATTAGCTTTTGCTTTAATAGCAATTTAATTTTCAGGTGTCACTATGACAATTGTAAAACATGACATCTATCACGGTTAAGTTGTTATGGGCCAATTCCAATTCTTTTCTCTATTATCTTTTATTTTTGTCAGCTTCATTGGGAACTGTTTTCCCGTTTTTGTTTTTTTTAAAACTGAGGGCTGCTGTCAAATTTAACTTTCACGCCCACCATATTAAAAAATTATATGGCTTAGCTTTTCTATTAAAAAAAAGATATCCAGATATGTCTGCTTCTGTCAGCTAAGATTTATTGGTAAAAGGGGCAGTGAAGAGATAGAAGCAAACGAAGAAACACTCCTGAATGAAAAAGAAACCCTAACAGCAAAATTCCTAAAAGTTTTTTTTAAGATGGTTGAAATTTTCAAGGCAGGATAATTTTTTGTACTTTGAAGATCTTTCTTTGCATTTTCCCATTAGGTTTATAATTTCCCATCTCTCTCTGTCTCTCTCCCTGTCTCTCTCTCTCGTCCCAGATGTTGAGGCAGGTTCTGCCATCCTGACAAACTGAGGAAGAAACGTGGGATCCACTCCCAATGGGGAGAAACGGGAGAAAGGCAAACCTCTAACACCACTGGAAAAGGTAGGTCACACTGACACTTAGCTATGCCGGTCTCAGGCAGTCGGGGCAAAGGACTTCGCTAAAAGCTGGGACACAGGGCAGCAAGGTCAGGAGGCTTGCTACTAAGTGGCCAGCAGCAGGACGTCCGCCTGCCTTGCCTTACCAGCGCAGGGCCAGTCCCCTCCTCTCTCCCTCTCCCTTCCCACCTCCAGGTAGGTCCTCTCTCCCTGCCCACCTGTCGGGTTCCGGGGCTCATAGAGGCTGCTCCGTGACTCCCCCAGTGGTGGGAATGGGAACGCTTCGCCCTGGAGCCGCTCTGCATTGAAGCTTTTCTCCCACCAGACCCCGAAAGGCTTAGGAGCCCCAGGGAGAAGGAAATTCCTCCTCGGTACGCATCGCCACCCGTGCTTGGCTCGCCCTCCCCTTCTCTCTCTCTCTCTCCCACATTCCCACAGCTGCCCGGGAGACACCCAGAGCCAGAAGAGTTGGCGGAGACTTTCCGTGCCCCGAACTTGGGGCATGGGGCAGGGTGGGTGAGCCGGGGAGAGCCAAGGCGCGCGCCGTGCCCACTCCGCGCCTGGAGAAGCCCATCCTGGGAGGGGGCGGAAGGGGGGGCAAAAAGCGGCGGCTTTCCCCTCCCAGCCAAGTCTGGGCTGGAGAGCCCCAAGAGCAGCCTCGGAGGGGGAGGGGAGGGGAGGGCAGGGCAGGCAGCCCGGGAGACGGAGCCCGAGGAAAGAACAGGGCCACCTCTGTCTCTCTTTGAAAAGGCGGCGGGAGCCCTGGGGAAAGGGACGGGACGACGGCTCGCTCCCCCGACCCCTCTTTTTTTTGGAAATAGAGAAAAGTTTCATTTCTTTATTTGCGAGGTGGAGGGCACCCGCCGGCCGAGCCGCGCTGCGGGCAGCGCGGGGGCGGGCACGCATTGCTAACTCCCCGCGGCCCCTCCGCCCAGCCGGGCCGCTCGGCTGCCAGCCTCCCCGCGCGCCGCCTGACGGCCACAGGGCAAACCCCAGGAGGTGGGAGGCGCCGCGCCGCCTGCCGTCGCTGCGGGCTCCAGCCCGGGGAGGAAGCCTGCCCCCAGTTGCCACTACGGCTCTGTGCAGGCTGGGCGCGGGGAGCTGCTTTCCCTGCAGGTGAAAAGGGAGCAAACAGAAAGGGAGGCGGCGGGGGCATGGCCCTCCGGGCGCCCGTGCCCGTCCGCGCGTAAGCCTCGGGGCAGCCTCCTGGGCTGCTCTCACCCAGCGTGGACTTCCCTCTTCCCGCAGCAGCCTGCAGAGTTGGAAGCGGAGCGGGCGCCAGCAGCAGCCGGGCCATGGACGGCCGAGCCCGGAGCGCCGAGGGACCCCCGGCGATAGCACCCCAGCCTACCCCCACCTCCTCCGGGTAAGCCCCGACCCACCAGCCCTGCTCGGGGAAGGGCGAGTTCAGAGAGGCCTAACTAAACCCGTTTACCTGCCTAGCCTAACGACTGCCCTGCCAGCTGTGCCAGGGTGAGTCACTGGCCAGTCAAGGGACCGACTCAGAGAAGACTTTCCTTCCTTTTCTTCTCTCGGTCTCTGGGTTCTGGCGGGTGGAGGTGGTTTTGTAGCTTTTCTTTGTTTTAAACTGGGGCTACGCTGATAACTTGAAGCCCGGTTGAATGCCAGGGATTGGGACCGAGGAGTCCGGCGGGTTGTAGAGATCAACAAAGGGCCCTTGTCGGGGCTCTGGAGAAACAGCGGGCAATACCTGTAAGCGAGCTCCCGGGGAAAGAAAAGTTTCCTTGGCCCGGCCGAGTGGCTCAGGGAGGAGGAGACCCGCGTCAAGGTGACTCTGGGGGGTGGGGTGGGGGGGTGAGAAGGGGCTTGGAGCTAGCGTTGGGAGGGCTCGGCTATGGCAGCTGCCCGACGGCTTGACAGTTGGGCATTGCTTGGGGGTGAGGGGTAGCCTGCTGTTTGGAAAGGTGCAGTGATTTGGGGTTGGGGTGTGGGTAGGTGTAGCGTGCCAACTGGCCTTCTGTGCCAATTAACCAGCTCTTGACCAAGGCAATTCTTTGGGGCCAGAGGAGTGTGAAGTTAAACGGAAAATACCTGTAATTTTCTTTGCATCCACGTGTGCTTGGAGGAGGGATGGGATGGGGATAGAAGTCACATGCTGAGTTAATATTTAGGGAAGAATGTTTTCCTACCAGATATGCAAATGGTGACTGTTCTTAGCATTTGTGTAAATAGACCAGAGAACAGGTAGTTCTGCTAGAGATGGCAAGAACTTTCAAATAACTTAGGTTTTAGTGACTACTAAGATAGAGAACATTAGTTGGTCCCTCAAATAGAATACTACCAATTCCTACCTAGTGTAGGACTTTTTAGAAGTTTTTTTTCCCTTCCTCACCCCATCCCTCACTTTTTTTGGGGGGTTTTTTTCTTCTTTCATAACTAGTCTGTTACAGAGAGATGCCTAAAGGAGAATGAGAAAGTGGTGAAAAGAGGAAAGTTAAGGAAAATTTATAGTATGAGTGTGGTGAATGAAAGTTGTAGTTCCCTCTCCCCCCCCAATTTAATGGATGCACAAGTCATTTTTCCCTGGAACATGACAGGAGTTTCCTTAGAAGCAAGTCACAGCATGTTTATTCATCACACTGACCATGTGAACATTGGCAGTTGAATAGGGGAAACATGGAAAATTCTCAAAACAATATGACTAATCTGAAAGATATTTAGTGTGATGCTTACATTGAGGAAATGTGTAGTATGTGAATTAATTCTTTCATTTTGCTCTAGATAACTGCCAGATTTTCAAACAGTTGTACGTTGCAGTTTATTCCTTTTCTCCTCCCATTTTTCTGTTCACTTCAGCATTTGTGTCTGCTAATATGGAGAGATAGGAGCTTTTGAAGATGAACCAGACTAAGTCTCTGGGCTTAGGAGTTTACAGTTTAGTTGGGAGGTAAAATGACAGTTTAGTTGGGAGGTAAAATGTTGACAAATAATTATAATCCAAGGAAGAATATAAGTGCCATATAAGAATTAATAATGACAAATAGCATTTAATTGGTGTTTTATGGATTTGCAAAAAAAAAAAAATACACAGACCAGTAATAGCAAAACATTCTACTACACGTTGTTTCTCACTTTGACGTCCTGTCCTGTCTTGTCTCCATGCATTTGTTCCTCACATCTGTTTATGGAAATCGTCTTCTATGGCTTCTTCCCAGAACTATTGTTGAACCTTTGCAGTATTTGTCATTAGCATTGTCGGTCTCCTGCTTCCCCACACTCAGTAATACCAATTTCAGTCTCTCAAAATTTTTGGCTTCATAGTCTGCCTTGGAATTATTTGTCTTCTTCCCATTCCCCCAGTTGTAAACTCCTTGAAATCAGAAACCTGTACCATTTTTTTCATCTTTGTATCTCTGGTATCTAGCATACTGCCTTCAATCTAGTAGGCACTTGAGAAATGTTTGCTGCTGAATTATACTAGTGGTAGACAGTTACATATCACTATTGAGTTTACAAAGTACTTTTAATACCATAACAGTTATTGTATATAATACAAGTATTATTTTATCCATTTTACAGGTAAGAAATCGGAGGCTTAGAAAATTAAGTGATTTGCGCAGAATCATACAGCTAGTAGGAGTGATGGAAATAAACATTTATTAAGTACCTACCAACTGTCAGGCACTGTGCTCAGTAGCTCATTTAATAGTTGGGGAAACTGAGGCAATGGTTAAATGACTTGCCCAGAGTTACACAGCTGGTAAGTATCTGATGTCAATTTCAGTTCTTTCTGATTCCAGGTCCAATACTATTTATTGACCACTTAGCTACCTAGTAAGTAGCAGAATGAAATCTAATGGTCTTTCCAATATACCAGAGTGCGTAGTATGTGCTCACTTGTGGAGGAGGGGACAAGAAGGAAAAGTGACTTTTATTGTTTAGGGGTTAACATTTGAGCAGGGCTAGTAACCATAAAGTTTTGGCAGAAATGGGTCATTCCATGTGGTGAGAACAAAAGGTACAGAGGGACAGAGAATGCACAGATTGTTCAGTTTGGTTGCAGAATAGGCTCTGGAGATAAAGTACATTAAGGGCCACACCAGACTGAATATAATCATAGAAAAATGATTTGGCATATATGTAGAAAGTAATTATACTAGACTAATGAAGAAAGTATTAATTTATAGTTGTATTTATGCATAAGAAAGGCTTGTTTATTAGCAACTGGAGTGGTTAACCATTTAAATTCTCCAAAATCTCAATACCTTTATTATCTGAAACATAACAGAGTTTAGCATAGCATATTGACTGATTTCATCTACATTGGTGACCTAGAAGTGAATTATTATAAATCTTTTTACGTTTGTTCCCATTTTGCTTTGCAAATTTGCACTCTTTGCACAGAGTAAGCCCCTTTTTGGAGATTAGAGCAAAGTAAATAGATAATAATCCCCTAAATTGTATTTTGTCAGAATCAGGGATCGTGCTTCATTTTGATAATTTGTATCTTAATGTTGCTCAGGTCCCTTAATTTACTATTTATTATAGTGCCTTTAATTGCATGGAAGGAGAGCTTATTCCTGAAGTCACCTTTCATACCTTGCTTGCTTCTAATAACTGGTTTTGTTTTTGCTTTACATCCAATCAGTTTTGCGGTTTTTTTTTGGAGGGGTGCTTTATTCCTAAGGAAGATTTAACATTTCTGACAATGGAAGAAATGTATTTTCTCTAGAACTAAGAACCTCTAATATTTTGTTTCTAAGTTACTTTTTCGAAGGAAACTTGTTTCTCTGAAGTTCCAAAACTGAAAAACGTGGTAGACTTTTACTTTTCATCTTACCTTGAATTAGACAGCAGGACTCCTCTCTGTCTTACAGTGCTTTACTAATAGTACTGAGGTCTTCAGAGCTTAAATGGGCTTAGAAACCTAGTGATTTGTTAGATAGATGTCACTAATTGAGATGGTGATGAAGCCTTGGAAGGAAGGTTGAACAACCCCCTAGTCGCTCTTTTCAGCAGACAACTGTAGCATGACCTCTCAGTACTGTTTTATTTTTTAAGAGTGCACTAAGTGTCCAAAGAATACCTTTAGCTCTGCAAGAGCAGCTGTTTGAAGTGTTTCTATAGGTAGCCATGGATTTCAATCAAATATCAAGCACTTACTTAGCCCTTAATATGTGCCAGACACAATGCTAGGAAATGGAATCTAGAGACACAATTGAAACAGGATTTGAAATAATTATTAATTTTTATGTGGAGTTTAGAGTCTTTGGGGATTTAAATTAATTTAGTGGATTTTTATAAAGTTTAAATACACCAATTAAAATTTTCTTTAAAGTAAAACATGTACTACATATGACAGTGTATAACCAATTACTGGGACTTAGTGTCATGACTTTAAAATCTTATTTGTAATACGCTTTTTTAAAGTAGAAATTTGGATTACCAGAGAGTATTGAATTAAATTTGTTAATGTAATTCCCACAGACTTCCCCCTTGTAAAATGAGTTCGTAGGAAAAATTGTGCAATCCATAAAGCATAGCATTTGAATTAGTTATTTCCTCTGAATGAGTTATGGAATAATTGAATAACAGTGTTATGGCTTTTATATTTGTAGCACCAGGTGTGGTTGATAATGGTGTTTCCTATGTTGATCTGGAAAACATCCTCATTTAAGTAAAATGTTTTATTTAGATAGTCAACAGAATCTGTTGACCCTGTTGTAGACTGAATAGTCTCTACTGAGTCCTGTGAGTACCTGTATGTTCTTTGCTCTCAGAAAGAAGATAGGCTGTGTCAGAAAAGGGTAAATGAATAAATTAGTTAAGAGGAGAGAGGCTTAGAAGAGTGCTTAATGTTGCATATATTCTTAAAGTACACATGTGCCTTGCTTAAATAAGATATGGCCAAACATATAAACTACATTGTGTAGTGATGAATGAATGAATGAAAAAGCATTTATTTCTGTCGAGGCAGAGTAGAAACAACCCCTGCTCTCAAGAAGCTCGTATTCTAATAGGAAGAGAGAATGCATGTAGAAGGTTTCACCTGTAGGACCAATGGGAAAGCCCAATGATTCTTAGCAAGGCGGTTCAGAGTTAAGTCTTCTTTAGTGTCATTTTCCATTGGTTAAAAATATTTCTGATGTTGAGCCATTTGGTGATAAGAACTTTCTTTTTGAGGTTTTCTGCTGTGGTTGCTAAGAAGGGAGGGGGCTGCCAAACCTGCAAAGACCGTTTGCCAGGTAGAGTCTCTGCTGGAGTATGCTTTACAAAATGATTTAATTGGGTTTTTTAAAATGTGGAATTCTTGGATTTTAAAATGGATTAAAAATAATATTTTGATTAAAAGAAAGATTTATATACATATTCGAGGACATCAATTACATAAAGCAACGTATACCTCTGTATGGAGGGCTACGTTGAAATCTTTAGGGAAAGATAGCCTCTAATCCAGCAAACTGGGTTAGTGACTGTCAATTCTACCTAATGTCAGGGGATGGACTAGCTGATCTTTCAAGGCTGATTGTATATCAGGTATATACTGTATATATACATTGGAAATTTTAAATACTTTTGTGCTGTTTTTTATGAGCTTTGGAAAGTAGCCAAAGATGTATTTTCATTGTTGCTATTGGACTTTGCTGTGATTTTTTTTTTTAATGGAACTTTTCCCCCATCTGTTATACTAAAAACAAACTCTCAGAGTGGGAGAGAAAAGTTTCCCATGATTATTTCCCAAGGGTCAAATGTCTGCAGTCTTATATAAGGACTTCAGCTTATCTAAGGAAAATTAATCCCCTGATAGAATACCAAAGATGAATATGGTTGTTTTGGTAACATTAGGAAAATGTAGAGTGAATTTGATTGCTTTCCATTTCACTCAGAGTAAATGCATAGTGCTAAGTTTTGTAAATTTTAAAACCGGATGAACAAATCCTTAATTGTTTTGTAGACAAGAATGTGCTATGTAGCTGAGTTGTTTTTCTTTTGACACAGAACAGCAAGCATATATAATTTTTGTTACTGTAAGACAAATAGAAAGGTTATTTAAAAGTACTATTACAGCTAAAGGGAGTTTAAAAAATAGAATCTTTAACAATTAGGGGGAAAAGGACTAGTTCATCACCAATCATTTATTAAACACTTGCTGTGTGCCAGGATTAGTTCATCACCAATCATTTATTAAACACTTGCTGTGTGCCAGGAGGTAGAGATATAAACACAAAAGACAAAGATATTTTTATAATGCCAGATAGCATTACTTAACTTTGTAGATCATCACATTTGAGTGTCTGCTATGGACCAGTGAATATACTAGGTGATGTAAGTAATAAGTTTGCCAATTCTCACTTGACCTAGTTAAAGGTTTAAAGAGATGTAGGCCAAGAACTTAGTACCTTATTTAGTTTGGAGTTATTGATTCTGAGTTTCTTAGCTTTCTGTTCATCAATGCTCAAGTAGGGTCTATTAATGGAACTGTGACTCTAACCTCTTAGCCCACCTCATTAATTCTGACCTCTGTATCTGAGCCTCTGGATTTAATTTAACAATTCAGTAAGTATTTATTAAGCACCAACCATTTATATTCTGGATGAAATTAGAACTTTGGTTCTTTGTGTTATGAATAATGGCTAGTATTTACATAGAGCTTTAAGGTTCGCAGATTTTTTTTGCACATCTTATTTGGTCTGTACAACAACTCTAAGAAGATAGGTGCTCTTATTATCCATTTTGCAGGTGAAGAAACTGAGGCTGTGAAACTTGGGAGTCTTGCTCAGGGTCAAATAGGTAGTAAGTATCTGCATTGGGATTTGAACTCAGGTCTTCCTGACCCTGAGTCTAGCCCTCTATTCACTGCACCACCAGCTACATAAAGCAGATCTATGTTTAGTCTAGCCTCTGAAATGTTCATTTTGCATGAGACCACTATATGGATAAGGAGAGCACTGGTCTTGTTGTTAAGTGTGGACGTTGTGGTGTAAATAAGAGACTCTTTTGTACTCTACCTCCTGTATATCACAGATTGGATAGATCCCCACTTAGAGTTTGATCTCTTCCCTTTTCCCATTCTTTCTACCCTCTTCCTACTGCCAGTTCTGAAGAAATTAGATGAATGCAGTGCAGGGAATGATAGTGGCAGCTGCAGTTTAAGCCAAGCTGCCATTATTCCCACTATTTATTGTTGCAGGTGAGTTGAAAAAGCAGTTCATTCCTTAGCTGATGTAAGAGTGGTGGTTATTGCCACCACTGGTTATTTACTGGTGTGTGTAAAAAGTTAGATGGTGAAGTATTGAATTGTACTGAATATAAATCTTGTATTTGTATTGAATGTAAATCTTACTTCAGATACTTACTACTTGAATGACCCTCGGTTTCCTCATGTGTGAAATGGGAATGATAATATCACCTGCCTCACAAGGTTGTTGTAAGAGTCAGCTGAGATCATATATAACAAAGTGAGATCATGTATTTACAGAGATTAAGGTGCTAGTAAATGCCATTGTTGAGTCGTTTCCATTGCCCCTGGGTTCCTATTCTTTATGTAGGTATTATTCAGCAGCTGATGGCAAGGCCCTGACTTCTGGCTCACAGTTGGACATCTTAAGACTCTGGATTTTACTCTTCTCCTGTGTAGCTTAGAGACCATGAAGCTCCATGAGCAGCATCCTTTTCCCACGTCATGAGAGTGTTCTATCTTTTCCTCCTTGAGTTCTCTCCTCCCATCCCCCGTTCCAACTTCATTTTCTGCAGGATACTTGTAGGGCCTTTCAAAGTACCTTGGGCTATTTCCTCCCTTCATGCCTGTTTGCCTCAGAAATCCTGGGGCTTAGCTCAGCCTGGCATTTCCTACTGGCTCTTTGCATGTTTCTTGGGCCAAAGCACTGAAGGAAGTTAGGTGCCATCAGTTGCCAGTCCTTCCCTTGTGTTTCTTGGATTGGCATTATTTATCCTCGTCTTTCCTGGAATTATCATTTAACCTTTACCTTGTTGAGTGTATATGGGCAGGACCTCTACACACTAAGTATCCCTCTTGGCTGAAAAATAAGTTCTTCCCCCATCTGAAGCACAGCTTTGATTCTTCTGTTTCGTTTCCTGCTTCATGGCATTATTTACCTGTGTTTATTGGCGCATTTATGTCTGTTTTGATATATGTGTAGAATTTTTTTAAAAGGATCCCTTCCTAGGAATAAGTTGAATACTTTCAGTTAGGAAAAAGAAATTATTTGCTTACCTCATTAAGGCCAGCCTTAGAAAGACAGAAACATTTTTATAGACAGTTGTTATTTCAGATGGGAAGAAACTGGCCTCACATGAATCACTTTCCCTTCTGTCTGTTTTGCCCTCTTGTGCTTTAGTCAGGGAGAAAGTAAGTTTGTTTCCTTTCCTCTTTTAATCAGAGGTTATAACTTACAGTGAAAAGAGTGCTGAATTTGAAATCAGAGGGCCCGCATTTACATTCTGGCTAGCATGTGTTTACTAATCCATAAATTTATTGGGGTTGAACTGTATAATCTGTAAAATCACTTCCAGGTCTCAATCAAGGATGCTAATTTTTTTCTCTTATCCTAGTCCTTTATGCTGCTAGTATCTTAGCTGGGAGTCTGTGATACAGTAGAAAAGAACACTAATTTCATGGTAAAAAAAAAAAAAAAGACTTGAGTTTTGACTACTTGCTAAGACATTTGTTTGAGGTGTGAGTCTGAACGTGTCCCGTAACTTCTCCAGACATCATTTGCCTCATCTTTAAAAGTGGGAAGAGTTTGGAGTCGGATAATCTAGATTAAAATTCCATGTCTGCTACTTATTGTACATGTAGTCTTGGACAAGTCACTTAACTCCTCTGAGGGTATCCGTAGAATAAGGATTGGATTAAGTGACCAGTAAGGTCCCTTTCAGCTTGAATTAGTGAATCTATGGTTGGTAGAGTTGTTGTGAGGAAGGTAGGCATTCAGTTGTAAATCTTAGCATTAGAGAAATGTGAGTTGCCTTTTTTAAAAACAAAGTTCTGTAAGATATAATCAGTTGTCACATACCTGCCATTGTAAATGTTTCATATATGTATGTGTGTGTGTTACTCTTACATGTCTTTCCATATTGAAAAACAGGTATGATTTTTTTTTCTGATATGAATAGTATTTAACATTTGAACTGAATTGAGAACATTTACCAGATTAGTGGTTTTCTGGAAAATTTTCTGGCTTGATAAAATTGATACAAAGTGCCAGTCTGATCTGTAATCTATATCAAGTTACTACAAAGCTTCATCAAAGTGTGATTTAATCTGAAGGAAGTGGAACAGGTATTCAGCAGGACAGTGATGGTTAAAATTCTATTGTAATTAGACAAAACTTTATTTAGTATATAAAATAATCCAGTCTCTGTACTAAAAGGATGAAAGATCAATCTTGATGATGCCAAGAGGAAAGTCATTCAGAACTCTTTGTTTCTAATTAAATCTGTGCTGAAATGGAAACTTCTGAATTTATATCAAATAAACAAGAATTTATTAAATACCTGCCACGTGCCAGACACTGTACTAAGGGCTGGGGATACAAAGAAAAAAAATCCAACCCAGTCCAACTGAAAACAGTCTCTGCTCTTAAATAGTTTACAGAGACAACTTGCAAATGTATCTCAGATGGAAGGCACTAGCATTAAGGAGGATCAAGGCCCGTAATATTTAAATAGATTTCAAGACCTCCATTATACACTGTGAATGACTGTAAACCTTATATATTTGCAATTAAGTAATGTGTGAATTTTCTGTTTTCATGAATTTTAAGTATTTTGGCTACTGGTGTGTGTACAAAGTTAGATGGTGAAATATTGAATTGTACTGAATATAAATCTTGTATTTGTATTGAATATACATTTGTATTGAATATAAATTGTATAAATTTGTTATATGACCCACAGTTTCCTCATGTGTAAAATGGGAATGATAATATCACCTGCCTCACAAGGTTGTTGTGAGACTCAGATAAGATCATATATAATACAGTGAGATCACATATGTAAAGATATTTACAGAGATTAAGGTGCTAGTAAATGCTGTTGTTCAGTCGTTTCCATTATGTCGGACTCTTCATTACTACATTTAGAGTGTTCTTGGTAAAGATACTAAAGTGGTTTGCCATTTCCTTCTTCAGCTGATTCTACAGATGGGGAAACCGAGGCAAACAGGGTTAAGTAACTTGCCCAGGGATGCAGCTAGTAAGTATCTGAGATTAAATTTGAACTCGGGAATTCCTGACTCCAGTCCTGGACCTTTATCCACTGCTCCACCTAGCTGCCCAGCTAGTAGATGCTATCAATTGTTATTATCGTTACAAAGTAATACTTAGTGAAGTTATCTGAAAGCACGTAGTAAAACTGTCCTAGATTTTTGGATATAGATTATTACTGGATAAGAGGGATTATTACTCTAAATCCATGCTGTTGTTTTCCCCCTACTTCTCCTAGTGTGTTAGAGACACTAAGGAAGAGGCTGTCAGCTGAATTTTTAAATGGATAAAATTGTATTCTTCCACAATGTTCTGCTAGGTAGAGACCAGCCTTCTAGAAATTTCAGATTTTTTAAATGGCTGTGAAACCCAAGGCATCGAACCTAAGGACCAAACTAAAGACTTGTGAGAGAAGTTATGGGAAATTGGATAAATAAAAAAGAGAGGAGAGTAATGATGATTCTAACAGAATTTTTGAAAAAGTGATAATAGAGTAGAAGGTTTGAGGTTGAAAGGAAGATACTTGAACAATAGAGAAAAGAGATAGAAGATAGACTGAATGCTACAAGGATGGATAGCAACCTACACCTCAGTCTAATTTGGTAGTTCCACAGGAGTAATAAAATTCTGATGGGGAAGGTATATGCAGGTGAGGTAAATTAGATTCGTCAGAGCATTATCCACAGTTTTTTTTTCAGTGCCTATTGAACAAATGATTTGTAAGTATAAAAGAGGCTCTGCAGTGTAGTGTCTGGAGGCAGCCTGGAATTCAATCAGGTTTTACCTCTGACAGAAGTTCAAGTGGTCCAAACAACTCTGAACAGACTCTTATAGTTACAGATGAGTTGCTGGTCTACAGAGGGAGTTTCCATTCTGTATACACCCTACAGTATCCCAGTGAAATCAAAGGTCTGAACAAAAAAGCCTCAGAAAACAATCAAAACCTCAGTGTGCAAGGAGGCATGGTCTATAGAAGATGTGTTGGAGGAAAGAGGTTTTACAGTTTGCCCTGGGTGATCAAAAGTTCTAGTTAAATATTTGTATCTTGGCATTATTTTGTGGAGAACGTTGGTAGAGTATTTATCTGATTATATAATCACTATTTTGATAAGAAAAGCAGTAGGGAGGGATAAGGATAATTTTAAAAATCCTTCAATTTTTCATTTACCATATTCAGTTGTATCTGTTTCCTATTATCTTCCCCATTCCCTTTCCATTGATAGTTTTATTTTTAGGTTAATGTTTAAGCAAGGTTAATCCTTAGAGAAGTCTTTTTAATGCAGTCCCAGTTTATTGCTCCAACTATTCAGTTGGTGTGCATGGAACTTTTTCTTGTTCCCCCTCAGTGGCATTTAGTATTGTTAACAATTTGCCAAGGAGAGAGAAAGAGGGGGAGGAGAGAAAAGGAGAGGGAGAGAGAGACACATAGAGAGAGAAAGAGAGAGAGAATATAAGGGGAGATAAAGAGGAAAAGAGTTGCCAGACTTGTCTGATTATCCTAGCCAGTTTACCCTATAATTTAACCCTTTGTCTGACAGGGACAAAGTACATTCCATTGATGCTTTTAAAGCCCTAGAGACCTTTGGTAGCTGTACATTTGGTTTCCCTCCAAAAAAAAGGCAGGGGAATTTTTTTTTTTAATTCTCAAAAGGGAGGGAAAAATAGGATTATGTCAAAACATAACATTTTTTATTTCTGATATAAACATATCTCTATTCTATATGCAGTATATGTATTTTTCTCTCCTGAGAGTTTCTTGATGTAGTTATTACTTCACACAAAAGGGTGGAAATGTGTCAGAATTTCCATGGTGTTTTGAAGAAGACCAACATTGTGACCTGTTTTTCTTCTGCATTAATGGATATTTTGATATTATAGAAATGATGATATAAAATAATGATTGTATTTGGGGATCAAAGTGAAAAAAACGATCAGGAGGAATGGACACAATCAACAAGAAAAGTCATAATAACAGATTCATTCAAGGCTACCTCCTAAGTCCATCCCTGGTCATCTTTGTAACTTTTGTGCCTTCAGTTTGAGATACAATCTCTCTGCCACCAAGTTCTGGTGTTCTTATGTTTAGTAAACATAAACGTGTCCAAATAATTTTTTTTTATTCTTTATTTCCTTTATGTTTATACAGAGGTCGTATATAAGAAGAAATGTTTGAATCAAGGTTTGACTTGCTCATAGTGGTCATTTAGTAATGTTGAATGGAATGAATTGGAAACACAACATTGTTAATTAAAAGTAATCTTACCTAGTCGGAAATAGCAAGTTTGTCGTTAGTTGAGTTTGAATTCGTTGTTATTCAGCTCAGTGAACAAACTGTGAATTTACTTCCGTGCATGTAAGTGGCTTTAGAGATAAATCTGATCTTCAGTAAACTTCCAGACCTTAAACTTCTGGATTGAACTAATTTACAAAAGATGTTTCATTAATTTAATGTGAAAACAGCTATATGCAGCCCTTTAAAAAAAGGCTATAAATATATTCATTTAGGTAACAATTTACTATGACATTATTGCTGTGAAACTGGCATATGACACTTAATTTAAAAGTTCTAGGGTTTATAGTTAATCTGAGAATGCTCAATTATGAAATTCCTTCCTTGGTGTAAGATCATTTTACAAGCAATGTTCTCTGCAGGAGTATTTGTGAAAGAAATGTGAAATTCATTAGTTGTAAGTGAAAATTCTAG
This sequence comes from Bettongia penicillata ogilbyi, assembly GCA_023548195.1. Classification (NCBI taxonomy): domain Eukaryota; kingdom Metazoa; phylum Chordata; class Mammalia; order Diprotodontia; family Potoroidae; genus Bettongia; species Bettongia penicillata. The sequence continues at coordinate 2,830,916 of JAJHZJ010000610.1, read as the reverse complement.
GAATACAATGCTTTTCATTTTATTTGCAGAAAACAGAAAACAAACTTTGAGTTACATGTAAACTGGTCGGTAGACTCCAAATATTACATATAGTTAGAGCTTGAGTACCTGAACATTTTCAGTAGCATGTCGTTTGAATTACTGAACAGGTTATGCTTCTGAGGTAGAAAAAGGGAATTAGTCATTGATCTAAGACAGACAATGTTTGAACAGGCACTGCATAAGAATTCTTTACATTTCTGCCAGTACCTTGACATCTAGACTGTCAACACCCTTAACACCCTTGCTGTAGTTCAGGGCTCTAATGAGGAAAGGATTTACCTTTTGATAGAAACATTGTGCGCTGGAGAGTAGGGGAAAACCACAGAAGTTATTTCTTCTCGCTGACAAAAGAAGAGACTTAGTTTTTAGAAATATCTAAAAAGAAACTGTTATAGTATCAAATAGGTGCTTTCAAGAAGAGTAGAACAGTATACTGATTAGTGAGTGACTGTCCTGTAATAAATTTCAAATGGAAATTTATAAAAATGTAATTGTAAATGGGTATATTTTCTTGCCTCAAATTTGAATTTCTATTACCATAAGAATAAGATGAAATTCTAATATTAAGAATAATTTCAGTGTAATGGTAACTAACTGTAGGAATGGTGGAACTGATTTAGATCACATCGATTCTAAGAAGTATTTTAGTCCTTTTTGATGGACTCACTTAAACTTGAAGAGTATTTATTTATATATAATCTAGCTTAGTGAACAAGTATACTTAATTCATTTGCATTTACAGGTACTGATTTTGGTTTTCAGTAAAATTTATTGAACCATAGTTCAACAACTATGGAATGTTAAAAATATTTGGAAATTATGATATAGGTCATCTCCATTGAAAAAGGGATGTAATATTCATCGAGGCAAATTTCATGGTTGGAAAATTTGTATAGTAAGGTCAAAGAAAAATGAGAGGATTCTACATAAATTATAAACAAATCAAACTTAGATGAGGTCTTATTTTTTTTTTTTACAAGATAAGAGGTCAGCATTGTGTTATTTTCAAAAGAAAGTAGTATTAAATTCAGACTACTCTAGAGGGATTTTTAAAAGATAGAAACAGTTTATTTTGAATTAATTTTTAATAACATTTTATCATAATCCTAGAATATATAAAATATATATACATAACATAGTAGAATGTACATAAACTTAGCATATACAAGTTCAAAGAATGGGGGAGAAATAGGTCTCCTAATTTACCATATTTACATGTGAAAATAGATGGGAACCAAGGTTATTATATCTACACAGTAAGCCACAGTGTACCAACTGCAACAAACTGTTTTCTGAATGCAAAATATTAATTAACCTTAATGAAAATTACATGGCCTTTTAAAGGATAAAAATGGGCCCTAAGAATCCAGAGTGGGATACAGGGTCTGTTTAATTACAATAAAAAAATAGCCATCTCTCTTTGTAAGGCTGTACAAAATGCTTTACTTTTTGTGTACCTAATTTTCTCACCTGTAAATAATGCTACATTTCCCTTTTTTTTTTTTTTTTTTTGGCTTATGGAGACAAATACATAATGCAGAGTAAGCAGTTTACAATGTCAGACTACACTTCAGATTCAAGGAAGTCATGTCTGAGTTCTGTGTGACTCTCAGAATCACCTTTTGACAAGATGCAGAAACTCTTCCTTTGCTCAGTAAAGGGTATTTTGTGATTGGAACAGCAAAGGTTAATAGAATTCTCTGCTCTGTAAAATTTTGACCTAGACCCAAGTAATTGTAAGCCAACTACTTTTTATATAGTGACTTGATTTTACCTGAATCTGAGAAGCTTGGCTGTGTATCTTGGCTTGTCACTGCCCATTAACGTATGAGGGGTAAGGATACTTAGGGATCCCAGACCATTGAATCACTGTACTTTGGATCTATATTTTGGTCTTCTGGGACCAAAATTAGTTGTCAAGGTCTTTACTATATTGTAATGAGTAGTCCAGTATACACATTGGTCTGTAGCTCGTCTGTAGTCAATTATTGAAAAAAGAATATATGACTTGTGGAAATTCCATTTATTCTAGGAATATAATTGCTTTTCTTGGAGTAGAAATGGTATTCTTTTTCCCTAAACAGGGATCTTTGAATAACTTCCAAACACACACACGCACGCACGCACGCATGCACACGCGCACCCCTTGCTCTGTATTAGAATAAGGAAAGTCATGATCTAAAAATTTCCAAAATGTCTGATAATAGATTTAATCTCTACATCCTCTCTTGTTTGAGTAACATTTTGACTGGACTTTGAGCCACATGACTGTGGGACAAATCCCCTAATACTTCCCCAAAAGAAAAGAGAGTGGAATATACAAACTATAAACCTACATTCATTGATTTTTTTTAACTGAAACTGAAATCCAAGGAGATTAAGTGGTGGAATTAAATTTGGATCCCGGTTCCTTGAATTCAAACCTAAGTTTCACTTTGATTTCTGGAAAATTTTCTGGAACATACAGTGAAGAAAAGGAAAAATAAATATATATGGGAAAAAATGAAGTGGTCATCACCAAGAGCCAACATAGAAACAGATCATGCCAGAATAATCTCATTTCCTTCTGACTGATGCTTTAGATATTTTGTCTTAAACGAAAACTTTTAGAGACTTGTTAAATATACTTTGTTTACTACTCCTCAACTAAGAACCTTTCCCCTTATTTCACTGAAAAAAATTGAGGCCAATTACTGAGAGCTTCCTCTTCTCCCGTTCTACTCAGCTTACATCTCTCAGGTGCCATCTGTCACTATTCTTTTTAACTCCTGTGTTACATGAAGTAGCTTTTTTCCTTGTCAAGGCAAAAGCCTTCTACTCCCATTCCAACCCATTTTCTCCTACCTATTACCACTCTGTCATCCTGACTCATTTATTTTCAGTCTCTTCTCATATACCAGTTGTTTCTCTTCTGCATACAAACATGTCCTTGTGTTCCCATCTTCAAAAACCCTCTCTTGATCCATCCCCAATAAGTCATCTCATGTCTCTCCTCTGTAACAAAACTCCTTGAGAAGTCTATCTACTATAGGTGTTCCACTTCCTTACTCTCACTCACATCTTTACTGCCTGGCTTCTAACTTCATCATTCAACCAAAACTGCCCTTTCTAAAGTTACTAATCTCTTTATTGTCAAATCTAATGGCCCTTTCTCAATCCTCATCTGACACTATCAATCATAATTTTCTCTTAGATAGAGATATCTAGGGTTTCATGACATTACCCATTCCTGGGTTCTCTTCTTACCTATCTGATGCTCCTCAGTGTTTTGTTTTTTTTTGTCTAAATCTCCATCTAGGCCACAGGCCCCATAATCTTGGTTGTCCCACAAGACTGTCTGTCCTTGGTCTTCTCTTCTTTTTAATACTATTTCACTGGGTGGTCTTGTCAGCTCCCATGGATTCAGTTGTCTGTACGCTGATCTTTCTCAAATCTCTTTATCCTCTCAGCTGAGCTTCATGGTGCATCTCCAGTTACCTTTCAGAAATGTTGCGCTATATCCAGTAAGCCTCTTAAAATCACCATGTTTAAAACTGAACTTACTGTCTTTTTCCCTAATGTGACTTCTGCCTAAATTTAATATTTGTGCCCCAATAGTATTTTCCCTTCATGGAATCACAGAATTTGAGCATGGAAGAGCCTGACTCTGTGGCTACCAAGTACCTATACCTGAAAGGAATCTTTACTTTTATATACCCAGAAGATAAGTCGTCTTGTGCTTTAAGACCTCCAAGCATTAGGAAACCACCATTGCCCAAGCCAATCCATTCCATTTTGGGGTAGCTCTAATTATTATTGGTAAGTTTTTTCCTGATATCTAACCTTAATTTTCATCTTTGCATCTTGTTCCTATACAGAACAAATCTAATCCTTTCTTGGCATTTTTGGTTTCCCAAGCTAAACATGCCCAGTTGCTGCAATTGATTCTCATGTGACATGGTCTCAACACCCTTTGCTATCTTCATTTATCCTCCTCTTGACCCTTCAATTTATCAACGTCCTTTTTCAGTTGAGGTGCCTAGACTTGAATGCAGTGTGACGACACCAGGTGATACAGAATGAAGACAAAGGACAGTGGGGCTATTGGCTTACTTATTCCTGGAAGCCCTTTCCTCTCTCGATGTACTCTCATGATCATGTTAGTATTGTTGCTTCCACATCACACTACTGACTCATTAAACTCTCAACATAATTAAACCCCCAAATCTTTACCCCCTGTCTAACCTTGCCTCCCCCATACTGTATTAGCAAAGATTTTCAGAATCACTTATTCCTATTTAATTTCATCTTTTGAGATTCAACCCAATGATTCAGGGGTGGGGAACCTGCGATCTTGAGGCCACATTGTGACCTTTTAACTGAGTCCAAGTTTTACAGAAAAAATCTTTTTGGTAAGGGGATTTGTTGTGTGAAGTTTAGAGTCAGTCCAAGGGCTGTACTTGAGGACCTAGAAGGCCACATGTGGCCTCAATAGACTGTAGATTCTTTTAGATACTGACAGCCATTTTAAGTGTTAGTTGTCCTTCCCAGCCTATGACATTTGCAGATATAATGAATATACCATCTCTGCCTTGATGAGGTCTTTAATAAAAATGTTGAACAAGCACATGGCCATTCATAGAAGCCTGGCGTATTCCACTGCTAACCTCCTGCAACATTGATATCGAGCTATTAAGGAGGAAAGGGAATATGCATCTTTATAATGCCTACTCTGTGCGAGGCATTGTGTTAGGTGCTTTACAAATATTAACTTAGGTGATCCTCGCAACATCTTTGTGAGGTACTGTTATTATTTACATTTTATAGTTGAAAAAACTGAGGCATTTAGAGGTTAAATGACTTGCTTAGGATCACATAGGTATTAAGTGCCTGGGGTCAGATTTGAACTCAGGTCTTCCAGACTCTAGGCCCAGCGCTCTAGTCATTGCACATTCTTTGAATTTGACTCTCTAGTTACTTCTGAACCCCCCTAATTGTATTAGTGTTTAGTTTTCTCTGCCTGGTAAGGAGGCGATACTTAATGAAGAACTTTGTTAAAATTTATCTAAAATATAGGGTGTCCCCAAAACTTCAATGTAATTTTAAGTTTTAATAGTTTGAGAACTACACTAAGACTTTTGGGGCACCTGGTATATCCATAGCATTCCCCTTACCTGCTAGTTTAGTAATCTTACCAAAAAAGGAAATGAAGTTAATCTGGCATGATCTTTTTTTTTTTTTTTTTTGGCACAAGGCATTTGGGGTTGACTTGCCCAGGGTCACATGAGTGTCAAATGTCAGGATTTGAACTTGACTCCTCCTGACTCCAGGGTGGGTGCTCTATACACAGCATCATATAGCTTCCCATGGTATGACCTATTTTTGATAAAGTCTTGTTCAGTTGTTTGTCCTCACCCCTTCCTTTTCTAAATATTTAGTCCTTTGTAGTATTTTCCTGTCACTTGAAGCAAGCCTACTACCCTATAGCTTTGCAGCTGTGGTTTTCCTGATTTTCCAAAAAGTAATGTAATTTGCTTTTCTCCAATCTTAAGTCATCTCTCTGATTTTTTTGTGCTTTCTTCAGCTGTCACTGACAGGGGATCCTTAATCATGCCTTCAGGTCCCTTGGAACCTGAGAATGTAGCTAGGTCAAGTGACTTGAATCCATCACACTGCATGTTCTTTCACTATTTCCTTACTTATGGTTAACCATGCCTTGTTCATCATTTTTGTCATTTCCAGGACATTGTCCTTGTCAGAGAAAATTGAAGCGAAATAAGAAATGATTGACTCTGCCTGTTCTTTCTTAGTTCTCCTTGGTCCACCCACAATAATCCTTTTGCTCCCAATATAACTTAACAAACAAAACTCACACCTTTTTTTTTAATTGCCCTTAGCTTCCCTTGACAGCCTCAGCTCAGTTTTTCTTAAGGATAGAACAGAGAAATAACTTTCCTTAAGTGCTACTTTATTGTATCTGCTTTTGTGGGACTGGTCTTAGACATGTCCACAAAATAAACCAATTGTCTAATAATACCCAGCATTGATGCAGTGCTTTAAGGTTGGCGAAATATTTTATCCATGTTATCTCATTTGTTCTTTACGACAACACAGCAAGGTAGGTTTTGTTCAGTTGAGGCACAGAGACTTTAAGTTTAAGGGACTTGGTGAAGGTCACACAGTTATGGCAGGACTCACACTCAACTCTTCCTGACTTCAAATCCATTATTTTATCTGCTGTGTCACTCGGCTGCCCAGTGATACTAAAAATGATAGGCCTATCATTTGATACTTTTCCAGGGGTGGGGGGAGGTGAGGAGTCAGAGTAAACATTAGGGACATTGGGTAGGAAGGAAAAAGGAAAAAGCTGGGATTGAGGAGGATATAAAACCAGAATAAATCTTTGTCATAGTCACTGGAGAGAGAGGGGATACAAGCAGATTTTTGGATGGGCTATATACCTCAGGGTAACCGTCATGGCAGTCTGGGCTTTGGTTGAAATCATATTCAGGTCACAATGGGAAGAAAAAAAGGGAAAGATGGTCATGTGAGAGGCACTTCTGGACCCAGTACCCAGGTTCAAAGTGAGCAGGATGGGGGTACGGGGCAAGGAGGATAAAGCTTATCTAGAGTAGAGAAAGCCTGTTCCAAGAATGGCGAGGCAGGTAACTTCCCACTTCCTTTTTTACTCAAACCAGAGGTTTTTCAGACTACCACTCTTACCCTTTTCTCTGTGAGAATAGGCTTGAGCATGTTCCTTTACATAGAGTTGTAGAACAGATGTGAGACAGGGTCAAGAGAGATTTTGAGTGGAATTAGGGAGGCATGTGATTACAGGCTCTGTGGTGTTCTTTTCTGGCAATGTTCATACCCAAAGCATATACAAAGTTAGACACATTAGTGGGGATAATTCTTTATCTTTCATTCTCACTCCAAATTCTACTTGTTTATCATAAAAATATGTTTGTAAGTAGTATACTTATCCCTAGAGGTGAGATGAGACTTGAATTCAATAACTATAGTTATAGCTAGTAGTGTCTTCATATGGAAAAGGCAAAACAGTAATCTCATTTTCATAGTTAGAAACAGAAAAATCTTTATTCTGTTCTTATTAGTAATTATAAACACTTTTTGACCAATTTTAATGCATTTCTAAAGACTTGTTTACTTTGACAAATGGAAATGTATCATTAAAAATTATTCCATTTACTATTTTGGTTTATAGTATAATTGTTCATTAAACAGTTAAATAATTAGAGTTAAGCTACAATTGTTTTGTTTTTTTGCTTTAGGAAAGAAAATTAGCCAAATATGTTCTACAACAAACTGTAATTCCTGTTAGCTTACTTGCTAATTCATGGAATGTGATTTTTTTTTTTTGTACCAGGTTTTCTGGCCATTAACAATGATTAGAACAGGCCCTATTGGGTAAGATTAGAGATATTGAAAGCACAATGTGTGCATTGTAAACCTTTATTTCTGCTTCCTCAATAAAGGCGAAATAATCAGTTAGTCAAATATGTTCTTCTACTGGAGTTTATTTTGAGCATAAGAACCTAATAGAAAGACCTTATCTCTGAGCTTACAGGACAGTTTCCTCTTTTATAAGTTTTGTTCCACCTATATCCATGGCTCTGCTTTCATCCTTTGACCATTGTTGCAATAGTTACAGGGAAAAAAAGAGGTGTTAGAAACCATTAGATGAACTTTGATTAATATTCAATGATTTTCACACTTGCCTCTTCCAACTTATATGACTTCAGATGAAAAGCTTATTGCTGATAAAATTAGTAACTTGAAAAAGAAGTACTGCCTGATTCATGTTGATTATTCTTTTTCTTTATGTTGAAATATTTATGAGACACTCTTATACATAAAGGAGAAGCCGGCGTTAATGGAAAGAATACTGGATTTGGAATCAGGGAACCTGGGTTCAAATTCTGCCTTTACTACTTAGCCTCTGTGTTCCCTTCAACAAATAATTTCATCTCTATGAGCCTCAATTTTCTTAGAAAATGAGGAGTTTGGACTAGCTAACCTTTAGGGTGCCTTCTAACTCTGAATCTGTGATCCTGTATTCCCTGGGGAATGACAGTGGTGGCAACATTTTTGCCAAAGTGACAGATATTTTTAGGTGGATATATTCACATTCTTAAACCAACCAACAAGCAAGCCCAGCTGTTGGGTCATTTCCGAAGGAGGACAAATGGTTAAAGGGACAACTCCAAAAAGCTTCATTGTCTTTCTAAATCACTGAGTTATCTGCTGTTTACCACTGCTGGCCATAACCTGTCAGAAATGGATAAAGAACAAGGAGGACATTCCAGAGGTCATTCAGAAAGACTGAGGAAAAGGCAAGCAGTATATTTAGATCTTAGAATTGGGTAGCTTTAAGGCATCTGCAGGGATCACTGGCCTACGGTGATTATATCAGTTTGCATGTGCAATAAAAAATTCCAGATTTTTTTCAGTAGCACAAAAGAATCTGTTTAAAAAAATGGTAGGGTTTTTTGTAATTTTTTTTAACAGCTTAGTAGTTAAGAAAAAAAAAAGTGGCAAAGCTGGCAGTAGCCCTTTTTTCCCCTCCAAACCAAACAAAAACCTTTTCAAATCTGCCAGCATTTCAAGACAAGGACACATTTTAAATGAAAGTCAATGGAAACCTGGCTTCAGTGTTATAAGCAATAGGAGCATATCTGGTTTCTCACCAATTGTTTCCTTCTTCACTTCATTATTCACTTTGTGTCTGATATTTGGGCAGATTTCCTGGCATGGACTGTATTCCTAACTCTTCGTAGCTCCCTTCGTATTTAAATTTGACTTTACAGGGACAGAGTCTCTCTCCATCTTTTGTATAATATGGATTTAGCTATTTGTCATTGTTTAAAGTAGTCCCTGAAAGAAGATATACTAAAATCCCACTTATTCGAGGGTCCGACTTTGAGCCACCTCATCCTTTTAGAACCCAGTCTAAAGCCGCCTAAGCATAAAAGATACCTGAGTACCCAAAGTAATGTCACAAAACCCTTGTACTATATTGGCATGTGTTTTAATTCTTGGGCAAGCGTCCTCAGAATACAGTTTTAGATGGTATGGTTAAGAAGCTAAGAGTATAAATGGTAGATTAGGGGCTACCAAGAAGCTTGCTGGCATTTATTCTTCTGGCTAATGATGAAATAGTGGCAACCAACTGTGCTGTTCTCTTCAGTGGGAATTCTTAAGATGCAAAGGTGTAGAATTGTAGGATTTAGAGCTTGAAGGAGCCTCTCTCATTTTCTAGGTAGGGAAGTTGAAGTCCAGAGAGACACATCGACTGGAGATAAATAATTCAAACCCATACTGAGTTGAAATCATTTCTACGACATCTACTTGGGGAGGTGGGTAGAGGGATAAAGCCAACAGCAGTGCTCCTCTGCACTGGGAATCTTAGCAACAATTTAGCAAATATGTATAAATACACACAACATACATATAAATGTACATGCATATGTATGTTCATATTAAGACCTCCTTTGAGTGAAAGCACTGTCCTAAGGACTCTGAATACAAAGATAAAAATGACCCAGGCCCCGTTCTTAATGAATTTAATAGAGGAGAAATGTCATGGAAACAGATAATTTAGTGAAATGTGACAAGGTGGGGAGAGGCCAAGGAATAAGCTTCTTGGTGAGGAAGTTTCAAGGGATGGTACTTTCAAACCTTAAACTCATTTCACTCTGGAGCTCATAGATGGGACCACAATAGGTCCCTGCTTAAGCTCCATTTAGTGGCTGTATTTTAGGACCTTCTGGCTCTGAGTGAATGTCAGTAGTAACTGTTTCTCTTTTGACCAGCAACCCAGAGGGTCTTCCCCTCCCAGTTCAGATTTTTTTTTTTAAGTAAAATAGCCATCCCTTGACTCACTTCTCAAAGAGATCTATTCACTGAATGGGCATTATCTCACTGAAAGTGAGAACCTGAAAAGGCCTTAGCTTAAAAGAGCCAGAGTCTCCCTTTGCATCCTGGGCCATCTTCAGTCCTCCTGATGAATATCTAGATGGCTCTGGAGGAGAAAGTGAGGCTGGTGACCTTGCACAGCTCTCCCTCTCTCAAATCAAAGTCAATGCAAGTCACGTCATCATTTCCCTTATGGTCATGGTTCTCTTCTAAAATGAAGAACAAACACAATATTGATAGAGAGGAGAGAGGATAACTTGACAATATCCAGATCAATGGAAGGCTGCCTTAGGTCAAAGGAGACCTGAACATGTTTTTGAGTATGAAAGAGGGAGTATGGCTAGGGCAATTGACTTAGATATCATTTAGATAAGACTTCAAAGTCTACTATTGCATCATCATTTATTGGTTGGGGCTCTGCCTTTGGCTCTCTCCCTGAGTCATATTGAACAATTTATAACAAGTCTGTCTGATGAATCATTTTTGTAACCTACAGCATACTAAAAGTAGCAAATGGTAAAGAGGCACCATTAGTGGCAGACACCGTGATAGCAGAAATGGAAACGTGATAGCCTGACATTGAGAAAGGAAACAGAAAATTGTTAAAGTTCAAACAAATTATATTTTTGCATAGTTCCATAGTACATGTTCTTGCAGTGGCCAACACAAATTCCAGAAGGCTGATGGTGAAGCATGTTACCCACCTCCCAACAGAAGTGATGGACTCTGTGTAAATCAGATATTTTTTGGACATTGTTAATGGGGAAATGTGTTTTGCTTGACTTTGCATATTTTTTTTACTAGGATTTTGTTTTTCTTGTTTTCCCCTGCAGTGAGGGATTGGAAAGAGAGAAAATAAATTTTGTTAATTGAAAAAATTAAATTTATAATAGAAAAATAATCATATATGTTCCTTAGTCATCAGGCAAAATTAAATTCTATTTAATGTTCCATGTTTAAGAGGTCATTTTGGAAAGTTACATTTTGGAAAAGATTTCTTAAAAAAGTTTTGGCCCATATCCTTGAAATGGGTAAATTTAGAGTTATATGTTAAACATGTAGAATTTCTTAATTTCCAACAATAATGGATAAATCAAATGTAGCTGTAAGATGTTTGTTCAATGTGTCAACAAGTGAAATCGTGGCCTGTGATGTTTTTGTGGTTGTCACTTTGCAGCCAAAGCTTCTTCTCTCAAGGAGTTTATACATATTTTCATGGAGCAACTCTATTTGTATGTAATGTAAATATAAGAGGATTCTTTCTTAATAATCCATGATAACTGAGAAATCAAAGAAAGTTCTCACATCTTATTTCAGTCAGAAGTTAATTTACGCCATTGCTTGTATACATACATGCACAATTCATTACTTCAATGGATGGAGCTTTTATCATTGTGATAACAGATACCTCCCATAGGTGCAGCCCGTACGTAACCCACATATGCCTCATGGTTGAGAGGAAAATACGTTGGATTTGGATTTATGAAAACCCAGGTTTGAGTTGCATCCAGGTTTGACTCTTCATGGAGAAATCACACTCAGGCTTTTAAAACCCCAAATTCCTCATCTGTAAAATGACTATAATTGTAATGCTTACCTCAGGTTGTGAAGAACAAATGTAATAATGTACAGGAAGTACCATACCTCAAGATGTTATATAATGCCAGCTGTAATATTATCATCATCCTGTTCTAGTCTTGTTTCTTTTCCCATGAACTTTTCTTTTCTATGTCTTTTAACATTTTGTTGATACCAGAACCACACTCAATGCCCCCATCTGTATCTCCTTCTTTCTTGCTGTGTGTTCAACCTACCTCCTTTTCTGATCATGCATTTTCTACATGATTTCTTAATTCTTTCACTGTAATTGAATATTATAAATACCATAAAAAAACACAACAGGCTTGTAATTGGCTTTAAGGGCTGATTTTTTTCTATGCTGATTTGCAGACTGACATTCCTGTTTCCAACATACTAGAAAGATCTCCCCTTTCAGAATATCTACGCAAACTGCCTTCTATAATTCCTGAAATTCAACCACTTGAGATTCTTTTGAATTCTTTGAAACTTTGAATGTTTCATATTACTAAGTTTTCTCCATGAAAATGGAAACTTCCTACAGGAATATCACCTTAAGTTTTTATTATCATTGACTAGTTTTCCAGCTAGTAACTTTGTTTTCTCTTTCAGAAAATAAATGCAGGAGTACTGAATCTTGAGTTGGAGGATATGTATCCAGATCCTGTATTTGCTATTGTATATCCCAGTTACCTTGGCAAATTATGTAACTTAACTGGGTCTGTGTAATGAGAAGGTTGGGCTACATAATCTAGGTTCCTTTCAGCTATAAATCCTATGCTAGGCAAGATGGAATGGGATATGCAACCAGCAAGTTTGAGTAAAGAGTAGAGCAATGAGGGAAAGGTCTAGCACAGAGTGTTGACCTGACTTAAATGAAATGTCACAATCAGTGGCCCTAGCCAGCCAGAGATGGTCCTAAGAGAATACGTGCTAAAAGGACAAGAGTAACCTTGAAAGAGAATACGAGAGGCTGGTGCAGCCTGGTCTACTTCATGTCACTGCCCAGTCTTGCACAGAGCTGGTGTGCATGCCAATGGGACAACCTACTATCTCATAACTGATACTCTTTGAAGCCAGTTTTCCAGATAGAACCAGAATTCTATTGCTCCATAGTATTTCTTTGCTACTTTTCCCAAATTTTGGTTCTTATTTGTTCTAAGGTTAACAACAGGTACTTCAAAGAAATATTAAGTGATAAACTTTAGTGAGTACCATGAAGATCAATCACTCCATTAGAGTTATTAGGATACCTCAGATAAAATAGGAGCTTGTAATTGATGACAAATTATGATTGTTGATAGTTGGCGTCAGAGAATTCTAATTTCATTAACTTATTTATGGCTTCTCAGGGTAGTGTGTCCTGGTATAGTTTTTAGGTCAGTATTCAAGGCTGGGTGAAATGACTATTAGCTTTTGGGGGAGTGTGAGGGGATTACATCCTTGAGATCTACCTAATAAGGTCATCTGTTTGACAATTGCCTGACTATACAGATTGATAGGACAATATTTTGAGACACATTTGACTAGCCCTGTGCTTGTGACCTTTTTGACTGTTTCATATGTATAAATATAGGCTTTTCTGTTGGAAGAATTCTTATGCTAAAATAGTTTGCTGTAGAGTTCTTAGGAATATTAGTCTGAAATAAAAAAAAAATGGTAGACATTTGCCATGTTTCTGAAATACTGTTGCTATTGAAAAGTTGTTATGCTACATGTTCTAGTAATCAGAAAAAAAGTACTGGTGGTCAGTTGGACAAAGGAGGACAAATGTAAATTTTACTAATTACATTAGTGAAACTATTATCAAGCAACTTTGTCTTCTATTTTCCTGACTAAAGAGAAAAGCAATAAAGCCTTATGCTTTATCCATCAAAATTCTAACAAAGTTCTGTATTATCTGGTTCTGAACATAATTTGTTAAATATTTAGTAACAGAGAGGATGAATTCATTTAGTCAGTCAACAAGCATTTATTAAGTATCTACTATGTGTCAGAGAGATACTGGGCTATAAGCACTGGTAATATAGTATCAGAAAACAGCTCCTGCCTTAAGGGTACTCACAGTCTAATGGGGGAGATAACATGTAAGCAATTATATACAAAGAAGATTTAAAGAGGAAAAATTGGACATAATCAATAAAGGAGAGGTGCTACCATTGCGTGGTTTGTTCCTTGTTCTCTAAGAGGACTATGATATCAAGGATATGGTGACATGACTTGGAATTGACTTTGATTCTAGTGAGGGAGGGCTATACAAAGTCAACAGCCTCACTTTCTCCTCCGGAGCCATCTGGGTCTAGTAGCCAGATATTCATCAGGACAACTGGAGATGGCCCAGGATGCAGTGAGAGACCCTGGCCCTTTTAAGCTAAGGTCTTTTCAGATTCTCACTTTGAGTGAGGTAATGCCCATTCAGTGAATAGACCTCTTTAAGAAGTGAGTCAAGGGATGACCTCTTTAAAAAAAAATCAAACTGAGAGAGGAAGACCCGCAGGGTTGCCTAGCCAAAGGAGAAAGAGTTATTTTTGACATTGACTCTGAGCCAGGAGGGCCCCCAAATAATCAGTAAGTGGTGGTTGGGCAGGATTCTATTGTCCAGTTCATGAGATCCAGAATTGGGTTTAAGGACTTGGTTTCTGAGAAAGAAATCTCTATCTAGTAAATCCCAAGTTAACTAGGTAGCTTTCTGTCATCAAAATTTACCTTCCTTTGGGCAGAGCACCCTCAGGTAAGCTGTAAGGAAGATTGTGAAAGGCTTTTTGTAGACTTAAGCTGAGACATGAAGGAAAGGAGATGAGGAGGGAGAAAATTCCAGACATGGAAGACAGTCAGTGAAAATGCTTATGAGTATCAGAAGCTTCAGTTAAAGAGAGAAAAAAAGGAAAGCTTAGGAGGGCAAGTTGAACAGTTTTACCTGGGGCCACTTTGTTTACCCTCTTTAAGGCAAAATTTTTAAAAGGCTATATACATGGAATATTTTCATTAAGATGGGGTGTGGGATTCTGATTTGCATGATTTCTGGAGGTTGTTTTTTTTCTTAACCATGGTCAGCTTTGTTATAAAAGAGCTTTGTTTCCACAAGATTTGTTAATCAAGGTATTACTGTACTAAAACGTAAGGAGAAAGAGAAACCTTGATATCTTATTGCAGAGCTGCGTGTAAAGTAGCAGAAGGTTAAAGTGAACCTCTGATCTGATAACCCAGTATTACGTGAAAATCTAATCACACTCAAATAGAAAAATACATTTGTCTGTAAAAGAGCCCCCATTCACTAACTTTAGGACATAAAAGCAAAGACTTCTCTTTAAATTGTCTTGACTACTTTGGATGTTACTGCTTTATTTTATTTTGGTTTCTTATTAGTGCTATTATTAAATAAATATAAATGATAGTGATAAATAGTAAATATTAAGTGTAATAATGTTAAATAGCATATGATATTTCATCATGCATTATATGCATTTTAAACTGCAAAACCCGAAAAATCATTACTTTTACCCTAAAAATTTAATATTTTAGCCAGGATGAATAGAATGAAATTAACAGGGTGTGATTATGTAGTAATACATCACACTAAATTTTTCAGTGCTTTAAACATTCCTTTCTGTAGGCCCCTTAATAGATCTAGCAGTAGATTTACTTTAGATGTCAGCAAGAAGGTCTCTGTAATATTAGGTATTTCTTTTTGTCATGAAAACAAACAGACAGAAGGGTACGTTATTGGTTAGGTTGTCTTCCTGTGACAATCACAAGGAATACCTGAACTGTAAGGGGCCTCAGAGGTCATCTTGCCCATCTCCCTCCCTTCATATCAAGGTTTCAGGGGGTGAAGTTAGCCCACGGTTGGAAATCTGGGACTCTACCCAAGTACTCCAATTCCAGTGTTCTTTCCATGACACTCTTCATGATACACTCTGTTTTTACATATCAAACTACTTCAGGAAGATAACATTTGAAGAGAATTTCTAGTATTAATTGCATCAGGGATTGCTTTCTTCATGTTTGGAAAGGCCACCAAGCCTTGTCAGTCAAGCAGAAGTGAACATATCTGCTTTGAATATTGAGAATCAAGTTGTGTAAGGCTGGAGTAACAAAGCCATCATTTTCTTGTGATGTGATGAATGTGAAGCTCTGATTGCTGCCCAAGTTTTTCTCCAGTCCTTGGTTTCACTTTGTAACATTGTAGCTAGTCCAGGAAACCTTTTGAAGAGTATATGTATGTTCATTTAGTAGCTAAAGTAAACATGTATCTGTGAGATTTTTGTTGTGGATTAAACAAAGATATCATGGTCCATGTGCATTTTCGTATATTACCGAAAATTACCTACTATCATTATCTAGATTTAGAAAGCTAAGTACCAATTGAATACTCATTGAATTGCATACACTTATTTTTCTTAGTTCCAAAAGGTAAAAAAAGACGCATAAATGCAAAATGTTAGCAAAATTTTATTTATGATTATATCTTAGTGTTATTTAATATTGAGATCGACTCCAGGAAAGCTTCTGAAGCATGTTTTTTAAGAAATTGAATCCCAGTAGAGTTTTGCAGCAGAATTTTGCCATGTAAAATTATAAAATTAATTTTGTAAGTCATACTCTAATTTGCATTGTCCAGATTTTCACAAACTTAGTTAAAACTATATCTGTGGGGAGTGAGATTAGTGAGCCACCCCCAACTATTTGGGGATTACTTGGAATGTAATTTCATGAAGTTGCATATGAGAACAAAAATAACTTTTAAAAATGATAAGTAATTAATACTTCATTGAATGAAATTCTTCATTTTTGACAAGTATAAAGACTGCAGAGTTTCTATTTTACTGCAGCCTCAAAAACACCTATTTATCATTTCATGAAGATTTAAAAAATGGTGAAAATGGAATGGTTATTTAGTTGTATTTTGGCTTCAGAATTTGAAGGAATAAAAAATAGAAAGGAATCAGTAATAAATATTAGATTCTCACATGACCAATATTAGTCTTCCTTATTTATTTTACAAAAGGGATTGATGAGGAAAAGGTCAACCCTCTGACATTTGATTCATTGATTTTATTAAATTACCAATTTTATTGTTTGTAAGTGAATTAAAGCAAGCTACATATTTCAAAAAGTGTGTGGCCTTACCACATTGAAAACTTTATAGATATATGGCATAGTGACAAGGGTGGATGCCTAGGAGGGGTGGGATGTGTATGACCTGGATTGGTGGTCTGAGACTGGCTAGATATTTTGATCTTGAGAACTTAATGCTTACTCCCCAATCAAGAAAGTTCATCCTGAGGAACAGAAGTCTGGGGACTGTTGAAGTCATTGTGTGTATTGTTTTCCTGCTTCCTCTTTATTCTCTATCAGTTCATTTAAATTGTCCCCAGGTATCTCTTTGATCTGTTCCTTTTTTTTTTTCTTGGGGTTGTGCGGTAATATTCCATTCTGTTTATTTCCTGTTGATTTGTAATAGAAGCATTGCCCTTTATAATGACCAGCATAATTCCTTGAATGTTCTGAATAGTGGACTGCTGGCCTTGTAATCCAGAAGATCTAGATTCAGGCCTTGCCTCTAGCTACGTGATTACTGGCAAATCACTTAACCTCTTAGTGACAGAAGCAGATCTGTAAACCTTTAAGTTATAGAGCCCCCTCCAAAAAAAAAACCTAAACAAACAAAAACCAAATATATACATTTTTTGAAAGATTATTCTTAAGTACCTTATTACCTAATTGCACTATCAGGTTAATGTAAAATGTATTACTGTTTGTTCTTAAATACACGTGACTTTGGAAGCTGATAAAAGATTAGATTTCAGCACTCCCTGCATTTTCTAGATTTTTTTCAGCTGCAGTGGAATTTTTGATTTTGTCAAAATGAGCTGAAGGCAATAGCTTTTTTGTCACGTGTTCATTCATATCCAATAATCATTTGGTTTTTTTAATTGTTACTGGTTTTTATTGTGACTGAAAACCAATCAAATATCTTTCCACTCAAATAGCTAGCTCTTTGAGATGTTAGGTTTTTTTAAAAAAATTTTTTATTAAAAGTCACTTGCTATCACTGTATCTCTAATGTACAATAAAAAGCCACTCTAGCTTTTTAATTATTATTTTCTTTTTTGAAATTCAATTGTCAAATGTTTAAAGTTTCTAGCTTAAATTGACTCTGACATAGGAACAGTCAGCAGAGAAAGATTCTTTTTGTTTGTCTTGCTTCTCTTTGGCAGTCTGATGAAGTCTATGGACTTCTCAGAATGAGATTTGTTGCCTTATAATCATAATTGAAGGAAATTTCAGTTAAAGGGTAATGAAAATAAAGTAATTTTTTCCCCATCCATATTCATGAATCCTGTGAAATCTATCACATGGACAAAGAGTCTTTGGACCACAAGTTAGAAACCCTTGCTCTGGAAATAAAGTACTTTCTTTATGTGAAGTAAGCAAAGAAGGTGTTTTTAGTCAACAAGATAGTTTCCATTTATCCTGACTAAAAATTTTGCAAATTATTTTCCATTTCTCTGAAATAAAGATGAGCTATTTTCCATGAAAAAGATAGTATAATTTTGTGATTGCATACATATATACACATGTGTAAATATGAATATATACACATAAACATATATATGTACACACATATACATATATCTTTGTAGAGCAAGGTGGGAAGAGAAAGAATGAGTGAGTTTGGAGCTGTCTAGTACATAGTATAGTGGATCAAGTGATGGACTTGGAATCAGGAATACCTAGGTTTAAATACTTTCTGACATCATCTGTATCACCATGGACAAGTCTCCACCTTGGAGAACCTCAGGTATTCCTAAGACTGTGAGTTTTAGATGAGCTGCTTTCTGCATTGATGGGGAGGGAGTTTGTCCGTACTGAAAAGATCACAGGTCCTTGATTTATTTTCTCTAACTCCATCTAAATATGAACATTAACGTTTTAAACATTATTACTTGGCATCTATTATTTTAATGAGTTTCATGCCATGCTTATAGAATCTAAGATTTTCATTCATTGTTAGTACTTTATATTAAAAGTAAGATACTTGGATAAAAGAAAGTGTATTTTAGCAGGAAGATAATTGGATCATTTGTTGCAATTGCTGAATCATTTCAGTCTTATTCTAATTCTTTGTGACCCCATTTGAGGGTTTTTTTGGCAAAGGTACTGGAGTAGTTTGCCATTTCTTTCTCCATCTTAATTTTTACAGAGGAGGAACTGAGGCAGTAAGGGTTAAATGACCTGCCCAGGGTCACACAGCTAGTAAATGTCTGAGGGAGATTTGAACCAATGTCCTCCTGACTCCAGGGCCAGCACTCTGTCCACTGTGCCACCTAATTGGATCATAGGGTCCTGTAAATCCAGAAGAGAACTTAAGAGGTCATCTACTATATCCCTTTCGTTTTATTTTTACAGATGAGAGTACTGAGACTTTGGAAGATTGTGTCTCCCAGGGTCACGCAGTTAAGTAAATGACAGAGCTAGGATTTGAACCCAGGTCTAAATCTGGTGCTCTATTTCCTATATCGTTTATTATTTTTCAGAAACTAGCTTCTCATCAGAGGACTTTAGACACTGATACTGGCTGGTAGCAAGGCATAGGAAAAAAAAAGGAGGAATGGATTGGATCAGATTGGTTCTGAAGATCGGGGGGGCATTTTAAACAGGTAGCTGGAAAGATTTGAGTAAGGCAGGAAGATTAAAATATAATTGGGAAATATTTAACAAAATAAAAATGCAATCAGATATAGAGAATGTTCATTTGTGTGTGTGTTTTAAGTCAATATACAAGGCCCTGACGATCCTTATGTACATTTTGGTGGCCGTGTTTCTATTTGAGTTTGGCACCTCTATTTCCATCTCTGCTTAGGCTGTAGTGCTGCTTCCATACAGTCAGCAGGAGAGACAGGATTGTGCATTTAAGAATGAACGGTGACAAAGGTAAACTTCACCTGAGTAGCAGGGCTTAGGCACTGATTATCTGGGTACACTTCATTTCCTTCCTTTTCTCCTTCCTTTCACCCCTCAGGGGTTTTGTTAAAGCTTTGCTTTGCACTCATTGTAATTGCCACCCTAAAATAATTCAATAGGGGCTCAGTTAGAAGTACTGTTACCATCACAACCAATCTGAAGAGGTCTAAAAGAAGATACAGGCCAGTGAAAGATCAAGTGGTTCTCCATGTGTGTCTCTTCAGGATGGAATGAAGAGATGATTATTTTCTTCCTTTCCTAAAATTCAGGACCCAGTGATCTGAGAGTGCTGAAAATCACGTACTATAAAAGAGGTTTCCAAGCTCAGAGTACATACATAGAAAATGAAGCTTTCTTTCTGGCAGTATTTCCCAAATTAATCTGGCTGTACAATACTGGCTTGAAATAGTAACCCCAAAGTCTTAGTACAGTTTTAAACTATTCAAGATAGCAGCAGCATTTTCCAAATTAATTTGACCATAGAATGCTGCCTTGAAATGAATGGTGTCCCAAATGTCTTAGTGCAGTTTTAAGCTGTTAAACTACACTAAGACTTTTGAAATACCTGTATTGCTAGAAACCATAAATACTGGTCTGAAACGTCTATAGATATAGATTACACTGGAGAATAAAAGATCAGGGAAATTTTGGAACAAAATAGGAACTGAAACTTGTTTTCATATTGAAAAGTTGCTGTATTTAATAAATGTTTTGATATTTTATATATTTGCAATTTATCAATAAACAGTAGGATCTTACATTCTTTCTAACTTTTTTTTAAAAAAAAACTTAATGTTGAATTTTTTAAAATAGCATTTATCAGTAGGTATAAAATAAGTCAGAGAATGCTGATTTTGTCAGTGCAGGGAAAACTCCTTCCTCTAATTCAGATAACCTATCTATAATTTCTAGTTTTAGAGAGTTATGTGAACATTTAATTAACTTATCTCATAGTCATACATATTTCCCCCTTAGATGTTGTGAAAATGGATCCTTGAAGGCTTTCAGATTTTGTTGGCTCCAGTATGACATTCTTATCTGTGTCCTTGGAAGGGGTATTAAAGATTTCATCAGAAAATATGATTAGAAAAGAACTGGTCAGGTCAAGGAGTGAGAGTGAGGGATAACAAATGGGTAGCACTGAAACCCATGGAATGTTGAAAGACTTAGAGAATGACCTTCAGAGAATTGGGATATCCTTCATGGATGATTATAGGAGGGCATAGACAAGAATGGCAGAAGTTGGGAATATGTGGATATATCATTACAGTTATCCCTTCCACATCATGTGGATTGGGGTGCAACGCCTCCATGATCTGAAAAATCTGTGAAAAAAATTTTTGGCCCTCCCTTCATGCCAGAAAAGAGGTATGAATTATTATGGTATTAAAAGATAGGACATGTTGATATCATAAATACTATACATCTATTTTATGTATTTCTGAGTTTCTAAACTTTTTCTGTCTAGTCTGTTGGCCTTTGCATGTTATCTGTAGCTTCCACAAAACTCCCCCAAAATTCCCACTTAATTTTTATGCTGACATGCAATATATTAAAAACCACAATGGGGAAAGTCACGATGTGGAACGGGTAATTGTAGAGGCAGTGTTCACATGGAGATTATAGATCCATTAAAAGGTAATTTTGTATTTCAAAGATAATATCTATCTGTATATATTATTTGCTTTCAGGAAACTTTAATTGATAAATGTTACATCATGCCATGGGTTAGAATATACTTTAATGATTGTCCTTTACCTTATTTGGGGTGGAAAGAGGTTGTTAGTTCATTAGATCTAACTGGGAAGGCCTTACAGTATTTTCATCTTTTGGCCAATCTCATACATTATAGTGAAACTCCATGACATTTCCTAGTGAGGGCTAAGTAATTTATTCTTTTACCTGTTATATTTTGTTTTATTTTTATGAGGAAGAAGATCTGTGATCCTAGAGTAGTAATCATTGTTTATATAAGCAGTAACCAGAGGTCTGATAAAGCTGCTTGTCCTTGTACTGTGCCAAATGGGGTTGTTATATCTTATGTACGTATAGAAATATAAATAATAGTGAACTGGAGAGGGCTTTGCGTGGAATTAATTAATTGGCCCAATTGAAACCGTGGCCAGTAACAATAAAAAGATAAATGAAAGAAAGTGGAAACTGCTAAGAGAAATTGTAAATTTTAACTAGTAGTTGAATGACTTCATATTAGCAATTATCACTGATTTGGGAGAAGAGAAAACAATGTTCCCTTGGACATTTTTGCAAAATTATAGTTTTGAGTGTCTTGGCACATTCGTTAGCCTTTTGGATGATACATGCCAGAATTTTGTTTAGGCTCTGCTTAATTTTTTCCCCACTTGTTAACTTACTTTGATGGAATGGTTAAATCTCATAAAATGAGTAATTCTAATAGAGTTTTCTAGCAGGCTACAAGTGAATGCTTTCATAGTTATATAATTAGAGCTAGAGAGAGTGATCAGAAATCAGCTGGTCCAAACTTGTGTCTTTAGGCGATAACTATCCAAGACAGAAAAGTGGCAATAGTTTTTGGAGCTACAACTAATATATTTCAGGAGAAGGTTTGAATTAGAAAAAAAATTCTGTTTTTTTAAATTTATAAATTTAGATGGTCCTAAGGTTGCCTTTTTGTTTATGCCCAGGAGCTAAGGATATATCAAGATTTCTTTTAATTAGGTAGCCTGTCAGGGAAGCAGTTTTTATCTCTCAGGTCTACTAAATCTAGGGACTTGAAACATGAAAGCGGATGTTATTTTCCTCATTTTTCTGTAATCTGATGAACAGAATCACAGAGTTTGAAGTGATTGTTAAGGCCATCTCCTTCAGTGCTTTATTCCAATGAGATTCTCCTCCATAAAATAATCCTCAGAGTGGTTATCCAGATTTTGCTTGAATACCAGAAGTGAGAAGGGAACTCATTCCATGCCTCCTGAGCCAGTCCATTCTCTTTTTGGATAGTTCTAACTGTTGGGAAGGATTTTCTTACTCCAGCCTAAATTTTTTTCATCGTAACTTCTAGCCATTACTAACTGTTTGGCCCTCTGAGGCCATGTAGAATTAATCTATTTCCTCTTCCACATAGTAGTTGTTTAGATATTTTAAGTCAGTTATCCCATCCTTCATCCTTCCTTAGACCATCTCTTCTCCAGGCTAAACATATCACTTTCCTTCAGAGAAACCTCGTATGGCATATACTCAAGGTCATTTACCTTCCTTGTTGTCTTCACCATGTGGATATCTTCAGGTTTACGGTATTCTTTTTAAGATGGCAGCCAGAACTGAATGCAGTCTTCCGGATGTGGTTGAACAGGCCAGGGTACTGAGGCACAGTCACTTCCTCATTTCTGTAAGTTTACATTCGTTTTCTTGGTTGCTCTTTGATTCTATTGGCTCATTGCAAATTTGGATGACAATAAAATACCCAGCTCTTTTTCCTAAAAACTTCTGTCTAGCCACCTCCCCCCCTTATTTATGGAGTTGTTTTTTACTTTTTTCCTATTAAATTTCATGTTAGTCAGCCCAGTGGTTGTAGCCCATCACAGTCTTTTTCAGTCCTGACTTTCCATTCGCTGTGTCAGCTCTGCCTTCTAGCCTTGGGTTCTCTGTGCATTTGATAAACAAATCAGCTATGTCTTCATCGAAGGCACTGATAATTTTTAAGCAGCTTAGGGTCAAACATAGACCCCCCCCAGCCCCTTTGCGTTCCACTGGAGCTGGACTTTCAAGCTGACATCAACCCCTTTATTACTCAGTAAATACAACCATTCTGTGAGTTCCAAATCCACAGTAATATTGTCTTTCCCTTTTATCACAAGAATAACATGAGAGATTTTATCATATGCTTTGCTTTACTTTCATACGAACTATATCTGCTACAGCCTTCTTATCTAACTTCATCAAAAAAAAGAGTTTAGTCCAGTACAACCTACCTGGATGATGCCATGCTGGCTCTTTGTTATAGTTTATTTTTTTCACTAACCACTTTTTAATAAAATGTGAGCTAATTTAAACTGACATTAAACTGACCTACACTTTGTAGATTGCTTTGTCTTCTCCATTCTATCTCCTTTAAAAAAATCAAGACACTTCTCTTACTCTGACCCTGTAGTACTCCTTCTGTCCAGTGACCCCTCAAGGATAACTGAAGATGTCTTCACAGTCACATCTCTCAATTCCTTCATTACCTAAGGATGCAGTTCATCTAAGCCTGGTGATCTCAAATCATGGGCAATTAGATGATCTCTCACTACCTGTTTCCTCAACTTGGCCATCAACCCCCTAGTCTCCAGTTTTGTTCTGTCATTTCCATTTCAAAGATCATTCTCTTTGGAAGGAAAAACAAACAAAATAGGAATTGGAAAACTTTACCTTATACCTGTGATATTGCTCCTATTCATCCTGAGCCACTAGTCCCATCCATTTCCATCCCCCTCCACCTTCCCCAATACCTTTGTTATTCTTAGCTTTTTTTTTTTTTTTTATACCAGTTCCAGTTAATTCTGAGCTTTTGCTTTCCTGGCTCTTTTTTTTTCTTAGAATGTTATCACTTCTGTATTTTTCCTACCTTTTCTTTTTCCTGCTTTTCTTTCCATCTTCTATGTATGTCTTTTAAAAAATGTAAGTTAGAGGGTGATTGTCCTTTGTCTTTCTCATTAATTTTGAATTGTTGTAACAATTTAAAATTATTTTTGTCCACAGAATTTTATTCTTGGGGTGGGGTTCTAATTCTTTTCCAATTGACTTAACTACTCTGTAGACATATAGTCTTGTGTGATCCTACTAATCTTTCATTTGGATTTCAGAACCTTATTTCACCAGATTTAGGGTAAATGCTGAACTTTCTCCTGCTTTCCTCTCTTCAGTTATAAATTTGAAGATAAAGTACTCACTTCCTCTCAAAATCATCTTCATTAACACTCTATCAGTTAGCTCCTCTGTTACTTTTGAGAATCACATCCTAAACAGAATTTCCTTTTATGGGTGTCTCCACCTTTTAAAGGATGATAATTTTGTGGAGGAATGCCAAGAATTAGCAGCTACTTGCTTTTGGTAGAAAGAAAGCTTCTGCAGATATCTGGATTAATCAAAGCCCTCCCTTTCTGAGCCATGTTCTGTCATTGGTTTCACTCCTTCTGCCTAGTCTGGTTTCTATGAGATAAAATGTGTCCCTTTGCATTGCTTTAAAATCTCCAGTTCATCCTACATGCCCTGCTGGTGTTCTCTTTGTTGTTTCTACCACGCAATTCTCTCCTTAATTCATGGAATCAGAGAATTAATCTAATTTCAGAAAGAGATTGGAATTTAGAGATCACTTAGGGTTGCTCATTTATTTCAGTTGTTTCTGACTCTTCATGACCACATTTGGAGTTTTCTTGGCAGATACTGGATTGGTTTTCCATTTCTTTTTCTAGCTCATTTTAAGATGAGGAAACCTGAGGCAAACAGGGTTAAGTGACTTGCCCAGGGTCACCCAGCTAGTGTCTGAGGCCATATTTGAACTTAGATCTTTCCTAAATCAATTAGTATCCTTATTTTATAGATAAAGATAGAAGGACCCAAAGAAATTCAGTGTCTTGCCCAAGGTCATACACGCAGTTTATGCCTGACT
Source organism: Bettongia penicillata ogilbyi (assembly GCA_023548195.1). NCBI lineage: Eukaryota > Metazoa > Chordata > Mammalia > Diprotodontia > Potoroidae > Bettongia > Bettongia penicillata. The sequence goes on along the minus strand of JAJHZJ010000610.1, from coordinate 2,805,784 downwards.
CAGAATATAGAGTTATAGGTCTTCCTGTCTTTCCAGTCAAACTCTTTCTTCTACACCATGCTCTAGGAGATTTATTATCCTATCTTCAGTTAGCTATGTCAGCTGTCATAGTGCCAAACACAAATCTATAGGTACTCACTTTAACTGAAATGTTCAAGAACAACATAGATTTGAAGCTAGCAGGAAACTAAAAAGTCATAGATAGTCCAGTCTCCTCATTTTGCAAATGAGGAAACAGATTCAGAGATCAGGTTGGGGTTGCACAGGTAGTTTAGTGGCCAGCGTGAGATTTGAACCCAGATTCCCTGGCTCAGAATCTTTTTACTGTACCATGTTGCTTCAGATTCAGTTCTTTGACCATCTTCTTGCCATTCTCTTACCCTCCTGCCATAGCAAGGAGAAGGCAGAATGGAAGGGCCATCCACCTGTTTGTTTGACTGCGAATATAGACTGTAGCCTCGTTTCTCCTTTCTTCACTTCTTTACTTGTATCTAGTTGTCATATATATATATAAATGAAATAAATAAATATATATATATATATCTGATAGTAATAGTAATAATCAGTTGTCCTACTCTTTGAAATTCACAATTTCATTGTGATCTGGGCCTTCTTCTAAGCTCCTTTTCAAAGGACTTCTTTGACCCTAAAAAGAATTAGCAACCCTTATAAAGAAAAGAAAGAAACCATAGATTCATAGATTAGGTGGAATTCACAACTTTTCAGACCTGTGGCATTTAAGATCCTCTCTTAGTGATCAAATGAAACTCTGAAAAGTAAGGTTTTTGAGCTTTTACCTCTTGTTTGAATCTTGAAAGGTTCAGAATTAAGTTTCAGAAAAAGTATATCTCCTGATAGGTATTTTCTCTGAGAAGTTGTGTATGAGAAAACCTTTTACTTTCTATCTCCAGTTGCCATTGGGGTATGAAGTATTATACATACTTAGTTGGTTCCCCCTTCCTTCTATTTTTTCCAAATTTTTTTTTTCCAAAGTAAGACTAGACTATTAGAGAAATATAAAGCTTAAAAACATCCTCTCCAAGCAAATACTCCAAAATAATGATTTTTATTTATGGTGTTAAAAGTTTTGAAAGGCTATTAAGAAAAAGTTCAATAAAATCTTGGGGAATATAAAGCATGATTTTCCACCCTTACGATTTTTGTTACATTTCTTATATTATCCAAGCTAATTATACTTAATATTAATATTTAATAATTAAATATTTTCTCATTCATGTCCATTTTCTGTGTTTTTTTATAATGACAAAAAAGTGATTTTTAAAATAGATTTATTCATTTTGAAGTTTAAAGGTTTTGTTTAAATTGTATCGCTAATAGAAAATTGTGAATTTATTGCTATAACTGTTAGTGATTGCTAATTTAAAGTAATCTTTTGTTTTAGGATAATTAGGTGATCCTTAACTAAAGGAGTAACAAAAATAAATACATTTTAATGGAGAAAATTATGGAATAAAGCTCTGAGCCATTATTTACATATGGAAAGAACACAAAGTCTTATGAATTAGATTTTGAGCACTAATAGGATAATTTGAATTAGTTCTATGTATAAGCAAAGCAAACCATTCTTAATCTAATTCAAGGAAGAAGATATTCATTAACTTTTTAATTTTCTCAAAGATTATGTTATTCATAACATAGCTGAGAAAGTCATTTGGAGAGCTTTTCCTCAGTAATTAGTGTTCATTTGAGGAATTTGAGGATGGACTGAAATTTGATATAATTGAACTAGTCAGATGCTGAAAAGAGAAAGTATTAACTAAGTTACATTTTTCTTTATAGAAATTCCTCTTTCCTTTACCATGAGATCAATAAATGAATAAATATTTATTAAATATTTACTACATACAACGAATTGTGCAATTGATTTAATGTAACGGTTCAACTCTGTGGACTCTCCTTCCCTCCTTCCCCCTATGTAGCATAGGGAGAAAAACGGGGAGGAGCAGGGAGAGAGAGAGAGAGAGAGAGAGAGACAGAGACAGAGAGAGACAGAGAGAGACAGAGAGAGAGAAACACACCCAGATTTAAACACTGCTGACTCCTATTTAGGAAAGGCACCACTGTTTTCATTCAATGATTGTCTCCCCAGTGAATGAGATGGGAGATGTCAGTCTGCTGTTCTCTCATTTGGTCCCAGTTACTTGTGCCTCTCATAGTATCAGTATCTTACTGACGGAGTGTGATTCCACAGTCTCCTTTTTGTCATAACCACAAACACTCTATTCATCCTGCTTAGGCTGTGATAGATACAACCTTAGCTGGCCTCCTTAGCATTCCTGGGCAGCTTGAGGCCCTTGCTGTGCTCCCGTCCCATGGTGATGCAGGAAGAAGTTATAGTTTTGTGGAATTGTAATCACCCTCACATGTAATCATATTTATGTGTGAAGCTCTTTCAAGAATACTGTTTTCACTCATCATCAGTTTTCCTGCTTAGCTAAGTTTTTAGCCTGTTTTTTGTCCTCTTCTATTTGAATCTAAACCTGGTTCCTGTCTGGGTTCTGATCAGCAGCATTCCTTGTTCCATTCATTGTTTCTGTATCCTCAGAATCTAGTGCAGAACTTGGTACACAGTAGGCATTTAAGAAATGCTTGTTGATTAACTGGATAAAGATAAAATACACATTCAATGGTTTCCATGGCAGCCTTCTCAAATCTATCACATCTCATACAGATTGCTTTCTTCTAAAGAGACCATAACCCCTTTCCAAATATGGGTAACTTGAAGGATTTTTCAAGGGCACTTTTTGGTTATATATTATTATTTTACTTGTGTACTGATCTTAGAACTTGGCTTCTCCATGTGAGTCACTTTTATTATGTCAGGTTTTAGCACTGTATATTTTAAAAAGATATTGTACTTTGCACTGTGCTCAGTAAACTCTTGTAGTTTCCTATTACCTCTAGAATCAAATACAAATTGTCATTTTTAACTTTTAAAACCCTTCACAACTTGGCCCCAACCTGTCTTTCCAGCCTGATTGTATGTTATTCCCCATGCTGCACTGTCTGATCCAACCACAATGGCCTTCTCTCTGTTTTCACACGTGATACCCCTTCTCCCCATCTTTTTCTCTTTGCTCTAGCTGGCCACCATGCCTGAAATTCATTACCTTCTTCGCTTTGCCTCATAGAATCTGTCCTTTTCCTTCAAGACTGTTTATGCCCAGACTTTTTTTAATTAACTCAGAACCTTTCCTGATCCCTTCAACTGCTAGTTGTGTCTCTGTGTCTCTGTGTGTCCCTCTCCCTCTCTGTGTCTCTCTCCCTCTCTCTACCTTGATTTAATTGCTTAAATTTTTTTCTACGTATCCTGTGTATATGTATATGTTCTACTCTCCTTTGTTGGGATATCACCTGTGAATGTATAGGGATTATTTCATTCTTTGTGTTCTCAGAACCTATTGCACTGCTTGGTAAGTAGTAGGTGATTAATAAATGCTTACTTACTGCTTGTTTGAACTAAGAGTGGAAGAAAATGCATTATTTAGCTATTCCAAATGAAATACAGGATTTTGTGATATTTGATGGAAATTAGCCGATAGAGATTTATCGTTTTGTTATTGTTGAGGTTTCAGTCCTGTCCCACTCTTTGTGACCTTGTATGGGGTTCTCTTGGCAAAAACGCTACAATGGGTTTCCATTTTCTTCTCTACTAGATTAAGGCAAACAGAGGTTAGGTGACTTGCACAGGATCAGACATCTAGTGAATATCTGAGGCTGAATTTTAACTCGGGTCTTCCTGACTCCAGACTTAGTACGTGCTATCCACTGAACCACCGAGCTACTTTTATTATCATTTAAGTCTATGTAAAAGAGAAAACAGAATACTAGTTGTCTACATTGCTAAAGAAAAACAATAGAAACCAAAAGCTATTAGGTATAAAAAGGTGACATCTTCTTTTAAATACACATGGGAAGCGAATTCCTTGTCTTAAACAGTCTGTCTAAATAAATTTGTTTTGCAGTTGTTATATTCTGTAGAACAAAAGAAATTGGCTGAAACTTGTGAAACATACTTCTTAATAACAAAAAGGAATCACTTTATAGTTTTACTTTTGCTACCAAGTTCTGTGATGTCCCAAAAATATTATTTCAGTTAACATTAGTTTGTTTTTTTCCAAAAGACTTAATTATATTGAAACAATCAGTTAGTTGTATATTGCACTCTTTTTAATTCTTTAGAATTTAGAATGTAGAATTTTGGATTTAGAAGGTAAACTTTGAGACCATTCAGGTTTACACTCTTATATTACAGATGGAAGAATTGGGTTGATTTCTTTCATAGTGATATTTTTTTTCTGTTAGACAACATGGCAATGTAGATACAGTGCCACCCTCAAGGTCAATTATTGCTTGGGTTGTAATTCTCCTGATACTTTATTGACTGTATGACCCTGGACCAGTCACTTAACCCTCCCAGTGGTAATAGACAACTTTCTAAGACAGAAATTCTTAATCCTTTTTGTGTCACAGATTCCTTTAGCAGCCTGAAGTCTGTGGATCTCTTCTTATAATTATATTTTAGATAATTGAAGAAAATGCTAAATTTCATTTAGACGTTAGTGAAAATAAAAACTTTTTTCCCATTCAAGTTCATGGATGTCCTAAACATTGATGCTTTATTGTAATATGAAGGAGACTCTGGATTCTTGAAGACTATGTTAGCAGAGTAGAAATCCTAAAAGTTCCTGAAAGCCTTGACATTTGGAAAGGCTTTGAGAATGGGCTGGAATGGGTTAGTTCAAAGAGAATCATTGAAGAATTTGACTTTGCTGTGATGAGTTTTTCAACTCAGGAAGATGACAAAAGGATTGTGATCTGTGTTGGTGAAGGGAATATCCACACGGATGAAATCATGGATCATTGAGTTAACCAATCACAAAACTGTGACAGGCATTATAAAAACTGAGTATAGCAAGAAAAAGCAAACAAGACAAAATGAAAAAACACAAATAACTCCCCACACTCAACCCAATCCCTGCCCTTAAGGAGTTTATATTCTGTTGGAGGGGAATGGGTATGCATAAAGCATACATACACACACACACATACATCGGGATCTCCATTTAAGTATTTGAGTATATACACCTATATGCATACATACAAAATATCTACTAAAGAAATCCAAGGTAGGTTTAGAGGAAAAGATGCTAGTAGCTGGAGCGTTGAAGTACACATGTCTATACACACACACATATATGAATGCTTGTCCATTTTTAACATCCTTATAGTTATGCTTGTATAATTCACATAATTTCTTTCATGTTAACATACATGTGTTTGGAAATATGTAATACATTTAAATATTGTTTAAATATATTAAATACATTTGAAGAACTTTCTAAAATAATTACCCTAAGATAAGCTGATCTACTTTGTAAAATAGTGACTTCCCTGTAACTAGAGATGTCTAAATAGTCTTGGTTATTGTATAAAATATCTTGTTCCTTTAATATTATTTTCCTAAAATACAGGTCTGGCCTTATCAGCCTTCAACTTAGTTAACTCCAGAAGTTTCCTGTTATTTTTTGGGTCTATTATAAACTCCTCTGTCTAACATTTAAAGCCCTTTACTACCTGACCTCACCCAACCTTTCTAGTCCCTATTGTACATTACTCTCCTCCATTTACTCTGTGGGAAGGCCAAAGTCGCCTCTTTGCAATTCCTCATTCATGACATTTCCATCCCCCGTATCTGTGCCTTCACCCTAGCTGTTATCCCCCACGCCTAGAATGTACTTCCTCCTCATCTCCACCTTTTCCAGTCTCTGCTTTCCCCTTGCTGCCCTCTGCCTGTATTTCACAGTCTAAGGATCTGAATTTCTGTTAAGTGATACTACTACCTTTAATCTCCTGTGATGTGGGCATGGTGGGGAATGCTGATGTCAGATGAGTGCTTAACTAGATGTGACCTGAAAGAGGCCTTCCAACTTTTAAGATTGTGGTTCTACTGAAAAATTAACTATCTCCCTTAAAATTACAATATATTATGATATTTTAAAAAGTTACTCAATTCAGTTCACTAAGTACTTACTAAGTGACTGCTATTTACACGGCACTGAGATAGACACTTGAATTACAAAGACAAAAACTAAGAACTGCCTTCAAGGAGTTTGCATTTCACTTGCAGAAGACAAAATGTACATGGATAAATAAATGCAACATATATACAATTTGTGTGTGTATGTGTGTGTGTGTATATGTGTGTATAGAAGAATGCTAATATTTGGGGTGATCATTGAAGGCTTCTGTAGAAGGTAGCCAGTTAGAGAGGAAGAACATTCTAGGAATGAGCAAAGGGAATGGAGCATCAGAAGTTACATAGGTGATAGGAGATTTTGGCTGAAATATAGAGGGGAAAAAATATGAAATCAGTTTGCAAAGGTTGACTTGAAGCTAGATTTTGAAGGGGTTTATGAGTCAAACAGAGCACTTTATATTTTATCCTTGAGGGAATAGACATACCCCGTGCAAGACATATGTGGCAGCTTATGTAGAAGATAGATGGATGGACAGTGAGATGAGATTGGAAGCAGTGAACTCAATTAGAAGGGATTTGCAATAATCCAAGAGAGAGAAGTGATAAGGGATTGAACCATGGTGGTGATTGTGTGAATAGAGAGATTATAAGTGAGAAAGGCTGTGAGGGCAGAATCAGTAAAACTTAGCAACAGGTTGGTTAGGTGTGGGGAGGTCATTGGATCATGGATTTTGAGCTGGAAGGGTGTTCTTAGCTGAGCTTGACTCAGCTTTTATGTTTGATATTGTAGTAGAGTGATTCTCTCAAGCTCATTGAAGGATTAAAAGGAGATTTATTTAACTCGAGTGGTTAAAGGATATTTAGTAAGGATGCACACTAGGAAAACTCTGAATGTACTCAGCTGAGCAGAGTTCATCTGTCCCTATACTGATCGTTGTGACCTGCCAGCCAAGCATCCAAGCACAGATGCAGTGCCTCTTGGGACTGTATTATACGTTGGTGACTGAAAAGTGTTGCCAGTAACTTGACCCTTTAGTCCTCTGATCCAGTCAGGTCTCAAGGATAGTTTTAATACCTTTTAAGGAAAAACTAGGCTAATTTCCATGGAGCATAAGAGTTAGAGTGTTCCCACCACAAAGAGTCATAAGTTATTATCTGTAGTTATTACATAGAATCTTAAAAAAGTCATATAGTTCAATTCTGATGCTTTACAGATGAAGAAACAGAAGACTGTAAAGTCTCAGTTTATCTTATCCAAGATCATTAAAGTATGAAGAGGTAGACTTAGGATTTTTATCCTGGCATGAGGGTTAGGGGGTGGGGCAGAATGTTAAAGTTGAGAGTGTTTCCAAGCTTGTGGGAGTGGGAAGTTAAGAGATGGGCAAGTTTAGAGAGAAAGATGGGTTTTAATATGGACATTTTGAATTTGAGATGTCATTTGGGAGGCAGTGATACAAGACTGAAGCCCATGGGATGAGAGTTGACTGTGTTAAATTTAAAGTCTGCCGTATAATTGCAGTTATAGGTCTCATGAGAAAGTATAGAAAGAAGACAGAAAATCTTAGGTTGCAACAGTGGTTAAGGGATGGGTGGTATAGCATTGTAGAGAAAGAGAAAGTTATGAGATGTTGAGAATGAGGAAAAAAAGGAAAGCACCTGCTATATGCCAGGGACTGTGCTAATCACTTTACAAATATCAACTTGTTTGATCCTCATAATAGCCTTACAAGACAGATGTCATTATTCTCCTTAATTTTCAGTTGAGGAAAGTGAGACGAATAATGGTTAATGACTTAAGTAGAGTCACACAGCTGCTACATCTCTGAAGCCATTTTTGAACTCAGGTCTTCTAACTCCAGACCCAGCTCTCTATCTAGAGAACTTCTACTGACAAAAAGGATGACATGATATAGGTGGATTTGGGAGAGAGAAGGTTTGGAATAACTGCTGTGCAGAGGACATAGAGAGCCAGTCAGGGAAGAGCAGAATGATTGGTTGGAGCACTGAGGAACCAGTTGAGATTACATAATATAAGTCTGTAATAAACCTTATCAGTACTGTCTTGGAACTACCTCCAGCAATGGCTAGCAGCACACAGATAGGAGTGGAGGAGACAGATAATGAGATTAATGTAGGTTTGGAGCTTGGACATAGACAAGGGACAAAGGATATGAAGAAAAATGATAATGTTATATTGGACTGGTTAATTGATGCCAAGATTGTGAAGGGCAGAAAATGAAGTGATGAGCTCTGGGAAAACCAAAAGGAATAGAGTGACTAGAGGTCAGATAAGGACAAAGAACAATTTAAAAGGAATGAGCTCTTCATGTGGTGGTGGTAGGAATTGTAACAATAAAAGGCTATGGATTGAGAAGAATTTCAGAGTTCTACATCATGAACCTTTATAGGTGAGGATGAGATCAAGTAAAGGATCGTTCTCGTAGGTGACTGAGGTGGAATGGACAGATAACTAGAATTCAGCCAGTGAGATATCACCATGTATATGAAGTGTCCAAGTGGAACAGAATTTGGGGTAGAAAGGATGACTGAACCTGGTGCTAAACTTCTTGAGAAAGGAAGGAGGGATATCTGTGTTCTGCATGTGACCCACGAAACTCCCTAAGCCAGATTAAAATGTAGTTCCTATCAGATTTTAATGTATTGATGTATTAGTAATAATTTTTTTAAAAAAAAACTGTGTAAATATGTATGATTTTCTAAGTCAATGTACAAAAAACCCTTAGGGATCCTACGTGCATTTTAGTGACTTCCATTTCTGTTTGATTCTTACAGTATGATGTAGTGGCTTGTGGGGGAAACAAGTGTGGGAAATATTTTAATTTTTATATATACTATTATACATTTGAGGGGGGAGGTAGAACCCTGTATTAATAGTTATAGTGAGGGGGGTGTCTCTTTGTTTTAGTCTGTTCTCATCAGTGCCTTTTTCTTCTGGCATTGGCCTTGAGTTGTTGAAATAGTCCATTAGAGCGTTGGTTTCAATGCTATTTTGTAATGTATGCCCTGGGAATGTTTAGTGAGTGATAATGAAAGTGATACATTGTTCAGATATAAAAAGAAACATTGTTCATACCATTTAAGAATATTTGAGTGGGTCAACAAAACCAATGGGTTCGATTTTTAACCATATTTCTTTCTGAGAAAAGTATTTACCATGCTTATATATCACTGATCTTGATCCACTTTTGGGGTTACTAGTGAATGCCAGCAGTTTTACCTGGGGTTTTTCTTTGTACACTACCAGAAGTATAGAATCAAATCTCCATTAAAAGTACATATTAATAATAAAGCAAGTATTTTCTCTGAAGTGATAGAGTATGATCCCCCCACCCCTTCTTTAAATGCATGTGTTTTCTTTTCTCTCACCATAGTGGTAGATACTTTTTGAAATATTTTAGATAGGTTTAATTTAATTTCACTTATTTAGAACTGACACAAGAGCCAGAAGAGGAATTTATTAAGTGCCTGCTATGTATTAGGCACTCCTCTCAGGTATCAAAAGAGAAAGGATGAAGATTGTGCACTTTATTCATGGGAAGCCTGCTCAGGCTTTTAGGGTATTTTACTCTTATTTTCATTAAACTTGGTTGTCTAGTTTCTAAGCCTGCATTACTGGTTATATAGAAGGAAGAGGGAGGTTCCATAGGCAGCTACATTTACTATAGTGAGCACTGATAGCATGCTGATGGCAAAATGATTGGGCAGGGGTGGGGGGTGGGGGGAATGACAAAAAAAACAGACTTCTTGTGCTGGTCCATTCAGTGTTGGACCAAACAACTCTCTCTCTTCAAATACCACAGTAACTCTGAGTGCATCGTTAAGTATGGTGGCTAAAAACGATCAAGTTAAATTTTATTCATTGGTAATAATGATAATAATAGCCAATATTTATATAGCACTTTAAAGTTACAAAGTTCTTTACATGTGTTAACTTCAGATCCTTACAATAGCACTGAGAGGTAGGTGCCATTATTAATCGCATTTTACAAATGAGGAAATAGAGAACAGAGAGTTTAAGTGACTTGCCCTAGTTCATGCAACTAGGTAAGACAGGATTTGAAGGTAACTCTTTCTGACTCCCAATTCCCATGCTCTGTCACTTGACTACCTCAATATCAATAGCTCACTTTTATGTAGTGCTTTCAGGTTTGTAATGTGCTTTGCAGTTATGTCATTTTATCTATGATACATCCAACCATGGAAGGTAGGTGTTGTTATTACCTCCATTTAACAGTTGAGGAAACTGAGGCAGACAGCGGTTAAGTGACTTGCTCAGGGTCATACAGCTGGTAAGTGCCTGAGGTCAGAGCTGTCCATTGTGAATGTGATGATTCTGAATAGTCATTAATAGGTTAACTTATATTTAGCCTATTCTCTTTCAGATGGTCATTTAATAAATAGTGTATCGTAGAAAAATTTCTACCTAAAGGTGATTTGATTATAAAATGCTAAAAATTAAGAGAGAAATCCTCAGCTATCCATGGAACTTGGATATGCTAAATTACTTCGTTCCCTTGGGTTCCAAAGAGTCAAATTTTTAGCTATAATTATTTAAAGAGGAATATTTATGTTGTATATCTTGAATATAAAGTGTATCTTAAGCATAATATTTGCAAATGTGTACAAAAGGGTCAAGCTTCATATGCATTAATCTTACAAAATTATTTTACGTGCACATACAAATGAAATATCCACTAGGGTATTATAAGCACTAAAAAAGAGGCTATTCATTCCTGATACAATATTTTTTGTGTTCTTCCCCTCCAGTTTTTGTCAGGAAGGGCAATTTTGTGAAAAAGTCTTTGTTTCTTAAGTCATCTGCTCTTTTCTGTCCTTCCTCATTTGATACCATTATTCTATTTCTGACATGGTGGTAATGTGCTCAGCAATTTGTTACAGTGTGAGGGATGAACATAACATCAAAGGAAAATAAAATAGTCCAGTTGGGATTTCTTAAAAAAATTTCCTGTTTTCATGTAAACATCATTATTAAAACCATTGGAATAAAGTATGCTACTCAGGCATTTATCAGTCCTGATCAATCGTCAGAAGTTCATTTGGGGTGAGATTTCACACAGGTCTCATTTTGTGCTGCCCTTCAATCCCTCTCCCAGAGAAGGAAGCGCCCCCACAGCATAATCAAGGATCAAAAAAGACCACCTGATGGAGGTTTAGGTAGACATTGTCCAAAACTCCAGCATTCCAAATTCCATCTCAGTTTTTGAGGTGTTGTTAATTTGGGTAGTCTTTCATTCTTTAAATTCTGCCAACAGAATGCAACCCAGCAATACCAAAGAGGTACACTGGCTTCTTGGTCTTGGTCGTCAACTCTGACTGCTTTAGATTAAGTAAATTATGTTCCCAAACAGGCATACCTCATTTTATTGCATTTCACAGATACTGTTTTTTACAAATTGAATTTTTGTGACAACCCCATGTTGAGCAAGTTTCTTGGAACCATTTTTCTAACAGCATGTGCTCACATTGTGTCCCTGTGTCACATTTTTGTAATTCTTACACGATTTCAGACTTTTTTCATTATTATCTCTATTGCAGTGATCTGTGATCGGTAATCTTTGATGTTATTGTTGTAATGGGGCACCATAACCCATGCCCATATAAGACAATTAACAAATACACCTGTGTCCTGACTATGGTTCTCAGTCTCTTTCCCTCTCCATGGGGCCCCCTATTCCCTGAGACACAACAGTATTGAAATTAGGTCAGTTAATAACCCTAAAATGACCACTAAGTGTTCAAGTGAAAGGAAAAGTCAAATGTTGTGGCAGACTTCTTTATTGTCTTATTTTTAAATAATTGCCATAGTCACCCCAGCCTTTAGCAACCACTTTCACATCAGTCAGTAGCCGTCAGCATTGAGGCAAGAACTCCCTCCCACCCCAACCAGAAAAAAATTAAAACATGTCAAAGTCTCAGTTGATGGTTAGCATTTTTAGCAGTATGATATTTTAAAATTGAGGTATGTGTATTTTTAAGACATGATGTTATTGCACACTTAATAAACTTCAACATAGTGTAAACATAACTTTTTTTATGTGTTAGGAAACCAAAAAATTTGTGTGACTTGTTTCATCGTGATATTCACTTCATTGCTGTAGTCTAAACCTACAGTATCTCCGAGGTATGCCTGTACTACTATCTCCTTGGCCCTGTCCTGAAAAGCAACAATACTCTTCTTTAGGACCATTCTGGATTGACTCTCTGTTGGCCTGTTCTTCAGCATCCTCTGAAATGCCTGCTGTATTCTTAACAAATTTGCCTACATTCTTGGTCCTTTCAATCAAAAACTTTCATTTTCTTTCTCTAATAGAAATGAGCATTTCTCCCAAGGTTACCATATTTGTTGCATCCCTTTTCACAAAAGAACATTCTTCCCCCTCTCCCAAACTCTTAACAGCAAGGGCTGTGATAGGGGTATGGTAGAACTAGAACAGACCTTAGAGGCCATCTAGTCCAAACCCTTCAATGTATAGATGAAGAAATGAGACATGAGACGTTAGGTGACTGATACCACGTTACAAGTCATGAGAGTTGGATTTGAACTCAGATCTTCTGACTCCAAATCCAATGTTCTTTCTACTGTACTAGACCAGAGAGGTTTTTGGCATCCTGCATTTCCCATTGCTACTTCTATACCATTCTTCTATTATTCTCCTTTGAATTTTTCTTGAAGTAGTTGCATTTCACACTTCCTTGTATCTCTTTTTGGTTCATCTAGACTCCCAGGCCACTCTTGGCAACTCCTAAAACTTTTAAGAACGGTCTCTTTTTTCTGACCCAATCCCCATTTTTATCCATATTGACAGTCCTGTCAACAATCCAACCACATAATTTTGTCAACCTTTTCAACTCCAGTGACTACCTCCGATCTATTTTAGTGATATACCCTTAATTTGATTTAATAACCCTATCATTTCCCAGTATTGTTTAAACCTCCAAGATTCTGAATGTTAAAATTATATTCTACCTGTCTCTCTCTGTCTCTTTTCCATATGAAGTCTCATTCTTTTTCTTCATTGTTATTTTCATTTGGATGTTCCACTGGTGCTTCAGATTCATGGGGCCTAAACCAAGTTTTTTTTTTATGTAAACTATCTCCTCCATCTGATTTAATATTTCTTTCGGTTGTACTACCATTTCCTCGGTTTTCCTTGTTTGAAACTCTAGTAATGTTCTTGGTTATTCCCTCTACTTCCCCTATTATTCTAGCGTTCACCAATTCTGTGTTGTTAAAGTGTCTCTCAGAAATTCATAGTTTAAGACTAATAAATGATCTTATTTGCAACCACTTAAGAGGAAGCAAGTTCTCCACTTTAACTCTCTTCTCCCTTCTATCCAGTCTTCATAATGCTTTCACTTGAATAATCTTCCTGATAATGACGTCACTCCTCTGCTCAAAAATACTACTGTTTAGTTGTTTTCAGGTGGCTTAAATGACTTTTGGGGTTTTCTTAGCAAAGACACTGGAATGGTTGCCTTTTTCTTCTCCAACTCATTTTATAGGTGAGGAAACAGAGGCAAACAGGGTTAAGTGATTTGCCCACGGTCACATAGCCAGGAAGTGTCTGAGTCTGGATTTGAACTCAGGTACTCCTGACTCCAGGTTCAGCACTCTAGTTACGGTGTCATCTAGCTGTTCCAAAATATTTAATAACCCTTTTGTCTCCTGAGTAAAATTTAAGCTTTCTTTGGCATTCAGGGCTTCCACAGTTGTCTGTAAGCACTTCAGGGTCTGTGATATTCATGTCCAAGCATGGTGGTTCCATTGTCCTTGATGCAAAAAAAGTTTGTGGTAGTAATGCAAATTGAGATGTGGGGGAAAAATTTAATTGGATCGTTGATTTTGAGCTGGAGGAGACCTTAGAAGTCCTCAAATCTGGAGCCCTCCTTTTGTGGATGAGGAAACTGAGATCCATAGAAGTGAAGGTAATTTCCCAGAAAAGAAAAGTAGTAAGTTGCCGAGGCAGAATTCAAGTCCACAGCCAGCTCTTAAACCACTCTGCTACTCTGCCTCTGAGTAAGCATGACTGCAAAAGGGTTTTTTCCCCCTTCACATTAAAAAGTTCATATGGTTTTAACCTACCCTTCATTATTGTAGCTTTTGAGATATACTCTATAATTATAAATGAATCAGCTCAACAACAAACACTTATTAAATGTCTGTTTTGTCTTGGCCACTGTGCTAAATACTGAGATATAAGGATAAAAGCAGCACAATCTCTGTCATCAGGTAGCTTACAAACTAATAGGGAACATAGGTAAGTAAAGGAAGAAGGAAAGCAAAGGGAGAGCGAGAGGGATATTGATCTGTCTAGCTGTGGGGTGAGCGTTGGGTTCAGGGAGGCTTCAGAGGAGTAGGAAATAACATGATCAGCCTTAAAGAAAGAGATGAAATAGAAACAAGGCAGTGTAGAGGGAAATTATCTCAGACATGGGAGATACAGTCTCTGTCAATACACAGGCCAGGATACAATAGGGAAAGAGCTAGTCAAGTCTGATGAGAACATGCAATACATGAAGAATAGAAAAGAGGAAAATAAGGTTCAGAAGATAAGCAGGAGTCAAATTGAAGAAGGCCTTGGATTCCGGGCTTACTTTCTTTTTATCTGATAATTAATTGGATCCCCTGAAGGTTTTTGAGCCAGCAGAATGCCACAGCCAGATCTGTGTCTTAGTTTATTTTCGTGGTTTTGTGAAAGAGATTGGACAGGGGAAACAGTAGGACTTTATGGAGGAAGAGATTTCACCTAAGTTTGAATAAATGTAACTAGAGCCTAATTAACTCTGTAGAGATCCCAGGTCTGAAGAACAAGGGTCACTTTCTTTCCCCATAGAATTAAATAATTTGAGATGTTCCAGATTTTCTTTTTTTTGAGTAGGGTAATTGAAATAGACCATTTAGTTGAGCGCCCCAGTACAGTTGCTTATTAACATTTTCTTGGCTTCAGTGGAAGGCACTTCCTGTATCAGTGTACTTTTCCATATGGGAAATCCTCAACCCTGGTTAATTTTTTTCATGGTTCTGTTGACTGTTAGTTTGACATCCAACAAGACTAGCAGTGATTGTTATGATGAGAAGCACCTGCAGAGGTCCTTGACCTCTTTTCAGTGACACAGATCCCTTTTCAATTGAGATTATCAATCTGGTTGTTATGATCTAAACACCCTTAGGATCGTAGCTTTAGATTTGGAAGAGACCTTAGAGGTCATCTTGACCAGGGGGAATCAAACACTCAGCCTGTGTGCTGTACGCAATCAACCATACTCACCAGTGTGGGTTGTCAGATTAAAATGTAATTGAGAAGTATTGAACACAGTAAATAAAAATTCAATAAAGAATAGATCGTATTACATTTTAAAACTAAGTCATTGTGACCCACAGGGATCCTTATGGATGATTTAGTGGTCCCTATTTCTATTTGAGTTTGATACCATTGATCTAGACCAATCCTCTTATTTTACAGTTAATGAAGCTAGGTAACTAGCAGTTGAGTGACTTGCCCAGGTTCTCACAGGTAATAAGTGACAGAGCCAGAATTTCAATGCTGGCCCTTTTTATATTGCCTTCTCTCCCTGCATATTAATTTGTCTCCAAAATGGTAAAAAAAAAAAAAAAAAAAAAAAGCAGTGGGAATCACCAAAATAGTTGATCACTTAAAGATATCTCATTCCCAGTTCATATTGTACTTCTTAATTTCATTTGTGATAGTGAACTCCTCAGTTTAAGAATGTTTCTTTCATAGTTGACATGCTTTGTTTCTAGATATTGACATCAATAACTGAAAGACAAATTTGAATGTAATAAATGCATAGAAGAATTAAGAGAAAGGTGTGAGAGACCAGGAAGAGAGGGAATCACTTCTGTTTGGGTGGGTGTTCGGAATAGCTTTATGGAAAACACAAGGGAAGAGAGAAGAATTTCAGTAGCTAGAGCTGTGAGGTCGGATGGGCATGGCAGTCAAGGGAGAGGGCCAGGACAAATTCATGGAGGGAAGAGAAAGGAGGAGGATATCGAGGAACAGCTGGTAATCCAGTTTGTCAGGCACGTGAAATATGTGAAGGGAAATATGTGAGATGAGGTGGGTTGTGGAGAGCCTTTAATTCCAGGCTGGAGTTTCTGTTTTGCCTCTGAGAGTTCAGACCTCTGAGGTACTATAGTATAGACTATTGGGAAGATCAGTCATGTTGCTTCTTATCTAGTCTCTCTGAGCTACTCAGAAAATGGATTAGATGATAGTAGGATTCCTTTAAGAGGAGACCAAGGTAATCTGAGGAACACCTGCCATGTCTTTCTGTTCCTGTGTCTTTTTTTTTTTTTTTTTTTTTGGACATTGACTCTTTGAAGAGTCCTTGCTTTGGTTTTTAAAAGATGTAGCATGATTTCGAGAGTTCTTTATGAAAAAACTGATTATTTATGAAAGTGGCAATATCATTCACTTTTACCACTTCTTAGTTATAGAAAGACTGACACTTAACTGGAATCAAGGCTCTATAGAGTAGAGCACTGAATAAGAAATGCCATTACTAAATGGGGTGCTCTAAGGAGAGAGATGAGTTCCCAAAGAGGAACTCAAAATAAATTACTTCATAGTTTTTGCCTGGATAGGACAAATTTTTAACCCAACATTTACATTACATTGTGTCTTCTCAGAAGTGTAATTTCTAAATTTTAACCCCACCCTTACCCACATCCTGTATTCTTGTCCTGAAACCTAATAATTTGGGGAGGAAGAGGATAGAAAATAGTTTACTGGATTTGGAGTCAAGTCAATTAAGCGAGCATTTATAAAAAACCCTTATTATTTGCGGAACATTTTGCTAAGCACCGGGGATACGAAGGAGGGCAAAAAGCAGGCCTTCCTCTCAAGTTCAAAGTCCAGTGGGGAAAGAGACACGAGATTCAGGTTTCAGTCTTTTTTGTGTTTTTGTTGCCGTTCAGTCATTTCAGCCATGTCCCACTCTTCATGACCTCATTTGGCATGTTCTTGGTGAAAATACTGGAATGGTTTGCCATTTCCTTCTCCAGGTCCTTTATAGATAAGAGAACTCAGGCAAACAGGGTTAAATGACTTGCCCAGGGTCATACAACGACAATGTTATATTTATTACCCAAGTGTTTATTCTTGAGTAAACCAGCTAATTTCTGTGAAACTCAGTTTCTTCAGTTGTAAAATAGAATGGCCAAAGTATTAGGTTATAATGAAGGGGAGTAATCATGAGGGACCAAGGAGGAATTTAAGCTAATTATACAAGTAGGCCTTTGTTGGACTAGTAGTGGTCACACATCGGAATTTTTGTCTGTGTTTGGTTGTGATCTGTTTGAGGTGAAGGCCTTACGCATGTCCTTGTATTTCCTCAATTCTCTTGAAATTAACATTTGGTTCACATTTACACATCTTTAAACAATCATCTGTTCAGAATAGTGATGAAAATAACAGTAACATCTTATTTTTTTGAAATTCCAGAATGTGAGAAATTATTATTTAATTATATTAACCATATTAAAATATTATTTATATTATATTAATATAAAATATTAATTATATTAACCATATTAAAATAGTATACTATGTCATAGGCACCATAGAATCTATATAAGTATAAACACTTAAAATTGTTACTTTTTTCATAATATTTTCTGAATACAAGTAAAAGTGGCTAGCTCTGTCTTTCTGGTTCCTCTATGGCATACCAACATTATATCTCTTCTCTTACGGCTGATATCATTTTATATTAGAGGCAGTGGCTAAAGAGCTGGCTTTGGAGTCAGGTCAGTTTGACAGCAACTAACTGTGACCTAGACAACTCACTTAACTTCTCTGTGAGTCAGGCAGCTAAGACTACATGTTGCAGAGGGAGCTTCCTACATGAATGAAATCACAGTTCTCATAAAAGCAAACAAACAAATTAAAAACATTTTATTTGAAGCTTATTCTACTGTTGAGTGAAGAAAACAATTATGGTCTTTTAAACCATATTTTCCCAGTAAAGACTTCTTTTTTTCTCTTGTGTTTAACAGTTTGGTTTGCACCAAAGCGAGATGTGTAATGTATGTGTAATATATGTAGGTGTGCAATATGGAACAGTTACAGTCTAATGGTTTGGAGCCTACATTTGAACTTAATTCAGTTGAAAATGGATTAATTGTACATTACTTCTTGCCTTGAAATAAAAAGGTCAAAGTGCATCATGTATGTTACATAATACCATACTTTTGGCAAAATATTGAAGCCTGTCTCTCTCAGGGAAGAGAGAGTGAGAAGTTCAAAGGGCGAGGCTCTGCTACTGTGCAGTCAAAGGACCAAAAGACATAGGAAAAATACCTAGGTCTGTGATGGAATGTGGAAAGAAAAGTGCTCCCCATATTGCCAGTGAATCTCTGGCTTAATATGAAAATTCTCTTCTGACAATTCAGATGACAGCCCATCTATGCCTGGATATTTTGTGCCACTTTCATCCCTCTTTACCCATAAGTTGACCATAAA
This sequence comes from Bettongia penicillata ogilbyi, assembly GCA_023548195.1. NCBI lineage: Eukaryota > Metazoa > Chordata > Mammalia > Diprotodontia > Potoroidae > Bettongia > Bettongia penicillata. The sequence continues at coordinate 2,787,256 of JAJHZJ010000610.1, read as the reverse complement.
AGGTTCACCTCTTTTGGCAATGATAAGATACTAGTGGAGCACATGGACAATTCATTGATTGTACTTGACTTTCACTACATGATGAGCAGAAGTATTTTAGCTATACATTTTTTATATCCTTTATGCCATTGCTTTTGCATACTTTTTCTTTATAAAAGCTAGCTTTAAAGTGATTATCTATAGTAACTGTTGCTGTTTCCCTCCCAGCCTGATGTCTTTCTTTTCTTGGCCTCATTAAAGGGGCCACACCCTGGCTACTTCTTACACAGACCTATTCAGTGAATGGGTGTTGCCTCATCCCAAGTGAGTACTTGCAAAGACTTTGGCCTAAAGGGCCCAAGTTCTCCCTGTATATCCTGGGTCATCTCCAGTCATCCTGATGAATATCTACTCACTGAATTCAGATGGATCTGGAGGAGAAGTGAGGCTGGTGACCTGCACAGCCCTCCCTCACTCAAAACAAAGTGAAATGCAAGTCATGTCATCATTTCTCTGATGGCATGGTCTTTGGCAACGAAGGACAAACACAATAGCTAAAGTTTGTCAGACACTGTGTGTATGTATATGTATGTGTGTATATATACATACATATGTGTTCAACATCTCATCTGACCCTCACAACAACATAAGAGGTAGATACTATTATTATCTTCATTTTATAGATGAGGAAATTCAAGCTTACTGAGTTTATGTGGGTTGTCCATGGTCACACATTTACTAGGTATCTGAGGTAGGATCAAAATTCAAATCTTCTGACTTCAAGTGCTGTGTTCTTTGTAATGCGTTACAACCTATTCATCCCCACCATGTGCCTCTCCATTTTCCTTTTGGTGATCCCCAGCTCCATTTATTTGGAGAATAAATGCCATGAGTCATGGGTTATGACTCAGATCCATACATCATTAGAATAACATTGGTATTCAATAGGTGGCTCTTCGGCAAGGCATGTCATAAAGAGATTGTGTATTTGTCCTTTATTTTTGAAGAGGACCATGACAGTGACTTCAGTTGACTTTGATTTGTGTGAGGGAGGGCTGTGCAAGGTCACCAGCCTCACTTCTCCTCCAGAGCCATCTGGGTCCAGTGGCCAGATATTCATCAGGACAACTGGAGATGGCCAAGGATGCAATGAGAGACCCTGGCCATTTTAAGCTAAGGTCTTTTCAGATTCTCACTTTGAGTGAGGTAATGCCCATTCAGTGAATAGACCTCTTTAAGAAGTGAGTCAAGGGATGGCCCCCTTAATTATAATACACATGCGTGTGCACACACACACACACACACACACACACACAAACACACACCCTCTCTCTCTCTCTCTCTCTCTTCCTCCCCCTCCCAAGATGTTGACATTCTCTGGCTGCTTCTCTTTGAGGATCAAGTCCCATGTAGGAGATCCATAACTGTTTGAGTTTGATCTAACAACCCACTCATAGACAAAATCATAACAAAAGAGAAATAAAAGAAGTGAATGAAGAATGCCAGTTCATACTTTTCTCTCAGACTACCTGTAATAATCTGTAGAGCTCAGGGAAGAATATTTTTTCTAACAGATTTATAACACTACCATCTCACATCTAGCCTATGTGGGTGTTGGCACATTTTTCATCCTACTTCTTGACTCAGTCTTTATTAATTCTTTACCTGAATTTAGGGTTCAATATCAGAATACAGCTGATAGTTCCTCATCAGTGAATTAGCTCCATCTCCCAGTCTTAATTTATTAAATAAATGAGGAATGCTAGCAGTAGAAATAAAAAAGAAAAAGAAAGCATAGGCCAGGAAGAAACACAATTTAGATTATATGATGGTCTAAAGAATGCTTAAAAAGTTCATTAAAATTGATTGAAACCACAAATTCAGCAAAGTTACAGGTCATAAAATAAACCCATATACATCATCAGTTATTCTGTATGTTATAAAAGAACTTATCAGGAAGAGATAGAAAAATTCTATTCAAAATAATTATAGGATACATAAAATATTGGGGAGTCTTCCTGTGAGAATACAAACGGGATCTATATGAATAGGTAGACCAGCTTCAGAAATAAAGTTAGACCTAAATAACTAGGAAAATATGAATGATCCTGTTTGGGCCATGCCAATATACTAAAAATGACAGTACTACCTAGATAACTAGGGTAGCACAGTTGATAGAGTACTGAATTTGGAGTCAGGAAGACCTAAGTTCAAATCCTGCTCAGACACTAGCTGTGCAATGTTGAGCAAGTCACTTGATCTCCATTTGTTTCAGTTTCCACATCTGTAAAATAAGGGTAATGATAGTACCTGTCTCCCAGGATTATTGTTAGGATAAAATAATGTACTATTTGTAAAGTATTTTGCAAACCTCAAAGTATTGCTCCTATTAATATCATCATCATCATTAAAATTGTATTTATCCAGTGGTATAGCAATCAAACTACCAAATAATTACAAAGCTATTAAAAAGTAATGAATTCATCTGGAGAAACAAAATATCAAGAATTTCAAGGGAAATAATAAAAAAAGGAAGGCCCCACAAGATCTCAAACAATACTACAAATCAGTAATCATTAATACCATTTGGTACTTGTTTTAAAAAGGAGAGTTAGACCGGGGAACAGAATAGGTACATTGCAGAACAAATGGATATGATAGCCAAGTGTTTGATAAAGCCACAGACTCCTTTTTGGGAGAAAAAGTTGTTTGTTTTCAGTTGTGTCGTTGTTTGTTTTCAGTTGTATCGTTGTTTGTTTTCAGTTGTGTCCGCTGCCATTTTGTGACCCAACTTGGAGTTTTCTTGGCAGAGATACTGGAATGGTTTGCCATTTCCTTCTCTAACTCATTTTATCGATGAGGAAACTGAGGCAAACTAGGTCAAACTAATTGCTTAGGGTTACACATCTATTAAGTTTCTGAGGCCAGATTTGAACCAAGGAAGATGTCTTTCTGATACTATGCCCAGCACTCTATCCACTTCACCTCCTAACTACCCTTATTGGGTAAAAAAGACATGTTCACAAAAGGTGTTGACCACTGTGATGAAGGAGATGTAACAAGAGTTCAAGGTGATGTACCCTGGAGATGTTGATATTTTCCATATGTTTCAGTTTGAGGATGATACTGCACTGCTTGTATCAAATCTCAAAATCTTTAACAAAAACTGCTTGGAAAGCTAGAAAGAAGCTATGAAGAAATTAGATTTAGACCAGTGTCTCATAATAGAGACCACAATTGGGCCCCAAATAGGTACATGAAGGATTTCAAAGGTGATGTCATAAATTAGAGGAACAAGGAAGAAAACACCCTTTGTAATTTTAAATAGGGAAAAGTTCGTGATCAAGGAAGGGATAAGATCACAGAAGATTAAATGGATAGTTTTGATTATATAAAATTGAAGTTTCTGCATAAATGAGACTGAAGCAAGTAGTAGAAACAGTTCACTCAGAAGGATTTTTTTCTCATGGCAAGTGTCTCTGTTAAAGGTGTCATAGCCAAGATATATAATGACCTAATTCAAATTAATAAGAGTAAGAGCTATTCCTCACTACACAAATAGTCAAAAGATATGAACAGGGAATTCTCAGTGAAGAAATGTAGGCTATCAACAGTTGTCAAAAATGTTCAGAATCACTAATAATTAGAGAAATTAAAAAACTGAAGTTCCCCTTCATATCCATCAGATTGGCAAAGATGACAAAGAAATATAACTATTATTAATAGAGTTATAGTAAAACTAGGACACAAAACCTTCACCACCTGTATGACTGTTGGCTTCCTGGACACTCCTCCAGTAGTCTCATATCAGAGGTCGTATGACCCCTTCATCATTGTCAATTTCCTGCTTCAATGAGGTCCTGCCCCAGTACAGTCTTCAGTTGCCCCTCCATTCTCTAGGGATGAGACCTATTTTACCTCCTGCCTCTCAGGTCCCTCTTCTGTGCAAGCAAGACTCATAAGTTTCCTGACCATGCATCCAAAGCAATTCTCCCGGAGCCACACAGGATGAAGCATCATCATATACAGCCAGGCAGAAATTCAAGGGAGGATCTACACAGCCTAATTTTGTACCTCCCTCAATAGACTGATCTCCAGCCTCCAGACAGATATTCTGCCTGGACTCATTCCTTAATGGTAGCCTCTTTCCCCTTATACTTACTCTGTTCCAGTGATTCTGAACATCTTTCATTGTAGAAATCCTGTTCCCCATTCCCAGCTTGTTTGTCCACCTGAACCCTGCCCCACCCCCAATATCCTATTGTAGATTTGACTGCCCTTTCCACCCAGCCTTCTCTTCCCTTCCACTTCTCTATATCTTCACTGTGTCAGGAAAAAGCAAATAAGACCCACTAACATGTTTGGTGAACCCATGTAGCTATTTTGTGGCACAAAATGGACAATATTGGCCCAAGATGGATCAGTGAGTGACAAGTTATGACCTGCATCATTAGAGGAAATAATCTTCTTGATTAAATCATAGATTCATTTGTGTATAGAATACAGTATACATTGGAGACATTTATTTTGTAAAGGAAGAAATGTAAAAAATATGTGTCTGGATATATTTATGTAACTTTTTTTATTCTTTTCAGTGTTCCAGTAAGTACTCTGAACTATTGTTAACCAATGCGCTCCACTGAAATTAAAGATAATATTCCTTTCAAGGAGCTAGATGAAATCAGAGACATAGATATAACTTGGAAGAAGTCATTGGACTTATTTATTCAACTTCTTGGTAGTTTACAGTCCTATTAGAAAATTGAAGTTCTTGTCATGCACATTTCAGTTTCAACTCCCGTTTCTTGGCAATGAAAATTTTGCCTGTTGTTTTTTCTCATCTTGCTCATATTGGCAGTGCTTTTAAAGGAAGCCATTTATGACCTAAAAACAATAAACAGAGAACAGATGCATAGCTCTACACCCAAATGACCCACAGAACATTATTTCCCATGCTCATTTGTTTTCTTTTCATATGTGACAGATCATAAATTGTACTCTTATCCTTTATTTCAGTGGAACTGTGGTTGGATATTTCACATTGAACCTGAAGCCATTCAGTGAGTGCTACCCCCTGTTAACAGAGAGATGTATCCTGCAGTTTTTCTACTCTATTAAGTAAAATAAACCGGATTTTATTTTTTTACAACTTTCTGAGAATAGTTTTCATGTGTAAAAGTTCTGTGTAATGGAAGATTAATGGCTCAAGTAGGTAATTTATTGTTGAAGATGCTTTTGGGTTGTGGACAAAGAAATTCAGAATTTTTGTCAGAATCATTCAAATATCATTGGTTGTTTTTTATCTTAAAGAATGTTCAGAAGGCAGAATTGATGAGTCCCATATGGATAATTAATTATAATGTAATACTAGCCAATGCACTAGATGTTCCAGCTAACAGAGTCTTCATATTCTGGTGCATCCAAGGATAGATAGCTCGACTCCTGCCATCAGTAACTTTCTCACTGGCCTTGAATTGTGCCATTTATTTTTCTTAGTTTTTCCCTCAGAAAAAGATGAGCATTGAAGATAATATTATAATATGTTTGACAAATTAACTCTCATTTCCTTATTGCATAAGCTTAGCTTTGTAGGTTTATATGGAGGCAAAAGTGCAGCTAGCCACTTGTGAACTGTTCACAAGAACATTATATAACTGACCAAGCCATCCCTATGCACTTATATGGTAAGAGAATTGGATTTGTTAGGTCCTATATAAAACTCATGAAATTACGCATTCCTATTTGCCACATCAATTGGACTTACTTGAAAGTGGAAATTTTGAAAGATTTTTTTAAAAAAATTCATCTTTTTTGTTGTTCATTTTCAGATGTGTTGGTTTAACCTTTCCTTCCTTTGGTATAGCAGTAGAATTTATTCAGCAACAAGTGGGAAACTTCATGTTTGCATTTGAGACCTATTATATCGCTTGTGACATTGGCTAGGAAGTTAGATTGTTTTTCTTACCTTTAGGAACAAACATTCATTCAGCAAATACTTATTGAGAACATTGTATGTTTTGAGCACTATTCTGAGCATTTTGATGATATTAAATAGAAGATAATGTTCTTGACTTTAAAAGGTTTATAACAGTAAAGATTACATATCAATATAAACAATTACAGTACTAGGCAAAATGTGTGGTAATTGTTTAGAGGAGAGAGGAGAATTCTGTTTTAGCTAGGGTTTTCAGGGAGGATTTAACATTTGAGATGGACCTTGAAAAACAGTAGAATATATGGAGATGAAGTAGATGACATCGTAGCCATAGGAAAACAGTATATAAAAAAAGTATGGAGATGGGAGATATATATTCAGGGAATGATAAGTTGAGAATTATGGATAACATTTCTTTTGTTGAAGAATAAAATTCCAAAACTCACTGATAATTGTACAATTTGTTACTATGCTAGGAAATGGAATTATTTTTCTTAGCTGGACTCTTCAGGTGGGTTCTTATGTGTCTTTTTTTTAAACATGGTGCATCTATACATGTGATACTTAAACATCATGGAAGTACTCCTAGATTTAGAGATCATCTGGTCCAGCATATTTTTTTTTTTTAAACAGATGAGTTAACTAAGGGTCAGGGAAGGGAAAATCCAGCACTCTTTTTACTGTATGATACTGCCTTCCAAATGTTAATTATATCCATATATGTGTCTCTGTGTGTGTACACACACACACACACACACACACACACACACAGATGCAGACATACATGCTACCCTATAATGAGATGAATTATAAAAGCATCTTATTTATCAAACTACTAAGGCATGATGATTTGGTTGCATAAATAAATAGTAGCAATATTATTTTGAAATCAAATACACAGGATCACTTCTCATTGGTTTACTTATTATTTTCATTTTAGAACTTTTTTGAACTGACTGGTTTTAGAAAAGTAAAATGTTCTACCCTCGGGGTTGACTTTTTAAAAGAGTAAGGAATATACAGAATTGTATCCTATTTAGTTTACAAGTATATATCATATTAGGCTAAGCATGCAAGGACAATTCACTTTTTATTTTCCTTAAAGAAAAAGGAGCTTTAATTGTCACATTGTATATTTCCAGGTTCTAGCTAAAACCAGGGCTGTAAACATGTCTTTTTTTAAACTGACAATACAAAAAAATTGGAAAATATGCAATTGTTAAAGGTAAATTTTTTTGAAAAACTGATTGAATAATTAGTGACATAAATGAATGGCCTAACTATAAGAAGTTTCTCGAACCTTGTCTCACTTTAACTGAAGTTTTTCTTCCTGTTAGAATTGTACATTGTATTATATTTACATATATAATTTCTCAACTCTTTCTGACACTCTCCCTTCAGAATGGGGGAAATGGATTATGAGATGTTAGGTGGATGATCTTAGTCTGTTCTGTTCGGTCTTCATGATTCACATTTCTATTTTCTGCTCTCCTTGTTTTTAAACAATAGCTTCAATAGCTTCAAACAGTAATATCCTTGAGAAGCAGTATGGCCTAATGGATCTGGAACTGGCCACGGATCAAATTTTGTCTGTAACTCATATAGTCTTGTGATTTTGGACATGTCATTAACTTGTCCGATTCTCAGTTCTTTAAGACTGTAAGTCACAGAGGAGGTAGACCTACATTGGTAGAGAGAATTTCCTTGCCAGGAAATCCCTTATACCAATGAAACACCTGTTCTGTTCAGCTCCTGTAACCTCTTTCTCATTACTTTATAGGGTGTCTCAAAAGTCTTAGTGCTGATTTAAGCTTTAATAACTTCAGATGTAAAAATGCCAAAAACTATTTAGAAAACAGCATTTGAAGAGTTAACCATTTAAATTGTTAAATATTGACGTTTTAATTAAAATTTAACATACCTACCCTCTTGCGTTATATCTCAGTGTAGTTGACTTTTGAACTTAGCAAAAACTTTCATCACTTGCTGCTTAGTGACTGAAATGATTGCATTTGAAATTCTAACCTTATGATCATCCAAAGGTTTTGATATATTCATGACAGTTTTGATGTGACCACATAAGAAAAAATCTAATGGAGATAGATCAGGTGACAAAGATGGCTAAGCTCTCAACCCTTTACCAAACTATGGGTTTGAGAAATTGTCTTCCAGAAACTGTCATACATGTGATACAAATACTCCATCTTGTTGAAAATAAAATTATTGTTCAGCATTCACAAAAATAAATATGTATAAAAGAAATTTAAATAAAATTTCAAATGTTTTTGTAAGTTTCTAATATGTATACCCCTGGAGTTCTTAAAGCTTAAAATTGCACTAAGACTTTGGTTCATCCCTAGTCAAAGGCTTTTCTCCTAGTCTAAAACTCTCTAACCTTTCTACTTGGTTTCAGTTATAAAGTTGCTTGTCTCATAAGAAATAATTCTTATGAGAAAAGAAAATGATGCAACCTTTAACTGTAGTAGTTTTATTTCAATATATTATGTTTATATCTGCTATTTGCCTATCACATGTCCTCTTAACTCCAGGAAAAAGATTTCATTTCACAACATGGTCTAAGGCATCTGGGATCATTGTTGCTAGCAGCCATTGCAAATTTTAAAGCATGTTAGTTTTAAAACAGGAAAAAAGTGTGGGTATTAATAGAGTTAAGTATTTTTCTTGTGTTATGTCTCAAAATTGTTGGAAATATTAAATACAGGATGGTTGCAAATATTTGACTAACTTTGGTTCTGCCTATCTTGACTACCTAAATGAAGTTGGGGTAAAAAGGGATTAAGATTTTAAAAGTCTATGCTATATAAATAAGTAATTATCTAGAGTGCCACCATGTGGCATATTTTTTTTCTTTAGGTATCATAAGAAGAACTGATTTATCTTTCCAGAGTTTCTGCTGTGGGAACATTAGAAGTGTTGATAATGAAATTAGGCCAAATACTTTTCTCTAAAGGTTATCAGTTAGTTTTGCATTTGAGGACAAGTATGCCAAGTACTAGCCTGAATTGCTGTAGCTTTCTTGCTCTGTTCCTGGCAATATTAAGAGATTTTCAGCTTATATTTTAATAATTTTCCCAGTTCAGCATAGAAATTCGGTTGTAGCCATAGCCTCAGCTGCCGTTAGGTATTAAAAGTTAGATGGAAAGTCATTCTCTTAACATGATGGGTATTTTTCCTGACTCCAGGGCTGGCACACTATCCACTACACGACTTCTAGGAAGGATAGGTCCCACATTCTTTCCTCAGTTACCATTTATTTTGTATTGGGGCATCTCTCCCATATGCCTTCACCTCCCACAGTATGTAAGCTTTTCCAACTTGGTAGGAAAGATCCACCTGAGTTGCTACTGTAGCCTTCTAGAAGAGTTACTTCTATTCTGTAATGAGACATGAGAGTATAACTCTGTTGGCTTAATTTGTAGATGGAGTAGTTTGACAAAGTTAGATTGTAGGATGTTTTTAGAAGGATGATGACCTTTTGCACATAAGAATTAGGCTATTTTTTGGATTCATATTTTTTTATTCTTTTTTATCTCTATATGACTATAGAGTGTGATAATTGACATAGGTTTTCTTGTGTCTTATTCTGATTCATCCTAGTGCAAGTCATAGGTGGAGCTGTAACCCACAGTTCTGGCTCCCAAGGAATATTCAGCCTAACAGGGGTCAGATCTTAGGAAGGGACCTCTCAAGCCAGGTGCTATTGGTGCAGGGAGAGGGGACCACTTATCATCACCCAGGAAGATCCGTCTGTGATCCCCACAGGAGGCCCAGACATCAATTCCCCATCAACCCCTGGGAGAGATGTGAGAACATCAGGTAATGGTGACGTTTATACAGCATAGCTGAGGCTGGCAGGAGGTCAAGAAAGCAGGGCAGGACAGTGTGACAGGTAAAGAACTGTTACACAGGGCCCCCTTCTTTCATGGTGAGGTTATTTGACAAAGCTATAGTCCCCTGCCTGACCTAGTTATGTGAATAGTGCTATAAACATAGAAAAATGATTGAAAAGGAAAAGGGGAAAATTTGAAACTAACTCAATTGTCTTTTAACATATATATGTGTGTCATTTTTTCTTCGAAGTATTGAGATAACAGGTGAGTCATTGAAGAAATTCGGTCAGTTAAGATACAATCCTGAAAAGAGAGGATGTCAGAGTATTAGGTAAAGACAAGCAACTCAGTTATGAATTACTGTTGGGATCCAGTGAAACTGTTGATACCATTAATTATAGTCGTATCCCACATTTTGAATCTTTGGAGAAAAAAATAAGCATCATAAGGCAGTTGGTTTAAATGCAGTTAAAAGGAACCTTAACAATTGACTTTCTGTGATTCTGTAATGTTAGCAAGAAAGGGCCAGAAATATTTTGTTAATATGGTAACTAACCCCTCTCCTCTTGAAGTGTTATATGGTATTTTATTTATCTAATATATGGATTTAAATGACCAATAAAATGTAGTTGAAATTGTATACCCAGCAAAATTGTGAATACTACCTTTTAGAAGCATATTAGAACTGATTTGATTTTCAGATGAAGTTTCAAAGTTTAGAGTGAATTTGTAGTTCCTGTGACAACAAATCCAGTGTGTGGTAGTGGATGGGGTTATAGTTTAAAGGAGGTGACTATGCTCATACCTTTCTCCCTCCCCATCTCTGCCACTTCTCTCCTACCCCGGGTTTCCCTCAGAAAAACCCATCACAATTCACAATTGAACTTTGATAATGTCCCTCATTGAAATAGCTTGAACTTTTCTACTTTCTGTTGAATCTCAGGTGACATGAATAAAATCCTCTATTCTGGTGCCTTATTTCATTCCCCTCCTCCCCCCACGGAGTTAACAACTATTCTGACTTTATGGTGACTATCTCAAGTAAGATATGCTTTCATTTTTCTTTTCCATAAAGAAAATTTCATTAATGCAAGTGCCCTTTCCCCCTTTCTCAGAAAGCTGTCAACCCTACCTGGGATTATTACCATAATGAGACTTTCTAAGAGCTAGGTCAGCTGGCCAAGTTACTTCCTTCAAGTTTAATGCCAAAGCTATTTTGTGAGTCTGCCAAACTCCTCTTTCTTCAGAGGTTTTGTATCAGTGGCAGTTGGCAGACTCCTACATTTTGAATCTGAGAAATGATCGTTTTAATGAAAAATCATTTATCTTTTAAGCTGAATTTGTGTCTCTCCACTGAACCTTTGAACTATGATGAAAAAACGTCTTTTCCTGAGACATAATATAGCATGCATTTTGTATTTTAAAAGTTGCCTACATAGCTATAGTTCATTGGGACTGTGGCCACTGCACAAAGTAGTTAAGAAATGAGTCAAGATCAGGTGTTTAATACTTAAACCTTCATAATTCTAGGCTTTTGACCTTGAGAAAATAATAAAACATCTTGAGTGAGACAGCTCAGAACTAATTTTAAAGTGACCTTTAAAAATCTTCTATAGGGCCAAAAATCTTGGAAAAGCTGTGAAAATGATTTACAATGTTATAGTTAATGGTAAGCAAGGCAAGAAGCATCTATTAAGCATTTACTATGTTCCAGGCACTGTACTAAGTGCAGGAGATAGAAATAGAAACAGAAAGTCAGTGCTGGACCTCAAGATATTTTATTAAAAATTGCTAAAAAAGGGAGGTGGGAGAAGATACCTGCAGGGAGATTAGGTATCAATGGTACCTCATAATGGAGAAGGCAGAAGTAGAGCCAAGAGGAGAATAAATGTTGGTCAGCCTGGGCACCTCAACGCCCCCCCCCCCCCAAAAAAAAAAAAAATCATGGGCCCAGGAGGAACTTGCCAGTGGAAGAAAGGGACCAGTATGGCAGAGGGATTTTGATGCATCCTCCAGGAGTGACTGAGTGAGAAAGCCCCAGGCTCTGTGAAAAGTTTCAGGGTGAGATAACTTTTGAAGCATGATGGCAGAAAGTCAGAAACAGGGCCAGTTGGGAGGTGGGGAGAAGAAGGGAATAGTTATGGAGATTATCACAGGATAGAAGAACCACTGCAAGAAAAGAGATGTCATGAATAAATTTGAATGAGTACTGGTAAAGCTATTAGAGACAAGGTAATGTTTACAGTTTTAAGTTTTGAGAGTTCCCATATGTTAATAATATTTATATGTGTGCATGGTGTCACACTCAAGTGTATTCTAAAAAATAAAATCAAGTTTACTTAAGTTGTTGATAATAGATGACCCATAGAATGACTTGCATGATATATGCTCTTAATAAATGTTTAACTGGAGCAAGCTTGAAATGAGCAATTGCAATCTATGATATTCGATGCTCCAGCAGTTGTACTTTTTTGTTGGGTTGTGAATGAAATCCATGCTTATGACCTAGTATGTGCTTGAAACAAATCAAAGTTTTTGTGATAAAAATAACAATGTAGCCCAGCTTTTTGAACTTCTGTATTGTCTTTTTAGAATGTTTTTTATGTAGTTGTATTTGTTCAGCAAGTATAAATGAGAAAGAAAAATGTTTGGGGTAGTTTCCCTTTCAAAATAAACATATTTGATTACTTGATACATGGAGCCAAGGTTTCCCTAGAGATATGAAGATGAGAACAGTTGTAGAAGGAAGTGGGCTTGGAGAGGAGACAGGCAACTGTGATAAGTATTCCTCACAATTCACTTATGTTTGTATTGGCCTTAGATGTTAGCATTGATTTCAAAACTTTAAAAATTCATATTCCTTGTTTTTCTTAACAATACGAAGTCCTATACAAGTACCTATAAGCAGGGGGGAACATCAGTGAACTTATGAAACCATTACTTTTGTTCTGGTAGGATATGAATTTGACAACTACTGAAAGAGCTGTTTGGAAGGAGGTAGAGCATCTTGGTACAGGGGATTTGTGTTGCCCTTGACCTATAAACTTTTGTGTACATCTATCACAAATACTGCAAGTAACTTAGCCCTACACTCATGTTATCCCAGTCTTCTTTCCTCCTTCCTTTTTTAACATCTTTCAGAGAGGGTATATGTGTTGAACATATGGGAATTTGCCATAAATCAAATGGAATCTTCATGGGAAGAGAGCTGAACTCGGAGTCTCAGGATCTGAGTTCAAATCCCAGGTCTGATAACCTCACACAAATTACTAAGCCTTCTTGGGCTTCCTAGGATCATCAAAGCATTAGAGGTGAGAGGGACTTCAGAAGTCATTTAATCCAACCCACTCATTTTATAGATAAGGAACTTGAGGCCTAGAGACTTGTGACTTGTCCATGGTCTCACAGCGGCTAAATCAGAATTTGAACCTAAATTCTCTGACTCCAATGCCAGTGCTGCTTCCACCATACAGAACGGTCTCTACTCCTTGTTCTCAAGGGCACAAAAACATCAGACAATGGAATCTGCTCCTGTGTGATAAATCACCTTGGGTTTCTACATTTGCTCTTAATTTTTTAAAAACACAGCATTTTCCCTTTCAGAGGGTGTTTTTTTTTTTTTTTTGGTTTTCCCTTCCTCCCACCAATCTTTCCTCCAATCAGGGAGTTTTACTGTGTTGCTTCTTTCTGACATTTTTTTCAAGTACATGCAGCCACATATCTGTAAATAGCATTTATGACCTTGTTATAAGTATGGCAATAATCATGGTTAAGTCATTAAACTCTGTGATGACCTTGTATGCTTTAGTTGTCTGGCAGCAGTGAATTTTAAAATGTGAATTTAAAAATAACTCTGGAACATAATTGAAGATTACTTTCTGAGAAGATTGCCACAATAATTTTCATACCTAATAAAACTTTACTCCCGAATATCCTACTACTTATTAGTTTTTTCTATCATACATGACAAAGCTTTCCTTAGAGTTGCTTGCCACAAAATAAATACTTAATGCTTTTGAATTTCTAAAAATCCCTAATAAAGGACTCTTTTACTCATAGTTTAATGGAATAAAACATTGTATTACATTTTAAATCATAGACCTGAAGCCACAATATTTAGAAGAGTAGTTCACACCTTAAATTTTACTGTCATGAGGCATTTTAGTCAGGGAAACTATGACAGGGAGTCTCAAGGTGAATTAGATTGTTATCTAAACATTTAGTTCACCTTTTACCACTTGTGATAGTGAGGAGGTTAAAAAACATGGCTAAATAAGGATAACAAGTGAATACTGGAAAAGGATCCCATTTGCCCCCATATTTTTAGAAGGAAAAAAGTGTCAAAATGAAAAATCTATTATATATTATAAAAAACAGAAACCCTTGTTTTGACAATAAATACTTGGCATTATATCTCATAAAGAAAATTAACAGAAGATTAGAAGTTATTATTAGAATTTGATAAGATGTGGCAGTATGCCATTCTCTTCGATGGGGGGGAGTGGGATGTGAGGAGAAGGATATAGGATCTGAAGCTATGACAACATCCTTTAGCAGAGATCTATGTCTGGTAATTCATTTTTCCCCATTTGTTTTTCTAATTAAAATTGATTCACATTCTCCTGTTTCTCACATTTCAAGCCCTAGGTCCTTGGTAGAAGAGGTTTGAAAGGACAGTCTAACCAAAGTTGTATATTGGTATAAGGGTAAATTTTAGAGGGAATCAATTCCAGATTTATGGGACTCCTTTGGAATTTGGGTTCATGGAGAGTGCATAGTTTTTGATGTTGTTTCCTTGGGTGGACTAGTTGCTAAAGAAACTTGTTCATAAGAAGGAGATCAAGTGTGCCTCATAGCCTAGGTTGTAATGTCCATTCTAAGAAGTCTTTGGACAATGCAGATGACTGTCCAAGGATTGGAATCCCCTCTGGGATGGAATTGTGTGCCCTCTGGCATTGATAATAGGACAAGGTCTAGAAGTGGCATGATACCTATAAATAAGAGTATGTGTTTAGGAGGCAAAGTGACCTTACTGTGATATTTTTTCATGGAGTTTTGGTATTCCAGTATGGCTTATGTTCTGTGTACTTAGCTCCTCCCTTGTAACATTATTTCTCATATTCTTAATAGTTATGCCTCTCTCTTCTAGATTTTCATTGATTGATTAATTGATTGATAGATACCTAGCAAGTATTCAGTTCTGTGAATTTACAAAGAAGTTGTATTCCTTTTCTATATTGTTCATTTTCTTCCACAGTGTCCCTGAAATAGCTATCTTTTCTATATACTGACCGAAGGAAGCGAGAAGCTAAAGAAAAAGATTGCCATAGGAACTTCCTTATTAATATAAGGAACTTACATTAATTGTAAAGCTTTTCAGCATTTTATAGTTTACTCTAATTTGAGTCTGATGCTAAATTAAACATTTTTGTCTTCACTTTCATCATTCACCTTTATGTGCATTTAAGTTTGCAAAATATATTGACCTTCAGTGGAGGAGCAGCTGGCTGATCTGGAAAGCCTGGCAGTGAGGTAATGGGGCCGTTGTTGTGTGAGACGTCATCGAGTGAGAATCTTTACTGCTCTGCACTTTAGCTAAGTTGAATACTAACCATCTAGCATATTCCTAGAATCCTTTTGCATATTTTACATCATGTTAGGAAAAAAGCTAATTGTGAACAAAGAAATAGCTTAGAATCTACAAGCAGGATCTTCTACTTAGAATCCACATAGAAGTTTTTAGGAAAATTGATATTTAAAATGCAAATGGAGTTAATATTTCTTCTTTTACCTATTCTTAGGAGTAAATAAAACTATTGCAACTGCTAGGAAAGTAAATAATTCGTTAAATATCACTTATCATACTTATTTTCTTCATGGTCATTTGTTTATTCTCGTCATAAGCTGACCATACGGTAACATGCTCCTATGCCTAATAAAGTTAATATTTCTTATTGCCTATGGGTACATGATAAAACCAGTTTGGTAGAAAAGAGTTGGGTAGAAGGTACTGGATGTAGTGAGTGCTAAGTAGCTTCACTAAAAATGTTTTTAGTGTATCTTTACAAACAAGTACCTTGTTACCTGTGTATCATTTCAGAATTAGCTCAGGTGCAATTATATTATCAACTAGTTAGAGCAGGGGTTCTTAATCTGGAATTCATGAAGGTGATGTTTTAGTGGCAGTGGTGATACTTTTATTACTTTGTTTTAATATTTTATATTAAACTGTATATTGACTATGTTTAATTATATTAACTGTATAACTATGCAATATAATTGGTTTCCTTAATAATACTATTTTTTTTTATGCATCTAAAATCATTTCGGCAAAGGGGTCCACAGTCATCACTACACTGCCAAAAGTTGTCTATGACACGGAAAGAGAATAAGAACCCTTGAATTAAAGTACCTGTAACACAGGATCTCAGCTCACTGTTCAGGTTCACATTGTATTCAGACAGACCTGAGAAATACACTGGAGCCCTGCATAAGGGATTCATATTCTCTCGGTGGCCAGTGGAGACAGGGAGCATCTGCCAAATTACTTTATTCTAGTGGAGGTTGGTGGAGACAGGGAGGAAACACATCCGCCCTTATTCTCATGGGAACAGGTTGAGACAAGTGGGAGCATCCATCTGCATCTACTGACCAGTGCTCATTTGGATTTCACATGTGGAGAAATACACAAAGAAGGGAGCATGCCAACAAGTTCATAAATTGACATTATTTTTGGTTACATGGTGATGTGTCAGCACGGCGCAAGCACAGTGTTAGTATTTATGGGCCATGGATCCTGGCTGCCTGTATCAATCTGAATCCATGCCATGTTCCAGTAAACAAACAAGATTTATGTTGTTAGGAAAATGGCTGTTACATAATTGCATGATTTGGTCTGACCCGTCCCGCAGGTCAACAATCGTGGGTCAGGGACGCTGGAGAGTGCCGGGGGAGCTAGGCTCGAGGGGGACCCGGGGGACCTTGGAAGGCCACGAGGTCCGGGGACAGGATCATGGAGAGGAAGGAGACCGAGGCATAGTTGGTAACAGGCAGTCTCAGTTTATTTAGCTCAGGGTACAGCTTATATAGTAATTGAAACAGGGAAGAGGAATAGAAAAGAATGGGGAGGGTCCAGGGCGAGGGTAGTATCTAATCATGCAATCTTTACAATGAGGCTATTTCCTGGGACTGGGGGCCAAGCCCTTTTGTGGCTGCAACATCTATTGACAAAGACCTCTTGTGATGTTTGCTTTTTGCAAAGCAGGGCATGTTGACCTCAAGGGTGAGGGGCCCAGCACTTAAGTGCTGGCTCCCAACATGTCCCCCTTTTTTGTTTAGAAATGCAGGTGAAAGGCCTGTCTTAGGCTATGTGGCCTGACTCCATGCCTGGTACCGAAAGTGGGCAGGGCCCCTGTCTTAGGCTATGTGGGTGGCTCCCACCTCCAGTATTTCTGGTAGGTGGACCCACAATAATCCCGTCATTGGGTACCTCTGCAGCCAATGGTATGATTATCCAGGTCATGGGGCCACAATATTCCCGTCATTGGCACAGTCACAGCAAAAGCACATTATTGATCATAGCAGGGTACAGGGACGCTTTTGAAAAGTTTGATGGTATAATTAGCAGTAACCCTAATATAGTCCCAGGAGGAAGAAGGACCCCAATAAGTGTCACCCGTGGTTTCACAGTCCCAGCTACGGCAGTAATAATCAGTTATGCCTCCACATTTGGTGTTCAAGGCACGGCTTCTATGAGGGCCGGGGCAAACATAAAAGGGGAGTGTTCTCAACATACTTCTTCGGGATTGTGTACCACACCCACCCCATGGATCAGGGAACTGCTTTCCGGAGGGGGCCTCCTGTTGATCAGAATATCCCTCCAAGTCCCAATTGGCCGGAGCCCCTATGGCTAGTTTACAAAGATCTGCCGAATGCAAATCTTTGATTTGAAATGAAGCTTTTGAAATTTCTTGGGAGGGGTGTTTTGTGCAATTTGGGCATCATCTGCATGGTCATCATCATTCTTATTCTCATCCTTACTGGAAGACCCGTCCTGGGAATGAGAATCCGCAGGGGGTTCCTCAGCGGAGGATGAGGGGGAGTGCTGTGTATGCCAGATTGTCCCCACAAACAAAAACTTGCCCTAGTGGGGGGTACAGGGGGTCAGAGGTATTCGTCCAGGAAGAGCAATTTGGGGGCAGGGAGGACCCAACATCGAGGGTAATAGAGTTATGGGGGGTAATTCCGGCGTAGCAAGGGGAGGGGAGAGCAAAGGGAATGCCGGGCTGAACCTTGAAGTATTTAAAACCAAACCCATTCCAATTCCCAGGGATACCCTTCTATAGACAAGGTGGGAAACCTGTGACTAGTTCTGAAAAGTTAGTGTCTCTGAAAAAGAGTCCCATTATTATCATAGTATAGTCCATCATCTTTAAACATGTGAGAAATATTGCCTTGGATGATAAATTTGGTTATTGTCTCACTCCATGACATCACCCTTAACCATGGTGGATTCCTGACGAACGCCCATCTCTGTTGTTCCTTCGGTGCTGGGTCGATGGACGCAGTGTTCTTGAGTGTCATGATAAGTACGAGAAAAATGAAAGGAGTCATTGTGACCTAGTTGATTAAGTTTCTCCAGAAGTTTTTTCATCCGCCGCTGACAGCACCTCCTCACTCCCATCCTTTTCACTGGAACCCAAACTTCTTTATTATCATCTGTTAAAACACAAACATACCCTTTTCCCTACGTTAACACTGTATGAGGACCAAATCAATTTTTATTCTCATCGTGCCTCATTACTGGCTGCTTTCAGGGCACTTGTTATTGCTGATTCATTCTTTGCAGACTCCTTATTAGGAAATGTTAAGAATTTCATAGCAGCCAATAAGCCATCATTATCAAATTTTAAATAATTTAGAATATAAACAGCCAAACAGCCAATTGTAATTTGTCATCAATTTAGAGTATAAACAGCCAATTGCGAATTTATCAACTCCTGGTCCAACTCCTCCTTTTTGTTTGTGCAAGTAGGTGTCCAGGGAGCGATCTGCTCGTTCCACTATAGCTTGACCAGTGGGATTATGGGGGATTCCAGTGGCACATAAAATGGAAAATTCCACCATGAACTGTTCAATGGCTTTACTGACATAAGCTGGACCATTGTCTGGTTTAATGCTTTTCGGTACTCCATGATTTAGAATGTGACCGAGTGTGTGTGATATAAAATATTGTTGTTTTGGCCCTCATTGCCTGTTGAACTTCCATAGTAATCTGTTTAATACTATCCGCCCTATCAGGAGTATAGGCTGACTCTAATCTAGGTATCAATAGTGCTGTATACTTTCTGTCTGTGATGATATTGCAAGGTTCTTTCACATATAATAATGCTTGCAATACTGCATATAATTCATTTTGTTGTGTAGAAGTAAATGTTGTTTTAAATTTATGCATCTCCTTTTTAGATGGAATATACATAGATGCCCTAAAATTTTTTGTTACATCTGTAAAAACATTAACTCCCTCTACCGGTGAGGAAGAGCATTTGTCGGCCAAGACCATGGCCACGTGGCAAATTGCCACCCAGAAGGAATTGGGAACCCGTGTTGGAGATTCTGATTAATCAATATCTGCCATTCTACAAACTCTTGTATGCAGTTCTCTATTTGTTGACTTGTATACATAGTATAAATTGTGTGAGGTTCCTGTCCTATTAACATCCTTACTCTCTTCACTGCCTTATGTATGATTTGGGCTACCAGCACAGCATAAGGCACACAAGCTCTGTTCTTTATCTGAGCCAAATGTACCCACTCAATAATCCCTTGTTTTTGATGTAAAACTCCAGTGGGTATTTTTTCAGTGAATAAAATTGTTACTTTCAAGTCCTGTGATTCTAATATCCTGCTAATAGTACACCCCAGAACCTTTTTCTGCACTAATTTCAAACATTCCAGTGCTTCATCTGTCCATTCTCTGCATGAGTTTAATTGAGAAGGACCTTTCAATAAATCATATAATGGTTTCATTTGATCAGTTGTAATTCCCAACTGTGGCCTACACCACTGAATTTCTCCTATCAATTTCTGAAAGTCATTTAAAGTTGTAACCTTTGTAGAACCTATGATAGGTGACTTCAAACTTAAGCCTTACCACCTTACATCATTGTTTCACAGGCTAGTTTCTCCTTCTCTGATTACATTTACTCTGAAAAAGAAAACTTTTTAGAAATTAAGTTGTTAATAAGTTCAAACACTAAATTTAACTTTTGCTTAAGCCAAGGAATGACTACAAGTTCAGATTAAAAGAGCAAGATCTTTCCTGCTTCATAAACCATTACATATTAATTTATCAATACATTGTCTTGAAAATGAAAATTTGAAACTGTTTAAAATTTGTCCTGTTGTTAACAGTCACTAAACTTTCATAAAGAAAATTTGCTGAAGACCTTTAAAATGATAGTTCTCTTTTTACTTTGAAACAAAAATAAACCCTTAAAATTAAAATCCATTAAAGCTTAGTTGGTATGAAAATGTCCTTAGGATATGAATGCCGGAAGTATTACAACAAACCAAATTCTTAATTATCACAGAATATTAGATGCATCCCACAAAATGCTCTTTAGTCAAAAAGGTGCAATATATACTCTCACATTGATAACAGTAAGAGACTGATTACAGAAAAACACTACTGCTTATAAAATTCTTTTAAACAATGGGGACATCATCTTAGGTGAGTCTTAGGTGAGTTTACTTAGATTGGGGCTCACGTGTTTTGTTGGTCACTTACTATTTATTGATCATAAAATTTGCTATAGAAAGAGAAAGCAGGGACATGTGACATAGCAAATAGGACAGAATAAAACATCCTTGACTTTGAATTCAGATACAAATTCTCCAATTATATAGTATCTGTTTCATAGCCAGACTCAGGAGTAGTCAGGTGGAAAACATTCCCTTTGAGTAGCTTGTGGTATTCCTCTGATACTGATTTAATGCAACCAACTATACTCAAATTCAAACTCAAAAACAAAAATATTTGTGGTCTCACGTCTTTCACCTTTAATAACAATTCCTTCATCAGCTGAGAGCCAGATAGTCATTCCTATTCTCATGGAGCTATAAGTAAGCAATAATGATTTACTAGGACTCATATGCATAAGGGAATTCCATTAAGATCTTTCCTTTTCAAGTTTAAAACTTGTTCAAATGTAAAAGCCAATTGCAAAAAATCCTCTCTATATATTACAATTTCTAATCAAGTCCTATTCATTGTTTATAATTTGCATAAGCCAATCAAAGTTTCTTTCTCAGGACTGATGACTACCTACTGGGATGGTTTCCTAAAGGCCTTCACAATTTTACAAAATAAAGGGGATCAGTACCGCACCCATGCTGGCCAACCCTCAAGCATACAGGAGGTCTGTTCTGAATGGGCACATCAAAATAGTTTTCATTCAATTCCTTTCTTTCTACATACAGTAATCAATTAACAGTTTTAGGTTTAGCATTAACACAGTAACTCCAAATAAAAATCTTACAACTTTTAAAGTGATAGCCAAATTGTTTGAGCTGAAACTTCTGTAATAGGCAAAGGTGAAAATACCTGGTTTTCTAAGTGACAATTACAAAAATCAAAACATTCTAAGACAAGGTTAGCAAGACTGGTAAATTTAAAATAACAGAACTGGTTTTACAATTTTCCCAACATCTTTTGGTTTCAACAATATTCACATTTAGAAATTACTTTCTCTAACACTTTCTGAATTGCAGGGGTTACTCAATTTTTACAATACAAGACTATAACACTTTAGAAACACAACAGTAACACCAAGAGTGAAACTTAGGTGTCACTAATTACATTTCCAAACCATCACATATAAATATTATTAATAGAAGATTGGGCTTACTAAATGTAAGGGCTGGTTGGCTTGTGATCTCATACTGCTGTGACCCAACCCCTACCCTCTGGGAAGGGTAAATTAAATTTCCTACTATTCTTTAGCATTCTCTTCCTTTGATCTAATCTGGAATGATAAGAGTTACAATTCACTGTAGACCCAGCTGAATGATAGTTGGGACTGCAGGGCAAAAATCTTAATGGTTCCATCCTTTACTCAAGTAAATTTTACTTCTGTGTCCACTCCTTAAGAACTTCTTTGAATGAGAGAGTTTTTGAATTCCTCAGCTGAAGGGAGGGAGACTTCTGGACAACTGCCCAGTGGCGCCAAGTCTATTCCATTCTGCTGGAGAGTTTCAAAAGCTTTATCTCTGCTGAGGTGTCCCTTTAAGATTTATGCATATTTCCAATTTGCCTAGTGCCAAATAATATAACAAATCCTGATCTGTTTTAAACATCCAATTAGGAGTGACACGTTTCACTTAAAATGTGAACAGAATAACTACCTTTTGGTTACTTCTCATTATACAAAATACTTTTCTTTTAGGTGAGGCATGAGATAATGAAAATGCCGATCAGCCTGCACCAGATCTCTGTCTCCCTCCACCCTCACAATTTGGCCAGAATTGGAGGGTGAATCGAGAGAGAGTTTAACCAAAAACTTTCAAATAATACCCAAAACTTTTATGCTTTCCTTAAACTTCATATCCATGTTGTTTTCCTAATGGGCTTTGATTAAAGCCCCCTTTAAAACTGCACAGACACTACGTCCCTGCATTTCCCATCCAAGACTACACCTTGCAATCACATAAACTAAATAATATAAGATTAGTTCCTCTCTTTCTCTCTCCCATACCTCTCCCCGATGCTGCAGCCATCAGAGAGAAGGGAGGAGGGGGAGGGAAAGAGATAACTTTCCAAGGTCCAGCCACCATGGAGCTGACCGTAATAACTCACAAACACACGCACACAGAACATGTAAAGACAGAACACATATACAGACAATAAAAGAATCCAAAATACTGAGAAAAAATTGTCAGAAATCCTCTGTACACATTATAACTCTGGCTTAATTTCTATCACTGTGTAACTAAGCCTTGCATAAGATTCCCTGTCTAGACTTTCTCCCATACAAGACTGCTCTTTTAGACTTATTCCTGCAACTTTTTACTACACCACAGATATGTGCTGAGTGCCAGAAAAATCATAGAAGTCTTTCTTCTTAACCCTTATTCCTCTCTTTTTGAAATTATGTTTTAAGTCCTTAACAAAAGTCTGTTCTTTGGACAATTGAGATCCCATGGTGTCGATAGACGCGAACACTTACCTTAATGAATTCTCAGGGGTCCGGACGAGTTGGGGCGTCTATCGGGTCACTGTCCAGTGTTCGTACTGCCCCACGTTTGGGCGCCAATTGACCCGTCCCGCAGGTCAACAATCGTGGGTCAGGGACGCTGGAGAGTGCCGGGGGAGCTGGGCTCGAGGGGGACCCGGGGGACCTTGGAAGGCCACGAGGTCCGGGGACAGGATCACGGAGAGGAAGGAGACCGAGGCATAGTTGGTAACAGGCAGTCTCAGTTTATTTAGCTCAGGGTACAGCTTATATAGTAATTGAAACAGGGAAGAGGAATAGAAAAGAATGGGGAGGGTCCAGGGCGAGGGTAGTATCTAATCATGCAATCTTTACAATGAGGCTATTTCCTGGGACTGGGGGCCAAGCCCTTTTGTGGCTGCAACATCTATTGACAAAGACCTCTTGTGATGTTTGCTTTTTGCAAAGCAGGGCATGTTGACCTCAAGGGT
Source organism: Bettongia penicillata ogilbyi (assembly GCA_023548195.1). NCBI lineage: Eukaryota > Metazoa > Chordata > Mammalia > Diprotodontia > Potoroidae > Bettongia > Bettongia penicillata. The sequence continues at coordinate 2,763,789 of JAJHZJ010000610.1, read as the reverse complement.
GAGGGGCCCAGCACTTAAGTGCTGGCTCCCAACATTGGTCATCCCAACTTGTTTAAATTGTTGATTCGGAAACCTAAATCGTATCAAGTAGATATGATTAAAGACTCTTATTCTGGTTATTGCTATTTTAAAAAGAAAACTATAACCAATATAAAAGTTAGAATAATGAGTAGAAAAAGAGGCCAGAAATTGTTAGGGCAACAAACACTTGATCTTCTTGCCAAGGGGCAAGAGATGGCAGCCAGACACAATGGAAAAGCATTACCTCACAAAATGGTGAAAAGAGATGGAAAGGGAAAATGTACAAAGTATCAGAGTATCAAATATAAACTAAATAGAATTATATGTGAAAATGGATGGACAACAAATAAATCTGAAGAAAAACAGATTTGCAAGCATTTTTACTGTAGGCTGTTTCCACCAATAACAATAGTACCCCCCACATTTGGATTCTGGCTTCTTAGAGAGGGTATGTAGTGGGAATTCATAGGTCTCTAAAGAAGCTACTATTAGCAGTTTGCATAGCTGATATATGTCTCTTTGTTTTATATATCGATAATGAGCATTATTGCTATATTCATAATTGTATATTATATTATGTAACAGTATACAAATCATATTGTTATATTTATATATATTACATACATATAATGAGAATGTATATGAAGGATTTCTGAGAAGGATCAATTATAAGAAATATTCTATAAATATTGATATTGGTAGGTTTCTTAGAATGTTTACAGTATAGTTAACTTAATGAATTTGAGAAATAAATATTGGCTATTGAATATAAATTAAACAGCCATAGCTAATCACTTGAAATTATTTTGGTAATATCCATACATTTCCATTTTCAATCGACAGGCATTTATTAAGTGTCTCCTATATTCAGGCATTGTGCTAGGTCTTGGGGAAGATAAAAATAGAAGGGAAGAAACAATTCCTACTCACAAGGAGTTTATGTTCCAAGAGGAAGATTTATTATGATTAGTATTGGTATTTTCTAATATATAGGTAGTCCTTTCAGCTGTCTTAGTCACAGATAGCCTCAATAATAGTTTACAGAAAATATTCTGGTTTTTATAGATTTGTAATGTGTGGCTTAAAATATTCCAAGTATCGTTCTTTTCTCATATATCCTAATGTACTTTCCTGACACTTTTACATGTTATGCTCCTGTACTTCGGGTGTATTATTACATTAAAAACCAACAACCCAACAATCTGAAAATATTAGCTTGTCATGTCTGAGAGGAGGTGTCACCTGTTCCCCTTGCCCCACTGAATTAGCATCATAGAGTCCCTATCTTTTCTTTGGAAGACAGTGGCAGGTGAAAGGGCCTCTTTTCCTTCTCTGGCTCAAACTTTAGTACATCTCCCACTTTCCTCTGGTGTGGGCCCCTGTATCTCCCCCCAACAAAGAATGGGAATGCATGCTGATGCAGTCAACCACAGACAGCTTTTTTTTTTTATTTTGGTTTTTTGTGCTTACTATAGCAACTACTGCTAACTATTTTATCACTGACTTGAAGCTCTGTACTGATGTGAGTTATTTTGTGTAGTTCCTTGTTAATTAGACTAATAATGTCTAGCATTTACCTAGGACATACTATGTGCCAGGCATTATATAAGCACATTACCAATATTATCTCATTTGATCATCTGAAGAATCCTGGGAGGTAGCTGTTATTATTCTCTGCATTTTACAGTTGAGGAAAATGATGAAAACAGGTTATATGATTTGGCCAAGATTGCACAGCTAGTAAGTCTCTAAGGTTGAATTTGAGCTCTGATCTTCCTGACTTCCAGACACAGTTTTGTATCTGCTGCATTATTTTTCTTTCCTTTCCCTCCTTCTTTGGAAGTCCTTATTCTGGGTGTAGTATAGAGACCTCTTGAGAATGTATCCCTCTGCAAGGATGTTCTGTTGTTATTACTTTTTAAAATATCTCTTGTTTCATAGAATCATAGTTCGTTAGAACTGAAAGGAACCCCCCTAGCATTTCATATAGAGTTGTTCATTTTACAATGAGAAACCTCAAGATCAGAATTGTTAATACTAAGGATGGAATTTAAGATTACCTCAGGTGAACCAAGTTGCATCAGTTGGTGCAGTGCATTTTTCTTTATGGAAAGAAAATAGGATGAAAAAGTTCATTTCAAAGAAAAAGTTGACATGGCAGGACCTTTTCGTGTTTAAGTAATAGAGTATTTAATAAGGTCTGACTAGGCAAATGAACTTAGACAGTATTTAGAAAAGGAACATAAACAACAGTCAGCACTGATTAATCAGAAAATGGAGGGGAGCATAGTGGAAGGGGAGGACCAGGTTTGTAGTCAGAGGATATTAGCTCCATTTCTGGTTCTACCACTTACTCTGTGTTGTAACTTCAACAGGTCACTTAGCCTCTCTTGTGCTTCAGCTTCCTCATTTGCAAAATGTTAGGGTTGAACAGAATTGCCTGTATAGTCCCTTCCCAGTGCTAACTGTGCTCAGTTCTGTGCCAACTGCATTGGGGAGGAGAGACCATCCCTTCTCTTTAGGATAGATTTAGATTTTAGGATTGTCAAACTCCCTCCCCCCCATTATCAAAGATAGAGAATAAGGAAAATGAGGCAAAAAAACTACACCCCCAAAACTCCAGGGTTCTGATTTCCAGTGTCAACCAGAAGTAACACAAAGGAAAATAACCTTTTCAGAATATTCAAATTTCTTTTCAAATAATACATTCCCCTGATTTCCTATAATCAGCATTATGAATGTAATGGGTTTTTTTATTACTTGACTGTTAGATGAGCAAAAATTTTCTTAGGCCCATTTGTGATTTGAAAGTGACATTCATTATACAACACTGAAGAGATGGCACTGTAGAAGAAAACAAAAATGGGGGAAGATACAGAGAAAAAACGTAGAGAGGACTGAGCAATAAGCAGAGATTAATGGATTTAAAGCTGAAAAGGACCTTAGAGTTCCATCAAGTCCAGCCCAGTTTTAATTAAGACTTTTGTGCCTAGGAAGTTTATAATCTTGTTAGGAAAACCAAATTGATATATGAAATTGATATAGCTAGACATAAGGGCAAAAACAATGGTACAAGTGGACACAAATATATTTAAAAAAAATTTTATTTTTCCTTTTAGGCCTTTAGACACTCTGACTGCCAGAATGACCTTTTTCTTTTGTATTTTTTGCCTGGGGGTACTTCCTTCCTTAAATTAGTTTGCTAACTTTTGTAACAATTATTCCCTTCACTTTTGCAATATTCTTTTTCTACCCTGGTTACTATGGACTCTGTCTTGATCTGCCCAGACCTGTTCCCTAGGTTTTCACTGTTGTACTGCGTTCCCAGTTCCTGGAGCAAAGTTGACAATAAATGTTCATTGATTGTTTGAACTATTCCTCTGTGAACCATCGTTGATAGTTAACAATTACTTTAGCTACCTTTTAATGTTATTTCCACTTACATCATTGCAAGCTTTGTGCTTACACTGTTCTCCAGTTGAAGAAGTTTTAATTTTTCTCCAACTAGACCCTGCCTCTGATTCTCTTATTCCTAGATCTATAGCTTGATATAGATAAGTTGGCATTATTTAATATGCTGTCGTTTTTTCCAGATTCTTCCTCAAGCCTCAAGCATGGATAAGATGACAATTTCTCAATAGAACAGATAAGATTTTAGGTTTGAGCTTCCTGGTTATCAAAGATATAGATTAAAGGGAAATGGGGCAAACTAATTAAAAAAGACCCCCAGAATCCTGATTTCAAATGTCAACCAGAAGAAACGCAAAGGAATATAATCATTCTTTTCAGAATATTCAAATTCCTTTTCAAGGTCTTTGCCTTCAAGATGCAAAACATTAACCAATAGGTAGAGGATGGATGAATGAATGAAAAACATTTGTTAAGTACTTACTATGTTCCAGGCATTGTGCTAAGCCCTAGGAAGACAAATACAAAAACAAAGACAGTCTCTGTTCTAAAGGAATTTATATTCTAGTGGAAAGAGAAACTACATTGGCATAGTGGAGGGGTGTTTTGTCCAGAAAGTCATGGGGATAGTGACCAACATATCCTTTAAGTCAGGGTTTATTCATCATTTTTCTCTCATGGACCCCTCTGGCAGTGTTGTGAAGCCTATGAATTCCTTCTTAGAATAATATTTGCTATCTACATTCAGAATTGAAGGAAATGTTAAAGTCTAGTTGTATGTTGGTGGGTAAACAGATGTTCCTATCCAAATTCACAGCTCTCCTGAAGTCTTTCCATGTTACTCTCCCCAACCTATCCCCCAGGTTAAGAGCCCCTATTTTGTTATAGGTTTGATTATTCTAGAGGGTGGCAAAGTCTTTCATCTGGTAGCATGGCATGAAGATGGCCTAGGGAATACCAAGCAGCATGTGGGGATCACAGGCTAAAAATAGCGGTCTCTGTAATCAGTGGTGTTGGTACCTGGGGGTGATGGGAACAGGGGAGAAGGAGAATGCAAGGTTTGAGGTGGAAGCTTCAGCTCCAGGCACCAATATGTGAGGGAATCCTAGCCTCTTGAAGGTATTTTGGAGATGCTGGCCCTTGTTCTAAATCTTGAAGAAGGGCACTTAGGAGGCAATGATGAGGAGGGAGAACATTTCAGGAATCCAAGACAGGGAAGGATAGACCAGAACAAGATTTTAAAGGGCATTTATCTTAAACTTGATGCTCAATCAACTGAAGCATGCACAGGGTAGTGATTTCTCCATCTGCCCCCTGCCCCGCTTCTCTCCCTCTTCTTCCTCCCCTTCTTTCTACTCATTACTCACTGACTGTCTCTTTCTCCCCTTCCTTCTTTTTTTCTCTCTCCCTGCTCCTGATTCCCTCTCTCTGTCTCTCCCTCCCTTCTTTCTTCTCTCCTGCTTTCCTCCTTCTCACTGTCTGTCCTCTCCTTTACCCCATCGCATTTATATAGCTTTTTAAAGTTTGCAGAAGAGCACGAGGGAGAGCATTGTCCATTATGTAGAACCCAAATTAGCATGCTGTTGTGAAATTGGCGTACAGTGCTGATGACCTTTTCTGGTTTTCCATAAACCTTCACGGCTAACAGTATCAAAGGCCGTCGTCAGATCTAAAAACTTTGTGTACAGACCTCTCTTCTGCTCCTGGCATTTCTCTTGGAGTTCCGTCTTGTCTAGAAAATGGACAGTGCTTTCCCAGTTACCAGTGAAATGAAACAAAGCTTGCTCCCATGCTTTTCAGCATGATGTTTTCAGCCATGTTTTCAAGTGCTTCAATGAGGATGAACATGGCATCAAGGTCAGCTATCATACTGATAGTAAATTCTTGAACTTAAAAAGACTTCAAGCAAAGACCAAAGTGGAGGGAATGTTGGTGCATGATTTTCTGTTTGCAGATGACTGTGCACTCAGTGCAGCCTCTGAAGCTGAGATGCAACAAACTATGGATCAATTCTCTGCTGCCTGTGCTAATTTTGGCCTAACAAGTAACACCAAGAAAACACGGGTCCTCCCTCAGCTACCACCACACCATCGATAGGTGGAACCATCGGTTACAACAAATGGAGAAGTTTTGAAGGCTGTAGCTAAGTTTGCAAAGTACTTTTCGTGTTATCTCTTCTTAGGAGCTGTTATCATCTCTTTTTAGAAATGGAGAAACAGGTGGGAAAAAGGTTAAATTACTTGCCCAGGTCAAATAACTATCTGAAAAATGATTTTAACTCAGGTCTTCCTGGCTCCCAAGTTGAGCACTTAATCTAATGTGTTGTTTACCTACCTCTAGCAAAATCTTTGCTTTTGGAATATTGATTTGGTTTTGTTTTTGAGGCCATAGAGAAAAGAGACTGGATACCAAGAGAACTGTTAGGAGGCTAGTTCATTCTTCCAGGCAAGAGGCAATAAAGGGCTTGGGCTCAGCCATGGTTTAAGTAGAGAGTAAGGGATAGACATGAGATATATCTCATGGAATGGACAAGATTTCACAACTGATGGGATATGGGAGTTAGGTGCATGAGAGGGAAAAATAGAGTCCTGGGAACCTGTAGCCTTAGAGAGAATAACAATTCATATTGTAGGATATTAAATATACTATGCCTCCATCCTGTCTAGATTTATCTTAGCCCACACCTCTTTGCACTTTCATCCACATTGTCATACTTGCTTCTGATAATACAAATCATTCTATCACCTGTCTTCATACTTTCCCATGAACTGTCGTTTCTGGAGTGCTCTTCTGACTTTCTCTTAAACTCTGATAATCCCCAGGTCCCTTCAAAAAACTCAGTCTTTTGCTTAATTTGTCTGTATCTTCCCATGTGTTTCTGCTCTTACCTCCTGCCACATTTACTTTGTTTTAATTATGTAAACCCATGCATTTCACCTCTCTTCTCACAGAATAAATTCCTTGAAATCAGTTGTATCTCTGTACCTCAAGCACCTAAGCATGGTGCCAAAAGGCATGCCAATTGAGTTTAATATATTCCTAAACAGTCTCTTTGTCTAATGACTTGAGGGTCTGGGTTTTTGTAGGTAACTCACTAGGTCAGCAAGCATTTACGTAAAGCCCTGTTATGTGCCAGAAATTATGCAAGGTTAATAAAGACACAAACCAAAAAACGAAACAGTCTGTACTCTCAAGGAGCTTATAGTCTACAGGGAGAGGAAACAGGGACACACCTAAATAAATTAAAAATGAAATTCTTGGAAGGGGGCACTCACTGCAGCTGGTGTGTATGGGAGGCCTCACTTTAGGTGATGGCCATTAAACCTAACTTTTTCAAGAAACTAAGGTTTTTCAGAGACCGAGTTGAGAAGGGAGTGCATTCAAGACCTGATCAAAGGCAGGAGATTGTCAAGAGATAGCTCCCTATGGAAGCCAAGTTATAAATCCTTTAAAACTTAGTAAATAATTTTTAGAAATTATTGGGGGGAAAAAATCCATCACATTGCAGAAAACCTAGTGATTTTCATCTTTGAATTTAGCTAGACTGTTTCTCAGATGATGGATTCTCTCTCAGGACTATAACCAAAAGAGAGACTATTGAGAAGAATTCATCTATTAGACTATCCATGGTTGCCAGTCAATTAATTATCAGTCAGTAAACATTTATTAAGTGCTTACTGTGTACCGGACATTTATCAGCTGTGGAACTCTACCTTTTGCAGAAGACCTTTCCTGTTTACCATATCCTCCCAACTGCTAATTCCTTCCCCCATGATGTTACTTGTCTTTCTCTGTCTCTTGTGTGTACCTATTCATAGAAATGTTGTCTTCCTCCACAGGATGTAAGCTTCTTGAGGGAAGAGTCTGTTTATGCCTTTTATTTATCCCCAGAGTTTAGCAGACACAGAGTAAGTGCTTAATGAATGGCAGTTGATTGATTTATTGTAGGGACTTTTATTATAGGGACTACTAATCATAGTTGACACAGACTAGTAGAATAGACCTTCTTTACTCAGTTAAAAGAGTACGTGGCAATAACAGTTTTTTTCTTTATCTTGCTAGACATTATACATCAGATTTTTTGTTTAAAAGTTGAAATCATTAGACTATCAAATAATAAAATGAAATTTAAGCATATTTTGTATATACACACAGATATGCTAGCAGTATTCTTAGATTATTGTTTAAAATGAATTCTTTTACTAGGAAAATGAATAAGATGCATAAAATTACAAATAAGCAACAGTAAAGGTAAGGGTCAGGTATTTTCTCAGACCTTAGTCATTAATTGCAAGATGAGACCTTACTCAAAGATTTTTCTTGCTTTTGTAATCTGTGAAAATAAAAAAAAAAACATGAAACGTAAATGAAAAGCATTTATCTATGATGCACAGTATTTTTAAATGTCAGATTTTGAATTATTGTTTTTTCCCTTCACTTATTTTTCCTTCACTATTAATGATAGCTTACTTAATCCATAATACCACAACAGCAAAAAAAAAAAAAAAATATTCCTTTTTGCTGCAGAATACTTAAAGCTTTTCATTTTCTTTTCCCAAAACTGAGTAAGAAATATCCAGGGATAAATGTGCAGTTCGAAGGCAAAAGTATTTTTAAAGGGTGTTCTGTTCTCCAGGTAGAGTAAATGGGAGAGCAGATTATTGACTGAGAATATTAATAGCTTGTCCAGAAACCTCACAAGGCGACAGACAGCATGTCTCCTTTGGAAAAACAGCATGTCCAGTGTCTGTTTGCCCTTTCCTGCCCACTCTTACTGAAGGCATAATATTCCCAAGTCATTGGAAACTCACTCCATGTACACTCCATCAATTGCTTTATAAATAAGCCCAGAAGCTTAAAAACACGTTTTAAGACAGAATTCAAGTAGAATATTTGTGACAGAATTAATAAGGAATACTCACTATTCACAAGTTATTGAATCTTAATAAAGTGGTTGAATAAATTCCTGAAAAGGGACGATGAAAATAAGATTCAGGTGCTTCATATACCTAATCAATCTGTTGTCAGCCACCTACAAGCCTTGTACTTCACAAAGTCCATGTTCCAAGCAAAACATCTTTAAGGCTGACTTGACATGGGACTGAAGGATTGTTTTGAATTAATTGAAACCTAGTTGAATGAACTGGTACATTCAATTTCCTCTCCCCCACCCTGCCACCCCCCCATGAATTTACTGACTCTTTTAGTATTATGTAGGAACAACTTTGCTTTCAGAGAGGTTTATTAACTAGAGAAATACTGGGTTTTGCTTATTCTCCAAGTTGCAGTACTGACCCACAGGAATTTCTCTACCATGTCTCTAGTTTAGACTTTCCTTCTCCTTGTGTTTTCAGCTCCCTTTTCATTTGTTGCCTTCTTTCTCATAGAATGTATTCTGCATTTTAATTTTTGGTGCTTATCGTGGTGCCTGTCACGTAGTAAGTACTTGAAGTAATAAGGGTGGAGTGACATACTAGATTCTTAAAAAAAAAAAAAAAAAAAACCTGTCATGAAAATAAAAACAGAAAAGCATTACAAGTAACCTGGAATGAAGGACTTTTGTTTATTTTACCTTTTAATTCATTAAAAAATCAAGCAAACTGTCATACTCCCTGTACCTCAAAAACTAAATGAGAATTCACCTGGGGAGCTATTAAGGTGTGTCCTACTGATACTGATTTTCCCCTTTCCCTTTCTAATTCTCACCTAGCTCATCTTCTGTCTCTTCAAGTCTAATTCTTCATCCTAGAAGGAAAGATTGAGACCATATCTAGTTTGGGAAGATCTAAAGGAAAGTGCTAACCTCTCTCAGTCTTTAATTAGGAAAACGAAGAACTTTGGTAGTTTAGAGAGAGGATTCATGTGAGATCCTTTTCCTCCTCTAACCAAACACACCTGTCTGAACATGAGTGTGTGAAGTTGTGCAAAGCAGTAATGTAATAGGCTGTGTGCCTCTGGGAAGTGGCACAGGTGGGGTGGATCTGCTCATTAAGAGCTATGAAGAAAAAACCCTGCTTTTATTAAGTTTGATTTAATTCTCTGTAGAACTCATCCTGATTTTTCTTTGAAGGGAGAGTCACTTGTACACATATGTGTGGTAGTGACACCCAATCTTGGAAGAGAGATCATCAAGTATTGTTCCTCAGACTGAAGAGGAAAAAAAAGATTCTTAATCGTATGAGAAAACAGAAGATTGGGAAAGATTGTATTGTACAGTTTTGCCCAGCCAATTGACACAATAAAGTTCAGTTGAAGAGAGACGTGGTGAATATTTTTACTTGTCTGTCACTATTTGACTCCTCTTGTATCCTTTAGAACTGTTAAGTGATGACAAATTTTTGTTCTTTGTTCATGATATTTTTGTAGGGAGTAAAGCTACTTAAAAATACTAGTTAGCAATTTGCAATTGTTTATTAATTTTTTTTATCTGGAGCTAATTTGTATTCCTATTTGGAATGATCATTGTGATAAGGTATCTTCATTCAATAAGCCTTTAACATCCTATTAATGTTAAAAAGTTTTATTATACAATTTATTAGGTTACATAAAAACCAATTTTATATATATGTATATATATTTTAAACTCTTAACATCTTTATGTATCTATGTATCTGTGTATCTATCTGTCTGTCTATCTATCTTTTAACTCTTGATACTTTGACCTGGAAGATGATACAGGCCAATGATCTATGGAGTAATCAGAGATCTGCTCTACCCCCTAGTTGTGCTTAGAAAAGATTAACTGAATATTTAAAATCTGTATGACAATGGAAAGTGTGACCCTTCATAAAAAAATAAGATCATCAAAGACAAAAGGGAACATGCTTAGCAAGAGTTCTTATTTTCACCCAGTCCTTAGCAGTATGAAAGCAAATATCCTAGTATTGGCAGAGAAAACATTTTATAAAGTATCAATGTGAATGAGTGTGTTCTGCAGTATACTTAAGGTTAAAGTAGTGTTATCTATTAAGCACCTACTATGTGCCAGACACAGTGCTATGATTCAGGAAGGGAATTTCCTTTACCCACTAGATAGGCAATTGTGCAACAATTTGTAGTCTTAGAGTATTGCCTGAGGCACTGGGAGTTTAAGTGACTTGAACACCATTATACCTCAAATTTGCATCATAAACCAGATCTGGCCCTCTATCTATTGTATCAGTGGTTCTCAAGAGAGTGGTCTGGACTGCCTGGAGGTCCCTGAAGTCAAAACAATTTTCATAGTGATGTTAAGAATGTATTTGATTCTTGAAATAGTTCTTTCTTTTCCAACTACGTATCTGTGTGAGACAGGATTTTCTTTATACATTTCAACCAAAACAGTATATTGATACATTAAATCCAGAAGCAGATATACTGTCCAGCTATGAAGTCAGACATCAGAGATTTGCAAAATATATAAATATATCTCTTCTGCTAAATTTTATTGTTTTAGAAAATGGTTATTTTTCATAAGATGGATTTATTATTTTTAAATGAATTAATAAATATTTTAAAATGTATCCATTTTAATTAACAAAGTGAACATTCACACGTATATAATCCACATAAACAAAAGCTCTTTGGGATCCTTATTCATTAAGATTATAAATGTATCCCAAGATCAAAAAACTTTGAGAATGACCATACTACACAATTGTACCTCTGCTTTTTGTTTGAAGGTAGAGGCTACAAAATAACAGCTAAAACATAAGATTTTATTCTTGTTTTTTTTTTTAAAATGTCAGCAACTGATCCTATTTCCTTTATTTTTTTCAAGCTTTATATAAATAGGGTGTTTTCTTCGAAAGCTTTCTTGTAAACCTATTTGGTTTCATTAATAATTTGGTTTCAATAATCTCATTTGAGAAATGAGAAAACTGAGCCCCTAAGAGGTAAAATGACTTTCTAGAAGTTATAAAAGTAGTAAGTAGGAAGAGTTAGAGTTTAAACTGATATCTGTTCCTGTATTACTCTTCAGTTGATTTTATAATGTTTTCCCCCTATGGCATCACATTCATGTGATCTTAAATACTGCATGAATTTTCTGGTACTTATTAAAAAAAACTTCCATTTTCTGCATAGATGTTAGAATTTTAAAGTTACACAAACTGATATCCTAGAAGCATACATGAAAGAGAGTAAGACCATAAGAGCAATAAAATTATGTCTTCTGTGTCGTTCAAATAATTTCTCCTGAGGAAGGGTTTTCTTTTTTTTTTCTTCAAGATTACTATGGGAAATACATTCTCTTTCTTTTAAATGCTTGTGAAAGTATTACTTCAAAGAAGAATTTTGTAACATCAGTAAATTCCTTAAAAAAAAAAAGATATTTGTTAGTGTTAGGAAGTGCCTGGTACTTACTAATGCTGCTGTTATCATGACTGTAACAGAAATAGACAGTTGGTCTTGCAATCTCAGATGCTGGGAATGTCCAAGTGAATGATACCTTTTTTATAAAGGCTTTTAGGTAAGGCTGTAAGTATATATAGAAAAAAACATACGTGTGTGTGTGTGTGTGTGTGTGTGTGTGTGTGTGTGTGTGTGTGTGTATATATATATATTTAATAAGATTTATAAAGCCACTTTATAATTGTTGCTTATTTTCTTCCTAGTTCTGTCTTTTTAACTGAAAAGGAGAATTTTAAATAAAAGGGAAATTTGCACATTGTTATTATTAGTTCTACTGTAGGAAAAACTTGAAAAAATCTTTGCTATTGTTTTTATTCCTTTTTTGGTATTTAGGGAGGTTCTGTGTAATCGCCTTTATTTTTGGTTAACATTCTTACAGTAGCAGAAAGAGGAAGACTCTCCACTTCTTTGAATCAGTATGTTTGAAACTGAATTGTTTGTGTTATCCATTGTTCCTTTATGGCAGAAAAGTCATGTGCTGGCCCAAACTTCATTTATATTCTTGGGGAGGGTAAAAGACTATTTCTAAATGTTGGTCTTGTCCTCTGAATTATATCCAAGAACAACAGTGGCCCCCGCCCCGCCCAATGAAATTAATGTTATCAAACTTCTTTCAGAAACTATTTAAAAAGACTTTCAGACATATAGCTATGGTACAGGTCTATATAAAAGGCAGCAACAAATGTTTATGAATATAATATTTTTGTTCGGAACTTTTCCACTTAACATGTGCTTTTAACTTTTATGTATTTCATACAATTTAGAACTGGAAGGAATTGCTGATCACTATAACAGCCTTATGACAGAGGGCATTGTGTTCCTATTATCCATATATCTTAAATGAAGAAACTGAGATTCCTAGGAGTTTAATAACATATCCAACATCATTGACTGGATATTGGTGCAGATGGCATGGGAACCGTAGTCTTTTACTCCAGCTCGCTTTCCATCTTAGCTTGCTTTCATTATGACATAGTGCCCTAAGTTATTCTCCTGAATACATTTCTAAAAGGAACATTTATTCAGAAGTACTTTAATCTTTTTAAAAACATGGATATTCTTTTGATTGGAGCAGAGATACATTAAGCTTAGTTTCAGAAGATCACTTTGAGTAGGGGAACAGACAATACAATTTTTGCCTTGGTTGTCCTTGATTTCAGAACTTCTCTGGGAATACATCCTACTTTGCTAACTAGACTGAATCTAAAGAACACATAACGACTTGTGTTTCCAGCTAAAATTATGGTATTTCTCTTTGTGCAGAGTTGTATGGTAGAGATTCCATTCTCTATTACAAACCATACCAGTGCCACCTCTTTAAGTATATGCTTAGTTTGATGTAAATGCCAGATGAAACCCGGAATTATAGTGAAAATAAATGCCTTCCTAGATACTAATATTATTTGAGTGAAAATAGTTGTGGGTAGTCAAAAGATTGCCTTAGTTAAAACCCCAGCTTATTTTGGTTGGAGGTTCTTGCACCTCAAGAAGAAAGGAGAAAAACAGAGAAAATATTGGTGTTTTGGGTGAAATTTTGTGTTCTTTCTTGTGGAATCCATTTCCTATTGTGGGGAACACCAGAATTCAGGGAGCTCAGCTCGTGGAACACTAGTCTAAGTATTCATTATTACATAGCTGACTAGTACTTAGCAAAAAAGAAGAGATTTCTTTAGAAGTGGGAAGATAATGAAAACCTGACAGGGCGGTAACAAAATTGCAGTGGGTCAATGTATCTGGACAAGGATAGCCTGGTAATTTATTCTGAAACTTCAATTTAAAATCAGTTTTTTAGCAATATAAAAGAAATAAAATTTAGTTTTAATGTTTTTAATCTAAATATTCAATTTTAGAATTAGCAAAAGCAGGCATGATCACTTTAATTACCAGATACTGTCAGGATTAACAACTGTACAAATCCAGTGATCCATGTGGGTTGTAAGTTCAGATGGTGAAATTATAAATAGGTTTAATGATGTCATTAGTAAGAAAGAGGAGTGGGGTGCATCTGGAATGTCTTGTTTCCTCCCTCTGATTCATGTTTTTTGGAGGAAAATCACAAGGTCTGATAAATGAAGGGAGGAGAAGGAATCAAGAGGTAAGAAGAGAAACTTAACCACTTGAGCATGTAATATAAAAAAACCCCTAAAACTTGCTCTTTAGAAGCCATAGGTATATTGTCAAATAGTAGGTATATTTTTAAATCAGTTCAACTTCGATATAAAAGAACATATTTATGTATTTTATCTACTTGTGGTCTTGCTTGAGAGCTTTTAAGCAATGATTGTAGACCCTTGAAATTGTATTAGTAGACATAATGTGCAGTTTGAGAAGAACATTCAAATGTCTATATACCTGATGTCTGGAATGTCCCATAATGAGTTGTTCGAAAGTTTGTCCTCTTATTTCCATTCCAGTGGATGGAAGAAAGATTTAGATAATAAAAAATTTTATTTTTAATTTGACTCCTGAATACAGACTGCATTAGAGTAGGGATTTACACCCATACACATATAAACAACAAACCACCTCTAACTCTGTGATGGCTCTGACCATGTTCCTTACTTGACCATGTTTTGTATTGTGGTGCAGTAGAGACTTGGAGTCATTTTTGAATAATTAAGAGTTGACAGTATTGTTAGACTACTTAGCAACCAAAGGGCTATCTTGAATTTGAATTCCATTATGTATGTCTTGAATATTTCCCCAAGGAAAGACTTGTCATACTCAAAGTATATTGTAAATATATATAGTTAATTGGACACTTCAAATACTTTTGTAGAAGGGGCTTCTATAATGAATGAATTGAAACCAAGTTTGAATTTTATTTCTTCAAACAGAAACTCTAGATTGCAAATTAAAAGGGGGAAAAAGTTGCAGGGGGATTACGTTTGGGATTTACTCAAATGTTAATGTTAAAAAAAATAAGATTCCTTAAGCTTCACATTTAATATAAATTGTTAAACTTTTAAAATTAACTATTTATTAGACATATGCTTATAGTCATGAAATAATCAAATGAATCTGTGATCACATAGGTGTGGCTATTCCCTCCAAGGATGCTGATTACCATTTATTGCCTGCTGGTTTCTAGCCTCTGCCTTCTACATCTAAAGAATATTAAACTTAACTCATCTCTTCAGTTAGAATGATAGTATTTCTGTTTATATGGGGTTGAATTGTAGAGATAATTGGGTCAATGCCGTGAGGAGAGAGCAATCCATAAATCAAGACTTTAACAGAAATAAAGGAGGAAAATTAGTTCTGGATTTAGCACTGAAACTGTAAGTAATCCAAATTGTCTCATCCTTCTCTGTTCTTATGGAAATCATGTTTGTGAAAGAACTCTGGTTTAAGATGTGGCATGATAGTGGAAAAAACACTGGGTTTAAAGTCAGAATGAAGGTTTGAATCTTTGGTCTTCTATTTATTATTTGTGTGACTTTGGATAAATTACATTAATTCTCCAGTCCCCAGTTTCCTCATCTGTCAAAGTAGGAGGTTGGCTTTGTGATCACTGAAATGCCTTCTTCACTCAAAATACCATGAACTTAAGAGAAAACAAAAGTATAAAGATAATCAACATGAATAATACCAATGAAATCCTATGGGCCAGAGAGATTTTTTAGTGGAGTTTTTGGGTTTTTTTTTGACAAGATTGCTATCACAAATATTTTAGATATTTCTAGATAATTTTTATTCTGAGGAACATTAATGAGTATTTTTTTTTTGCTTTTGGTTATTGGAAATTATTAATTTAGAATAATATAGCAAAATATATGAGATCATAAGTGTTTTGATCTTTCAGTAGCTATTTCTGAACAAAGCCTCTTGCTAAGAATCTGAATATGGTGCTTTCTTGTACTTGGCATAGCATATAGGTCTTTGTTTCTAGACCCACCTGTTTCCTCAGGCATATTCTCTTATCATTATGAATACTGTATATTTCTTTGTTACTTCCGTCTGTTGTTCTAGGCCAAAAAAAGAGTCAATGAATTTTAGAATGTTTCTAAGTGTAATATAAATAAATACATTTATTAAATATATTTATATAAATAAAGCAAAACTCTCTCTTGGAACTGTAAGGATGGGAGGAAAGGTATTATGTGTGTATGCATATATATAATATATATGTATGTATATGTATATGTATATATGTAACGAAAGACCAAATGAGTATTTTCTTTATATGACAGATTGTGATGTTCTCTGTTGTAAGGGAGTAAATACAAAGTTTTAATTCAAGAAAGGAAGCTTTCCCATTTATGCGATGTTCATATTCCTGTGTCTAGTAGTTTTCTTGAGTCTGGTTCTTTCTAATATGATGCTTCAGAAAAATTAGTGTTAAATTTTGCTAAGTTAAAAAATACTGGCATAAGTGATGTTGTATACTGTAGTGATGTAGGTCCTTAATAAATGCTTATTGATGGACTACAGACATTTCAACATAAAGGAGGCAAGAAGCAGTTTGAAAACTCTCTTAAGGGAGATAAAGTTTAAAATTAATTTTTAAATTTTTATTCTAAACTTAAACATTAAATAGGATGGATATTTATATCTGCCTAATAGAATGGAAAAAAAAAAGATTGTACAATACTGCAGGTCTTGTATCTTACTTTTCTTTTTACATGGATAGTAGAATCAATCTTTAGCTTTAAAAGCTGTGCTACTTGTTTTCCAAAGTAAGTAACTCTCTAAAGATATCACTGTGCCAGCCATGCAACCATAGAATTAATTGCATTTTTAGAGCTTGGGTAGGAAGCAGTCAGATTTTGAATTTAGAGGACCTTGATTGAAATCTTGAGTCTGTTGTTTACCACCTGTACTCTGGGCATCAGTTCTCATGTGTAAATTGAGAGGGTGGACATCTAAGTTTCCTTCTGGCTCTCAACCTACAGTCCTACCATCAAGTTAGGTAACACATTAAGGATGAAGTCAGTCACTCTGATATTTAATGGCAGGCCACTGACAAACATAGGTCATATATGTGCCCTTTCTTCTACTCTGTTTCTTTCATATTTTGTTCAGTTACATTTTAAAAATATGCTTATCTTGGATTTGGAACTTTTAATGGGATATTTTATTAGTCCAGTTGTGTGATGATTGTGAGAAATTGCATTATGAAATGCTCTAATTCCAAAATCATTCGTTAAACAAAACCATCATTTACTATTTATAGGGCACCCTTCTAATCCCTGTGGCAGATACAGAAATGTACAGTCATGTAGAGAGAAGAAGACATATCCTTAAATTGCTACAATTCCAGGCTAATTGTGATAAATGCTACAGGGAAGGTATTAAGTTTGGGAGCACAGAGGAAGAGATCAGTTTTGCTTCAGGAGAAAGATAAGGTTGATTGAGGGAGAAAGGGGAATGGATGAAACCTGTGTTCCAGAGGCACTAGGGGCATTATACTCCTGAACATAACTGTCATCATTTAGTGAAGTCAGCATGGTACAAGGTCAGTAGCACAAGATTTGGAAGGTATCAGAGGACCTGTGTTTGTATCTCAATACTGCTACTTACTGTCTAGGTGATTTTGGGCAAGTAACATAACTTCTGTGGGACTTAGTTTCCTCAGTTACAAAATAAGGGATTTTAGTTTAACTGTCTCCAATTCTATATCTGTGATCCAATGATAACCTTCAATCACCATGAATTAGTCAGTAAACATTTATAAATGCCAAATCCCTGGGAGAAAAAGATGAAAACAAAATGAAACAATCCCAGCTCTCAGATGGCTTATATTCTACCGGACGTAACCTCATATGAACGGTTTGACGATTAGGTTTAAAAGCTCCTTAAATGAGGAACCTTGAAAGTAGGAATTGTTTCATTCTTATTCGTATCTCTAGTGCCTATGACAGTGTCTAGCACGTATTAGAATCTGTTGATTGATTAAATATACTATATATGAAAGAAAAAAATGAGTTTAAAATTTTTTTTCAAGTCACATCCCAGAACCGGGTATGGTATGTTGATGGTATTGCCTGTGGTGAAAATGTGTCTGAGTGAAAATTTCTGGAAGGGAGTCAGCTGAGTTTAACTAAAAGCAACTCTAATGAGTCAGCCAAACTAAGCTCCCATAGATTTAATTACCATTTCTATGCAGAGGGTTTCAAATCCATCCTTCCTTAACTCCCTGCTGACCTCCGGTCTTGCATCATCAACTGCTTTTCAGACATCTTCACCTAGGATGTCTGGTAGATTTCATGAACTCACTGTGTCCAAAACAGAATTCATTATCTTTCCCCCTCTTCCTTCTTTCCCTTTTATTGTAAATGGCAACATCCTTCTTATTCCCCCAAGTTCACAACCTAGGAGTCATCCTGGATTTCACACTATCTCTTATCCTCCCTCCCCCAGTTCAATCTGTTGCCAAGTTTTGTCTCTCACCTCTGTAACATCCCTTGTGTAGACCCCCTTCTCTCATCTGACACTGCTACCCCTCTGATTCAGGTCCCTATCACTTCATACCTTGATTACTGCAATAGCTGCTGCTGGGTCTGCCAGCCTCAAGTCTCTCTCCACTTCAATCCACCCTCCGTTCAGCCACTAAAGTGATTTTCCTAATAATGATTAACTGCCTAGATAACTAACTGTTTTCCTTAGAAGACATACTGTTTATATTTTTTTTTTCAGAACCCCCGTATTAGCTGCTGATTTTGTGAAGGTCATTACCAAGGGTTTGCATAGAAAATAGAATGTTAGAGTTAAAAACACTCTGATTAAAGTCCTATTTTGATCATTTATTAGTCATGTGACCATAAGCATGTCACTTAACTGCCTTTGAACCTATTTCCTCATCTGAAAAATGATGATAATGCCTGCAGTGTACCTACCTGTCTAGGCAGAGTAGATTAGTGGATAGAGAGGCAGTCTCAAAGCCTGACTACCCTATTTCTATCACATATTGTCTGTTGGACCCTAGCCATGTCACTTAACTTCTCATCGATTCAGATAACCCTCTAAGTCTGAGAGTAGTTGCTGATCTGTGTTGGTAGATGGTTTGTAGGAAGTTTCCTGTACCAATGAAATAACATGTCTGAACAAAGAAAAAAAAAACATTTGCCTACTCATAGGATTGTGAGGTTTAATTGGGATAATGTGTCTTAAGTACTTTGCAAACTTTTAAGTACTATATAAATGTCAAGCAGAGATTGGATGATTTCCTCTCAGAAATTTCTGTTAATTTTTTATTCTGAATTTAACAGTAAATAAGACAACTATTTTTATATCCAGAGTGGGAAAGATGATGATTGTACAGGAAGCCTGAAGTTTTGCTTTTCTGTGTGTGTCTGTGTGTGTGTGTGTGTGTGCGCGTATAAATTCAATCTGCTCATCTGTTTGCTTTTCTTTACCTCTATACATTTAAAAAAAAACTGCTTCAATGACCCTTTTTCACACTATGCATTTAAAAAAATGTTTCACGGACCCTTTTTCCTTTCCTCCATTTTTTGGAGGGGAGCTATCCTTAAGACCCCTTCTTCACCCTCCCAATTGGAAAGAAAAAGAAAAAGAAAAGGAAAAACAAAATCCTAACAAACAGGCATAGTCAAACACTGTATCTGTACTCCACACATCGGCCATGTCCTCAAATGGTAGGTCTCATTCTGATCATGATGCTGTCACTTCTCTGTTAAGAGCTGAATAGCATATTCACCCTCATTTTTCTGAAATCATGATGTATTTCCAAGTTTCTGAAGTCTTTGAGATTTTTTCTTTACTATTATTGTTTGTTGTTGCACAACTAATTCCCTTGCTTCTGCTCACTTTACTCTGAATCATTTCATAAAAGTTTTTCCACGTCCTCCTGAAACTGTCTTCTGACATTTCTTATAGTACCATGCTATTCACTTACATTTGCATACATTTGTCTAGCCATTTCCTACTTGATGGGTTACCCCTCAGTTTTTTGTTCTTTGCTACAAAAATTGAACTCCTGTAAATATTTTTGTGCGTTTAAGTGGGCTTGTGAATTCAGGTTGTATTGTCCAGAGAAAACAGTATGGGTTACTGAGATGGACATCTTACGTGACATTTGAAATGACATTATATGTTATGGCCAGGGTCAACCCTAGGCAAAATCTGATTTATATTTGCATGCACATGTCATTTGTTCTTATGGAACAAATCTTCATCTCCTGTTTCTGAGCATTTTCACTGTCTGTCCCTCATGCCTGAAATCTCTTTCCTCATGTCATCCTAATGGCTTCACTGGCTTCCTTCAAATCCCAGATAAAGTCCTGTCTTCTACAAAGAAGCCTTTCCTAGTCCTCCTTAATCTTAGTGTCTTCCTTTTTGGAGTGCTCTACCCTCACTAATTTATCTTACGTGTATTATTTGTACATAGTTGTTTGCATGTTGTCTCCAACATGAAATGTAAGACCCTTGAGGGCAAGGATTTTTTTCTCCCTTTTTTGTATCTCTAGCTCTTACCATAATGTCTGCCACATAATAGTTGCTTAATAAATGCTAGTTGACTAATTTTGTTGAGTTCTATAGTCCCTCCCTCCATCACGTCCCCAGTTCTACGTTTTTACTCTACCCTCTGCTGTTCCTTGTCAGATTTGTTTTGTAGATAAGGATTTATACATTTAATACGTCATGATAGTGATTCAGCTTGCAAATCCGATGCAGAGGCTGCCAGATAACTGAACAAAGGAATCCCAAAAGTATCGCATGACACATGTAACAGTAGGAAATAATCAGTGAATGAAATACTGTGTATTTAGTGTCTCTCTGTCTTTTGAGATGGAATTAGAAGTACCACATTTATGTAAAAAGTTAATTAACGTCTTTTGGTATTAGACCTCAAACTCTGAAACATTCCTAAAATAATTTTAAGTGCTCCTTTCAGCTAATCGAAGTGTTTACCAAAAGGGGAAGGGCAGCATTCTGGGAATAGCAAATGCATATAGACTGCTAGTTGATAAAGACAGATTGCTCCTCCCTGTAAATATTTTTCTTCTATGGAAAGAGAGCTTAAAGATTTTTCTTAATGGAAACCTGTAAGAAAATATTTGAAAATGTGTAGTTATCTTGAGTGTAGTCCACTTAATCTATGGCTTAAAAGAAGCTCTTACAATAATAATAACTCATTCCTGTGGCATTTTACAAAAATGCTTTTTCTCATAACCACCTTGTGGGGTAGGGTAGATAGTAACAAAAAGCCCATTATAAATATGAGACAACTGAGACGCAGAAGGTGTGGTTTCTTGGTATGCTATCGCACAGCTATGGTCAGATCAAGTATCTGAATCCAGGTCTCTGTATTCTAATCCAGTGCTTCTTCTAGACAACATTATTCTCAGTTATTGAAGTTTAAGACTAATTTGTGCCTAACAGAAATCCTTGCATTGTTGATGTTGATTCCCACTCTCTACTTTGTGTGTTTGTGTTTATTTTTCTTCAGTTGTCTGTCTGTGTGTATATGTGCCCCTTTATCTTTCTGCTTTAGTAAGTTTATAATCATATTCTCCTTTTTCCTTTGAAAATCCTTTACTTAAACTTGATGTCTCTTTGCCATTCTAAAAAATGTGAGGAAGTATTTCATGTAAATAGTATTCATTTATTTTCTTAAATAATACTTTGAAACTCTACTCTTCTTAAAGAGTAAATATTTTAAGTTTCAACTTATGTAGCTTCTAACGTGGAGACATTTAGTTCAGTCTTTTTGCATGCATTAGACTATATTTTCATTTCAGTGCCAACACTGTTCCATAATATTCTTTTGTTCAGTCTTTTAGGAATTCTGGTGAAGTGCCTCAGGGAGTATGTTCCACTATATTTTTAAACTTGTTTTAAGAGGGTTTAGAATTTTTAAGAGTTTTTCTTGGTTTATGTTTTTTGTTTTGGAGGTAAGTGTCAAAATCCCTTTAGAACAATAGTCTGGGAAAATTACATTTAGCTATACATAAAATCACTATAACAAAAAACAGTTTCTGAATTCATTTTATCCTTAAGCAATAGGTTCCTGAATCTGTAATGTTCATTCCAGGTAGTAAAGTGCCCTATGCTTCTAACAAAAGATTTATTAATTGGTGGGGATAGGAAAGATTCTAATGGGGTAAGATAATATATAAAGGATAGCTGGAAGGAGTTAGGGGGAGGGTAAGGTGGTTTAGTGAGGAAGAGAAGGAAAATTTCTGGACTAATGTGGCCTTTGCAGAAATGGTGTTCTTGAATGGGAGTCACTAATCAGAGAGGCAGCTAGGTGGTGCAGTGGATAGAGCACCAGTGCAGGAGTCAGGAGGAGCTGAGTTCAAATCTCCCCTCAGACACTGTACACTCACTGGCTATGTGACCCTGGGCAAATCACTTAACCCCAATTGCCTCATCCTGTGACATCGCCAGTCATCCTGATGAGTATCTGGTCACTGGATTCAGATGACTCTGGAAAAGAAGTGAGGCTGGTGACCTACACAGCCCTCCCTCACTCAAAACAAGGTCAAGTGCAAGTCATGTCAGCACTTCCCTGATGTCATGGTTTTCTTTGGCAACGAAGGATGAACACACTCACTAATCAGAAGAGTTGGGCCTGAGAGTGGAATTTTTCCAGGGTAGGGAAGGTGGTTGGCAGGGAGGAGGAAAAGTCCAAAAAATGAGTAGAGACTGAGGGAGGTTATTAAGTACTTGTTTCAGTATGATGCATACAATGTTAATTATAATGTATGATTCATACTGTGAACAGTGTCTAGCTTCCCCACAAATTTCATATTGTGTCTATAAAAGTGTTGATGGCTTCTTCTAAAATCCAGAGGCAAGAAAATAAATGTATCATTAATCTAGAGAGTACTCTTCTCTCCTGTGACCCTCAGGGTGATAATTTGATGGGATAGACTTCATCAATAAAGCCCCTGAAATACTGAAAAAATAGGCAGGTGGAGAATAGTGGAAAAACCCGTCAACTAGGAATTGAAAAACTTGGGTTCATTCCTCTAGCTTGGACCTTAGGATAAGGCTCTTAACTTCTACCGGAAGTCATTAATCTTTTAATGTAAAGAGTTTATTTTTATGTACCTCCTCTCTCTATATATACATAAATATACATGCATATATATATTTAAGGAGGGGTGTATGTGTATGTGTGTGTGTATGTATCTATCCATATGATTGGTTGGTTGATTGTTGTCCTTCTTTCTGTGCTGAAGTCAAGTTTCAAAGTGTCTGACTGTGGCTCATCAGACCAAATATGAGCTCGGAATTTTCTACCACAGATTGGGCACAAATAGTCCATGTGAACATTTGGGGTGGTTACTCTAAATTTGTGCAACCTGTAGAGCAGTACTGTGCCAGTGTCTCCCAATGAATTCCAGAGTTCTTGAGAGAAACCTTGAGAATGTCCTTGTATCACTTCTTTTGACAGCCACATGATCACTTGCCCTGTGTGAGTCTCCATAAAATAGTCTTTTTGGCAAGCATATGTTTTGCATTTGAACAATGTGGCCAGCCCATCTGGAGCTGCGCTCTCTGAAGCATAGTTTGAATACTTGGCAGTTTAGTTTAAGAAAGGATCTCAGTGTCTGGTACCTTATCCTGCCAGGTGATCTTGAGAATCTTCCTAAGACAATTGAAATGGAAGTGATTCAGTTTCCTGGCATGGCACTGGTAGACTGTCTAGGTTTCACAGGCATACAACAATGAGGTCAGCACAATGGCTCTGTAGATCTTTAGTTTTGTAGTCAGTCTAATACCTCTTCTCTCCCAAACTTTCCTTCGGAGCCTCCCAAACACTGAGCTAGCTCTGGCAATGCTTGTGTCAACCTCATTGTCAACATGTATATCCCTGGAAAGTACACTACCAAGGTAAGTGAACTTATCCACAGCATTCAAAACTTCTCCATTTGTCCAAAAGCCAAAAAAAAAAAAGACATCGATCTATATATGTATGTGGTTGATGCCATAGATTATTTTCCACCTTGTTTCTACTGACATATATTTTATACAAATGGAAGCAAGGATTAAAATAGAAATTTGTCTCCAGAAGGCCCTTGTTCTAATTGATGACTGGCCTAGGAAAATGGAGAAAAGGCCTTCTTGAACGCTCATAATTTTTCACTAGTTTTTCATCTTGGAAAGTAGAGAGATCCTAGCATTGAAAAAAGAGGCTGTGGGCTCAGGGGTAGACGGGGAGGAAGGGAGGTGGAGAGAAAAGGAGAAAAGAGTATAACCAGAATAATAGGAAGGAGCTGCCAAATGGAGATAACATCTAAGAAATGAAAGCCCAAGCAGACTCTGGGGAATTTGTGTTGGGTGATAATAAGGAGGAATTGTAGAGAAGGAAAACTTGAGGCTTGAATCTTCTCCCCTCCTGGGCTAGGGATTCATGGTTTATAATTAATGAGGTGAGTCAGCACACAGGTAGAGACTCATTTATTTTTGGCAAAAAAAAGGTTTGACATATATTTAAAGAGCAATATGCCTTTACCTGCTGGTGGCAGATTCCAGCTTAGCTAATCTTTTAAGAAGAGTTGGGTTCCTTTTAGATCTAAAATCTTACGATTTCTCTTTTGTTGAGTGGCAACCTCATAGAGTAAGAATGGAACATGACTTGGAGTCAGAAAAATCTAAGTTCAGATTTCTACCTCAGACACTTAGGAGCAGCATGACTTAGGAAAATCACAACCATAAGTAGCAATTCATGTAGTAATTTTAGGTTTGTGAGGCATTTTGCAAATGCCCTGTTTTATCCTCATAATAATCCTGAGAGGTAGGTGCTATTATTAATCCCCATTTTACAGATGAGGAAACTGAGGCAGAGGTTAAATGATTTGCTAGGGTCACATAGCTGGTGTCTAATGCTGAATTTGAACTCAGGTCTTCTGCCTTCCATCCACTGTGCCACCTAACCTACCTCTTTATCCAATTAATATCAAATTGATTTTCCCTGTCACCAGGGTATTTTATCTAGGGTACTTTCTTAAAATGCTTTCTTATGCTTAGGGAATACAGAATAGAAGTACCGGAAAACAAATATTACATACCTACTGTACTTATCTACTTGCGTAACCCCTGTGCTGTTGCTGAGGGAGATACAAAGCTCAGTAAGGTATTTCCCTGTCTTCATGGAGTTTGCAGGATAGGAGCTGTAAAGACATGTATGAATTATTACAACACAGGCAAGACAAGTATGGAGAGAATTTTGACTATGTGAGGGTAAAATCACTATTGGCTTAGAGGATCAATTATACAGTGAACCTAATAGGTTCTCAGTTCCAGTCTTTGAATTTCATAGATGCAAAAACTAAATCCCCAAGAAATAAAGCTTCTTGCCCATTGACATAGCAGTGGTAAATGACAGAGCACAGATTAAAACTTGGTTCTTTTAATGATAAATTTAAACTGGACTTTGAAAGATAGGAAGGTTTTTAAGAGGTGGATATTAAGGTCAGGAGAAGAATATGGAAGGAAGATAGCTCAATTAGAGGTACTTGTATGCGTGGAAGAAAACAAGATGTGACACGTTTGAGGGTTGGGGAGCATCAGGATTGTGGAGAAGTCCATTTTTGACCAGAACACAGAACAAGTGCAGAAAAGCATTGTGAGAAAGGGCAGAAAGATTCAACCAGAAACAGATTTTAGAGGATCTTGAAGAATGCTTGGAGGAAGTATTAGGTTTTGATGCATAAAGTACTGGAAGTCAGTGAGGGTTTAAGAACAGAACCAAACAAAACAACTCAGAGGGGTGAACAGAGCTTTGCTTTAGGAAGAAGGCTCTGGTCAAAATATATTTATTAGAGCAGAGAGAGAAGGAGACTTGAGGCAGGTGACCTTCAGGCTATTTTTATAATCTAACCAAGAAGTAAGGAGACAAGGGTGGGCACAGTGGGGATGCTAAGGTAGATTTGGTTGCAGAAGGAATTGGCAGCTGAGTTGATGGGTAGGAATTGCAAAATAATAATAACATCTTTTAAATTACTGATATTTATTTCTTTAATGTGAATAATGAACTAATGCTATTAACTGTTATGTCACTGTATAGAAATAAGGTGTAGTAGGGGATATTTGTGTTAGAAAACCTGATACTTTAAGGACTTGTCAAGACTGTTGTTTTAGGTCTTCTAGAAATCATTTATAACTGGATGTAAAGAAGGAAGCAAAATTAAAGGAGTTGTGGCCATTGAGTGGAATTTGTAGAACATCAGTTATTTAGAGAGGTTTCTCCAAAAAGATCTTAAACAAGTGAATGGGAGAAGTGTAAGCTATTGTCGAAGAGAGATTCCAGGTCTGCTAAAGAGCTTTTACGTTAGTGACCGTATTTCTTAGCAGCCAGTGAAGTGAGTGGAAGCACATAGGAAATTGGCTGTTGGGGAAAAAACAGGAATCTACTCCTCTCTGTCTTCCACGAAGTCCAACCTACATTCCAAGAAAATGAGGCAACCTGATGTAGTAGATAGCATGTGGGACCTGTAGTGAGCAAAGGTCTAGGTGCAAATCCTTCCTGCTTATAATTAATAACTGTGTGACCAGGCAAGCTGGACTTCAGTTTCTTAAACTGCAAAATGGGAGTAGAATTGATGCTTTAAAACTCTTATTTTTACATTTCTATAGACCATGACTCCCCGCTTCCTGCTCCTTGGCCTATCCCCCCCTGTTCTTGAGATAACATACTTAACAACAATGGGGCTAGGAGCTGTTTAAGGAACTCCTAGATAAGGACATTCTTTTTACCAATACAGTCACCATTTCCTCTGAAACTTAATGAAGTGATATTTCAGAGTTCCATAGTCAGAGTGTATGTCTGAGGGGAGCTGAATGCTCTCTATCTAACATTCCACACTGTCTTCAAGAATATATCCATAATAGAATGGTAGTGAGCTTATGGAACATACCATTAAAGTGCCTTTACCTTTACATTCTGAAATCCTGGACCCAAATACACTCATCCAAGCTTTCTGTCAGTCCTTTTTCTATCAGTCTAATGCCTTGAGAATTATAATAGTGATAATACTTGTGATACATTTCATGGGTTTGTTATAAGGATCTTTTCATAAACTTTAAAGTGCTATATGAATGTCAGATTATTAATTATAGGAAAGGGAAAAGGCAGCGTGATTGTGATGGAATACTACTGCGTTATAAGAAATGATGAACTTGTTGATTTTAGAAACACATGGATCGACTTGCAAAAATAATGAGTAAAATGAACAGAATCAAGAGAATGTTGTATACAGTAATGGCAACATTGTTTCAAGAACAACTTTGAGCAACTAAGTCATTTTAACTATTATAAATACACAGATTAACTATAAAGGACCTATGAGGGTGTTGTCTGCATCCAGAGAAAGAACTGACAAATAGAAGAATATATAAAATGATTTTACACATACACACACGTGTGTGTGTGTTTGTAATGGCAGTCATCTCTAGGGTAAGGGGGGAGGAAAGGAAAAAAAGCTATATGATAACTTCATTATATTTTTAAAAGGAATAGTACATGATAGATTTGCAGTTTCTTGTGCAATCATCTCTTTTATTATTCTGTTGTGTTATAAAAATCTTGTTTTATTTCATAAATGCAAAAAATTTTAAAAAAAGGTTTTGGAGGATCCTATCCCAGTTAAATCTTATGTCTAACTCTTCCCCAAATCAGAGTCTTAGTGCAGAGAAGCTTGAAAACTATGGTAAAAAACATTCTATGTTAAAGGTCCTAGAGCTACAAATGAACATGCTGCTAAGCTTATGTTACTTGTGTCCTTCATGTAATATTAGATGTAATAAGGAGGCAAGCTGGCATACTAGTGTGATGAACATGGCAGGAGGATTACTTTTCAAACTCCACAACAACTGTAAGACAGGGTCCTCATTCTCCTTGAGACAGCTCCTTGCAAGAAGACTTTCCATGTTGATAAGTGTTTGATGTAGTTTACAAAAGAAGGTTGGCACTTTACGATAGGTATACAGGAGACATAGAGTAAAGCCTACCTTGTTGTCTAGGGGATTTTTTGGTGTACATGTTCATGGGAAGATAAAACCCTAAACTGGAATTTGGGCACAGAACTGCAAGTTTCTCAAAGTATAGCAGAAACTTTGTACTTATTACTTTACCCAATACACTGTATACATTTTTACATACATTTCATTTTCTTCATTGAAAATTCCTTATGAGTAGGTGTTATTTCAATTCTTTGACCTTGTATCCCTGGCACTTAGCACATTGCCCTTACATGTATTATACACCTAAGAAATACATGTTAATTTGATTTGTCAACGTGGAAAATATCTAATAGCTATGGGAAAGGTAGTTGGTAGAGAAAGGCGTGGAATTGGGAAGGTTTTAAGAGGCAATTTATGTATAGGTCAAGGTACTTTGGAATAAAGGCATACACTTGGGTGGTGACAAAAGAAATAGAGAAGAGTTGGGGAAAGATATGTGGGAGAAAGATTTTTTTAAGTAGAACTGTTAGACCTTGGCTTTAGGGTTACAGTAGGGATTTTTTTCTCTTGAAACATACTTGATTTAAATAGTAGAACAATATTTATCTTATGTGAAGTCACTCCACTGGAGGGAAATGCATCAGATTTGTTGAGATTAGATGACTGGTTGGTTATCTTGCTCTTTGCTCTTTAAAGTAAAAACAAAATTATATTTTGCATGACTACTCTAAAAATGTAATGTGTAAATGGGTATTTTAGCCCTCCATCTATTGCCTTGTTAGTGACTTTCAAGATACAAAAAATGCAATAGACAGTAAATTACTTTTAAGATGAATGTTTCAAATTAGAGTGGAGTTTTCTTTTTAGTCAACAAGACTGCCCATTTTGATTTAAGAAGTAGCAAGTATGAGGTTAATAAGGCCTGATGAAGTACAGCAGAGCCCTGTTCCAACCTGCACAGCTCATTTACATGGATTAGGATATAATGCAAGTCAAGTCATGGCCTCTCAAGGAAAAGGAGTACTTTATAGTAAAAGTCTAATCTAGTATGGTTAGTCATATGCTCAAAGACTAGTAAAGAGATGTGATTTGACCTAGGGCCTTGAAGGTTAGATGGGATTTAGATAAGAAGAACTGCAGGGAAAGTAGCTGAATTCTCAAGGGTTGGACAATGAATAAGGAAACACAAGAACCTAGGAATGTAAGCATATTATGCTTTTGTTTTGGGGAGAAATGAGCAGACACTTTGGCTAAAATAGGTTTCTTTTCACTACTATAGGTGATATGGTTGAGAAGATAAATTAGGTTCAGACTGTGGAGGATCTTTAATACCTGGCCAGGGAATCCCTGTCCTTAAATAACTTAATAGCTTAGCCAGTGTAGATGGCACATATACAAATAACTACAAAGCAATATATAAGTATTGTAAGGGTCCTGCAGTTCTGTTAAAAGGTAAACTTTTTGAGAGTAAGTATTATTTCATCCTAAATGTCTGTATCCACATTGCTTTGGACAGTGCTTATTAGCATATAATAGACACTTAATAAAATGGTCATTGATTGGTTAATATAAAGTGCTTTTAGAATTGGATAGGAGGCAATAGTTAAGTGATCAAATGATTTGAATAAACTGTTCTCAGAAGAATCATAAACTGTTAAACAACTGCATGAAAGAATGCTCCAAATCTAATAATAAGGGAAAGATAAATTGAATTCATCCCAAGGTTTCACTTTACACCAGTAAATTGTACAAGATAACAAAAGTTAAGAAGTCAGTATTGGAGGATTGTTAGAAGATATGGTCTCTGATGCATTATTGGTGGAAGTCTGAATTAGTATAGCCATTTTGGAAAGCAATTTGGAATCATGAAAATAAAGTGGGTGAAGTGCCCATACCCTTTGTCCCAGGGGTTCTCGTGATAGACACATATTCCCAATGAGTTTATTGATTTAAAAGAGAAAAGCCCCCCATATATTTGAAAATATTTATAGCAGAGCTTTCTGTGGTAGCAAAGAATGGAAACAAAATACATGCCCATAGATTGGGGAATGGCTAAATAAATTGTGGTTACATACATGTGCCATAAGAAATGATCAGTGTAATAAATAAAGAGAAACATTGAAAGAGTTAGGTGAACTGATGCAGAATGAAGCAAATAGAATCAAGAAAGCAATATGTATGCATATATGTGTATATGTATATAGATGTATATGAGTTACAGAAATATAAATGATAGAACAGTAACCACAGATCATTCAAAAAAGAATGCCAATGTTCTGAGATTACAAAAACAAGCATGGCCCCAAAGAAGACATATGAGACATCCAACAATACAATGCTCCCCAAACATGGATCCCAGATATATAAGGGGGGGGTCCATGACTGGGAAACACTGCTTTTGTTGTCAATTTTTTTTTGATATGTTGGTCAGTTTTGCTGATTTGGTTTTTCTTTTTATTCTTTTTTAAAAGTTCTTAAATGGGATGATGCTCCAGTAGAGAGATGTAAAAATAAAAGATACCAAAATTTATTTTAAAAAGGATAGAAGGAAAGAAAGGAAATTGAGATGTAGTTTTAAAAGATAGTTACATTTTTAATAGTTAGAAATATAAGGGGAGGGAGGGAATAAAATAAAGCATGTAATAAGGTTTGAAAAATGCTAAGTAGAACTCTGAGGTTCTACCTCACTTCTATCACATTAGCAAGTATAACGTGACACAAAAAAAAGGAAAATGACAAATGCTGGAAGGACTCTGGGAAAACAGGTACATTAATAGACTGTTGGTAGAACTGGGAATTGATCCAGGCATTCTGGAAAGCAATTTGTATGCCTAAAAAAAACTATTTCAACTGTACTTACCCTTTGACCCAGTAAAATATCATCACTAAATTTATACCCCAAAAAGATCATAGTAAGAGGAAAAGTTTGACCCATATGTATGAAAGTATTTTAACTGTTCCTTTTGTTGTGGCAAAGCACTAGAAAACTTAGGGATTGACCTTCAGTTGGGGAATGACTGAACAAGGTATGGCCTGTGAATGTGATGGAATGCTATTGTACTGAAAGCAGTATTGAAGAAAATGGTTTTGGAGAAAACTTAGAAGACTTTTATGAACTAATACAGAGGAGATGATCAGAAACAAATAAGAAAAACTAAAGAAATCATTCAAAAAATGACCAGCCACAATTCCAGAGGACTCATTTAAACATGCTTTGAAGTCCTTCTGGAGAAGTGAAGGACTTGGAGTGTATATGAGATTTGTATTTGTGGACATGGGCAATGTGGGAATTTGCTTTGAAACATGATTTTTATTTTTTTCTTAATGAGGAGGAAGAAGTAAAAGGGAGAGAAAGCAGATCTTTGTGAAAATAAAATAAAATTTAACTTAATTTTAAAACAGAAAAGTCTGGCTGAAATTCTGGCAGGATTCCTATAAGAAAATGATTATAGAGAAAATTGGAAGTCTGGATTGGATGCAAGATAAAAATGTACTTGAATGCCAGGCTTAGAAGTTAGTCTTTTTTAGCTTGGCCTTGAGGAACAAGTGAAAGGTTTTGAGCAGGGGAGTAGTGCAGTAAAGAACTTTAATCTGTGAGAACCTGTGGGATAGAATAAATGGAAAAAGGCTAGAGTCAAGAAAACCTGTGAGAAGATAATGTAGCAATACAGATGAAAGATAATAAGGAAATACGAAGGAAGGATGATTGTGAAGATGACATTGATAGGACTTGACAGCTAATTGTTGAGAAAAAGGAGAGAGTCAAAGAATGTGAAGTTTTCTAGGCCACTGGACTAGAAAAATGGCATTACCATTAAATGGTGAGTTATGCTTTAGGTATTGAATTTAAGGTGTTGGTAGGAAATACAGAAGAATATGTGGAAGCAAGCCTGTGCAATTGTGAGAGTAGAAGAGGACAAGGGTAGGAGGGAGGTTGGAAATGGGTTTGAGAGCTGTTTTACAGAAGGCTAAGAGTTGAAATTGTTGTCGGTAATTCTCTAGAAAGAAAACATGGCAAAGAAAAGAACAAAGGGAAAAAACCTTCAGAAAAGTAAGCACTTTGGAGGCAGGAGGAAGAAAAGGGGCAAGAAGAAAGATCAAGGCAAGAAAGATTATTCCTTCCTCCCTTCCTCCTTTCCTTTCTTCCTTCCTTCCTCCCTCCCTCTCTCACTCCCTCCCTTCCTTCCTTCCTTCCTTCCTCCCTTCCTCCCTCCCTTCCTCCCTCCCTTCCTCCCTTCCTTCCTCCCTCCCTTCCTTCCTTCCTTCCTTCCTTCCTTCCTTCCTTCCTTCCTTCCTTCCTTCCTTCCTTCCTTCCTCCCTCCCTCCCTCCCTCCCTCCCTCCCTTCCTCCCTCCCTTCCTCCCTCCCTCCCTCCCTTCCTCCCTCCCTTCCTTCCTCCCTTCCTTCCTCCCTCCCTTCCTTCCTCCCTCCCTTCCGACAGTCAGGATTCAGTGACTTGACCAGGGTCAAACAGCTAGTAAGTATCTGAGACGTATCTGAGACTGTGTTTGAACTCCAACCCTGCAGACTTTTGAGAAACAGCATCAAAGGTCAAGAAGGATGAGGAGAAGCATCTTTGGGATTCTGACTTCAGAAAGCTAATTCTGTGGAGTGCTGTCAGTGCTATCCAATAAATTGGATATGAGGGTAGCTAGATGTCTCCTTTTAAGGTAGCAGACTTTTTCTCTCCAATATGTTTTGCAAGCAGTTTTTTTAATAAAACGAATAAGGAAAAATTCCCTACTCTTGCCCCCCTTCCCACCCCTCAACCCCACCATTTATTTCAATTTGTCAGAGATTTATAGTTTTGTTAATTTGGGTATTCTATCCATCAACAGACATTTCAAACTCCTTTACAACCTAGTAAATGAACTTTGAGAGTTGCTATGTCCAAAAGAATTAATCATCCTTCAGTCAAGCTGTTGAAGACTGAACAGAGCAAGTCTGTATTCAGAGACCTTCTGGCATGATTATTTCCTGTTAGAGTTGTCGTTGTCATTACTCTGACATAGCCTTAGAGGGAATTCTGGCTTACTTTGATACTGTAGTATGGTGGTATTAGATTAATTCTTCTTTACTCTACTGCCTTTTCCCCAAGAATGAGCATAAAAATGAGAAATAGTCTGTTTTTTTGGATCTGTCATTGTTAACCCAAATGGAGAATCCCTTATCTCTGACTAGCAGCTAATCTTAGAATTTAGAACTTTTTCTCTTGCAGAATCTAGGCTGCACACCACAATTAGGAGATAAAATCTTATTCTAGTTTCCCTAAAGTATTCCCAAATTCCCTAATGCAATTTTTCTTTTGGAATCCCCTTCAAACATAATCAGCATCTTTTATGTGACCATGTTTAACTATTTCCCCCCATCACTTTTGCTTTTAAATTGCCCCAAACTTAGGTTTAACTTTTACAGTTACAGAGTGCTGGTTTTTTTCAAGTTTTCCCCCCCTTTTTTATATTTTCTATAACATCAAAAACCTTATTTGAAGACAGCAGAAAAGTGTCTTAATAATGCAATATATTTTTTTCTTGCATGTATGTCCATCCTTCTTAATTAGATGGTCAGCATCTGGAAGCAGATTCTTTAGTTCTCTCTACATTTAGTTAGTCAGTGATAAATAAATGGATGTTTAGTGTACTAGGTGGTACTTCATCCATTATAGTTATGAGCTAAATGTGTGTCTGTTCCTTAAGAAAGAAAGATGTAAGTTAAACCTATCATCGTGATCACAGTAGATCAAGGGAAGTAGCAGTCCTGGTTTCAAGTTTCAACTTTGCCACTAACCTAGATATGTATGTATACGTATACATACATGTGTATGTATATATATGTGTGTGTGTATGCATGTGCATATATCTGTTTGTGTGTATTTATAAAATGAGGACTTTGGTCTTCGTCAGTGTTGTCAAACGCAAATAGAAATGGGACCATGTATCAGGTTCCTCCTAGGCTACATACTGCCTTAGAAAAACACTTAAAATTATTAAAAAAAGAACACTAATATTATATATGTTCTGTTGTATTTTTACTTTATTTTGTTGTTTCCCTGTTACATTTTAATCTGATTCCTTAGGTAAGTCTCTTTACCTCTGACTGTCCTCACTTTCCTCATTAATGCTTTCCTCCCAGAATTGTCATGAGGATAAAATGCTATGATATTCTTAAAGTGCTTTTGCACATCTTAAAACACCACAAATGCTAGCTTTTACTGCTGTGTACTTTAATATGTCTGGATGTAGTAGACATGGTATCTACAATCTTTTTGGTTTAATTTTTTGTTATAAACAGCAAACAGGAACATTTGCCCATGTGACGAACAGAAAAAAGAGGATTGTTTTTTAAATCGTGAATATTACATATTGTTTGTTTTTTAAAATGATATATTTAATTTAACACAGTACCAACAATGTTCTGTTTGTCTGTGTCCCATTCTGAATTTTCTTCTCCTTTCTGTACCTTTAAAAAAGATGTTTCATTGACCTCTTTTCGTTTGCTTTTTTTGATATTACTCACCACCCATCTCCCCCTTAAAAAAAAATCATTCCTTTGTAACAAATGGATCAAACAAAACAAGTCCATTTAATAATGGTGTCTGAAAATGTATATCTTAGTCCATCATCTCTTTACCAAAGGATGAGAAACAACTGCATCCATCACTCCTATGGAGTTGTAATTGGTTACTGCAGTGATCAAAGTTCTTAAATCGTAAAAGTTGAAATGTTTTTACATTATTGTAGTTATTTTAGAAATTATTCTCCTAGTTTTGTTCACTTTACTCTGAATCCTTTCCTGAAAATGTTTCATATGTCTCTGAGTTTATTCTTTTTGTCATTTCTTACAGCATTGTAATAACCTTTTTATTTATAAACCCTAATATGTTCAACCACTGATGGGCACCTATTTTGTGTTCAGTTTTTTGCTGCAATAAAAAGTGCTGCTAAAATATTTTTGTATGTGTTTTTCCCCCACTTTGACTTTTGTGGGATATATTTGCCTAGTAGTGGTATCACTCAATCAAAGAGTCTGCACAATTTAGGGTATAGTTGAAAATTGAATCACTTATAGTTTCACTAACACTGCCTAAATATGCCTGGCCTCCCTTAGAAATGGTTTTCATATGACTGATGATAGTATGCATTTTTTTCTTTTTTAGACTACCTCTTCATAGCCTTTCGTCATTTATCTGCTGAGAAGTTGCTATTCTAATATACAGCGTCTTAGGGTGACACTAAGAATTTGAGGACACCCTCTCTTTATATCCGTTTTCAAAAAAAATCTTATCAAAGACATTTACTACAAAGATTTTTCCCAGTTAAATGCTTTCTTTCTAAGTGTATTGACTTTTTTTTTAACAATATATTAAAGATTAAGTTTTGAAATAGGATAAATGAAAATACACTTCTTTAGCATTATTAAAAAATATTTTAGTTGCTATAGTTCTGAAAGTGTGATATTTGTTCCAAAAATGAATACTCTTTTAAAAACCAATGAAGATAATACTAATATAATGCTGACAACCACACAAGATCATTGATTCTGTTAAGTTTAAACATTTGACTTTGAATTTAATTCTAAAGGAATGGAAGAGTAGACATTGAAGTGAAGTTCTTTCTCCTTGGAAAAGGAGCTTTTGTGTGTGTTTCTTTTCTTTGACAAATTCCAAAATGATACCTTGAGTGAAAATCACCAACATTTACCAAAAGACAAATTTTCAAAATTTTTATTTGTTGTATAATTAAATTTTAGTTTTCTCCGATTCTATTGATTGATCACCAAGTCATTAAACTGACTTGAACAGTTTAAAATGTCAGTTTTAGTTGAATGAATGTATGAATGGAAAGCATGTAAAGCATGTAGAAGTCACAGAGAACAAGAAATCCAATGTTACTCCATGCTAGCAAGATAAGCAAGCAGGTATATAATGTGTAGGGCAACTAGGTGACATATTAGATAGAGCGCTGGGCCTGGAGTCAGGAAGACTCATCTTCTTGAGTTCAAATCCAGCCTGTGTGACACTGGGCAAGTCACTTAACCCCATTTGCCTCAGTGTTTTCATCTGTAAAATGAGCTGGAGAAGGAAATGGCAAACCACTCCAGTACCTTTGCCAAGAAAACCCCAAATGGAATCATAAAGTTGGACGCAACTGAAATGATTGAACAACAAAAAAGAAATTTTATCATTTTTCTGAGTCTTAAAAACTGTAAGTATAATGCCTAGCGTTGTACCTTATGAACTGTGGAAAACATGAAGATAGTCTACTGAGTGAACATATTTCATGGATCTGTACTCTTATCAATGAAAATATCTCCCTCCATCAGGATAGATCCTTAGCCCATCTGTGTCTTCTCATCCTGGGCAGTCTTCATCCATGTCCTTTCATAAATCCAACATAGAGGATCTCCATCACATTCTGATGGCTCATGAGTGTTCTAATATTCTGGAATGGCCACGAAGCATTTAGATTATTATCTTCACTCTCAGCGCGTGACTGACCCACCTTTTCTTCCTTGATGGTGTCCACCATCTGCATGGGACTCACAACATGCCCATGAACCAGTTTAAACTATAATTGATAAATATTTAACAAAATGTATAAAAATGCAATAAGCCATAGTTAATACCACATTTTAAAAATTCAGTCTGTAAATGGCCTGTAAGGGACCCTTATATATGGATTAGTGGCCTCTGTTTTTTGTTTTTTTAACCCAGTTGGACACCAGTGTTTGATCCATTCTTTCATTTTAAAATATTTCAGCCTCACACGTCCTTTTCTGTTGTCCTTTGGATAATCTGCAGTTTTTGATTCTTCTGAGCCTATAGTGTTCCATGAGCTAAGGCCATGTGTCATCACTAGGATTTTATTTTAGGGGAGAAAACTACCTGTACCCATGATTTCATAGACTTAGGGTATATGTCAAAGGAAGGAAATGGCCTAAGTAATTTTTTATTCTACTACTCTTTTCTGACATTTTTAAGCTGTCTCTATGTTAGGAATATTGGTGTTGAAAGACACTTTTTGGTGGCTTTGAATCAGCAGCAGAATGCTTTCCAGCTTAGTATTTTTTTCTCCCCTAACATTGAATTCTAGGCCCAGTTCATTGTTTATAACAGATGTTTTATTAGACTAATTCAGTGGACTGCTAATGCAGTTACACATCTTATATTGAACATTCTTTTTCCACTTACTTTTTTTCTGCATTTATTACTGAACCATCATTTTGGGGTCACTGTGGATCTTATCAAAGAGACAATTCATAACCATTACCACCAGTATCATTCACATTGGGCTTGAGCGAGATCTATTTGTAGGGATCCTTCTTTTTTGGATTTTGAATAAGTGGTAGACTTATTCATGTGGTAGACATCTTTTGCAAGCTTATATCTTCCTATTTTGTGCTTCCCTTGTTATGAAAATCAGAGGATGCATGAAGATCATCTCTGTTATGGCTTTTTCGCAGACACATTGTCTCTCATGCCAGGAAGACATTCCCTTCTTATCTTTACTTCTCAGCATCTCAACTTGGATTCCAGTTCTAATGCCTTTGTTATCTTTAAGTTACCTTGGGTCACGCTTATGTGTATAGGTTGCATTCTCCTAATAGAATGTAAACTTCTTGAAAGGCAGGAATCATTTATTGATTTATTTGTTTGTTATGACGATGGCATCCAACACAGTTCATACATATTAGATGCTTAATAAAAGTTTGAATTGGATTGAGGGAAACCATTTACTCCTACAGAATTTTAATTAACTAAATAGAATTGGAAGGTAGTATTTAAATAATAATCTTTAATCTTTTAAAATTGCATTATTATGCAATTTTACATTATCAATCAGTATTTAACGAATGCTCCTTGTTTTCCTAGTGCTCCGCTAAATGGTATGTGTATGTAGCAGATACAAAAGTTCCCCTTGCATACTTAAAAAAAATGAAGGCTACCTGGAGATTGGAAATTATCACATAAGAAATTCCACTGTTAATTATACTAATAATAATTCACACTTTAATAACGCTCCATCATTTTACAGATTGCTTTCCCAACAACAGCTTTGTGAAATAAGAATGGCTCAATGTGATCTTCTCGAAGTATGGTGGGAATTTGGATAATAGTAATAATTAGTAACAACCATAATACTTGCATAGAAATTAAAGCAAATTTGATTTATAGATAGTATTTCATTTTATCCTTACCATAACTTTGGGAAGTAGGTGCTGATGCTTTGCCCCATTTTCCACATGAGAAACTGAAGCACAAAGATGTTTTTCCAGTCACATCATTAGGAAATGTATGAGGTTAGATTTGAACTCAGGTCTTCCTCATTTCAACTTCATTACTCTTCAGTGAGCCAGCTGGCAAGAAGGAAGGTGGGATGGGGGAGTAAGAGAAGAAGCCGTTTTATGGAGCCTATTGCGCCCCATATACTGAGCACTTTACAAGTACTATCTTTTTTAAATAATTACTGGAGTAGTCAGAAGATTTTATGGAAGAAATGCATCTGAAAGATAAATATGCATTTGGTAAGGTTAGCAAAAAAAAAAGCAGGATGTTCTAGTTGGGAGTAGCATGGAATACAGTGAGGGGAAGGGAGTAAGAGCAGCTCATTTTGTGAAAGATGAACATATGGATACTGTTGATTTAGTATATTAAAGTATAATATTAAGTCCTTATCAGTTCAAATAATAAATCTCTTACCTTATGCTACATTAGTATTGCTTATTAAATGTAATTAATATTTTCTATTCTCTGTTTTTTGTTAGAAGAAAAACTAAAGGCAAGGCACCGCTTCCTCCAGCTGAGACTAAGTGTGTTGATGTTTCTTCACATGAGTCAGTAGAATCCTCTAATTTCATCATGGAACAGAAAGAAAACATGATAGAGAAAGACATTGAGCTCTCTGTGGTTCTTCCGGGAGATGTGATCAAATCCACTACTGTTCATGGCAGGTATGCAATCTAATAGGATGCTTAGATGTGACCTATTTCAATCTTTGTGTGGGATGACTTTTGACCATCTTATTTATTATCTCTCATTTTAGCAGTAGTTTACTAATTATTTCCATTAATAAGTAGGCTATGAAATGTCTCCTGAAGGATTTTCTTTCAGTCCCTAGCACTGTCTATACATTGAATTTTTCTACATTCTCAGTCAAATACTTTGCCTTGAATTCAAAGCTATTTCATATCTTTCATTCCAGACTTTAGAAAGCTTAAAAGAAAAGCCCCTTCTCCAGAAAAAAAGGTTTGCAGGCGTGCTGGGTTTTTTAGATTACGTGTAAACTGCACTAATACTGCATTCCAACAACTTCAAAATAACAAAAACTTTACTTCTCTGACTCTTCATTTAGGTTTAAGTTATTTCTTTCCGTATATGTAAAAATAAGCTGTCAATGTAAAAAGAATTGATAGATTTTCACCACTTCGTTGAACAGTTTAGTCATTTGTTTACTAGTATGTAGGTAAGTTAACTGGAAAGATTAAAAATAAAATTTTAACAAAGCAAGAGGTGAAGATTTGATTTAGAGTGCTGATATTCTTAAAACCCATACAAAAATTTAAAAGTGGGACAAAGCCAAATCTGAGTTGCCATGCCTTTCTCATGTGGAAGATTACTTTGAACAGTCAGTATTCTCGACCTTTCTCTTCCTTTTGGCTTCAGCTGCCTGAATATTATCACTGAGGGTGTTCTGAAGACATAAGCTTCCTAAGCTGCCTTCATCTTAGTATATTCACAATTACAGTACATAATAAAAACTAGATGAGCAATAAAATGGGGTACTTAAGTCTTGTTTGGGCTAGTTCTGTCTAGGAGAAACATGTTCTTGAGATAACATGACAGCTTTCCACCTTCATTTTAGGATTTATCTCCATAATTAGTAGCATTTTGAGTCATGAAAAGTGAATGAGAATAGGAGAGATGTGTCTTTTTTCTTTTTTTTGGACCGGATCTACGGTTTTATTCATGTGGGGAGCTCCAGTTGAGAAATTTCTTCTGTCAGTGCAGAGGAACACATCTTCTGCAACTCATCAGAGTTAAAGGTTATGTGACTTGCTCAGTCGCATAGCCAGTATGTGTCAGGGGCAAAAAGCCTACTCTTCATCTTTTACTTCTTCTGGTGTGTAGTATATTGTGTGTTAAGCCACTTGTGGTCAGAGACAGAATTGAACTCAAGTCCTCTTGATTCCAAGGCCAGCTCCTTGTCTGCCATATCACAATGCCTAAGGCCATGTAGCCCTAAAAATGCCTGGTGTTCAGAGCATTGGGCCCGTCCCAATTTCTGTCAATACGGGGCAGATTTTACTGAGATGGAAGCTAGGCCATGATGAGTAGGAAGGCCATGAGAGTGACCTGAAGAGCCATAGTATGGTCCCATTAAAGGGCAAATATTCAGAAGGAAACTTTAAAAGCCGAAGTAAAGAGGGATTCTGTGTAAACAGGTGTAGCTAACCATATTTAATTAGCTAAGTAAAAAAAGAAAAAATAATAAATGCTGTTGACTATCAGTGCTAAGAGGAGTCTATTTTCTTAGCTTACTGCTTCCTCATTCTTAGCCATCATCATCCACTGAATTCCAGAATACTTTTCCGCCTTCTTTGGGAGACAGGATTGAAATTAGAATCTGCAAGACCTCAGTTCAAATTCATGACGAAGGGGAAGTTACTTAACCTATGTTTTCCTTAGTTTCCTAATCTATAAAATGGGAACTATAATAGTGCATTTGTCCCAATGTGTTTTAAGAATCAAATTAGATAATATTTGTAAAGCACAGCCCCTGGCAATAGTAGGTGCTTACTTAAGTGCTTGTTTCCTTGAGTTATGTCCCATGGGAATATTAAGATGGCAGTAAAATTGCCGTGTATGTTATCAGTGAACAGTGACCCCCAGGGTGTGTGCTGGGTGTTGGACTGTTAGCCTCTGTTTTCAGAGCAAAGCTGCAGATGTCCAGGCTGGTGATAACCATCTGCACTGTGGCTACAAAGCACCCCAACTTTCTTTCCTGTATTACTTTTCTCTTGTGAGCTACAGTAAGCAGGCACTGGATTTCTTTTTCTTTTTTAATCTCTGTGGTAGTACTGATGGCCATTTCAGAGTGATAGGCAAAATGGTTTTCTTGGTATTACCGGTTGCCTCTTTGGTCAGAAAAAGCAGCTCTTGACCATTTATGCAAAAAATAAGGGAAGAATTGATATCATTGTTTCCAGTTTTTTATGGGCTTTTCTCTGTCTGGGTTCAGTATTTTAATTCTTTTTCAGAAAACACCGCTTCATACAACCGTACTGATAGCAATGTTAGCTGCATCAGTCCCATCAGGGATTGAGAAGAAGCAATGTGTTGCAGTGCCGAGTCTGGATTCCTAACTAGGTTGAAATCCAGTTGAATTAGAAACTTAGTTGCTCTCTGCCTCAGTTTCCTCCTCTGTAAAATGGCACAGTTATTCTACCTACCTCCAAGGGTTGCTTAGAAAATAAAATGAGATATTTGTAGAGTGCTTTGCCAACCTTTGAGCACTGTAAATGACACAGCGGATAAGGGAGCTGGGCTTGGAGTCCGGAAGACCTCAGAATCTTGCCTTAGACACTCCCCAACTTATGACTGCAGGCAAGTCATTTAAAATCTTTCAGTGCTCTGTTTGTTCATCAGCATAATGAGGATAATTATAGCACCTACCTCACAAGAGTTGCTGTAGGGATCAAATGAGTTAACATATGTCTGGGAAGTAGCTAGTATTTTGCGAAGCTTAAAGGGCTGTCCATATAAATGCTACTTACTGCTGTTGTTATTTGTTTTTAATGTGATACAAAATGAGCATCTAACCGATCAGAGAAGAGGAGAATTCACACCCTGTAGAACCACAACCCTGTGTTTTTCTCCATGTCTCCTTCCTTTCTAACTCTCGAGGCCATGCTTTCAAATGCAGCCTCCCAGTTTAAGAAATACATAGAGAGAGGAGCCATTCTACCCTATCCAAGAATGCAAGACCTTGTTTCTACCACTGTAAACCTTTGGAGGGACATACTAATCCATAGAGCTACACCACTATATATATATACTTTTTTTTCCTTTTGAGGTGGAGTGGAACCAGCATATGATCCTCTTTCTTTTCCCTCTTGCCCTGCCTTAAACTGAACTTGAGAGTGATTTATGCTGTGGGATACACCCTGACTCTCTCATGCTTGTGGTACAATAGTGGCCATAGTCTTACTGGTTAAGTGTGTAATTTTAACTAGTAGTGATTAACTTAAGTGACTGACTCAAGACCATTTCAGATGGAGTACGGTGCCATCTATTGGTTAAAAGCAGTATGCCAAAGAACTAAGTTTGGCCAGTAGAGGGAATGTTGCTTGCTTTTAAAAAGCAGGTTCTGAACTTTGACAATTTCAAAATAAAAATATAATACATTTTCTAATTTCAAAAACTTATATAAATAGTGCCACTATGTGCTAGGTGCAAGTACTTTATAATGATTATCTCATTTGATTCTCACAATAATTTTGAGAGGTAAGTTCTATTATTAGCCCCATTTTAAAGATGAGGAAACTGAGACAGAGGGTAAGTGACTTGCCCAGGGTCACATGGCTAGTGTCTAGGGCCAAATTTGAACTCGGTTTTGTCTATTCAGTATGCCACCTCC
Organism: Bettongia penicillata ogilbyi; assembly: GCA_023548195.1. Taxonomy (NCBI): domain Eukaryota; kingdom Metazoa; phylum Chordata; class Mammalia; order Diprotodontia; family Potoroidae; genus Bettongia; species Bettongia penicillata. The sequence goes on along the minus strand of JAJHZJ010000610.1, from coordinate 2,721,458 downwards.
AAAATTTATCTCGATGACAGTAAATTTATAATGAGTATATATGTCCTGGAAGAATTGTGAAATTGTCTAAGGATAATGCAATAAAATGAGAAAAGTATATTCAGATGTGATCCTTTCATTTATTCAGGAAGCATTTATATAACACCACTACATGCCAGGTAGCATGGCATTGGTGAGGATAGAGCCCAGTAGATTTGGGTTCAGGAACCTATTTCTAACAGGTACTAACTGTGCAATCATTTAACTTCTCAGTGCTCTGGGTACCTCTTTAAACCTCAGAATTACACAGAAGGTATCAGGAGTCTAGGAAATCTGTTCCTGGAATTCCTAACCTTTTTCTTCCTTTTACCAGAGGATACTTCTCAGAATAATATTTTTAAATGCACAAAATAAAATATATAGGATTAAAAAGGAATCTAATTATATGGAAATACAATTATCAGAATATTTAAAAACAAAAACAAAACGCATATGTGCCTGGTTAATACACCACTGCTCTATACCAGTGAGCTTACATATCCTGTCCTCCCTCTCCAGTCTTCTGTGCTAGGTACTGGGAATACCAAAACATTATCAAAATATTACTTGAGGGGCAACTTGGTGGTGCAGTGAATAGAGCCCCAGCCCTGGAGTCAGGGGGACCTGAGTTCAAATCAGACCTCAGATACTTGACACTTACTAGCTGAGTGACCTTAGGCAAGTCACCTAAACCTTGCCTCCCCCCCCCAATAAAACTATTACTTGGTGTAAAGGAGCTTATTATGTTCTATTCAAAGAAAAACAAGTGCCTAGAAGATTAAATACAAAATAGGTACAAAGTAATTTGCAGAGAGAGGTAGTGCAGGGATCAGGATCAGTTTCCAGTATTAGGGCAGCACTTTGCTTCAGTCAAAGGAAGGTCAGTTGTATATAAACAGACTCATCTTCCTGAGTTCAGGTGTCGCCTCAGATACTTATTAACTGTGTGACCTTGGTCAAGTCATTTAACTCTGTTTGCTTTAGTTTCCTCATCTGTAAAATGAACTGGAGGAGAAAATGGCAAATTGCTCCAGTATCTTTGCCAAGAAAACACCAAATGAGATCACAAAGAGTTGGATATAACTAAAAACAGTGATGACAATTAACAGCCGAATGGAGTGCTAAAGAGTCAAGTTGGGAAGGAAGTGCATTGGCAAACATACAAGTCAGCCAGTTGGATTAGATGGAGGGAGAAAAAACTAAGCTTAGAAAGGTAGACTTAAGCTTTATCTGTGTGATGTTTGTGAATCTCACATCAACTTAGATTCTAGACCTACTCTAATTTATTACAAGTGAACAGAAATTTAATCTACTGATGAAATGTAATGCTCTTTAAAACTTCGGAGAGGTAAAGGATTAATTTAATATCGTGTGCCCCTTGAAAATGTTAGTAGTTAAGTCAAGCTGTCAGCAAGCAATTTACTCATCGTTGACTATTGCTGGGCACTGTGCTAAGCTTTGGGGATGCAAATAAAAGCAGAAGGAAAGAACCCCTGCCCTCAGGAAATGTATTCTTTAGTAGAAGAAGACAGCAAAAAGAAAGAAATGTGGAAGAAGGTACCTGTGCAGAAGAGGCATGGTAGAGAAAAAAGCCTAAAGAGTCAGGAGTAATGAAGCAGTGAATATGGTGGTCCTGGGTCCTTACTTCAAGGAGAAGCTATTGGAGGAGCCTACCAATCAGAGGAAAGAGCCATAGTGGAGGAAGGACCTATCAGGGAAACCAAGGCATGCTGGGGCATGGTGGGAAAAGGAATCTGGGAGGGTCCAAAGTCAAGAGGGAAGTGAAAGGAGTGAGAATTTTTACTGCCTGTGTGCTAGTTACTTTGTACCTGGTTGAGGAGGGGGGAAACTGTGTGAGTATCTGACAAGATTGATTGATTAGGTTGGAGGAATATTGCCTTCCTAGGGGTGTTATCTTGGGACTCCTGTAGACTTGTCTTCTGTTCTCCCAGCATCAGCCTCCTGCAATAGAACCCTTTTGGAGAGGGGCAGTACTGTTAACACTAACAATAAAAATAATAACATTCTATATAGTGCCTGCTATGTATGAAGCACTCTGCTAAGCACTTTACAAAAAGGCTCTCATTTGATCTTTACTACAAGGTAGCTACTATTGTTATTCCCATTTTATAGTTTAGAAAACTGAGGCAAACAAAGATTACATGACATGCCCAGAGTCACACAGTTACTGCTTGAGGTCAGATTTGAACTTGACTCTTTCTGATTCCAGGCCCAGTGCTCTAGCCATTACAGAGAGGCTACTAACTTGGGTCATTTAGAGATAATTTCTCATCAGTGAGTTCCCTAAACCAGTGGGGTCAAACTCAAATGGAAACAAGGGCCACTATACTGTACATAAAGATCTCTACTCTCAGAAAGCTTATATTTTATCGGGGAAGACAGCATGTAATGCATACATGCTCGTATACATATGCACGTGTGCACATCACATACTTATACACATATATGCAAGGGTGTACTCATAAATGTTTAACAACTGGCTTTCGGGGGTGATACAATGTAAGCATGACAGACTTAAATTTAATCTGTATTAACATTTTCTCCATCATTTTCCTGTCTAGACAATTAACAAAATAAGTCAAGCTCTGATTTGTAGCATTTGCTGATTTCAGAGATGTAAATGTTCTAACCGAAATCTTAATAATTGACCCTCAAACTCAAATATAAACACCTCACTAAATTGTACAGAAAACCTCATGCTGACTTAGAAAACTACATACTAACCATATCTATGTTCTCTTGCATTTTTTAGTTTTTTTATTAAATATTTTTTGATTGCATTTTAATCTCATTATTTGGGAGTGTTGCTGCCTGCTGGGTGTTTGACATGTTTTTCATAGACTATTGAAATCCCCAGTGTGCTAACCCTAATAAGTCATGAAATTAAAAAAAAAAAACTTAAACAAAAAAAGAAAAATATTAAAGTTGCACATCACACCTTTGCTCTTTTAGCTTTCTTTGAATGAAAGTTGGCAGCTTTGAAATGCTGTCTTAAAAGGGACACAAAATAGCTTATTTTGCACGTACTTGATATATAAGTGAAGTATTTAAAGTTTATGAACAGCATCCAGTAAAATCTAGAAATTATAAATTTAGAAAGATCTATAGGATATTATCACTATGACTACTTATAATATTAATAATTTATCATCCCATATTTTAAAAAATAGTATTTCTCTAGGACTTGGACCTATTTTTCTTCTGTTTAGACAATTTCAGTTGTTTTCTATGGCTTTGAAATGAAAAGAAAACTCTCTTTTAGAATTTAAGGCCCTCCACCAGGGTGAGTGCCTGGCTTCCTTTCTGGTCTTATATCATACCACCCTCTTCATAAACTCCATATTCCAGGAAAACTGGACTAATAATCATCTCCAAAATTCAGTGCTCCAACTCCAATATCAGTGTTGCCTCTATATATTCCCCTGTGCATGTAATGTAGTCCTTCCTTAATTGCATTTCAGAACTTTTACTTTTTTCTGTGATTCAGCTTAAATGCCACAGCCTCTGAGAAATTTTTCTTAATTACCCCAATGTTCTTGGTACTACACTTAGTTGAGATCCCTGGACACACAACTTTCTTCCTCCTAAGAGTTTCTGGAGTCCTACCACAAATGATCCCCCCTCCCACCTCTTCAAAAACAATATCTGACATTTCCTGCCTCCAGGCTGATTCCTAAGGCCCATGGGCCAAGCAATGGCCAGGTCTCTGTTCTTAACTGCCATCTCCTGCCTCCTGACCTAGCACCCAGACTTCTCATGATGTACAGGCTGCCATGAGGCAAGCTTCCCAATCCCAAAGCAAGGTTCATAACCTTGAAGGATAATCTGGAACCTTTGCATCACCTGCCTTTCTTAGTGCCCCAGTAGTTAACTTATTCCTACTCCATGCTTTTGCCGCTGCAGAAGTACTGAAACCTGAGACTGCTTATGCACACTCCCTTCCCCAACACCTCCAGCTGTACATTCCATCATTTCCTACTCCACTTCAGCCCTACATCCCAACTCTGCAGGACAGCTAGGTGGTGCAGTGGATAAACACCAGTGCAGGAGTCAGGAGGACCTGAGTTCAAATTTCACCTCAGATACTTGATGCTCACTAGCAGTGTGACCTTAGGCAAGTCACTTAACCCCAATTGCCTCATCCTGGGTCATCTCCAGTCATCCTGATGAATATCTGGTCACTGGGTTCAGATGACTGTGGAAGAGAAGTGAGGCTGGTGACCTGCACAGCCCTCCCTCACTCAAAACAAAGTCAAATGCAAGTCATGTCATTATTTCTCTGATGGCATGGTTGTCTTTGGCAACGAAAGACTATTACACATCCCAACTCTAGAACTGTCTTCCCCTCCCATGGTGTCTCTGGAGCTCCTGTTCCATAATTAACAAACTTCTCATGTTTAACCTCTTCCTTTCTCATTCTTCATGCTCTAAGATCTAGCATCTCTCCTGATGATGCTGTCACATGGTCGTCCTTTTCTATACTGCTTGCACTTCTCTCCTAAGCATGGTTTCACTTACCCACTGTGCAAGAATCAGAATAATAACCCTTTTCTTGAGGTTTCCATTTCTTTTATTACCGTCACTCAGCCACCTCTCCTCCTTTGAGATTCATGCTATCCAAATTGATCACCCCATCCAGGCTGGGTAACCATTATCTGCCAAACCTCATGACGTTGTCCCTTCTTTCTCAGTTAATGCTTTAACTCAGTCCTCCTCTCAGCTCCAATTCCATTTCTTATACTTCTACGTACATCAAATGAGATAGTATGTAAAGCACTTTACAAACCTTAAAGCTATCCGTAAATGATAGGTACTATTGTTTTCATCTTTGGTGTGGTTGTAATTAGTGTACGTATTGATGTCCCCTCACATACTCTGACTTAGCAATCACTCAGTCTGTTTACCGACCAGTCCTGCTCCTCTCTCCCTCAGCTACACAATTGTTGAGTTGTTTCACTTGTGTCCAACTCTTTATGACCCCCTCTTTGGGGTTTTCTGGGCAAGGATACTGGAGTGGTTTGCCATTTCCTTCTCCAGCTCATTTTACAGATGAAGAAACAGAGGCAAGCAAGGTTAAGTGACTTGTCCAGAGTCACATACCTATTAAGCTTCTGAGGTCAGATTCGAACTCATGAAGATGAGTCTTCCTGATTGCAAGCACAGTGTTCTATTATTGTGCCATCTAGCTGCCCCAGCCACACACAAGGGAGATAGTCATATCTTGGATCTTTATCATCACTTGCAAGTATTCCATTTCCATTTTTGTGAACTCAAAAATGTCATTATTTATTTGGTCATAATATTTTATCATTCTCTTTTTTCTCCTGTATCTTATGAATGCTGTGTTTTTCTTTCTTACCTTGACCTCTGATGCCTCCATCTCTCAGTATTTTCCCAGGTTCTTCTTTCCCAATCCGACCCTTGACTATTCTAAGCTCTTGAATTTACCCTCTTGGCCTTTCGCTGACTACACCTTGCTGCACCTCAACCATTTGTGTCCTTTTACATCTCCTCACTCTTTAATATGTTTTCATTACTTTGGATTTTCTTGGGTACGGAAGTGACCTGCTCTCCCACTACCATGGCTTCTGAAATAGATAAAATAAGGGATTCTTTAGGGCACAGATTTTTAGAGAAGTTAAATACCTCATCTAAAAATGGTGGTTGAGCCTAGGTTTTCAAATCTGGTGCGTTTCCTACTATATACACCTCATTATTGGTTTAGATACTTTGCAGATTTCAGATTACTTCTTACTTCTATGAACTCATGAGATCCACACTTGGTCCCTGTATTGTAGACATGAGTCAACCTTAAGCAGGCTCTGAAAAAGAACTATTTTCAGTGGTCCTTAATATCAAGTATGCTCTTGGTGACCATAATTGTCTTTATTTTACAGCAAACCCATGATGGATTTGTTAATATACCTTTGTGCACAATATCATTTAAACCCATCAAGCTATACAATTGACCTGTTATCAGCAGAAAAAATGCCCATTAAATTTAAACCAAACACACCAATTGGAATGCTGGAAGTGGAGAAGGTAATTCTAAAACAAAAAAACCTGGATAAGAAGAAGCCCACACCAGTGATACCAGAGGTAAGAACCATCATTCCAATTTTGATGTCGTAGTGTAAGTTAAGAAAAATGTCATATTATGCATGGTTGATTTTCAGTCATCAATAATACTTTATTATTGTTTCATTGAAAACACATTTGGTGAATGGAACATTACTGAAAAGATAGCATCAAGTCTCAAGCGCATAATCTATTGGGGGAAAATTGTTACTAAGAGTCATAGATAGGCAGGATTTGGGAGAATCTTTTCAAGTGTTAGACACCTTTAGGCCCAAATTAGATCATGCTTTGCCAGCTTTTCAAATTAGTTGCATTACAAACATTCCTAAGAATAATTTAAAGTAAATATTTACTGTTCTAAAACTATTTAAAATATTATTCATATAAATATTTCCTTAAACAGATAAAACAACAGTAAACCATAAATTACTTTTTTATGATAAAACAACAGTAAACCATAAATTACTTTCAGTGTGGGCTATTCTGTTGTCTACGTAATTTTCCTTACATATTTTTTTAAAGTTATATTTCATGTTAGTGACCTTTTTTGTATTCATTTTCTAAGTGAATCAATTGCTTTGTGCAGTATAGAATACAGAAATATACAGAATATAGAATTCTGTACAGAATACAAAAAATATAGTGGTCATTAACTATATAAATCTGTGTTACTTTATGGAACATAAAAGTTTCTATATTAAACAGATATAGCATTCACAGAATAAAGCTTATGGTATAGGCTTAATAAACATAATATCACTAATTGGAAAACTTTTCTTAAATTTCCTTCATTTTTAATAAAGTGAGTTTGTTATTAAATTATATTTTTTGATGTCTTTTCTCTTTTTATGTCACATTTGTTTATAGATATATCCCTTCACCACCCCTTGTAACTAAGAATTTTAAAAGAAAGAAAAAAGCATAACTAACCATCACATTGAATACTGACAATATATAGAATATTTCCCACTGATAGTTCCCTTAGTTCTGCTATGAGGAATGAGAGATTCATTTTCTCAATTTTCCTCTAATCTCAGCTGGATTATTAAAGTTAAATAGCATTTGATTTCATTCTTTTCTTCCCATTTATATTTGAGGGGCACTATGGGATATTACTAGCACTTCTGGTGTGAATCCTCATCAGGGCTGCTCATCTACCTTTGGTGTACACCTGGTCACCCAGCTGTCATCTCTGGCTCCAAGAAGCTGTATGTAGCATGGACAACAGCCACACCCTCATAAATGGTTTTGACAGATGGGATAAAATGGGTTGAAGGTAACTGACAGCTAGACCAGATCAAGTACACACAGAAGAAATACTCTGTGATAAAAACAACATAGTTTTAACATCACTGAAGAATTAATTTTCAAGATACAAGGGGATATAAAAAATGTGTGAGGAAAAAAGTTATATAAAGTATTATTAACAAAAAATTGAGCAGATCTCAGCAATTATAATTCATATCCTTGCTTTTTATCTCTTTGAAATGTTTATGAAGCATTGCAAAACACCAAGTAAAATAGTAGAATATGTCACTATATTAAAAAAAAAATAGGAGAATTTGTCCTTAATGACCAAGTAGGATGGATAATTGGATTCATATCCGTACCTTGGAGAAGTTGGGGCAGCTGGGTGGTACAGGGCCTGAAGCCAGAAAGACCTGGGTTTGATTCTGGCCTCAGATACTTGCTAGCTGTGTGACCCTGGGCAAATCACTTACTCTGTTTTCCTCAGTTCCCTCATCTGTTAAATGAGCTGGAAAAGAAAATGGCAAAACACTCCAGTATCTTTGCCTAGAAAACCCCAAAAGGGGTCATACAGTGTTGGACTAGGTTGAAAAAAAAAAAAACAAACCTAAATCCATACCCTTACAGCATATACCAAAATAAATTTTAACTGGATCATCAATCAAAATATATTTTTGAAATCCTGTCAAAAATGGAAGGGAAAAGAATCATGAACTTCTTAACTATGTGGAGCATGGATTAAATACTATATCAATTCAGTTTAACAAATATTTATGAAATACTATTGGTACTTGGGACAAAAATAAAACCATACATATTCTCATACACCAATTAGTATAGTACAAGGAAAATTGAATTGGGAGAAAATATTACTAACTCAAGGAGTCAAAAAATCACATGGAAGGAGGCATCTGAATCTAGCAAGTATTTGACATGGAGGAAAAGGAAGTTTGAAAGTCTCTTATGGAAAGGTCTCCCTCATGCATGTTAAGATCATAAAAGATTTTTTTTTTCTCTTTGGAAAACAACTTTGAAAGGCTTAAGAACTCTAATCAATGCGATGTGTAACTATGCTCTCAGAGGCTCTACAGTAAAGCATGTTACCTGATTCTTGTCAGAGAGCTGTCGGATATAAGGTGCAGAAAGAACTATACATTTTTGGCCTGGGGAAATAGAGATCATCTGAGAGTCCTTTATAGGTGCACCGGAGTGAACTTTAATTGATCCTTTCAAATACAAGGGATGCATGTCCTTGCCATGGGTACTTAGCAAGGTGATGGTATTCACAAAGTCTAAGAGGAAGAAGGATTCCCCTTGGATCTTATGGTTTTCTGTGTGCTTTGTAGCTGTTCGTTTTTTGCATCAGATCCCAGTATCCTAAAAGGCTTCTTCATTGAGCTATCTGTGGCTACTCAGAGAAATCAATCTAGTCCACATAGGAGGTAAAAAACCCAAATGAATAGAGATTACCTTTTTAGTTTATATTTTGACATGAAATTAAATTGTTAAGCTATATTCTATGAGCATGTGTGCAGTAAACTGTACCCAGGATGGGTTAAGATAATTCACACCCAAATATAAAGAAACACAAATTAAGATAATTCACAACTAAATATACAGATATGTATAAAATGTTAAGCACTTGAATTAGAACGGAGACCTCATATAAATCCATTAATTAGGAAAGCATTAGCAAAAGATATATTTCTGTAATAGAGTAGAAAAATTTATCTTTGCATGTTTTCTAATTTTAAAATAGTAAAAGGAACAAGTTAACTCATTAATTAGTCTATCTTAAACTTTGTTGAATCAATCAGTTATCAGTTATTAAGGGTCCACAGTGTGCTGAGGAAATTAATATATCTTGTGGTTTGATGCTGAAGTACTATAAATTATACTAAATTGATACATTTGGTTTAAAGACTTGTAGAACTAGGAAAAAATTGATCAAAATAACTTTTAAATGTAGAAATAAAATTAGTCTTAATTTTGTGAATATAGCTAGGAAGATGAGTTCTAGGTTTCCAGGTCATTCTTTATTAGTTTTTATTTCTTACTATGGCTGCTAGGTGGCACAGTAGATAGAGCACTGGATTTGGAACCAGGAATACCTCATCTCCCTGAGGTCAGATCTGACCTCAGACACTTACTAGCTGTGTGACCCTGGCCAAGTCACTTAATCCTGTTTGCCTCAGTTCATCATCTGCAAAAAGAGCTGGGGAAGGAAATGGCAAAGCACTCCAGTATTTTTGGCAAGGAAACTCCAAAAGGGGGTCACAAAAAGTCAGACACGACTGAAACAACTCAACGACAATAACCAAAACATGGCTATGACTTTAATTCTTATATTTTATTTCAGCAAACTGTACGAGTAGTGATAAATTACAAGAAAACGCAGAAGACAGTTGTACGAGTCAGTCCCCATTCATCCCTTCGAGAACTTACCCCTGTAATCTGTAGTAAGTGTGAGTTTGATCCTCTGCACACCATATTGTTGAAGGACTACCAGTCTCAGGAACCTCTTGACCTGACGAAGTCCTTTAATGACCTTGGACTACGAGAACTCTATGCGATGGATGTCAGCAGAGGTGAGACTGTATTGTTTTGTTTCATTTGATAGTTGATGTATCATGTGTCTTCTCTACTTCTTGACTGCTGAGTTAATAAAAAATTAGTATATACTGTGGGACAAGAAGTAAGGGAAACTGAACCATAAAAACATCACTGATTTCAAATGAGAAACTGAATTTCTCAGCTAAAGTTGATAATTTCCATTTCTCATCAACTTAAATTTTTTGGCTAAGAATGGAATAGTTAACACAGCTTCTTAGATTTAAACTGAAAAAAAGAGTAACATCTTTTGAATTCCTTGTTCTCCTAATAAAGTGTGAACTGCTATTGACTGATTAAAGTTCCATCTGCATTCATTTATTTCATTTAAGTTGACCAATATCATGTTAAATATGTCTTAAACCTACCATCTAACGTTGTTTAAAAAAATATGATTTTTTTATACTTGGAGTATAAAAAGTATTCCATGCAACTTTTAACACATGATAAAATAATTTCATGTTCTAACATTTGAAGATTTTTAAAGTATTGCTTGAGAATACTTTCTTAATGTATAAATAAATACAAACATTATGTATTCCTAATAAATACTGATACTATTGTTTGGATTTGCAAAATAATTTTTTTTGTATTCTTTTGAAGGAAATATTTTTTGTAGAAAGAAAACAATTATTCTGCCTTGAGAAAATATTAATACTTCCCCTAAGAGGGTGTTAAGATATAATTTACACCCCTTTCTTTGACACAATAACGTTTTGAACTTGAACAAATGTCATTAATTCACCTTTTTTTACCCCCTTCCTCTATAGCTCCTTCTGTTACTGACTTCAGTTTATCATCTTTACAAGGTAAGAGCTATGGATTTGGGTTTTTAATATTACACACAGTTGGTAGAGTTGTGTCACACCATGACATTTCTACTTATTGGTCACTGGGTAAATTGAAGTATGTGTAAGTTCTAGAATACTTGCTGATTTTACAAATTGTTACCAACAAGGTCACAGCCAGCTTAAATGCTTTGGTAGCTTATGGATTTTAATTTAGAGTAGCATTGATTTCATTCACTCAAATGTGCTTTCAAAAGTTCCCAGTCAGATTCTGAAAAATGTGTTACATAGATTGTTTGCACTTTCTGAACTTGCTATTATCAGAATTTGAAAACTCGAAGGCACCTTCAGTGTTTTCCAGTCCAGGCTCCGATGAAGTTCAGGAGCCCTGCTGACAATATGCTTAATAGATTGTTAGCCTCCTGCGGTAGTGAGCTCGCTAGCTTACAAAGCATATCATTCCATTTTGAGGACAATTGTCATTGTTAGGAAATCGACCTTTTGTGGCTGCTTCTAATTCTGAGAGTAGCAGAGTAAGAAGAGATAAGAATTTGCATGGAAAGTATCACCCAGAACATCTGGTTGGCTTGGCAGTTTGTACTATATTCCCAACAAGTTTTACTTCTATTTATCTTTCGATTTATCCTTACCCAAATGCTTTCTATCATTCATCCTTCTGGAGCTAATGAGTACCTACGTAACTTGTCTGAAATCTCCACATAAATTGGTATATTTAAGGGAAATCATTCTAAGATGAAAAGTAAATGCTGTACTTCTCTCAAAGGTGAATTGTATAAAATAATTTTAGTGCCAATATTTTTTAGCTCATATGACTTAGTGGATAGAGGGCAAGCTTTGATTTCATGAAGATTTGGGTTCACGTCTGAACAAACGTGTATGCAGAGTGCCTCTGTACACATACTAGCTATGTTAACCTTAAGCAAGTCACTCATTTCTTAGTACAACAGACCTGTTACTACGAGGATAAATTGGAAGGTGCCTGCCATTCTGTATCAGCAGAGAGATTTTTCGCACTGGGAGTTTCCTACACTGAATAACTTACAGACCTGGATGTATAAATGAGTAGTTATAGAATAGAATTAGTTTCATATAGTGGGATCTTAGTTTTTTATCCCCTTTTGTGTACCGAGGAAATCATCTTGTTCCAACAGCATGAGTGAGAGCAATTCAAAGCATTTTTTAAGCAGAAAGGAAGAAACTATTAACACCTTTGGGGAGAATCCTTCTTGCTTTTCTCTTCAAAAATATTTTATAATGATAGCAAAAATACTTTGTTCTTCTAGAAATTAAGACAATATAAGCCCCATCTTTTTCATCTGTGAAACTGGATAAGGTGATCTCTCAGGGACTCCTTGATCTCAGTTTGTAATTTGAAAAATACAGCGAATATAGAGACTGATAATCAATACTTATAAAAACTGTAAATTAAAAAATTTTTGTTGCTGATTATTTGAAATCTTTTTCCCTCTCAACTTCCCTCAAACCTCATTTGGAGACTAAAGGGCATAGTGTAGACCACTCTAATTCAAGTGGTTGGTAGCTTAGCCAACATCAAGTATAGATGAAATTGTGGTCTGTTGAAAAGAGAATCGGATTTAGAATCCCAAGTACTGTTCACTTCATCCCCCCCCTTACTGTTATTTCTTTTTATCACAAGTGTGACCCCATCGGAAACTCCTGACAAATATTGCTCAAAAATTTGCTTTAGGAAAAAGAAAAGTATTAGAAACTTAGGGCCCCAGTTCTATGTCTACATTTACCTTTAAGTGCATCATGGTAACTTCTGTTAGACTTCAACACCAAGTTTTTTTAAAGGTTAAATACTAGTGACTGCCAGTTGTTCCACCCCTAGGTACAATCTGTGAGTGATGGTAGCCGCCTCAGTAGGGACCCGGCTGAACAGTTGCAGTTGGGGAGTGCTGCTCGTTTTTTTCCTTCCTTCCTTCCTTCCTTCCTTCCTTCCTTCCTTCCTTCCTTCCTTCCTTCCTTCCTTCCTTCCTTCAATTGTTTAAAAGTTTCTCAGATCTATTATATAAGTAATATTTACTTTAGTTATTACTCAGTGTCAGCAAATTCAGTATATAGAACAATTAACAGCATTGGAAAGTAGGGAACAAATTTCTTTTACGTCACTTGAAGTCACAGACTTTAGAATCCTTTTTTTAGATGGTGATATCCACTAAGTCTTAATATTATAGCCTACCCACTTTGGAGATGTGGAGCCTGAAAATGAAAGTCATGATGTTCCAGAAACTGAGAGGGTGAATGGTGAAATTCATGTGTGTTGGGTGGAAGGAAGGAGCAGAAAAACTGCCAGGTGTCCTCCCTGTCCCCTTAAGTTTTGCAAACTCTTTTCTCATGTTTCCCCTCTTTACCTTATTTTTTTCTTGCTTCCCCTTGTTCCATCTTGTACCTTTTTGTCTTTCTCTGCCTTGTTCTTATTCTCCTTTTTCTTCTCATGTTTCTGCCACATTTCTCTTTTTTTAATTAATTGATATTTAGTTATTCTTTTCGTTATTTGTTGTATACAGCAAATAAACGTTTTGTTTCGTTATTGATTTTAAAATAAGATAATGGATCTTCTTAGATAAAAAAAAATACCCCTTTTGTAAAAACAAAATACAAAAAACTCCAAAGCTATCCCAGTGAGGTGGTTTAACTTCCATGTGACCACCACCCCATCTGTCAGAAACTCTCAGTAGAAAAGTTACCCATCTGAGGGAAAGGAAAGGCTATTTTGCAATATTTTAGAATAAATTATCTCTAAATAACTTGAAGCTACTATAACTTTTCCAACAAAGATTCTTATTTTTTTTTTTGAGTGGCAGAGTCTACATGTCCTACATTTCAGATTATAATTGAACTTTGTTTGGAAAGACTTCCTGCTAGCAGATTGTCAGTTTTTGATAATTAAGAAACACCTTTAGTGTTTTGTAATTAGGGGGTAGGATACTGGTGACTTTTTAAAAATATAATTAATTATTAAACTGAAGTTAAAAAGATACAGTTAAACTTTAACTATTTAGATAAAGAAAATTCTTAGGGAAAAGTGTCAAGTGGTGAAAAGTAGGTCAGTCATTTGGAAAAGTATATAAACCAAAGCATTCATTTTAAATTTTCCTTAATGTATCCAAAGTGCCTGGCATCTGTCACTAGTAAGATATCATAGGAAAACACAGCAACCAATGCCTCTCATCACCTGTTATATGTCTTGTTCTTGAACTTTGTACCTGAGGTTTAAGGTAATTATTCTGGCATATCCTAAATTAGAAAATCAATATAGTAAAATAGTTCTAAGACTATATTTCACATACAGCTCTTTTTTTTTTAAGTTTAAATACTTAAAGTCATTTGGCTGTGACGGTGTGACTACTGAAGTAGTTGTGGATTTCCCAAGAGAAACCATCCAAATGATGTTTATAAATGTCATGCAGTGGGAATTTTGGAGATTACAAATTGATCTAAGCAAACAAAATTTTTGATGTGGTTATGCTATTTAGAAGATGTTAAATTTCCTTTTTACTACTTAATTCATGCAATTTTTTCCATTAAATACACTTGTTTACACTAAGGATTAAATACATTATTTAAAAAAATTAACCAAAATATGAGGCAGTATATAATTATGTCTATGTATAGACGTGGACAGATTTTATTGTTCTGCCAACAAAGTCTTTTCAAATTAAAGATTATGCTTGAAACAAATAGCAATAACCATAAAGCCTTTTGACCAAGTGTTCAGTAGTAATTTGGATTCATGTGTTTTACAGAATAAAATGTTACTTATAGTAGTTTAACTGTGAGCCAAAAGTATAAATGAAAAAGAAGAAAAAGTAACTTAAAAGATACTTTTCAAGGCCCAGTTAAAGCAACTTTTTGGCATTTACCTTCCTTAGATTTGTAGCTATTATTAAATATACACATATTTTAAAATGGACAGTAATAGAAAGAAACGTAAGGAAACAAAGGTCTCAGATAATGAAACAAACAATAGTAACATGCCTTTCTTTTATTTTAGATTCCTGCCAAATATCTCAAAACCTAGACATAATGAAAGAAAAAGAAAATAAAAAGTTTTTCAGCTTTTTTCAACGCAGCAAGAAAAAAAGGGAACAAGTAAGCATATTTAAAGTTAAGGATGCACCTTGTAACGTTGCTTACAAACTTAAAAACAAGTTTCAGTATTTTGTTTTCTGAAGTTTCCTTAATAATTATGGTATTTTCCTCCCTACCCCAACTTTTTTATTTTTATAAGACTTCAAGTGCTCCAGCAACTCCATTGATAAGTAAACCCCGGCCAACTTTTACAAGATCAAATACCATTTCTAAGCCATATATTTCAAATACACTGCCATCTGATGTGCCAAAAAAGAGGAGAGCTCCCTTGCCTCCGATGCCAACCTCTCAGAGTGCCCCACAGGATCTTGTACATACACAGACAAGACCAGCTTCCTGTGTAGTGAAATCCATTAGTGTGGATGAAACAAACAAGGTTAGTTGTCATTGTTATTAAACATTTTTTGTTCTTCAGTTACTAATAGACTTAAGCAGGGAACGAAGGGAAGTGTCAGGTAACGCTGCTAGGAGTTAAGCCTATATAAAGCTTTGTATATATTATATGTAATGTTTATGTAGAATTATATGATGTTCATATATATATACATATCTATTATAAAGGTTTTTTTTTTTTACTAAAAGCAGAAATATCAGTAATTCAATTCAGAAGTTTTCACTTTGAAGAAAATAAGTGATTCATTAATATGAGTTACCAGAAAGTATCGATAAGGTACTGCAGCCTAGGCAATGACTTTGTCCTAACATTTTGTCCCATGCTTGCTCACAGACTAACTTATATGTTGTATGCATGTGACTGTTATGTTGGAAAGTCTTCTCCTACTGTTAAATGACCTATGTACAAATTTTTATGTATTCATCATCATATAAATTCTCGTTGTAACTGACTTTGTTGGGTGCCAGCTGGGTTCACGGTAGAGTCCTAGATGATATACAGAAATCAAACTGAAACAAATGTGGCCATGAAGAAAATAAATGCTTGAATTTGTGATTAAAAGGGAAAGAAAATAACTGGAACAAAATAGTTATAGCTTTGTCCGATTGTTTTTCAGTAGTGGCTTACTCTTCCTGACCTCCTTTGGGGTTTTCTTGGCAAAGATACTGGAATGGTTTGCTATTTTCTTCTCTAGTGAATTTAGTGAAGTTTATGAAGTTATTAATATCTGCTGGTACCACAAGTGAGTTTTGGTAATAGAGGATATTCTTTTCACGAAAGTATAATGATTTTTTAAAAACATTCTTCTAAATGAAAGTCATTCTCTCAAACCTTACAACTTCCTTTCTTCCCCCCTCCAGTCAATGGTGCTGTCGTTTCTTCTTATACCTTGGCTAAAAATCGTCCCAATCACTTTGGCTCTTCTTACTACATTTTCTCATCTCTCTTTCCTTCAGGGACCCCATACTTTCCTGATTCTTCCTTTTCTAATTGTTCCGTCTCCCTCTTCAGTGGTCATTTGTCTGCTTCCTCTGACTTCTTCAAATCAATATTTCCCCACGTATCTGGCTGTGATGTGCTTCTCTTTTCTCTCTACTCTCTCTTTTGGAACTCTTGTTCACTCCTATCACTAAGCACGTGAGCAGCTAGGGAAATTTCTATCCTTCTATTCATCCAGCGACTGGTGGGGGGTGAATTTGTATCATTCTCATCATACAGCACGTTGCTTTGCACAAAGTGGCTGCTTAATAAATGTCTGTTGAGTGAATGTTCATGTCTTGTCTCCTCTACTAGGTGAGTAATTCCTTTGGTCATACTATATATATACACACACGTATGTATACATACATATATACACACACATGTATATATATGTATATATGTATGTATATATACACATACACACACAGATACACACATAACATGCATACATACATGCGTATATATATATAATATAATCTCCCAAGGCATCCAGCACAGTGCCATGTATATAATGGGTATTTATAGATACTTGTTGAATGAATTATTTCATGGATATCACACAATCATGATACACAGAGGGAGGGGAGAGAGACTTGTGCCACTTAAAAGGTACAGTTGCTTTCAAGCCTTCCATTTGAATTTAATTTATATGTTTACATGCATATTTAATACATCTAATACAAAAGCAGATGGACCACATGTGGCAATGCATAGATATCTGTTCAAGGATAAGACTGCAGTTTCCACCCTTGCAGTGTGTAGAAGTGAGATTGGGGTAGGAAGCATCCAGGATTGCTTATCTCTGGGCAATTCCCTCTTCATTCTTTTATCTCTAAGGGATATTTTGGATTAGAATTATATGTATCTTATCACACATCAAATATCTATAGTCTAATAATATGATAAAGTGTTTAGGAAAAAAAGCTACTTTTCCCTGCCTTCATGGGGAGGGGAGAAGATTGGAAGGGAGCAAGTATTTATTAAGGGTCTACTCTGTTACCGGCACTGTGCTGTTTGCTTTACAGTTAATATCTCATTTGATCCTCATGACAACCTTGTGAGACAGATTTAAACATGTCAGGTTAATTTTAGCACGGGATCAAAGCAAATATTGCCAGTGGAAACCTAATCTCTGCATATCTATATTTCTTGTTTCTCAAAAATTAAAATGATCATTGAAATGAATTAAACAGCTAGAATACTGAAAGAGATGAAATGTGAGAGAGCATTCGATTTATTCACTTATCCATCTATAAAGCATCTTGCTAAGCTCTGTTAGCTCTTTATCCTTAAGAGAACGTTTTCTTTTTTGTGTGTGAAAATGAACCACAAGAGAGCGCTGTTTAACAAAGGTACAATCCTTTGTTTTTTCTCAAAGTTTCATTTTTCCTTTTTAAATGAAAAGAAAGCTTATTTTAACAAAGGAGATGAGAAATGTCGAACACATGTAATTTAAGTTTTGAGGAAAATAATACAACTTAATATAACCAATTCGTATAGTAAAGTATTTTGTAACAGAGAAGACTAGATTAGCAAATGAAAGTAGTTGATATCTAATGATGGTCCCTAAATGATTTGAAATTATGATAGCTGTCTTTATTTTGGGCCTTCACATTCTGTATTAGTATTTTCTAGTATTTTTTGATGGATTGATGGAAACACAAGTGGTGTTTCAATATATGATGTCTGTCTCAGGGAACAGGCTTTCAAGTAGAGTTAAAGATCTATAAAATACCATTCCTCCTCCCTCCACCCCCAAAGTGGCCATCCACACTTTCACTTGTCTGTTGACATTGAGTAAGTTAAACATATTCCTTTTCAGTCAGCGCTGTATCAGCTAAGTTAATCACAATACTACTACTAATAATAATAATAAAGTAAAAAATTACCCTGTGTTTCTTCTCATTGGAGCCTCTCAGCAGACCTCAGAGGTAGGTGCTATGTATCATCCCCATCCTATAGATAAGGAAAGTGAAGCTGAGACATATCCAGGGTCACAGAACCAGCAGAAACTGGACTTAAACCCAGGTCTTCTGATGGTGAAGTAAGCGCTCTGTCCACTATACCATTTGTCTCTCTTATATGATAACATAATTCAGTCATCTGAAAGAGATATCAGGCTTAGCTCATCATACCAATTCACATATAAAAATACATATTAATACTTGATTTATTTAATTTTTTTTCTCTTCAACCCAAACATTTTATGATTCTCCTGATCTTTCTTTATGGGACAGACCCCAGTGTTTTCATAGAGGAAAAAAAAAAATTGAAAAAAATTATTTCATGCCTTTTTTGGATATCAGTAATTGCCCTTGAAAATAGGATTGGCAGACTGAGGACCCTGAAAAGTCCTCTTTGAGCTTAGATATTATGACTCCTATGGGAATACACACTGGAAAGGCTACTGGTCTTCTAAGCTAATTTTAGTAGATGATTAAGTAGTTTTCAAAAAATTACTGAGGGGGAAAATACTTTACTTTTCCTAAAACTTTTTCTTTAAAGTTTCCATATAAAATCCCATTTTTAGTTCAGAAACAAAACTGAAGATGGAGTGTGAGATAGTGGCAAAGAATGCGTTTCTCTTCTGCAAAATACTAGATCATTAGGGGGAAAGAAAAGAACCTTTTAATCACCTCATGTACTTCTATTCTCCTTTTCTTGGGGTTTTAGACTAGATATTAATTTCCAGTTTAGACATGGGCCTGTTTATATTTCTACACAAAATTTCAGTGAATAAAAAGGGGGATTCAGAATGGTATGATGGAAAAAAAAACCTAGTGATTTTGGAACAAATTAACGATGACAGTCATGTGCAAAGGACCTTGACTTCGACTTCTTTGGAAGTCTTTCCTAGTCTCTTTGAGTGCCTTCCCTGTGTTGTTTATTTCCAAGTTGTTGTACATATTGCTTGTTTGTACATAGTTATTTACATACCACTATTAGGCTGTGAGCTCTGTGAAAGATAGAACTGGTTTTTTTCCCTTCTTTGTATCCCCAAGTGTTTAGCACAGTGCCCGATACATAGTAGGTGCTTAATAAATGTTTATTTTCTGACAGTAATTGAGTGTCTGGAATCATTAGCTTGAGCTTATTTTTTATGAATAAATCTCAACACTTTTTTTCTTTTTTCCCCTCCTCCTCCCATTTTTACAATGAGACAATGAAGACACAGAAAGTTACTTACCTAAAGTTACACTGTGACAGATCTGAAACCAAGCATCCTGATTCTAAAACCAGTGCTGTTCCTGTTAAATTGCACTGATAGTTTGTTCTATTTAGTTTAAATCTAAGTACTTAACCTGAGTCAAGGGGGTGGGAGGAAAATCTCATTAAGCTTATGCAAATCTAACATTCTTGTTTCTTTTCTGTCCAGATATGGTTGGGGGCTAAGATTTTATATGATGCATAACATAGGAGCTCATTCTAACTTCTAATTTTAATTAAGTACTTTCCCCAAAGAGGTAGTGCATCTTCTTATCTAGATGAAAATAGCTCCATTTGTCCATAAACTTTATCCAAAGGCTAATGATCCAAATATCCATCTTATATTTCTCCCTTTAATTTGTCCTTAAGACTGTCTCCCAGTTGACTGTTGGATTTCATGGTTGGAGGAAGTATAGTTAAACTGTAGTCATTACTCATCACCTGAAACCTAGTTATGACATGTCACAGCAGGCTAACTCAGACTCCTTTCTGACAACCATGTCCCTCCCTCCCCCTTAGGTAAGCTCAAGTGTGATTGTGCCTTTTATGAATGCCTTTTCTGACCACATCACTGCTCTTGTGATGAACATTCTTTCCCTTTCATGCCATACCTTCTTAGTAGCGATAAAATTACCCTGAAAAAAAATAAGGTTATAAAATCTTAACTGTAGCCTACCATTAATGCTGGTTTTACCTCTCTCTTCCCAGTTACCACCCTGAGCATCCGCTTAAGCCTGTTTTTAACAAATACACAGAATAAATTTTATCTTAATGTAGGAATGAAACTTATTTCCTTGTAAAGACACTAAATCCTATGTATATAGAAAAATAAATATCCTGAACAAATATGTCAGCTTACTCTAACATGGGATTGTTGCAGAGGTGTAGGTTGATAAATGTGGCTATGGTTATTTGACAAGGTCAAAATTCTGCTGTCATTGAGATTTTGAATTGTGGAAAGATCATCAGAAGAGATTTGTGGGTCTATTTATGCCAGTTCTCCTTCATATTATTCTGTGTGAAGCAGTCTGCTTAATTGCGGCACAAACAAAAAGTCCTTTGAAGATGACCTCCAGGTCTAGCTCTCAAGCAGATATTACTCCTGAAGAAATGAATGTCATGGCTGGATTTTATCAGGTAATAGAAAAGACAAGTGACAATGATGGAGAAACTGACATAAGGAGAAAAACACACTTCTATCACTGATCAGCCAAAGAAGAAAGATTCCTTCATTGTAGAACCCTCAAATAATAATAACGAGCATTTATGTAGTTCTTTAAGGTTTGCAAAGCACTTTGTAAGAATTATCTCAGTTGATCTTTACAACAATCCTGGAGCCAGATATAATTATTCTCCCCATCTTACATATGGAGAAACTGAGGCAAACATTACATGGCTTGCCTAGGGTCATGCAACTAGTAATTGAGGTTGGATTTGAACTCAGGTCTTCCTGACTTTGGGCTTAATGTTCAGTGCCACTGTGGTGCGTCTAGCTGTATCAATATTAGCACAAGGAAGGAGATGTGAATCCACAATATTAACCTCTAAATGGTGAAGTGCTTCATAATAAAGTTTTATTGTAATTTGTGAGCGGGGGGTCCCCTGAAATAAGGAGTTCAGACTGGTCAGTACCAAAATATACATAGCTGTAATTCTTTGTGATATCAAAGAACTAGAAGCAGAGTTGATATGCATCAATTTGAAGATGACTGAAAAATCTGCTTGCATAAGAGTATCATGAAATATTAGTGCTCACTAAGATATTACGAATACAGGTTAGAGAGATGTATATGAACTGATGTGGAGTCAAGTAAGCGGAACCAAGAGAATAATGTATGTGCCTGCAGCAATGTAAATGAAAACGTCACTGAAGGAAATCGAGCTCTGAGCAATTGACAAGTTGAAACCCCTAGAAGATAGGTAGTGGAACATGCCTCCTGCCTCATGGCCACAAGTCAGGAGACTAGTAACGAAGCATATGGGATTAAAATCTGTATTAGATGTTTGTGCCTAATTGTTCTTTTTCAGAAAGTGGTTTAGTCTGGAATAGAGGAGTGGAAAAAAAATGGCATAAAGACAAATGACATCAGCTTTAAAAGTCTTTTTCAAATGCCATATGCATGAATACATTTAATAAGTAGAAGGCTGTAGTTGAATGTAAAGCATGATAACAAGAATGAACTTAAGAAATATTTTTTTCAGTTGGGTCCTGGAAATACATTTACCTGCTTAGTAAATGGTGTTTCTGCAATTAATTTCAGTATTTGTGTATTTTTGATCCATCACAGTATTGTTTCTCAGTTCTCATTCTTGACCTCTCTGCAGGTTTCAGCCCTGTTGATCACCCTATTCTCTCTGGGTCTTGGGAATACTGCTTTTTCCTAGTTCTCTTTCTATTTGTATGACCACTCCTTCTGTCTTCTTTTTCTGTATTCTCGTCCAGGTCAATATCATTTAACCATAAAAATCCCACATAACTCTGTGCTGGGCCATCTCCTCTTCTCTCTATATATTACTTCACTTGGTAATCTCATCTATTTCCATGCATTTAATTATCATCTATCTCTATGTTAATAAATCTCAAGTCTACCTATCCTGTTGACCTCCAGTCTCACATCTCCAACCACTTTTCAGACATCTTAACCTCAGTATGTCAAAAACTGAGTTTATTATATTTCCCCCTAACTCTTCTATTTTCTTTGTTACGGTACAGGACACCATCATCCTCCCAGTCCCTCAGGCTCACAACCTTGACTCCTCACTGTCTCTCACCCCCATATCCAATCTGTTGCCAAGGTCTATAGATTTCACTTTTGCAATATCTCTCAAATATACCTACCCTTCTCTACTCTGATACACTGCCACCACTCCAGTGCAGGCTTTCATCATTTCATGCCTAACCTGGTGGGTCTGCCTGCCTCAAGACCCTCCCCACTCTAGTATGTCCTCCATGAAGCCACCAAAATGATTTCTGAAAGCATAGGTCTGCCCATGTCAAACCTCTACTCAGTAAACTCCAGTGGATCATTATTGCCTACAAGACAAAATATAAAATCCTTTGTTTGACATTCAAAACCTCTTTATAACCTATCAGCTCACCCTCATTTCCATCTTTTCTGGTCTCCTTACATCTTGCTCCTCACAATGTACTCTTCTATCTAGTGGTACTAATATCCTTGTATTTCTCAAACAAGACAGTCTGTCTCAGCTCTGGGCATTTTCTCTGACTGTTCTCCATACCAGGAATTCTTTCCCTCATCTCCACCTACTGGCTTCCCGAGATTCCCCCCAGTACCAACTGAAATTCCATTTTCCATTGGATGACTTTCCCAATCCTTCGTTTTGTACCTTCCCTCTGTTAATTATTTCCTACTTTTCCTCTGTATAGATCATTTGTAAATATTTATTTGCCTGTTGTCTCCCCCATTTGATTGTAAAATCCTTGACAGCAGGCACTGTCTTTTGCCTTTTTTGTATCCGCAGTGCTTAGCACAATGCCTGGCACATGGCAGCTTTTAAGAAATTTTATTGACTGACGAGTACTTGCTCTCAGCGTTTTCCCTCCCCTATTTTTTTCTCAAGAAGTTATTTATATATTCACAGGATCACCATTTTAGAGTTGGAAGAGACCTTAGGGGTCGTCTGTTCCCACTTATACATTTTACTGTTAAATTTGCCCACATACATAGTGGAAAAACTGAGACTTGGACCCAGGTCCTATGACTTTAAACCTGACGTTCTTTCCATTGTGCCATGCTGAGGTAATTGTTGGTTTAGACTAGGAGTACTTCACCTGGGATTGATTTGTGGATTACATTCCCCCTTTTCTTTCACCCTGGGAATTGTAAACTTATTTATCTGTTGTCATTGTTTTTTATTACTTTGGTAGCTTTCAATATAGTTGGTTTCCTTTGCAATCTTATGAATTTTGTGTTGTGCATTCAGAAATATCCTAAGGGGTCCATACCTTCCATTTCCAAAGGGATCCCTGACACTATAATGGGTAAGAAGCCCTGTTCCAGTCTTTCTCTTTTTACTTTTGATTAACATGGATTTGGTTTATGCAAATTAATGTACTGCTTAAACTGAAAATTAACTGCCAAATATCATTATAACTAGCATTTATATAATACTTTAAGGTTTACAGAGAGTTATATATATGAGCTATTTCACAGCAACTCTTAAGATATAGATGCTGTTATTTTCTCCATTTTACAAATGAGGAAATTGACCCTAAAAGAGGTTAACTGACCTGCCAAGGGTCATGTAGCTCATCAATTCTGAAGCTAGATTTGAACTCAGGTGTTGACTTGAAGTCCAGTACCCTATCCACTACTTCACATAGCAGCCTCATAAACTATCATTAGATAATAAACTAGCATGTTGTTTGCTTTACTTTTCTTAGGATTATTCTGGAACAAGCATAGTGAGGACAGGATCTCTGCAGCTCAGCCACACATCCTCAGCTAATTCGTCTTTGAGAAGGACAAAGCGCAAAGCACCCTCTCCACCTTCTAAAGTACCTCCAGATCAAAGTTATGAGACCAGTGATGTGACAGGTAATGGTGTGACCTTTTTCCATGAGCAGTGTTTGCAGATTTTGCTTTTGAATTAGCCCATAGAAAACATAGTAAAATGATATTTAAGCTAGATCTTTATGTTAAATAATTTTCAGGTTTATCTCTTAAAATTTGTTCTCTAGTTATAAATGTTTTTTCTTAAACAAGAAAAGTCAAAATAGGCAGAGAATTATTCTATTATAAAATGTATATGGGAGCCAGATTATAAATTTGCTGTTTGTTTCCCAAAAAGTGCTGATAATTCTGATATGTGGTAAACTAAAAAGAAGTGGAAATTTGATTTGAAGGTCAGAGATCTGGCTAATAACATAACTACTCATACATACACACACACACACACACACACACACACACACACACACACACGCACGCACTTTTAGAAAATAGTATGCCAGGGAATTAATTAGAAAATTTATTATCTTTGTACTTATGACATTTTTGTGATAATTTTTCTATTTGCTTTTAGCACCGAAATCAGTAGATGCAATTCCAAGAGAAAGTATTCCAGAAGCAAATCCTCCTGAAGTGTCCCCTGATTCAGGTATAAACTTGGGTGAAAATAAAAAAAGTATATGTAATGGGCTAAAGTACATAAAAAGTAAAAGTCATGCAGTAAAAGAACTATGGATTATTATGAGAAGCTTTGTGGCATAAGAGATTTGAAGCTCATCATCAAAAAAGGAAGAACTGACTTCAAGTGTGAAGAACAGAACTGTGTAGTTGGGATTCCTTGATGTCATAGCTTTGAAAAGCCCATACTGGGAAATGACTAGTTTTTGTAATGATAAAGATATATAAAGTACTTTCAAAGCTCCAAGCTATCATTATTATTTATCATTATTATTAGAGCATAAATCTTCACCTTTTAGTCCCCTAAGCACCTAAGACAGTTGCAGAGAAGATGCCAGCCCATGTTGGTAGAGGAAATTTTGACAGCTGGGAGTTCCTATGCCAATGAAATCTGTACTCTGACCCCTATCAACCTATCCTTAAAGTGGATAGGTATCCAAATTTTGTTATTGGGGGATTGAGGGAGTGTTAAATTTTGTTGGTACAGATTTATGATTTTGTCAGCATAGGTAAATACTAGTGAGGAAGCTCTTTACTTCTTCCATATAAGTTTCTTTTTTTTTTTCCTTTTTTTTGGCGGTGGGGGGGGAAGCTTTAAGTGACTTGCCCAGGGTCACATAACTAGTATCAAGTGCCTGAGGCTGGATTTGAACTCTAGACCCAGTGCTCTATCCAGGCACCACCTCACTGTCCCATTCATATGGATTTCTTTAACAATATACTCATCCTTGAACGTTTTGGTTTTTTTCCATGTGGCACTCTGAGGTTGCTTAGCATTATTCATTCCCCTTTCTAACTGATACATGATGATTTGTTAAGTACTTGGGTTTCCCCAAAAGTAAAGTTACAAAGATTTGAAGTACCATTTCTTTATGCCAATTTGGTAGTTGGAAATTAAGAATTTGGTTATCAGATCCATTCATAAAGAATAGGATTAAAACATATAAACCTCAGCAAAAAAAAAAAGGGAAGGAATAAAAGGAAAATGTTTATAACAAAGTGGGTGGTCTTTTCAATAACAATCCAGTAACATAATTTGAAGTTGTATTAACATATCAATTTGATCTATAAATGTTTTCATGAATAGCAGTTAAACATCTGTTGACATCAAGAACTGCAATATGTTTACTTGATTTTTAGAGTGACTCATTTGTGGGAAATGAATGTATCATATTGGGAAGGTCAGAATAAAATGGGGCAGTTCTACTAGCACCGTTGTATCTTAGGGATAGTGGGAAGGTGTGATTTCCCTGGTGTAGGGGGCTCCCTGGAAAGGAACGTTTCTCCTCTAATGTAGACAAGCCTTCTCTGAAATTTAGCATTCAAGAGTTAACTTAGAACATTGAAAGGTTAAATGACTTGCCCAGAGTAAGAGTATGTGTGAAAGGGAGGTGGCAAAGTGGATAGCACCACTGGGTCTGGAATCAAGAAGACAAATCCAAATAAGAACTCAGACACTTAATGGCAGTGTGCCCTGGCCAAGTCTCTTAACTTTGCTTGCTTCAGTTTGCTCATCTGTAAAATCAATGAGTAATATCCAAGAGTCAAATGAGATAATAATTGTAAAGTGCTCAGCATAGTTAGTGGCACATAGTAGGAACTATAAATAAATTGGCTGTTGTTACTAATAAGGTAGGATTTGAACCCATATCTGCCTAGCGTTAGAGATGGCTCTCTACCCAGTGCACAGTTCCCCTTCTATTATTTGAACATCGGATCAATGAAAAATGTTTGAGAATGGCATTATAGACTGATATGGTAATATGTTGTCCATGGCTGAATAATATGGAAATATGTTTTGCATGACTGCCCATGTATAAACTATGTCAGATTACTTGCCTCCTCAATGAGGAACAGCAGGAAAGAGAGAAAATTTAGAATTTAAAAACTTTTTAAATGGATGTTAAAAAACTTTTTTCATGTAATTGGAAAAAATTTTTAAAGAGGATCATATTCTAACAGCTGTAATAATACTCTAATACATAATCATAAATATGGAAGTAAAATATTACCATGTTTTCAAACATTTATTTTTCTTGAATGGTATTATTTTAGATTTGAAGGGTTTTGTAGGATGTAGGTATTCACTTCCCGTAAAAGAAAAGTTGTTTTTATCGATGAATTTGTAAATAATTAAAGCACTGGACAGATTGTCTGGGGACCAGAATTCAAGCTTGGCTACTTTGTGGCTTCACACAAATCATTTCACTGTTGAGAATTTCCTGTATAAAATGAGTGAATTGTACTAGATCAGAGATGTCAGATACCCAACTTTGAATGTCAACCACCACAGTCCTGAGTACAGGAACCAGATCAAAGTGTAATTGGGAGGTATTTAACAAAATAAAAACACAATCAAATATATGTATTAATGTGTGATTTTCTAAGTCTTTGTGTGGGCCATTGGATCCTTATGGATGTCTTAGTGGCCCTCATTTCTATTTGGGTTTGACACCACTGGAGTATACAATACTGAGGCACTTTGGTCGTGGAAAGGGCAGTGAATTTGGTGTCAGAAGGATGAGGTTCTAATTACAGTTCTAATACTTGCTTACCTCTATGACCTTCGGTAAGTCACTTATCTAATTTGAGCCTCATTTCCCTCATCTGTAAATCCAAGGGATTGGACTCACTGATCTCTAAGGTCCCTTCCAGTTGGAAATATATGAACCTATGAGATCAAGCCCCTTCTGGCTCTTCTAATTGATCCCTGATACTACTGCTATGTTGTGTGCAGTATATAACAGTTATAAAATATGTTTCAGACTTCAAGAAATAATGTGCTTTTTTCTGTCCTTGCCAAACTGTCTAGCACTGTTCTGTGGATCTAATGGGAGATAATCAAGTATTGTAACATATACTTTAGGGGATCTTGGTGACAGCATGGATCGAGTGCTGGGTCCAGGGTCAACAAGACTCATATTCAGGACATTCAAAACACTTATTAGTTGTGTGTCCCTGGGCAAGTCACTTAATCCTGTTTGCCTCAGTTTCCTTATATGTAAAGTAAGCAGGAGAAGGAAATGGTAAACCAGCATCTTTGCCAAGAAAACCTCAAATGGGGTCGCAAAGAGTCAGACAGGATAGAACAAAATATATACTTTTAAGACTGGTCATCATATGTTTTTTTGTGGGGAAAATTAAGATTAACCTGTTGTATTTTATCTCTCTCCTCTGGGAAGAGAGCACTTTGCAAATTCTATGCCAAATTCTTGTTCTACAAAGGACATGTCTTAAAGGAAATAAAATTTGAGTGCTGGGCTGTGTGTTCATTTCAATCCAGTGAAGTGAAAAGAAAAGAAAAAGCATTTGGAGAAGGCATGCATTATTTTGGTTTTAACATCTGCTTGCTCTCTTTAGCCTCGTTCACCTTTTCTTTTGTCCTGGTCTCCCCTTATTTCATCTCCATGTGATTGGAATCGGTCTTATTGTTTTAAGTGGCTTCTTAATGTTTATTAACCTTTAATCTAAATGCTGTCATCAACTACTTCCTTAGCAGACGCTTCACTTTGCTTTGAGCTGTCTGGTCGTGAACCGAGTACTGTTCTGTGGCTGGCAGATGATGCTCCTTGTTCTGATAGAACTAAAATTTCGGTGGCAGGAGCTTGTTTCCCTCGGCTGCTTTGCTTAAGATAACATCTATTAATTGTTTTCATTTGCTGACTTTTGTTTCTTCTAAAATTCTCATGAAAGGACTGTCCCTTATAGAGGTGATGTTCCTTGCTTTCACTTGTAATGTCATGCGGGTTTTAGACTTGTTTGATTTTTCTTCCATTCAGACTTGCTTTCAACTTCATAGACAGAGATAAGCAGTCTAAGATAAATAAAATTCCGAATTTCTCTCTTCCCTTCTGTGCTTAATTCTTGTGCATTCTTTTGTACTGTTTCCTGTTTGAGGATGTTTATAACTACCATTTCTGTAGGATATTGTATTCAAGAATCTGCCTTATCTTGATACATCCTTGTAGTCCTAGCTCTGAATTTTTCCCCCTAAACTTTGACTACCTGTCGATTTTCTTTTAAGTTAATTACTGAAATATTTTTGTAATAGGTATCAAAATTTCACTTTTGCTTAAATGTTTACAAACATTTTCAAAGTGTTCCTTGAGAACACTACTAAAAATTCTTTAGAATACTTCAGTAAAGTCCCTAACAAGCACAGTTTCTGCATGCATTTATAGATGGAATGACGTTGATTAGAATTTTAAAACATCTTAGAGCCCACCTAGTCCAACCTTCCATCTAATAAAGATACTCAAGATAGTTGTTTTAGAGAAGGGAACATTCAGGGACAGAGATGAGGAACTATCAGCAACTAGAGAGATTACACTTCTTTGTCTTTGCTTAGTGGATAGAAATGACATAAAGGCAGATTTCAGTCTGATGTCAAGAAAATCTCCCTAGTTAGTAGAACTATCCAAAAAAGTAATGTATTTAAGAAATTAATTATTTGAAAGATGGTTGTCTTAGGAGGTGATTCTCCCTCTTGAGAGGTCTTCAGGCAGAAGCTAGATGTATACTTATGTGTTGTAGAGGGGACTCTTTTAAAGGTGAGTTGGACTGCATAGCTCCTGAAATTTGTTTCCAAGTCTGAAATTCTGTGATTCTTTTCTGTGATACCAGCTATTTAGCTTCCTTACTCCTTTTTTGTGTTTTGTTTATTTTTGTATATAGGTTTGAAATTTGGTCTGCACCATTTATTAAACCAACCTTGACATTTTCTGATATATGGAAATTTGTATTAACCAAATGATCAAATTTGCCATTAATCTTTTTGAACAAAGGGAATGTAATGGAACTTATCTTTTAAAAGAAATCAGTGCAGCTTAAAAAATACTTTTCAAAATTGCTTTACAAACCATAGAAGTACTATGTAAATTTCAGCTAGTATTATCATTACAGCAAGAATAATTCTTGACTTAAAAAAATACTTAAAGCATCTCAGGGTATATCTCCAGTTAGTGAAGAAAAATATAACCTCCTGATAATAGCTTGAATCAGATGTTTTTCAGTCTAACTCTCAGGTCTTCATAATTCAATTCATTGAGCCCAGTTCTCCTATTGAGTACATTTTGCCTAGAAATAAGTTTGCTTCACCAGAAATCTGTGTTATTAGGATACGACATTAAAATTTTTCACACATGATGCATCAGTAGCTTGAAAGAGTTGATTTGCTTTCTAAACCACTTTCTTTACTCTTGGTCCAAGTGGGTAGAAGAGTCTGTTAGTATGTCCTTAGTAATACTGTAGGTATCAGTCAATGAACATTTATTAAGCATCTATGTGCAGCTAATCACCCATGATATACATTCAAGAAATTGATATTTACTACTGTCAGGTAGCTTACATTGTAAGGGGGAAGTAATAATTACATAAGTAGATAGTAGATAGTCTAAGTGTATAGCAAAATAACTATATTGAGTATTAATGCATAGTTAAATGCAAGGTGATTTGGGAGGGAAGGCTCTGGAATTTGATTGGGAGAGTCAAGAAAGGCTTCTTGTAGAAAGCTGCATTCCTTGAAGGAATTGAACAATTCTGTAAGGCACATGAGGAAGACATACCTTTCAGGCATGGACAGTGGCCAGTGTAAGGGCATGGACCCAGAGGTGGAACTATATGGTGAGAAGATAAGTTTATCTGAATCTCAGGAAATTTCAGAACCCCAATATTGTAGTGAAAATGGAAAAATAGATTAGGATGCAAGGCTGTCAAGGGCTCTAAAAACTAACCAGATAAGTTTATATTTTTTCCTAGAGGCTCGAGATTGCTGGATATTGAAGAGAAGTGGGATGTTCAGATCTAAGCTTAAGGAAAATTGCTTTGGCAGCTGGGTGTTGAATGGACTTGCGTAGAGGGGATAAGTCAGGAAGACCAAATATGAAGAGTAACCTTGACCGAAGTGGATGAGGGCCTTAACTAAGGTGGTGGTTATATGAGTAGAGAAAAGAGGTTGGATACCAGAGATACAGAGCTAGAGATGGAAGCTGATTGTATATGGTTTGGTAAGGAGTCAAAGATAACTCAGAGATTACCTGTGTGGTAGACTGGAAGAACGATGGTAGCTTTAATGGAAATGGAGAAGTTTAAAAGAAACACTTTTACGGTGCTTGCTACATCAATCAGTTGAGCACCAAATATGCTAAGTACTTGGTATATAAAGATAAAAATAAACAGTCCATGCCTTCAGGAAGCTCCTCAAGGAAGACAACATGTACACATGTGAGTATAGATAAAGTAAGTTGGATGGGGAAACAGTAATAATGGGTTAGAATCAAGAAATGGCTCATGTAGGATGTTGTATTCTATCTAAGCTCTGAAGGGAACTAGGGCTTTTAGGAGACAAGGGAGTGCACCCTAGGCAGGGGAGATGGCCAGACTGGACATGGAATTTGTGCATGAATATCAGTTTCTTTGGACTATAGAGTAACATAAATTAGTGCAAATAAGCACTTTATTTCATTTATTTGTTTTTTTATGATAGTGACTTCATGTCTTCCTCTGGTAAAATTGTGCTCTTATATCTTAACCTTAATGTGGAGGAGACTCATTGTCAAAGACAATGACAGTGAAGCTCAAGCCCTACTGTGTCTTAGGAAGCTGTAAAGGTTGTGATGTGATGTCAGACTACACTTGATTATAGACTGTGTGTCTATCTACGGGCTGCAGAGTGATGGATGTTTTCAACTACTGCATTCCTCAAAGACCTTCAACTAATGTGTTAATGTTTTTTTAAATACTTAACCTTTTATACTAAAATGTCATTTAGCAAAATAGAAAGAGGTATGTTTTTGAAGTAAATTTTTGCTGTCTTTGAATGTTTTTCCTCCCCAACCCCTCTTGATTCTAGTGCTTTCCCTCTGTTTATCCTGTATCTAGCTTGCTTTGTATATATTTCTTGCATGTTGTCTCCCCCAGTAGATTGTAAGTTCCTTGAGGACAGGGACTTTTGGGAGTTTTTTGTATCCCAAGCCTGGTACATCATAGGTATTTAATAAGTGTTTATTGATTGAACCTGAATAATACTGTCTTATGAAAAATAAAATAATGAAATATATTTTTTAAATGTGAAAAGCTTGACTGCATCAGCTGTAAAATTCAGGCTTAGTCTGTAGCTATTTTGAAAGAATAAATGAGGAAAATCTGTTTTTAATAATATTGACAGCTGATATATCTTGTAGTTCAAAAGTGCTTACACATTACATGCATCTCATTTCATTATAAAAGTGATCCTGCAAAGCCGGTAATGCAAATATCACCATGCACGTTTTAATGATGAGGAAGCAGCTTTGAAGAATTTCATGCAAATATATGCAATCTTTGATTGAATTTTTCTGTTGTATTGGTTTCTGTGACATGGAGTCATAGATTCATTCACCTTCACATTGTTATTTCCTGTTCTGTTATTTCCTCCTTCCCATCTCCTCCATTACCCCTAGGAAAGTCAATGAAATCATCGCTACCATTGCCTTTGGATAAGATGTATTAATTACCCACCTTATCATTCTATTCACCAACTTTGTGACTTACCGGATCGTGACTCCTTTCCATATCCACCACTCCCCTAAATGCATATTACTTGGCATGTAATTAGTTTTTAATAAATGCTTTTCATACGGTCATTTATTTAAATCTGTATTATGATGAAATACAAATTTTAATAGTCAACTCTTTGTTTTCCAATAGAGGAAATAAATATCAGATTCAACAGAAAATCACTTCAGCTTTCCACTCTCACCTCTTTTCCCAAGTAGTTTTAACAGAGTTGAAAAGACCCAGCTTTTCCTATCTCCTTTTGGCTTACCTGTCACCAAGTGGAGATGGTGAGGTGCAACAAACAAAGGAGAGGGAGGGAACAGGGAG
Source organism: Bettongia penicillata ogilbyi (assembly GCA_023548195.1). Classification (NCBI taxonomy): domain Eukaryota; kingdom Metazoa; phylum Chordata; class Mammalia; order Diprotodontia; family Potoroidae; genus Bettongia; species Bettongia penicillata. The sequence goes on along the minus strand of JAJHZJ010000610.1, from coordinate 2,688,963 downwards.
AAGAAGAAGGGAAATTAAGCTTATTCACTTTATATCTAGGAAGAATTAAGAATTGACTGTCCTAGTCTTTGGCAGTTGATTAAGTAGTCATACAAATTTGCATGCTTTCAGAATGTTTAATAAATGTATAGATGATTTGATCCTCTAAAATAAATTATTTAAATATTATGAAATATTTTTATTATCTTGTTTCAGGTATTAAATTTACCCAATTTTGATATTTCAAGAATATAACATTTAATTAAATTTACTTTGCACTTAAACTTTATGGGAATAAATTTTGTTTTAAAAAATAAAACATTGCTTAAAAATTTTAAAGACATAATTCTTTTATGCATGTTTGTTTATATTATGAAAAGTATTTGATTGTTTTGAATAGTTTCTTAACTGTTTTTTCAGTCTTTTTACTCTGGCTTCTGTAGCTTTTGACACTGGGAATTACTTTCTCTTCTTCAATTATTTTTCATTGTTTATTGTCCATGACACTCTTCTCTCCTCATTCCCCTTCTTTCTGCCCTTTGCTGTGTCACCATTTATTTTATGCTTCCTTAGTATTAGGGGCCCCAGGGCTTTGGAGCCGGATCTTCTTCTTTTCTCTCCCCTAACTTTCCTTCAGTGATCTCATCTATACTTGTGAATTCAAGTCTGAACTCTGCCAAGATGACTTCCATGTCCAGCCTTAACCTCTCTCCTAAATATCAGTCCTGCACTCTTAACTTACTAGATACTACTTGTATAAAATTTCCCATACAAAGCATTATCTTTACCCTCAAACTCACCCTTTCTGCCTTTTTTCCAAACTTGGTTCTTTCTTTTGAAGGCTTCACCAGGCTCTCAGTTTCATAATCTCAGTTATCCTCTGCTATTCTCTCTTGTTTACTCTCATAGTATTGATTCTACCTCCACCACATCTTCTGCATCCTTCCTCTTCTCCCTACTGACATGTAATAATTCCTAAGTGGATTCCTTGCTTCCAACCTGTCCCTTTTCTAATCTATTCCTCACACATCAGCCAGACTAATTTTCCTTAAGTCTGACCATGTCACTTTCCTTCTCAAAACCTTTCAATCTCTTCTTTATTCCCTCTGGGATAATATATGAACTCCTCAGCCTAGCATCTAAAGCCTTTCATTATCTACTGCTAACCTCCCTTTCCAGCATTATTTCCTATACCTCTCTTGCTCACTTCATAACTCCATCTAACTGGGTTCCATCCTTCACTTCTCTTCTCACTGGTTTTCCCACATGCCTTGAATTTTCTCTTTTCTCACAGCTGTCTCTTGAAATTCTGGCTTTGAAAGATAATTTAGGTGTTATTTTCTCTAGACTTAACTAGTTTGTGCTGTCTCCCTCTTCCTCTCCAAATTGCATTGTATTTCTCTTCTGTATGTTTTTAGTATGTTATCTCCTAACATCAATATGATGTGTTGATATATAGAATAATATGTAGGATATAAGTACCTTGGGGACAGGAGCTACTGTTTTCTTTTGTTTTTTGATGGCCTAGCATAGAGACTTGCATATAATATAGATGTTTCATAAGTGATGGTGGTGGGGTTGGTAATTGAGTCAGATTTATAAATAAAAGGTCTAATGAAGCTTAATTTTAAAAAAATTACATTCTCAACATAATTACATATAATAAATATTTTATTAGTTATGACCATATTTGTTGCAGCTGGAATTAGCTCCGAGTACAGCCTTGAAGAAATAGATGAAAAAGAAGAACTGAATGTTCTCCATAAGGAAGAGAGTGAAAACGTTTCTTCAAAGTCACAAGAAAATTCTTTTCTATCTACGGATATAACAAAGAATGAAAAAGAAGATACTACATCAGAACTTGGCATTGTTACTAGAGAGTGCCCAGAAAGCTCTAAGGAAGAAAAACAAGAAAATAGAAACACAGATGGAAAGTAAGTAACCTAGATACTGCAAATGTTGTTGGTGGTTTATTTTATGGATACCAGGCTTCTAAAATCTAGATTCAATATTTGAAATACAAATAACTTCCCAATAGCCAGCTTACTGCTTTAAAATACTTTATAATTTTTATCATCCCTGTGAAAATATTTATTAAAAACCTCTAAATGGTGGGGTACTCTGCTAGAAAGGCACAAACCAAAATCAGAATCTAAACAGCATTTGCTATCTTGGAGATTCATAGTTTAAAATGTGACCCTCAGTCTAGCTTATTGTAGGCTTGTAATTTGCATCTAGACTGCTAGGTGGCACAGTGGATAGAGGGCTGGGCCTGGAATCAGGAAGAGTCCCATCTTCCTGAGTTCAGATCTGGCCTCAGACACTTACTAGCCGTGTGACCCTGGACAAGTCACTTAACCTTGTTTGCTTCGGTTTCCTCATCTGTAAAATGAGCTGGAGAAGGAAATGGCAAACCACTCCAATATCTTCACCCTCCCTGCCTCCCAACCCCTCCACAAAAAAACCTTATTGGGATCACAGAGAGTCAGATATGACTGAAAAATGACTGAAGGATTGAACTTGCTTCTGAATCTTGGGGTGTGTGCTTGGTGATCATCTCTCCATTTTGTAAAAATGAAATTCTGTTTGAAAGTCTCCAGGCATCCTAGTGTTAAAAGGCAGAGCTTAGTGACAAGGAAGACACTAAATCACAAAAACTTCCTCAAAAGGAGAATTTAAGGTCTTGTAACACCTCCTTAAGTAAGGGAATTAGTAGTAGCAATAAATTCCCCTTTGCCTTCAGCGTACAAGCTATGGTGTGAAAATGTTTCTAGTGCCTAGTCAGTAAAGTGCAATCCAAAACAAATTCTGTGCCAGTTTAGGAGCGTTAATGTAACCTGTTGGGGGATTTCATCTTCTGGACAAAACTGTTTTGAGAGAGAACCAATAGAACCAAAGACTTGTAGACTTGGACTTTTTGAACTAGAAGGAAACTTAAGAGATCGATGAGAACAATTCATTTCCCATATTATATGCCTGGCCTTGCCAGATTCAAGTTTGACTATTTCAGTCTCTCCCCTTTCATTTTAACTGAGTTGGAAAATTGTCCAGTATACTAAGCTCTTTACTTCCTACTCTCTATTGGTACTTCCATCTGAAATATAATGTTTCATAGCAGCATTTCCTCCCAGTTGTATTTTGTTTTATCAAGCTATTACATTTCCAGTATTTGGCAGAAACAGATGATTATTTTAGCCCATCTGTCTTCAGTATACATTGCCAATTTCCTTGTTCTTTGGGAGTCTGTGTGCACGTGCGCTTGGGAGCATGTTACTGATGTCAGCATACAATATACATTACTATATTTTGCAGAGAACTGCAGAATGGTACAAGTAGTAAAGAGGCAGTCACCGAAAATGAAAGACACTTCAAAATACTGGACCAAGATAAGAATAATGGTGAGTTATTCCAACTAATTCTGATGTCAAATAGTGTTTTCAACCCTAAAAAGTATTTTGAATGCTTTTTATCTAATGGTTTGTAATCAGTCACAAAAAAAGTCAATTATCTACCCTATTCTTAAGAATCATTTCTATTTACATCATCATTACTGCTAATCTAACCCTTTTATTACTTCTTGCTGTTATTACTGCAGCAGTCTTTTAACTGACCTTCTCAAGTCTCAAGTCTCTGCTCACTCCTTTTTATCTCATTCACTCCATTTGATCTTCATATCCCTGACAAGTCAAATACTCCAGAAAGAGTCCTTTTGTCAATGTCATGTCATTCCCTTCTCAGAAGTCATCAGTGGCTCCCATTTCTTACTTCGTTAAGCCTAAATTCCTCCAATTGGCTATCAGACTATGAGCTCCTTGTAAACAGGAATTGGTTTGGGTTTTTTTTTGGTGGCTTTCTTTGCATCCCTAACGCTTATGCTTATTAAATGCTTTGTGACATGACTTCAAACACTTTTATGAGCTGTCTTTGCTCATACTAGCCCTTGCTTGGTATCTACTTCAAAGACCAGTTTTAAATTGCATTTCTACCAGTGTAGGAGTTAGGAGGACCTGAGTTCAAATCTCACCTCAGACACTTGACACTCACAAGCTGTGTGACGTTGGACAAGTCACTTAACTCCAATTGCCTCATCTCCAGTCATCCTGATGAATATCTGGTCACTGGATTCAGATGGCTCTGGAGGAGAAGTGAGGCTGGTGACCTGCACAGCCCTCCCTCACTCAAAACGAAGTCAAGTGCAAGTCATGTCATTATTTCTCTGATGGCATGGTCTTCTTTGAAAACAAAGGACGAACACATGCATTTCCTCGATGAAACTTCATGTATTTTCTGTGATCTGTGTATTGTTTCAGGTGTGGTACTGTTGTTACCTCAATTTGCTTGTAATCTTAGTCTTGATAGCAGAGGTTGTCTCAGTCTTCTTTTGAATGACCTATCATATATAAAAGTGCGGGGCACTTAGTGGGTGCTCAGTCAGTACATATTGATTGATTGGTTTTCAAAAAAGAGATTCCTTGTAAGTACAATAATTATTGTAAGATATTTCTCATGATGTTCTAAATTACTTTAACTCTCTGTACAGCCATGATTATGTGGTTAGTCCTTTGACTGATATAGATTGAATTCCCCCATGTCTTAGTATATGTATTTAATGAGCTGGTTTGAACAAAAAATCAATTACCCAGTAGCCAACAAATGGTGATGTGTCTCTGAAAATGTGATGACTGGTTGTCCAAATATAGGCTGTATTCTAGTGCCAAGCTCAAACTCAAAACCTTCTTAGTTAAGTAGAATATACAAGGATTAATTCTCCACTGGTATAATTTTGAAAAATATACCTGCATGCCACAGTAAGACATTGAAATGGAACTTTAGTGATGGTTTGTTGAGTTAACAAGGGGAAAGGGAACTTGTGCATTCTTGTAATCCAGGTTGCTTTGTTAAGCTATGATAACTGACATAACTTTGTTGGGGAAAGAATATAGCTGCCTCTCAACTATTGAGATTAGTGGAGGGGGTTATGGGTAATTAAAAACAGCAAAAAGTGATGCATGTATGTTTGGTTTTAGGTATGCCTAAGATGTGTTAGTCTATTAAATACAGAGGAACTATCCGTGAATACTTGATTCAGGAACTGAAAGAATGATTTGCACAATTTCCTTGTCCTATTTTTTTTTTTGCTTCAACATAATCCATAATGAGAATAGATCCATCTACTCCTCCCGTTTTCCTCTGTTTTTCTGACATCTCTGATTTCTCTCAAATCAACAAGCATTTATTAAAACATCCACTCTTTGTCAGGCACTGTGCAATGAATATGTATTTTTATATATGTATTCAACCTTAGGTACTTACTTGCTATGTGACCCTAGACAAGTGACTTAATTTCTGTTTTCCTTTATTTCCCCTACTGTAAAATGAGGTGGGGGGGGTGGTAAATAAAATCACCTACCTCCTAGGGTTCTTGTGAGGATCAAATAATATATTTGTAAAGCACTTACCATAGGACCTTGCAGGTAGGTGCTTAATAAATCCTTTCTTTCTTCCATCCTAAGTCACCTCGAGAATAGGAAAAGGACAGAGCTTTGAGGTGTAACCGTGGTTAGGAAGCATGATATAGATAGCCCAACAAAAAACCCTGAGGAGATAAAAGGGAGGAGGAAAACCAGAAATTATCACAAAAACCCTGAGAGGCAAGTACTAAGTAGAGAGTGTGGTAAACAGTGTCAGATGCCTTGAGGTCAAGAAAAATGGGGAATGAGAAAAAGACTGTTAATTTGGCCAAAAAAGGGCATTCATAATTTTCTGATATTGAGCCATTTGTCAGTGCAAAGACTTGACTTTCCAGATCTTCTCTACTTGTGCCTGTTGGCAGCTAGGTGGCTCCGTGGATAGATAGAGCATTGGACCCAAAGTTGGGAATACAGGAGTTCAAATCTGGCTTCAGACACTTACAGTTGTGTGACTCAGGGCAAGTCACTTGTCATCTCAATTTCTTTATCTGTAAAATAGGGATAATAATAATGCCTACTTCCTAGGCTGCTATGATGGTCAAATGAGGTGATAATTGTAAAGTGCTTAGCAGAGTGAGCAGCCTCTAGTAAGCATTATATAAAGATTAGCTATTGATGGTGATGAGGTTGATGATTTGAGGCAGGGACAGTAGCATGCACAGAAAGGTTCTCATCATTAGCTGGTCTAGAGATGGTCTAGAGACTGATGGTTTAGGGGCAGGGTGGGATGAGTGATTCCATTTCTTCCGCAGTAGTGACGATTAGTGAGCAGTTGGTGTTGATGGTAGCAAAGAAAGCGAGCCCCTTCTTAATATTAATTACTCCTCTTACTAATGACTCCAGAGCCTGGGATGGAAACAGTGCTGGTGGTCTTTGGTTGGAGGATTCTGCTATTCCTAAGGCTTTGGGTTTCTTTGGCTACGTACATTAGAATCTGAGGGAAGAGGGTAGTACAGATGGAAGTGGTTATTTAACTTGTCCTGCACATGCTGCCTCCTGTTTGTCCCTTAGGGTCCTCAACTGCTTAATTAGATGGACTTGCCTGCCTACGTCATAGGTGGCAATTCATTGGCATTTAATAAATATACCTGGAGCGATGTGTTCACTGGCTGACCACTATTGGCGACATATGTGTGAAAATAAAATTGAAAATTGAATGTATAACAAAAATGATGGCAAATATTCTGCCATTATCAAAATTGTTTATACCTGGTAATTTTAAGTCATGAGTCTTAGAGATGGAAAAGACCTCGGACATTACCTAGTCTAACCTCTTTCGCTTAGAGGTAAGGAAAATGGGATTCTGAAGCGTTCAGTCTAGGGGTGAGGAACCTGCGGCCTCAGGGTCACATGTGGCCTTCTAGGTCCTCAAGTGTAGCCTTTTGATTGATTCCAAGTTTTATAGAACAAGTCCTTTTATTAAAGGGATTTATTCTGTCAAGTTTGGATTCAGTGAAACGGTTGAACTTGAGGACCACATGTGGCCTCAAGGCCAGTGGTTCCCCACCTCTAGTTTAGTTACTTGTCCAAAGACATGCATGCGGGAGATGGTAATAAAAGAGCCCAGGTTCAACTCTTAACTCTAAATATGGAACTTTTTTCCACCACAACCCACTTTCAGAAATCATTTGCAAAATCAAAATTAATCTAGCTATATTTACTAAGTTATTTCAGGATTGTGACATAGTTTTAAGTTATATATTAGTTATATATGACGTAGGTATAAGATCCAGTACATGCATAAAGCCTACACTTTCAAATTGCTTTCAATTATGTCAATGAATTGACTAGGTAATGTAATAAGATATTTTCAGGTCCTTTAAATAAAATAATATTTTACTGTTATTTTTAAACTAGTTAGTTATTCATTCTCTCCTCTCATCTTACCCAGCCTCCCCCAGCTACAACACATGCACTCATAATCCCTTCTTTCTCATCAAATCATTATCATTTAATCAAACAGTCTGCCTCTGGCAAGGGGCTGATAGAGAAAGGACAGGTTACTTACAGACTCAGCTTCTCCCTTACTATTTAATCATAAAAGATGGCATAGCTTCTTTGAAATCCATTTGAATTTTATGAAAGTTACGATAAGTCTAATAAAGCCCATGTTTCTTCCAGGTTGCCAGGCTATCATTAAGACAAAAGAAACCTCTGTTAGACAATAGTTTGAAAATTGTGTCTTGTCTAAGACTGTTGATGTTAATAATAGAGGTACAGATGTATCCCCAAAGAAATCATGATGAACAAAAAAGTGATGAAATAGATAAATTGGGGATTAATTATTCCTTAAAAAAAAGATTCTTTGCCTTGAAAAGTGTTTACCAATCAAGTTAAAAGTTAGATCTGAATTTTTTAAATGTTGATAAACTTTCTTTCAAAACTCATACAGTTTACCAAGTAGGTTATACTTGTGCCCTGTATTGTTGAATTACCAAGTAGGTTATACTTGTGCCCTGTATTGTTGAATTACCAAGTAGGTTATACTTGTGCCCTGTATTGTTGAATTACCAAGTAGGTTATACTTGTGCCCTGTATTGTTGAAGCATGACAAACTTGAAGAAGAAGAATTTGATTGTTATTTCTTAAGGGTTTTGGTTTATATTTATTTAATATCTTTTTTTAAAAAAATTTTTATTTCATTAAGTATTTCTCAATTACATGTAAAATTTTTAAACATTCATTTTAAAAAATTTTAAGTTCCAAATTCTTTCCCTCTATCATGGCCCTACTCCACCCATTGAGAAGGCAGGCAATATGATTTCAATTATATATATGAAATCATGCAAACATTTCAGGATTAGCCATGTGGCAAAAAAGTACACAAAAGGTCAAGAAAAAAGTTTTAAAAGTATGCTTCAGTCTGCATTTAGAGTTTCTCAGTTCTCTCTCTGAAGATGGATAACATTTTTCATCATGAGTCCTTTGGAATTGTCTTGGATCATCGTCTTGATCAGAGTAGCTAAGTGTTACGGTTGATCATCCTTATAATTATTCTTGCTATGTACAGTGTTCTGCTTCTGCTCACGTCTCTCTGCTTCAGTTCACGTAAGTCTTCCCAAGTTTTTCTGAAACCAATCTGCTTGTCATTTCTTGTAGCATAATAGCAGTCCCTCACAATCATGCACCACAACTTACTCCGTCATTGCGCAGTTGATGAGCATCTCATCAGTTTCCAATGTTTTACTGTCACAAAAATGTTTTTGTACAAATAGACCCTTTTCCCTTTTCTTTGATCCCTTTGAGATACAGACTTAGTAGTAGTATTGCTGGGTCGGACAGCATGCAGTTTTACAGCCCTTTGGTTTTAGCACTAAATGGTTCTCCAGAATGGTTGGTCACAGTTCACCCAGCTTAGAGTTCCAATTTTTCCACATTCTCTCCAACATTTTTCATTTTCCATTTTTGTTGATAAGTGTGAGGTGGTATCTCACAGTTGTTTTAATTTGCATTTCTCTACCCAGAGCAGGCAGATGGCACTGTGGCTAGCATGATAGGCGTGGAATCAGAAATATCTGAGTTCAGATCTGGCCTCAGACACTTACTGGCTCTGTGACCCTGAGCAAGCCATATAACCCTGGTTACCTCAGTTTCCTCATCTGTGAAATGATCCGGCAAAGGATGTGGTAAATCACTCCAGGACCTATGCCAAGAAAACCCCAGATGGGGCGACAAAGAGTCAGACATGACTGAAAAATGGCTGAATGACAACACTCGTGTTTTAGAATATTTTTTTCCACGTGACTGTTGATAACTGACTTCTGCTTCTCAAAACTGCTTATTCATATCCTTTGACCATTTATCAGTTTGAGAATAACTCCTATTTTTAATAAATTCAGCTTAGTTCCCTATATATTTGAGAAATGAGGCCTTTATCAGAGAAATTTGCTGTAAAATTTTTCCCTCAATTTCCTACATGCCTTCTAATTCTGGTTGCTTTCATGTTGTTTGTGCAGAAACCTTTTTAATTTCATGTAATCAAGATTATGCATTTTACTTCCCATTACTCTCTCAATATCTTGTTTGGTCCTAAATTCTTCCCTCATCCATGGATCTGACAGGTATATCTTTCCATGTTCCATTGATTTACTTGTGATATCACCCTTTATATCTAAATCATGTTTCCATTTTTACTTCATCTTAGTATATGGTGTGAGATGTTGGTCTATGCCCTAGGTTCTTCCAAACTACTTTCCAGTTTTCCCAGCATTTTTCATGAATTTTTACTCCAACAGAACTCACTCCAAAGGCTTGTATCTTTGGGTTTGTCAAGCAGTAGGTTACTGTAGTCATTTACTTCTGTGTATTATGCATCCCTTCCACTGAGCCACCATTTTGTTTCTTAGCCAATACCTGGTTATTTTCATGGTTACTGTTTTGTAATATAGTTTGAAATCTGATACTGCTAGGCTGCCTTCCTTCACCTTTTTTTCATAGGTTCCCTTGGTATTCTTGATCTTTTGTCTTTCCAGATGAATTTTGTTACTATTTTTTGTTTGGAAGCTTAGTATGGCACTGAATAGTAAATTAACTTAGGTAGGATTGTCATTTTTTGTTATGTTGATTTGGCCTACCCATGAGCAATTAGTATCTTTCCAGTTGTTTAGATCTGTCTTTATTTGTGTGAAAAGTGTTTTGTAATTGTGTTTATATAGTCCCCAGTTTTGTCTCATCTGTTTCTTTCATATCTTTCACAGCATCTAGCAGTGTTGTATTCTTTGTAGGTGACAATAAATGCAAATTGATCAAAGAAGAGGAATTAAAGCAACAAAGAACATGTACTGTTTATTTGCTTTTTTGGAAATATTTCCTTTGACAATGATCCCATGAGGTCTTTTTAAAAATTAAATAAACTCGTATTTAAGTATTAAGTTTTTAAAAATTATACATAACAGAGGAACTGTGTTTATAGATCAGAATGTAAGAAAAATATGTAGAGCTCAGGCCTATGGTATATTAGTCATTTGGACAGGGAATTTTCTTTTTCTTTATGTATTAAAGTATTACTTACAAATTATTTTGCTTTGTTTTTCTCAAAGATCAAAATGATATGACACTCCTTCCAGTGGACTCTGATGAGAAAGTGAAAAATGGAGTGAGGATGGTAGAAATCAGTGTAGCTGATGTTAATGAAAATAACAAGCTTGAAACTGACAGACCATTAGACTCTCAAGCTTATAAAAATGGCATTGCTGTAGGTAACAAGGAAGAGTCTCAATCACTTTTACCAATTCAAGATCAGAAACTGAGTCAATCTAACTTAGAAAAGATAAAAACTCAAGATGCAGCAATTCAGACAACTCAGTTCCATAACAATTTGGACAGTAATATGTTAAGTGAAACAGTTGCTCACCTGGATCATAATTTGTCAAACTTCAGAGGTGAGGAAAATAGACAGTTTTCAAATAACAATAAATCATCTCAAAAGTCATCTTTCAAGTCACAGGGTTCTGTAGATCTCCCAAGAGAACTCAAGAACCAGAAACCACTAAATGGGCAAGAAGACATACTCAACCTTAAAGATGTAAGTCCTACGCATGGCAACGATGATCTGTTTGTTCCAGTAGATGGGACTGATAAAACTCTAACTGATTCCTGTATAAAGAGTTATCCCCTTTATAAACCTGATCACAAAACCAAACCAAAGCCTTCTAATGAAATTACAAGAGACTACATACCCAAAATTGGAATGACAACTTACAAAATAGTACCTCCCAAGTCCCTGGACATTCTGAAAGATTGGGAGTCAGAAACTATGAGGTATAATAAAAATGATCAGGGGATACATATGTCTGAAAATTGCCAGCCACGTGAGCAACTAAAGGAATCTGCTATCCAAACAGATGATCTTATTTCTAAAAGTACAAGGGAGACACAAGCTGACATGAAATATGAACCCAAACTGGAAATGGAGCATTGTATCCAAAATGAAAGAAACGTCACCGACGGGACCGTATCTTCCACAAAACCTGCCTCCATAATAAATAAAGACAATGGTGCAACTCCATTGGTATTGAATTTAGAACACCTAAATAGTATTATGGATCCAAAAGGAAGATCTAAGGTGATAAGTCCCCAGACAAAACCTAGTTCTTTTTTCCTACAGATGCAGAAAAGGGCCTCAGGTCATTATGTTACATCTGCAGCTGCCAAAAGTGTCAATGCTGCTACAAGTTCTGCTCAAAATGAACTGAAGCATAAAGAGATTGAAAGGAAGTTATCATCTCCCCAAGAGGAAATGCTTTCTCCTTTAAATAAGACAATTAACTTCTCTTCTGAATTATCTGACAAACAAACTGATCATGACATTAGTCAGAGACACATAGAAATTCCAACTTCTCCTATCAAACCCCCGAAACCAGTGAACCTTCCCTCTGCTCAGCCAGCAGCATTCAGCCTAAAAGCCTTGAGGACTTTTGGTGCACCACGGCCATACACAACTGCTGCTCCTTCTCCTTTTGCACTTGCTGTAGTCAAAAGATCACAGTCTTTCAGTAAAACGTGTACTATCCCGAGGCAGTCATCCAGAGAGGGTCCATCTCCTGGACTACCTTCATCAGCTTCCAAAGAGGAGGAGGAAAAAAATAATCCATTAGATAAGTTACTGGGAGTTCTACCATCTGAAAAGGTAAATATGACTTTACTCTCCTTTTGCAAGTTTGATTTCACTTTTAAAATTATATTTATGTGTTTTGTTTTTAATTTTACAAATATTTTAAACATTTATCATTTACCTCCCACTCTATGAGAGGCATCATGTAACAAAGTTAAACGATTTCATAAAACTAATAATACAGTGACCACCATTGAAAGCACATGCAACCCTCTATATCTGTAGTACCATCCCCAATATCCCCAATATACTTTACTTTTTTTGATTAACAAAAATCTATTTTTTTCTTCATTTCTAACCCCTACCAATTGGAAATAAAAACAAATTTCTTCCAAGAAATATATAGTGAAGTATGACAAATTCCCTTCATGTGTCTGTGCTTTTGTATATGTATATTTACACACATACATATATACATACATATACACATATACATATATATACATGCTATGTATACACATGTCTCTTGTACCATAAATCCATTATTGCTTCTTTATTAAGGATAGTATGTTTTATCATCTTGTAACAAAATTAAACAATTACATAAGACCAATGATAAGGTGACCACATCTGAAAGTACATGCAACAGTCTCCATCTGAAATACATGCATCGTATTGTACACACACACCTATTTTTTTTTCCTTTCACTCCCCACCCAATTGGAAAGTAAAATTAAAGCTGATTCCTTGTAACTATTATGCATAAACAAAACAAATTCTTCAGTATCTATATACAAATATGTTACATGTATACACACATATGTATGTATATGGAAGTATACATATATGTCTCGTTTTGTATCCTCAGCCTATCAAGAAGAGTATATAGTAACAATGTTAAATTATTACATAAAACCAATGATAGTGATCTCATCTGAAAGTGCATGCAACATTCCATATCTCTATCATTCTTTCCCAACTTCTATATTTTTTAATTATCAGAAATCTTTTTTCATGCATGTATGCATATGAGATCTATGTTTTTTGAATGTATGTGTAGATATGCACATGCATACACATATGTACGTATACGCATGTACATACATCATTCTTTGCCCCAAATCTATAAATCTGTCACTTCTTTGTCATGGATAGCATGCTTCATCATCAGTGTTCTGGAGTAATAAATGGTCATTATTTTTTTTTTTATTGTTCACCGTTCAGATCTGTATAAGACATTAACTTAGAATTGACAGATATCATGGAATGTATCTGTATGACATGAGCTAGGCCAGACAACTGACTGAGTTAGAAACAAACAAGCAGTAGCATTAACAAAAAACTTTTAAACTAATTGTTTTACACTTTATGCACACAGGTTTAACGACCATTTCCTACTTGTAGTTTCTAAATTCTTCTTTACACAAGTGACTGTTTAAATGGGCAAAAGATACCCCATTGTCCTGACAGAGATTGCATTATTAGCTCATGCTTTGTGTATGACAATGTCATGTTTTTTTCTTTTTTGATAAAAACATATCAGAAATAAGTTCATAGAAAAAGACTTGAGAAAAATTCCTTTTATAATGAAAATATTAAGATGCCCCCTTCATTTCCTTCTTAGTAGATTTACTTGTTGGTGTATTTCCAATTTAATATGTAGTCTCTAGATTACAGATTAATTGGTTGATTAATTTAGAAAGCAGTTTGGGGCAAGTGACTGCCATGTTCCCCTTTACATTCTTAATTCCTAATTCCTGTTTGTTGTAATTTCATCACACTGGGCATAATGCTCCATTACATTCATATACTGTAGTTTGTTCAGTCATTCCCCAATCCATTATTACCTTTCTCATAGAATATCCCCTCCCCAACAGTAAACCAAGTGAAGGAAATTTTAAATACATCTTAGATGTTCTGAAGCCACTTCTATTTTCTAGTTCAATTTCAGATTCTTAGATTTATATTCATTCTCACAAAAAAAAAAAATGTGTCCAGTAGAGTCAGTGTGACATACGGGTAGTATCCTATTTCTGAAGCAAGAGATTATGGGCCTGGGGTTTGATTGGTAAGGGAAAGTGATGTGTTTTGACTTCATAGTATGATAAATAGAGGGGGCAAAATTCATTGTATGAATAACAGCCATTGCAGTGATATTCCCTTTATGTACTTCATGGCTTTTTAGTATGCTAATGTAGACTGTATTTTCTTGTTCAGTTTGAAGTTCCAACAGTATTTCAAACTACTTCTTTAAACATCCTGAGTTTGACATAACACTTAACACGTTGCCAAGTCAAGTTTTAGTCTATTCAGAAGGCTTTCCCCTCTTCTCATATATTCCATATTTGTGTCCTTTTGTCTCACTGAAGTGTTGTTATAAAGAGTTCTTTTTTTTGAACAAGTGTTCTCCTTTATCTTGAGAATCTCAAAATCACATTTGCCCCAGAAATAGAATACATAACCTCAGATACTGAACACCCTCTGCTGGAAGTATTCTTTTTTTTTTTTTTTTTTTTTTTTGTAAACTCTTCAGTATTGAGATTGGTCATTACATTTAATCAGTTTGAATGTTTTTGTTATCTGTTTTACATTACTGTCATAAATGTATATATATGTGTGTGTATATATATATACACATATACATGTATATACATATATATACATACATGTATATACATATATATACACACACACACATACATATTCTGGTTTTCATTTCAAGTCACATCACATTTCTTTTAAAGTAATATATCTGTCATTTCCTACCACACAAAATTTCATTACATTTATAAAACTAACATTTAAATACTGCTTTCAGGTTTGCAAAGCACAAATATTTTATCTTCACAATAACCTTGGGAGGTAGGTGCTGTTATTATCCCCATCATATAGATGAGAAGACTGAGGCAGGTAGGTTCAATATGAATTACCCAGAGTCATACAAATAGGAAGTGTGTCATCCACTATTTAAACTCTAGTCTTCCTGATGGCAGGTTTTTCACACCCTCCACTGGGCTGTGATTTAATTTGTTTGGGCATGTCCCAGTTGAAATGTACACACTTTGCTTCCAATTCTTTGCTCCCACAGAAAGGGCTATAATGAATATTTATTATTTATCAAGCTTTTCTTTCTCTACCTTTGACCTCTTGGAAGTATATGTATAATGGCAGAGGAAGAGTATGAACAGTTAAGTGACTTTTTTTCTTTACAATTTCAAATTATTTTTCAGGTTGGTTGTTTGAGCCAAAGATGTTAAACTTGGGTGGGAGGATGCTGGGGGGACAAGATTGAGAAATGTTTAACAAAATAAATAAAAGTATAATACAACATAGATAATGTAATTTGTAATTTTCTAAGTCAAATGTGCTACTGTAGGAATCCATTTCTATTTGAGCTTGACTCCATTAGATACATTCAGAACTCCCCCAATGTAAGCTCTGCTGACATTGATTATATCAATTTTTGTTATATTGAGAGAAGTGAGATAAAACTTCAGGGTTGTTTTAAATTGCATTGATCTTAGTATTAGTAATTTGGAGTAATACTGTGATTGTTGATAGTTTCCAAACAGTTGGTCAACCTCCTTTGCCCTTTTATCTAACAGAAAAGCTCTTGGTCTCATTCATAACACACATGCATGTGCCTGTTTGGGCAAGTGTGAATGTTGGGCTTTCTCAGAGGCATTTGATGCAAAGATTTCCCCCCCTGACAGTTTCTCTTATTGTAGCTACTTTGATATTTTGATATAAAAGCATTTTTAATTTTATGTAATAAAAATTGTTCATAATTATCTTTTATGATCCCCTCTATTCCTTGTTTGACTGAAGATTCTCCTCCTAGTTATAGCTATAAAAAGCATCTCCTATTCTGTTTGATAATGTGAGTTTTAATATCTAGTTTGTATAACTGTTTGGCACTTATTACTGATATATGGAATTGTTGATCTAAACCTAATTTCTGTCAAAATACTTTCCAGTTTTCCTAACAGATCTTGTCAAGTAAAGGAGACCTCCCCCCTGGTAGTTTATGTTCCTCTGTTCATCTCACACTGTTGTTTCTAGGTCTTGCTTATCAGAGGCAGCTAAGTGATGCAGTGGATATAGTAGTAGACCCAGAGTCAGTCATTTAGCCTCTATCTCAGTTTCTTTGACTATGAAATGGGGATAATTACAGCATCTACTTTTCAGGATGAAGTAAGGATCAAATAAGATGATATTTGTAAAGCACTTAGGGCAGTGGCTCATAAATAGGAGCTGTTCACATGCTTATTTCCTTCCTTTTATTTCATCTGTGTCACTGGTCTAATTTTTAATTCTTTAATAAGCACCAAATAGTTTTGATGATTATGTATTCCAGTACACAGAGAATCTGATCTCACCAGCATTGGGAGCTCCCTACAGGGATATAGATCTGTGACTTAATAAATAAGAACTAGAGAGAGTCAACTGATAATAGACATTAAGTGATTTGCCAAAAATTGCAGAGCTAGTAACTTTGAGAGGTGAGATTTATACTTTAAGATCAGTGTTCTATTCATTTGTACCACCTTGTCTCCAATTTGATGATAAATTTTATGATACGGTGTGATTATATTTGGCATTAATTTATGATGTAATGTGAGATCTAGTAACCATCATAGATAAGACCTTAGAGAACTTCAGCTCTTGCCTCTTCATTTCAAAGTTGAGGAAACTGAGGTACAAGAATACACAAAAGTTAAGTAACAAAATCAGAATTTGAACTTGGGTCTTCTGTCTCCAAACCTAATTCTTTTTCCATTGCATCATTGCTGTCTTCTTTAATTCTTGCTTCCCCCACACTCCCAAATTTCTCTTGAAATTTCCCTTTTGTTCTTCCAAATTAACTCTATTGTTATTTTTGTCTAATTACATAAAATATTGCACTGACTGTTTGACATAGCACTAAATCTATAAACTAATTTATAGTGTAATCACTTTTGTCATGTCAGTGTATTCTAACCATGAACAATGATAATTTCTTGAGTTTTTTAAGTCTTGCTTAATTTCTTTTTTAAAAGTCATTTATAATTGTATTTACATAAAGATATATTTTAAAAAATTCTAAGACTAAAATTGCAAGTATCTTCTTTTTAGATAAGATATTTCTAAATGTTTATTCCTAAGAATTTTCATTAGTTTTGTATCACTGATACTGATAATTTATATTTCTTTTTAGTTTAATTTTCATTGGGCAGAACAGAAAACATGTTGAATTCCTAGAGTACTGAATAACTTGGGCTTTAGTCAAACAATCCTTTGTTATGTATCAAGCACTGTACAAAGCAGTGCTTTCAAGAACACACAAAAAATATTGTGTGGAATAAACTAGAATGTCACCATAATCCTTAAATTAGCCAATGTTTGTTATGATGTGTCCATTTTAGAAATGGCATTGTATTTGGATTGTAGGACTGTTTTCTAAGTTGGTTGCTAATAAAAAGCTAGAGAAAAAGGTGAGCTTATTGTTATTATTTTATTAATATATTATTTAATTCTAGTATTATAATCTAAAATGAACAAAATTTCTCTTTTATGATAGCCTGAACTTAATGGAAGAAACTTTTTTCGTTTTTATTGTTCTCTGCTTTCTACTGCTGGTGTGACATGGTGGGTAGAGCAGTGGGCTTAGACTCTGAAAGACTCATCTTCATGAGTTCAAAACCAGCCTTAGACACTTACTAGCTGTGTGACCCTGGGCAAGTCACTTAACCCTGTTTACCTGAGTTCTCCATCTGTGAAATGAGAGAGGGAAACGGCAAACCATTCCAGTATCTTTGCCAAGAAAATCCCAAATGGGGTCATGAAGAGTCAGACATGACTGAAAAATGACACAGCAGGAACCAGAACAACTTTCTAGTACTCCTTGCACTTAAAATCCTAGAAGTGGTTGATATACCCAAAATAAAGAAACAGAGCTATTAATGGAGGATGCTTATATATTAGAAGTTCTTTTAAGAAAAATAAAACTGGAATGTGTCCCTGTTCCCAAGCATGCCATCTCTTGCCAGTGATCTCCCGTCATTTGTGCTCATCTGCTTCCTTCTTGCTCCTCAGTGGTGCTCATGAGGACCATCTGAACATTTTCTGTTTCTTTGTATAGGAAAGTAGCTGTTCACTGAAGGAACAGAAATGCCAGAGACAGTCATCAACTGACCGCCCATCATTCACCCTTAAGAGACAAACTTCTTTAACATTCCAAAGTGCTGACCCAGAACAGATTCGACAAAGTTTGCTGACCGCAATTCGCTCTGGAGAGGCTGCTGCCAAATTGAAAAGGGTAAGCTTACTTTCATCAGATGGATAACAGTAGACTTATTTTCAACATTGTCAGTTTAGGGGAAATTGACATTTAAACCTAAAAAAGGACACTGAAAATGACTCCTTTCCATAAGTTTTTTTTTTAGTGCAAAATGTAGATGCTTAGTTAGCAAGAATTCAAGTTGGCTACCCCTCCCTCAGTTTTTTTTTATTATAATTTCCTTCTTATTGCCTCCCCCCCCAAAAAAAGTATTTTTTTAATTCTCATAATAAATACACATAGCCCAGCAAACCAAATCCCCACACTGACCACGTCGTGTCTCATTCTGGATTTAAGTACATTGCCTCTCTGATGGATTATGTAATTCATTGTTATTCCTTTTGGCTTGTGGTTTATCACTACAGTAATCACAGCTCTAAAGTCTCAAATAGTTGTTTTTCCTATATGATGTTATTGTCATTATTTAAATTGTTCTCCTAGTTCTGCTTATTTCACATTGCATCGTAAACATCACAGTTTCCTCGGAACCTTCTTGTTTGATCATTCTTAGTGGCACAAAGATATTCAGTTATCTTCATCCTGCCTCATTTGCCTTTATACATACTTTTTAACTGTTCCCCAGGAGGTGGGTGCTACTCTGAAAAAAACTGCTTTACGTATTTTTGTTCCTATGGTTCTTTTTTTCCTCTTTGATATCTTTAGATTGGAGTCATAGTATACGGTTTGGTAATTATTTTGGGCATAGTACCAAATTGCTTTCCAGAAGTACTTAATTGCTGGATCAATCCATAGCCCTTCCAACAATGCATACATAAGGGTGCCTATTTTCTTTCAGTCTCTCAAATATTTGCCAGTTTCCTTACTTGTCGTCTTTGCCAATCTTAGAAGATGGAACCTCAGTGTTGCTCTAATGTGTATTTCTTTGAGTGATTCAGATCATTTTTTTCATTTTGTTATTGATAGTCTAGTTTTCTTCCTTTGAAATAATTCTTTTCATATCCTTTGGCCTTTTATCAGTGGAAGGATGACCTTTAGTTTTACAGTCAGCTCTATACATATCTTGGCTATGTGCCCTTTAACAAAAACTTTACTGTAAAGATTTTTTCCCTCATTTACCTGTTTACATTCTAGTTTTAACTTCATTAGATGTGTTTTTGAAAAAACTTAAATTTTATATAATCAAAATTGTTCATTCTGTGTTCTGCAGTCTCCATTTCTTGTTTAGTAGTGAACCCTTCCCCTATCCACAGAGCTGAAAGGTTATTTCTTCCTTGTTCTTCTAAATTTATGTTGCCCCTTATGTCTAAATCATGTATTCATTTGCCATTTATCTTGGGATAGTGTGTGAGATGTACGTCTATGCCCAGTTTCTGCCAAACTGCTTTCCTATTTCCCAATCAATTTCTTTGTAAAATAATGACTTCTTCTCCTGCTAAAATTGGAGTCTTTTGGTTTAGTGAGCAACATGTTCATAGTTTACCTGTTGCTTTAATCTGTTCTGCTGAATGACCTCTCTGTTTTTTTAATCAGAATCACATTTTTTTATAATTGATGCTTCGTAGTACATTTTCGGCTTATTTTCCAAAATGAATTATAATGTGGTCCAGGTACAAAATGCATTATTATATGTTAGATCTGATAATAGCAACTGATATGGGCTTTTAGTTAATTCAGTTCCTTTCTCTGGGCCTCACTGTTCTCATGAAGGGATTAAACTAGATACTCTTGTATTATCCGATTTTGTCTTTGATCTTATTTGAACAACAAAAAAATCCCCTCTTCTTGCTTTTGACCAATTATTTCAGAGAAGTAGAACCCTAACTTTGAAGAGAAAACTTCAGAGAGGGAGTGCAGTGTAATATTTAGAGGGCTGGCCATCAAGTTAGGAAGACTTAGGTTGAAGCCATGGCACTAATCATTATCTGTTACATTATAGGCAAGTCACTTAACCTCTGTGTGAACCAAGAATCTCTAAGACTAGATAATTTAGTACTCTAAATGCACGTGCTAGATATTTCCTAAACCTGATATTTATTCTGTTTCTTACCTTGTGCCCTTGCATGAACTGTCCCCCATATCGGAAATGTATTTCCTTTGCACTTCTACCTCTTAAAAGTGTCTAACTTCCTCAACGCTCAGCATCTAAGCAAAGCTTTCCCCAAATCACCCCTTCACCTGTATCTCCAATTATCAGTTTTCTTCTGCTCCCCAAGTGATCATGTATTTACATTTCTGAGCACATTATATGCTACCCCTAAAATGTAAGTTCTTTGAGAGCTGTTCATTTTTTCTTTGTAATTCCCTGCACCTAGCACAGTGCCTGACATATAGTAAATATTTGATGTGTGCTTGATGAATTGAATTGAACAGAACAGTTGGTTCAACATAAGGAGCAAAGGCACTATGCAGAGAGAGGACAAGACAGGTGCAGGCAAATCTGGGTAAAGCATCCCAGACATTCTCAGTTCAATCAGTTTCTTCTCATGGGGCATGAGGTTGGCCACTACAAAAGTATCTCAGGTTCACAGCTAAGCAAGTATAGAAATTATTCCAGGTGATTCTTTTGGGTCTTGGGAAGAAAACATGAAAGAGGATTTCAGAAGCTTAGGTTTTGTTTTTAGAAGAGACATAAAGCATGTGATTTTGAATATTTTATATCTTTATTTGTAGCAGTTAAATTTTTGTTTGCCTTGGTAGCATACTTTCTAATTATTAACTCAGTAGACAATTAAAATAGAAAATTTGTTGTATGGTGACACATTCAAAAGATGTAGAAGGGGAAAAGGTATGTTCCCTAATGTTAACAAAATTGAATATCATCATTTGAGAAAAGTCCTAATCATTTCTGACTCCTCTCCCTAAGAAAGCATTTAGTAATGATCACTGGTTTTAGTGTGCCTAAGTCTGCACAAAACTACCCTTTCTATAGGGCTGCTTTAAATTTCTCTTAAGGTGAAGTCAATGGAAATATTATTTATCTTCCATGAATTAATTAGAGGAACTTGGAAATTAAGTTGGAACTTCTTTTATAGCCTTCAAAGTTTAAAGAGTCCGGTTTGGCAGAATCTTTTCATATATAAAACTTTCACTGATTCAAGAATGGGCAAGATGAGAAAACAGATTTTAGAGAGCCAGGTCTTAAATGTCTAGATCTTTTTATCACATCATGCATAATAGTTCACACTTAAATGCTACTTTACAATTATATTCCTTCCCACATCCTTGTGAGTAGAAAGTAAAAGTATTATTTCCAGATGAGGAAATTGAACCTCAGAAGGTCAAATAACTTGTCTAGGGTCACACAGCTAGTAAGGAGCAGAAGAGGATAGGACCCCCAACTACAGATTTGGTGTTCTTTTCATTGTATCTATTTTTTTAGGTCTGTATTGTCTAGGAAACTTCCATCACTTCAAAGACTAAAGTTGTAAAGAGTTTACCGGGAGAGAGAGCAAACCCCTGAATTTATAGATGGAGAAATTGAGGTCTATAGGTATCAAGTAATGGGTTCAAAGTCACACAGATTTAAATGAAAGAATTGGGATAAAAAGCTAATACTCTTGACTCTTATTCTGATGCTCTCTCCATGTAACTTCATCAGTAGTTCTCAAACTTTTTGCCTGAGGACCCCTTTACTCTCTTAAAAATTACTGAAAATCTTTCCTCTAAGAACTTTGATCAATGCCCCACTTGCCAAGCACTCCTCTAAAAGAAGACCTTCTTTGATTAGTTGATGCTAATACTGAATGAACATAAGCAAAACAACATAGCCAACATATCTATAGATTAATTCATTTGTAAGACGAGAGTACAGTTCTGCAGATGAGAGAGTAACTCTTCGTGTTTGCAGCTAAATCTTTAATTCACATGTCATGTACCCTCTGGAAACCTCTGCTATTTGCTTATGAGCAAATGAAAATGAAAAAGCAAACAAAATTTTAGAATTCTGAAAATGCTTTTGACTTTGAGGACCTTCTGAAAGGATCTTGGGGATCTCCCAAGGTCTGCAGACCACAATGCATTCTGCTCCTGCCATAGCTGAGTGGTTCTGCAGTGCCCGTACCCATTTCTTTGAGAAGCACCTTAGGTCATAATCTATCGTTAGGTTTTTAGTAAAAAAACAAAATCACTTAATAGCCCATAGCTATCATTAAAAGTGGACAGGCACCTGCAGGTCTAATTCCTCATTCTGGTCTGTGCTTACATACCATCTTTCTTATACCAGACTGAAAATTTTTCCTAGTTTGTTTCAAATGATGACATTTCTTTTATAGAACAACAATTATGTTGCCAAATAAAATCTCTAGTGATTTTGACAGTGAGTTTAGATGTTCAGCAGAAAGTTGGCTCTGTGTTTGCCTATGCCTTGGCTCCTAGAATGTTCAATTTAACTTCAGGTACCAACCTGCTTTATGGCTGATGTTCACACCACAGCAATTAACCTTAATTATAATGGTTACATTCACATTAGAGCAATTATCTGGTTGATTGCTCTAGAGAGGATATAGTCATAACTGACATAGCATGGGCATGTCACAGATTTTATACCCTAACCTTTTAAAATTCATCCACTACCCTGCCCCTATGTTCAACAAATTCACAGAGGTCATTCCCCCTCCCCTTCTCCTTACTGTACAGAGAAGGGCTGATGAACCAGGGTGGGTGATTTATAAGCTGCTTTTGATGTTAGGACTAATATATGATCAGCATATCCTTTAATATTCAGTTGATCTCAGGTGAACTAATTTTTAAACATAAGGTTCTTTGAATCATATTGTTTATAAGACACCTGGTGGCGGAGTATTAGGGATTTTTTCCTTCTAATTATGCACATGTCTTTTCATATACCATTTTGAATTAGAATACAATTTTTAGGCACATATCAAACCAAGGAGTGATTTTTATTTTATCAGACAAGTACTATTCAGTCTTTGGAAGCATTCCAAAAATAGACCAAAGACTAGAGATGGGGAGCTTTGGGGCAGACTTGTCAAGGAGCTTAGTCTCCTGCTGATTTCTCTCATATTTCCTTGGACAGTTTTTTAGCTATCAAAAGCATTCCTAATAGCAGTCCTTTAAGAAAAACTACAAGTTTAAAGGAATTTTCATATTTGCACAGTAGAAAAAAATAAATCTTTTAATTTTCATAACAATTTATCTAAAGAAGTTAGCTGTGAAGTATATTTAGTCTTCAGTAATTTTACTAATGACAAAATCTGTTGGCTCCTTATCTTACTCAAAGAAATAACCGAGAATTTAAGTTTTGGCCAAAACTGACTTGTTGAATCCACTCATTGCAAATTAGATGAAGCAGCATTGGGGAAGGTTGGAGTGTTAATTGCTGAAAAGGACCCAGTGTTGGCAAATGTTGTGCATTTCAGTATGGCCCATCTTAAAACCCCAATTTATTGTAAATAGTGAATAAATTATTCTTTCCCCTCCCTAGAGACTTTTAAAAGCTATTTCAGCTATTTGATTTCAGTTAATAGTGTTTTTTCCCTGGCCCCAAAGTAAATAAGTTGTAGAAATGTCAGTCAGCAACAGCACATAGAAAAATTTCTTGAGAATAAAAATATATATGAGAAGGTAACGTTGATCATAATTTCAAGTGATTAGGAGCTCTTAACCAGGGTCTTATGGAGTTTTAAATAGATCTTTGTATATGTATTGCATTGTATTTGGATTTCTTTGTAACCATACGTATTTTATGTTATACATTTGAAAACATTATTCGGAGAAGGGTTCCATAAACTTCCCCAGATTGCCAAAGGGAACCATGACACAAAACTGTGCTTTGGATGAATGAACCATTTTTAGATCAAGGAAAGAAACAAAATAAAAGGAAACCAAATCTAGGAGGGAAATTTATTCTTGGCTTCTCCCCCTAAGTGAGGAAACTGTCTCTTCCTCTAGTGACACCTTATCAGTTTAATGTATTTGCTCCAATGCTCCTGTTTCTGAAGCTATTGAGCCACAAAAAGGGGTTTTCTGATGGAACACTTAGAGGAAACCTGATGATTAAATGTGATTTATTGGTACTGAAATAGAATAATTTAACTGCATTTGCTCCCATAATTGAGATCATGTACATGCATGTACACACACACACACACACACACACACACTGATTTCACTATTAGATATCAGTGATATTTAACCAGTCTTCTGCCATCTGAACAGCTTCCTTTTTCCCAATATTCTCAAAAGCTGATTTTTGCCTGTGAAAATGTCAACTACAGTGTAATTATCTCTGGGACAGAAACACAATGTTACTAAGGCTTGTGAACAAGAGACATTTCAGCTGGTTTAGTTCTGGCTTCCCTGAACTTGGCATGTATGAAATCCAGAGACCTGATTTTTAATCTAGTTAAATCCTGTTGATGCTCTATGGGATGTTCTTACTTTTCCAAGTTCATCTCTTAAGGAAGCAGGAGAAAAATTGAGCCACAGTGGCTCAGGGCAGCCAATTTTCTTTTATCTCCTCACTATCTTGCCAAAATATTTGCCCAGGATAGATCAATGGCCTTTTGTGCAACAGATCTTTTTCTAATGGGAAAAAACCCCACCACTTATTATTGTCAATCGTCAGTAATGTAAATGGAGAAAAATCTTTCTTTCTTTTGAAGTACTTCTATCATGTTTCATGTTTATTTTAAAAATTTTTCTGTCTTTGATAATCTTATAAATTATTAATAGTTGACTATAGCACTTTAAAGGTTGGCAAAACACTTTCATTTAAACCTCACAACAATCCTACGTAGTAGGTGCTATTAATTATCCCTATCTTATAGATGAGGAGACCAAGCCTGAAAGAGGTTAAGTGACCTTCCAAGAGATGCATAGCTATTAAACTTCTGAGAAAGGATTTTAGCCCAGGTCTTTCTGACTCCATGTCCAGTGTTCTATACATCATGCCACCCAGCCTTTCTCCCAGTAAGGTTCCAGAATACCTAAATGTGTCTTCATGTAGGTGAATCTAAATAAATTTCCTGGGATCCTTTTAAATAATGAGGATAATTAGGAAATTCAGGTTTCATTGTATTTGATTTTCGGGTTCATTCATAATAGTTTCATTCAGTTGTTAACATCATTATATCTTGAGTATCTTATCTCTTAGGAACTTATTAAACTTGTTAATTTTCACTATCTAAATTATTTTGATATAACATTTTTAATGGTATGGCAAGCAAACAAAATAAATGTTTGTTTTTTCTGCCATTCAAATATATGCATTCTTTTTTTTTCCAAAAATTTTTTTTAGCATTTTTATTTAAAGTTTTGAGTTTCAAATTTTCTCCTTTCATCTCCTCCCCCTTACTTGAGACAGTAAGCAATAAGATACAGGTTATGCATGTGCAATTATGTAAAACATTTCTATATCAGTCATTTTTTATAAGACAAAAGAAAAGACAGTGAAAAATATCATGCTTCAGTCTATATTCAATCTAAGTCAGTTCTTTCTCTGGAGGCTGATTGTATGCTCCATAGTTAGTCCTTTGGGATTGTCTTGGCTCAGTCATTCCATGGTTCTTCATTGAATAATATAGCTATTATTGTGTACATGTTCTCCTGTTTATGTTCGCTTCACTATGTGTTAGTTCCTGCAAGTCTTTCTAGATTTTTCAGAAATCATCCTGCTTGTCATTTCTTATAGCACAATAATATTCCATTACAATCATATACCACAGCTTATTTAGCCATTCCCCAATTGGTGGGTATCCTTTTGATTTCCAATTCTTAGCTACCACAAAAAGAGCTGCTATAAATATTTTTCTATAAATAGGTCCTTTTCCCTTTTTTTTTGGATGTCTTTGGGATATAGACCTAGCCCTATGCTGGCTCAAAGGGTATGCACAGTTTTATAACCCTTTGGGCATAGTTCCAAATTGTTCTCCCGATTGGTTGGGTCAGTTCACAACTCCATCAAGAGTGTATTAGTGTCCCAGTTTTCCCACATCCCCTCCAACATCCAACATTCTCATTTTTTTCATATTAGCCAAAGCATATGCATTCTTAAAATACAAAGACAGCCTTACCCTACAAATAAAGAGTCTATGGCAGGGGAAAGTCAGGGTGAGAGAAAGTCAAAGTCCACATTTTAAAAATGATTTTGGAGAATTCACTGTATTTTTCTGCATTCTCACTACCAAGTTTTAGAAGCCAGAATTAAGCTCATGAAAAAAGCTCATTAACAGCTTGGATTGCAGTCTGTGTTTGTGCTCCTGTCCTTTGAGTTAGTTTAGTCATTTTATAAAGACTATGATGTGTTAATGGATTATTTAACTTGTTTGTTGTGAAAATAACAAATCTCTCATTTTTAATTTCATGGATGAGTGATTGTTGATTCTTAATGATTTATACTTCATTGAACAATAAAATACTAAATGTGAGTGCTCATAATTAACCAGTAAATAAAATGCTCTAGTGAATGAAAACTTGAAATTAGGCAGCTGTATGCTTCTTAGTGGAAAGATATGATCATATGTCTCTCTTTTAGGTTACTGTTCCATCCAATACCATATCTGTAAATGGAAGACCAAGACTCAGCTGTCCAGTGTCCACAGAAACACAGTCTGACCATTAGAGATGTCACGCCAGCTATTTTGCACTTTACCACCACCTCTTACATAGGCCAACATAATACTAATTGAGATTTATTGCAAATGTAAATTCAGGTGTATGTTAATATATATTGTCTATTAAAATGTGTGAATTTTGTGTGATGGCTTTTCATGCCAAGAGAAGAATTATTGGAATATATAATTTATAGTGATATTTTTGTCTGTATGCCTTAAAAACTGAATATGCTGCTGTAGGACTTTTAAGATGAGGTGCAGATGAGTTTCAGTTTTTGAAATGAACAATAATCACATTTTGTTGATTTCATTGAATTATTTGTAGAAACATTGTACAATGGTGATTTGGACAAAAGGATACATTTTTAATATCCTTAGATTTATAATTGTATAGGTACCTTAACATAATGTATGAGTTAATAAATGTCTGCCATATGCTGCCTTCATGTTACTGTTAAATTAAAAACTTGTAATAAGCATAAATTTCAAATTTTGCATTCTGCAGAAAGAACCAACTAAAAATACTAGTGATAACAAATGACTGTCTTCAGCTGAACATTGTTTTTAATTGTTGATTCATTTTGTGCTCAAGATTCTTCCTCTTAGATTTTTTTCCATGGGAACAATGCAAAATCAGAGACTGTGATGGGTTCCTAAGTATTTTAATGTTGTAGTAATTCTCTGCTTTTTCTTTAACCCTTGAAATGCACAAAGAAAATTTAATTCTAAATGTTTTTCTGTATATAATCCTTATAGTATAAAGGCACAGGTGAATCTTAAAACACATACATGTTCCTTGTACCAGAGGCCTTAAAATATCCTTTGTCAAAATATTGATTTATAGTAATAGTTATTTTATTTTTTGATGTATAGGACCAAAAAAAAGGTTAAAATATGTCCAGATTAAACAATTTAAAATGGGTTTTGAAAATACCAGTCCGTCTATTTTAATTATAGTCATGTGATGTATTAGTAAGTCATTATGAAGCTTATTTAAGATTGAACACTGTTATTCTAAATATTAAAAAAAATGAGTAAATTAATGTTGGAACACTTAAAGAGGTGCCTGATTAGTAGGGGTGGGGGTACACCTGATTTTTAGGCTTACAGTTTTTATGTGGCACTTGTTTGTCCACAGAAGGAACTAAATTGTTCACTTATTGTCATAGCTTTTGGTCAAGCCAGATGATTGTGAATTCTGGTAGATTTCTACTGCCCCTAGAAAGATATTTGCCAGTTTTGAAAGTATGTTGATTCTTTTCCAGTTAAATAAAAATTACCTTATTTATTTTTTGAGGACTTTTTTTTTCTTTAAAGGGTGCTTTTTATCATTCAGATAGACACATGCGTGATGATCTTTATCATCATGATAAAAGCCCAGTACTCAAGTCACTGAGTCACCTAGCTACCTACAATTAAAAATGACTGCAACACTGAAAAAACATAATCATCTGTGGCCAGTTAGTGTAGAGCCAAGCACACCTTAGTAGTGTATTGCCATGGTTTTTCAGAATAATGATTGACTCATCAAGAAAAGTCTAAAATCACAATCATTACACTATAATAATATATTAGATTTCCATCAAAGAGTAACATTTTCTTAAAGCACACAAAGGGATATGATGAGCTTCAACAATTTAGAAAATTCTCTTAGGTAGAATATTCATTCCCCAACAATTCTAAGTAAATGAACCTGTTATGTAAGTTGTTTAAGGGTTTGCCCTTACGTACTGCATCTGAAGTTGTTGAAGTTATTTCTGATTAATTATAAGGGAGAGGCGTTTAGGTAGGAAAAGCAAAACATACAGTTAGGAATTTGGTGTACTTAAGAGGAAGGGACAACCAGACTGTGGAAAAAAAAAGAGAGTAAGTGAATGTGAGAGGAGAAACTGGGAGAAGTAAAAGATCATGTTTGATCAGCTGCATTTCCCAAGAATATTTAGTGCCTAATGGCAAGGTCATCAATAATGAGGTAAGAGTTCAATCAGTCAATTAGTATCAACCACACACTGCAACAAAGTTTTTGGCTAACTTAAGAAGGCAGCTAAATTGCAACGAAATACCCAAGGAAGTGTCATGTGGTGAACTCATTTGCGAGTTGTAACTGTATTTGAGGCTAGTTACAAAAAGAGAGGGAGAGAAAAGAAATGTGACAGGGATGAAGACATGATTTCAGAAAGTAAAAGCAAAAGAAAAGATAATTTAGTGTGTATGTTGATTTTGTTGAGATGGTATAGGTGGCTTGGTTTGGACAACAGTATTATAACAGATTAATCGGTATGCAAACCAGAAATGGATCTAAATTTGGAATATAGCCATGGCTGCTACCAAGAGGACTATATATATCATTCTTTGCTTACTGCTTGAATGGTACAATGCTTTACAGTGGTCACATTCGTACTTATCTAAGAGCAGGTATGGAGCATGATACAGCAAAGTTAATTCCTAGATATCCCATTTGGGGACCACCCCACCTTTTTTAATTTTAACTCTCCTTCTGGACTTGTTCACTTCTCTGTTTGTTGACACTTTTCCTTAGTTGGGGAAAGAAGGAGGGAGTCAGACTGAATAATTCTGCAGTAGTCAGCTAAGTAAGAAAGGAAAACTTAAATGAGCAGTTAAAACAGAAATGGCTAGTATTACTTTACAGCCCTGACTCAGATTGATGTGGTTGTATTATATGGTGTGTCATATTTTGTATTATATGTATATATATATGTGTATTTATATATATGTATATGTATTATATGCCCCCCAAAAGAGAGAGCAGTCTCCTCCATTTTATCAGGCAAAAGAACAAGATCTACAATGCTCAAATAGGCTGTCTCCTTGATTGAATATTCCCTTTCTTTTAAATGTCGCCACTCTTTGAAAAATCTTTTGCAACTTGAGTACTTTAGATTCTCACAACTAAGCTGTATTTCTTTTTTTGTCCATGACAAGGGAAAATGCCAACATCTGTTCTTTATACTGATAAGGGAAGAACTTAGGACAGGTATTTATGGAGGGATTAAAACCTGTTCCTTTAATTTGTAAAGGACTACAGATAGACTATTTCCTAAATGGACAAATTCCATGTGGAATTTTTGTAGATTCCTCTGTGGTTCCTTGAAAAAATCTGTGCAATCCCCTAAAACCAAAGTGCTCCATTTCTCTTTTCCATTATTCTTCTTCAGTTCATTATTTTCTTCCCTTTTCATTCCTTTCCACAAGAAACTTGTGTATAAGTAAGAATGTGATGAGTGAAAAGTATGTACAATATGGATAAAATGCTCAAAGAAAATTTAAGGAGAGAAAATCATTTTCTGCTGGAGGTGGATCAGTGAAGGCATCATAGTAATAAAAAGATTTCAATAAGTGGAAATGTAAAAATTGGGCTTTCTAGTTATGGAAGTCGGCCTAGATAAATTCACTGAAAATGAGAGATCTGAGGATGCCTTCCTCCAGAATGGAATTGTGTAAAGGAGAATGATGTGGCAAAAGACTTTTTCCTGATGAATAAGTCATCGAACAATATAAATGAGGAAATCTCCAGAATTGCAATCTATAAGTAGCCATGGGAGAAACAGTTCCATATCACCAAAAAGACATGCAAATCAGTGCAAGCCATGGTGCTACCTTGTTTCTAGCAAACTGACAAAGAAAAGATTAGAATAGTCACTGGAGAACTTGTAAGGAGACAGATAAATTAATATACTGTTGGTGGAGCTGGGAATTGATTCAGGTACTCTTGAAAAAAAATTTGAAATTAAACTAAGAAAGTGACTGAACTGTACCATATCCTTTGACCTACTATTAGCCACATACTTCAAGGAGTTAAAAGATCAAAATATTTATAACAGCACAGTTTATAGTTTAAAAAACTGGAAAAATAGATAACTGAGGAATGTCTAAATCCATTATGGTACATGACTATAATAGAATATTACTATTTCATAAGTAAGAATGGATATGAAGACTGTGAGATCAATGTGAAAACTCACTTGAACTGATAAAATAAAAAGTACTTAGAGCCAAGAAAACAGCATATCCAATGACTATAAAAGTGTAAATTAGTAAAACAAAAAATCCCAACCTGAACAACTGATTGAAGATTATCATTCAGGCAGTAAAAAAGCACTTTCTTCCAGTCTTTACAAAGATGAGGCACTATGACAATGTTGCATTGCATATACCAGGGCTGCTTAAACTTTCTCCACTCAGGACCCCTTTTGACCCCTTTTCACCTCTGGGTGTTTGCTGATTTGCGTGGCCTGAGGGCATTCATAGAGCAAAGTGCTCATGCTTTGTGTTCAGAGTGGAGGCTGCAGTGAAGTTGCACGATGCAGTTCAGGAAGTCCTGCCAAAAACACCTTGGGTTTTTAACACATTTGATTTTTAATTAATTTTTTGCCATTGGCATTAAAAATTATTTTACTATTGCCAAATTTTCCATGACCCCATATGTGGCTATAACCCACAGTTTAAGAAGCACTTAAGTTTAAGAAGTCTCTGCTAAGAGACTTGGTTGATATATTGGTTATTTTTGCTAAACTGTTCTTTTTATTATTTTTTATAAGACATGACTCTGGGGAAAGGGAAGAAAATAATTGGAAATGATGGTGGTGAAAAACTGATACTTTAAGATTTTTTAAGAGTTAAATGCTTTAAAGGATATAGACTAAGAATTTGCAATTTAGGCTAAAAAAAAAATAGGCAGTCACAGCTACCTTGATCCATTATTGTGACAGAGAGACCATTATTGTGACCAAAAAAAAAAAAAGTAGTAGCACATACACCGGCCAGATCTTCAAGCCCAAGAAAGAAAGGCTTTGAATCTTAAAAGCCAAAGGAAGGAAAGGGACAATTTTGTGAACCATAGGGAATCACTAGGAGTTCATAAGAACGAAAGACTAGGAGGTGAGATTATAGAGCACCTCGAGTGCCAAACTAACGAGTCTGAATATTATCCTGTGAATGATAGGGAACCACTGAGGGCTTTGCAGCACGAAAGTGGCGTGGTTAAAGTGGTATTTAGGATTATCACTCAGCAGTGTTTAGCATGGACTGGACAGGGAATGTTCAGGAGGTAAGACTAGTTTGAGAACTGTTGCAAGAATTTGTGGAAGTGAACAGAGACTGAAATAGGATGGTGGCAGTAAGAAATGAAAAGAAGGAATACATATGAAAGACATTATGGAGGAGCTGGCTCACTCCTGTGATTGAGCTGGTATGGAGGGTAAAAAAGAAGGAAACAGTATGGATGTTACTCAGGTGTCATGGATTATGCTTTCCACTTTCATGATTTAGTCTGTTTTGGTGTTTTGTTCTCAACTGAGGATTAGAACCTAGAACAAATTATAAAACAAGAACAAGTCAACATGGAGCTTTAAATAATTTGGAAAGTGCTTATAATGATAAACTATAATATCTCATAATAACAGCTAGCATTTTCATAGGGCTTTAAGGTTTGGAAAGCACTCTAACATATAACATCTCATTTCATCCTTACACCTACCCTGTGAGGTAGGCATGATTATTATCTCCATTTTGCAGATGAGAAAACTGAGACTGAGAGAGGTTAAATGTGTCTTGACCCCGTGTCCTTCAACTAGAATGTACCTGATTCAAGATTCAAACTCAGGTATTCCACTACACAACCTTGCTTTCTCAAGCACCTGGAGATTCAGAGATTCAATGAATATTTGTTGAATCTGAACTGAACCGAACTGTTAGAGTTTAGGAAACTGAGGGTTATACACTACCTTCATTTAGTCTTTCAACAATTCATTTAAACCACATGGTTCTCTATGTCCTCTCCAGCTCTAAATCTGATGAAAAATGTGCTCAAGACAGGAATTTCTAGGTCACCTAATCCATATCATTTTACAGCCTGAGGAAACTTGAGGCCAAGAGGTCTAAATGACTTACTTGCTCAATGTAGGACAGTCAGGGCCAGAGCCTAGGTCCTCTGAATCAAAATCCAGCTCTCCTACTGCTATACTAGCCTACTGTTGTGTGTAAAAACCACCGCTGCTGCTGCAGTAGCAACAGCAAACCGTTGTGCTAGATGCTAGGAGATAAAAAGTCTAAGTTAGACTCTCTGCCTGCCTTCAGGGAGTTTACAGGCTTTGCTGTTCATTGTATTATTGAGTAGGGGCCAGAGCTGCGAAGCTCCAAACAACTCTTTGATAAAGAAGTAGTGGATTACACTGGCATGCGGTGGGGTTGGAGGGATTGGTGAAGGGTGGAAGGTGAAGACCTGAGCGAAAATTAGCATATGAAAGGCTAAGGAACCGCTATTCCATTTCAGGGTGTCAGTTTGCTAAAGTATGAATATCAAATATACTTAAATACAGAACCTATGCTATATGTACATTTCTTGTGAATATTTAAATAGCTCTTATTTTCTGTATCCAACAAAAATATTAATCCCTATTAACACCTTCTATCTGGTGGGTTAAGTTGTTAATCTCTGTACTCTATTTATACAAATATTTTTCAAGTTTATTACCTATTTTTATCTTGTCCTTCAACTGCATCATAGTTCAGGGTTGCCTATTTTTAGTACACTCAAGCACCACGTCTTGGAAATGCTAAAACACTTCTCTGTCTGGTCATGGAAGTCCTAGACTAGAATTTCTGTTGTAGCAGGCAGCCAATGATTACATTTCCTGTTATCACTGATACACAAGACATGTCAGAAAGTTCCCATTCACCCACAATAGGTCAGTGTTCATCTCTGCCCAAAGAAAAAAATTCCAAAGATATGCAGAAAATAGACTCCATATACTAAAGGATACAGCTAGATGCCCTATCTTATTTGAAGTGACAGATGCCAAAGGTTATTGGACTTCTGATGAGATAGCTTTAAAAAGTGAGCCAGAAAATTGGCCGTCATTATTTGTTAGTGCTAATAATGAACATTTATATAATGCTTTAAGGTTTACAAAGTGTTTTACTTACGTCATCTTATTTGATTATCATAGCCATCCTGAGGTAGGAATTTTTGTTACGTAATGATAATAAAAATAATAAAAACATTTCTATAGCACTTTAGGGTTTACGAAGTATTTTGTATGTATTATTCATTTGTTCCTCACAGTCCTGTGAGTTAGGTGCTTTTATTATTCCTATTTTATAAACTTGGAAATTGAGGCTGAGAGGTTAAAATCACTTACTGAGGGTCACAGCTAGTAAGCATTTGAGGCTGGATTCACACTCAGGTCTTTCAGGCTCTAACTCCAGTGCTCTATCGACTATACCACCAACTGGCACTGGGTGGGTGATATATAGGTGGAAAAGTTATTTACTTAGAAATGATTTTTAAGTCTTTATGTTTTGGGAGACTTTTACGTGCTCTTCCTAAGATCCCATTACTGCCAAAACATTAGAGATTTCAGAGATCCCTTCAAAAACTCATATAAGTACCACTTTCTTATATCTGACTCTACTCCAGTCACAAGTGCTTCCTTTCCTCCCCCACACCCCTCAAATTATTTAGTCATTTAATACATATTTTTATATGTACATATTCTGTCCCCCAATAAAATCAGGTCCTTGAGGGCAGGGACTCTGCATCCCCAGCATATGTACAGCACCTGGCATATTATAGGTGCCTAATAAATGCTTGTTGATTGACCTTGGACCAGAATGTATCATCCCATTTGGAGCGGAAAATTAAAGGGAAAGCAAATGAATAAGTAATCCTGCTTGAGATCTTAGTCTTGGATTCAGATAAGAACTCTGGTTGGTTAAATGGGGAATGTACTTTTTTTCCTTTCAAACCCTCAGGCTGTTAATGCCATCTGTTGCACAATGTGAATAACAACTGAGCTTCCCTTCAACAAACACTGGCAGTTGGTCTTTTAATTTCCTTCTCTAAAGTACTTGTCTTTAACTGAAGAAAGGTCTCTGAAATCCCTCAAAGATATATACCTTAAGAAGGAGAGACAAATGAAACTGAATTCACTTCTTGAATCTTTAAATGTGAGGAAGAGGAAGAGGAGGAGGAGGATGGTAGCTGAATATAAAGTGAAAAAAAATTATGGGTGGCTCTTTAAAAGTTTCTGAATGTGAACCTTTGCCCTATATTCAGCTAAAAACTGGGCAGTAACTAGGGTGGAGTAATCAGAGCTCTGACCCAAGGCACCACATTTAAAGGGTGCTGTCAGCATTTGCAGCCCTCCAGCTGAAGAGAAAGCAGAGCTTAGCACCTACTTAGCAAGATTAATTAGTTAAAATAGAAAGCTACTAGATAGTAGACTGAGGTGAGCTGCTCCCCTTTCTCTCCCCCTGCTTCCCCAGCAGTACAGACTCCCCAGTCTGTAAATCCCCCACCCCTCATTCTGAATATCTGCCCCACAAACATCAGAGATTTGGCTTCCTGCTGCATTTCTCAAATCTTTTTTGTCTTACTTGAGCACAAAAATTCTTAATTGGAAGAAATCCTTTATTCTAAAGAATATAATTTGTCTCAAAAGCACCATATAGTCAGAGACCAGGCCTCCTGGCGTAGAACATTAATCTGAAAGGTAGCATTTAGTAAATGCCTACTATGTGACAGGCACTGTGTTAAGCACTGGGAATATAAAGAAAGGCAAAAAAAAAAAAGTCCCTGCTGTATAGAAGCTCACAGTGCAGAGAGCATGCAAACAGTTATGTGCAGACAAAACAAATTCAGGACAAATTAGGGGTAAAATCAGAGGGAAGGCACTAAATTAAGAGAGACTAGGAAAGGCTTTGGTCTGGAGAGATGGAGTGTTTTGTTCCAGGAATGTCAAGCAGGCCAGTGCCACTGGATCACTGAGAATGTGGAGGGGAGGGATGCAGGTGAAAGAGGAATGGAAAGGCAGGAAGCAGCTATGTTATGAAGGACTTTAAATGCCGCACAACAGATTGTATATTTGATCCTGAAGCAATGACGTTTATTGAATAGGAAAATATTTTTAGAAAACTATAAAAAAGGAAGGTGATTTAAATTTCTCTTTGTTCCCACTTATTGGGAAAATAGACATATTTAATGTGTTTCCTACCTTTCCAACCCACCTCTCCCCCACTCTTTGCAGGAAAAATAAATATTTCTAATTTTCTACATATTATTTTTAAATGACATGAAAAATACTCAGTGTGCATCAGTTTTCCAACTCATTATGTTGTAAATTCTTTCTATTGAGTGGCTAACATATATAGGAATGTCATCTAACCTAACCTCCTCAACAGATAAAACTATTCCTAAGAAATTTCATTTCAATCATTTTGAAATAATTACTTTTTAAAATTTTAAATTAATTTATTTTGTTAAATGTTTCCCAATTACATGTAAAATTCAACAATCTTTTTAAAATTTTCAGTGCTACATTCTCTCCTTTCTCTTCCTTCTCCCTTCCTTAAGAAGGCAAGCAATTGGATATACATTATACGTGTGAAGTCATGCAAAACATTTCCATATTAACCATAATGCAAAAGAAAACACAAAATAAAACAATAAAAATCAAGTTATTTTAAAAAGTATGCTCCAATCTGCTTTCACAGTTTATCAGTTCTGTCTTTGGAGGTGGCTAGCATTTTTAATCATGGGTCATTTGGAATTGTCTTGGGTCATTGTCTTAATCAAAGTAGTAAGTCATTCACAATTGATCATCCTTAAAATGTTGCTGTTACTGTATACAATATTCTCCTGTTTCTGCTCATTTCACTTTGCATGAGTTCATATAAGTCTTCCCAGGTTTTTCCAAAACCATACTGCTCATCATTTCTTACAGCACAATAGTAGTGCAGCCATTCCCCAACTGATGGGTAGCCGCTTTATTTCTAATTCTTTGCCACTATGAAAAGATCCCTATAAATATTTTTGTACAAATAGATTGCTTTCCCTTTTCTTTGATCTCTTTGGGATACAGGCTAGTAGTGGTATTGCTGGGTCAAAGGGTATGCCCAGTTTTATAGCCCTTTGGGTCTAGTTCCAAATTGCTCTCCAGAATGATTACACATTGCAACTCCAACAACAATGCATTACTGTCTCAATTTTTCTACATTCCCTCTAGTATTTATCATTTTCCTTTTCTTTCATGTTCATAAATCTAATAGGTGTGAGATAGTATCTCAAAGTTGTTTTAATTTGGTGGTATGATTGGCATGACACTGAATAAATACATTAACTTAGAAAGAATTGTCATTTTTATTATATTGGCTCAGCCTAAACATGAGCAATTCATATTTTGCCAGTTGTTTGCATCTGTCTTTATTCCTGTGAAAAGTATTTGTAATTGTGTTCATATAATCCCTGGGTTCATGTTGGCAGGAAGGCTCCCAAATATTTTGTATTGTCTGTAGTTATTATAAATGGATTTTCTCTTTCTATCTCTTCCTATTGGGTTTTGTTGTTAATATGTAGAAATTCTGATATTTTATGTGGATTTATTTTATATCCTAAAACTTTGCTGAAGTCAATCATTGTTCCAACTAGGTGTTTAGTTAATTCTTTAGGGTTCTCTAACTATACCATCATATTATCTGCAAAGAATGATAGTTTTGTTTCCACATAGCTTATTTTTATTTCTTCAGTTCCTTTTTTTTGCCTTATTGCCATAGTTAGCATTTCTAGTACAATGTTGAATAATAATGATTATAATGGACTGCCTTACTTTATTCCTGATTTTATTGGAAAAATTTCAAGTTTATTGTTATTACAGATTATGCACTCTTGGTTTTAGATAGATACTACTTATCATTTTAAGAAAGAGTCTATTGATGCCTGTTCTTTCTAGTGTTTTTAATAGGAATGGGTGTTGTATTTTGTCAAATATTTCTTCTGCATGGACTGATAGGATTTTTATTATTTATATAACCAATTATTATGATAGTTTTCCTAGTGTTGAACCAGCTCTGCATTCCTGGTATGAATCCCACCTGATCATAGTGTATATAATCTTTGTGATATATTGCTGTAATCTCTTTGCTAGTATTTTACTTAAATTTTTTGCATCAATATTCATTAAGGTAATTGGCCTATAGTTTTCTTTCTCTGTTTTTGCTCTCCCTAGTTTAGGTATCAAAATCATATTTATGTCACAAAAGGATTTTTGTAGGACTCCTTCTTCACCTATTTGTTCCAAATAGTTTATGTACTATTGGGATTGTTTCTTAAATGTTTGCTGGAATTCACTTGTAAATCTATCTAGTCCTGGGGATAAGATAAGGTTATTTAAGTATTATTTAAGTATTCTATTTCCTCTTATGTTAATCTGGGCAGTTTGTACTTTTGCAAGTATTCATCCTTTTTACTTAGATTGTCAGTTTTACTTGCATATAATTGGGCAAAATAACTCCTAATAATTGATTTGGTGATACATCCATCTTTTCATATTTGATACTGGTAATTTGGTTATCTTTTTTAAATCAAATTAACCAATGGTTTATCTGTTATATTGTAAATGCTTTCCCCCCCATAAAATCAGCTCCTAGTTTTGTTTATTAATTCATTGTTTTGTTTTTTTACTTTCAGTTTTACTAATCTCTCCTTTGATTTCAGAATTTCCATTTTGGTTTTTAATTGGGGCTTTTTAATTTGTTCTTTTTCCATAATGGATTCTGCTCCAGCCCTTTATTTTAACTCTATGTGTCTCTCTGTTTCAAGTATGTTTCTTGTAAACAACATGTTGCTGGATTCTGTTTTATGGGTGAATTCATCCCATTCATATTCACAGCTATGATTACTAACTATGTATTCCCATGCATCCTGTTTTCTTCTGCTTATCCTTCTTTTTCTTTTTTATCCTGCCACTCCTCTAAAGTATGTTTTGCTTCTGACCACTTCCTTCTTTTATCTGCCCACCCTTTGATAATCCCTTCCCTTTCTTTTATCCCATTCCCCTCCTACTTCCCTGGTGGGTAAAATAGATTTTGAGTAGCAGTTGAGTGTGTATGTGTGTAAAAATTTTCCCCACTTTGAACCAATTTAGGTGTGAGTGAAGTTGGCCATCCCACCCCAATCCCCAGCAATTCCCCATCCAATGTTAAAGTTCTTCCTTGCTCTTGTCTTTTATGTGAGATATCCCCCATTCTTCCATTCTTTTCCTCCTTTTTCCAGTGCATCCCTCTTTCTTACATCCATTTTTTTAAACATTATTCACCAAAATTGACTCACTCATCTTCTTTCTATGTAGAATCTAACTGCTCTAATAAAATTCTTAGAATATATGTTTAAATATATTTGTGTTATATATATGTATACCCACACATCTACTTGTATACTGTATATGTAAAATCTTTCCATGTGGAAAGGTAAACAGTTTATTCTTATTGATTCCCTTATGATTTCTCTTTCTTTTTTACCTTTTTGGGCTTCCGAATGTTTGAATGTCCTCTATTTCATTGATTATCCATTTTTCTCCCAGAAGGATTATACTCAGTTTTTCTGGGTAGATTATTATTTTTTTTTTTTTGTGATACCAGCTCTTTTGCTTTCCGAAATATCATATTCCAAGCTATTTGCTTCTTTAATGTGGTAGCTGCTAAATCTTGTGTGATCCTGACTCTGGCCCTATATCATTTGAATTGTTTCTTTCTGGCTACTTGAAGAATTTTCTCTTTCATGCTGGAGCACTTGAATTTGGCATAATATTCCTGGGAGTTTCATTTTAGGATCTCTTTCAGGTGTTGATCTGTGGATTTTTTTTCATCTCCTATTTTAACCTCTAATTCCAAGATATCAGGATAGTTTTCCATAATAATTTCTTGAAATATGATGTCCAGACTCTTTCTTTGATCATGGTTTTCAGGTAATTCAGTAATGCATAAATCTATTTTCCATGTCAGTTGGTTTTCCAGTGAAATATTTCACATTTTCTTCTTTTGATTTTGTTTTATTTTTTCTTGATGTCTCATGGAGTTATTAACTTCCACTTGCCCAATTCTAATTTTTAAGGAATTATTTTATTCAGTGAGTTTTTAATATCTTTTTCCCATTTAGCCCACTCTTCTTTTTAAGGAGTTACTTTCATCAGTGAATTTTTGCACCTTTTTTCAATTTGGCCAATTCTTTTCTTTAAGATATTATTTTCTTCAGTATTTTTGTGGCTATTTTGCCAAGCTGTTAATTATCTTTTCATAATTTCCTTCCTTGAATTTTCCTTCTGTTACTTTTAATTTTTAGTTCTTCTAGGAATTCTTGTTGGGCTTGTGTTCAGTGAACATTTTTTTCTTTGAGGTTTTGATTGTAGCAGTTTTGAGTTCATTGTATTCTTCTCAGTTTGTATCTTGATCATTCCTGTCACCATAGTAGTTTTTAATGGTCAGGTTCTGTTTTTGTTGTTTGTTCAATTTCTTTCACCCTATTTCTTGATTGGGAACTTTATGTTAATATTGGGCTCTGTTGCTGGCACGTAGTGCAGGGGCACTATCTCAAGCTTCAGGTTTTTTCATGCTGCTATTTTCAGAGTTAGTTTTTCAGGGTTTGGTTTTCAGTGTTTAGTGTTTCCAAGATGGTGTGTGATTTGAAGAGAAATGTAGTCACTGCCCTGTTGTTCTGTGCTCTGGTTCTTACCCAGGAAGGACCTTACCAACTGGAAGTGACACTACCCCTCAGGGCTTCCATTTCCTCTTGACTGAAAGGGCCCCTCTCTGCCCTTAACTATGACCCTGATGTGTTGGTATAGGTAATGGAGTTGCCAAAAAGTATTTGGTCCTACATCCAGTACTAGCACAGGGGGTCCCCTGTAATTTCTTTCTGACAAGTTGTCAGGTCCACTTACTCTCTTGAGAATTTCTGAAATTGCTGCTGCTTTGGCCACCACCACCTAGGCCTTCCACTAGTGTTTCATCTGCATGGACTCAGGGCCAGCCTCCTACTCCGCGTCTCATGTTCTTTCTCTCTGACCTCCTATGTTGTGTTCTGTTACTCTGCTACTCTAGAATTCTCTTTGAGGTATTATTTTAAATTTGTTTGGAGGAGAATGTTGGAAAAGCTCAACTGAGTGCTTTCTCTCCTCTGCCATCTTGAATCCATCCCTAGAAGTCCCCATGATTATATTTTCTTAATCTGAATGCATCATATCAGGTAATTTTGAATTAATAACATTTACCTTCCAGGTTTGTCGACTTTACTTTTGAATAGGCTTATTTGGTTGCTCATCATTAATACTGCCAGGAAATATAGTAGTCATGAAAAAAGATGCTTGTATGTGTTAGAAATCTAACTTTGTTTAAGTATGCAGTGCTCTAGAAAATGATAATCCAAAATAAAAAATTGAAGGAAAAAAAAGGTTAGTATGTGCATAGATCTCACTCATCCTCCTTTCCTTTTGTTTGTTTGTTGGATGGGATCTTTTGCTGTGCTTTACCCCTAGAGACACCAATTAATGAAGAGTCATTGGATTAGATTGGGATTCTGATCATGCGGTGTCATAATTCTCGAGGCCTAATACTAGTATCCCTGTGCTCTTAGCATGATCATGTACCACTTCTAAGACCAGATACCCTTCCAGACCACTGTGAGCACTGGTCTTGTACATATGCATCTTCTCTTTTTGGGTGGTATGCAGTCCTGAAAAGCCCAACTGTGGCTCAGAAAAGTCATCTTCTAATGTTCCATCAGATGGAGCCCCTGAAAGACTCCCATCTCTCCCCCATCCCTTGGGAGAATGCTTTTTCATATGGTTCTTTAATGTTTCCTTCTAAATCTTGGTCTGTGTTCTACTGCTTTCCTTATGCCAGTTCCTCTCCCATTAATTGCTCCTGTCCTCCTTTCTCAAAGGTCCCCTCTAATGTTTTTCCTGAAATGCTGAAAAAAATTACTTTCTTTTCTGCTCTCATTCACCCTGGAGAAATATGCCCTTCCAGCAGCAGCTTTCTTTCTCTTCCTTCCCCTTTACCCATGTGAGAGACTTCCCTTTGTATTATCCTCCTCACTGCCCACACCCACCCAAAGATATTGACTCATCTCTCAGGCAGTCTGAAATGTGGTTCATGAATATTAAATCAGTCCTTTCTCCTTTTCCTGACTTTTTAAGATCCTCTTAAATCTTCAGTTTCTTAGATCATTTTTGTCCTTTGATAATCTCTCTTTGTTCTTACATTTACCCTTTGATCTAATTTCTTTTTAACAGTATCCTAGAAACATGAGACAATTTATTTTATTACTTATTCCTTTTTTTAAAATAATTATATTTTCACGGGTTTATGGATTTAGAGCTGGAAAAGACCTTGGAGGTCATCAAGCCCACCCCCCTCATTTTACACAGGAGGAAACTAAGGTTTAGAGAGATTAATAATTTGTCCCAGGTCACACAACTCATAAGTATCTGAGGTGGGTTTCCTTGATTCTAAGTTTAACTCTGTTCTCTGTGCCACACTGCTTTCTAATGTTTCTCATGTTCAAAGTGTTCCCAAGTCGAACAGTCAGCTCACCTCTGATCTCTTAGACAGAAATTGCTTAAATAGGTCTTTTTTGATGAAGGCTTATCTTTTTATATTGATGATTAGTCTTGGCTTTTTAGGATGCATTTTGGGGGGGGATAAATCTCAAATTTCTTTGTTTTTTTGGGATATCTTATTATAAGAGGCAGAATCAAGATGGCAGCTAGTGGGGGAAGGGGGAAAGTACATCTGAGTACCTCCCTCCCAAAATGTGCATGTGTGCTCACTCACACATTCACACATACACAAACAAAACTCCTGTACAGATATCTAGAAAATGTACTAAATTTTGATGAGGAAATCCAAGAAACGAAATAGTGCCTCATTGTTTTTTTTCCTATCCTTCCTTTCCTATCTAGTTAAGAATCACCATGCAAAAGCATTCCAGCTCAGGGAGAGGCTATATACTAGGATAGAAGAGGTCCCAGATCCAGAAAAGAGGGGCCTGACCTTGTGTAAGGTAAAGGAACAGGTGCCAAGTGGTGGCT
Organism: Bettongia penicillata ogilbyi; assembly: GCA_023548195.1. Classification (NCBI taxonomy): domain Eukaryota; kingdom Metazoa; phylum Chordata; class Mammalia; order Diprotodontia; family Potoroidae; genus Bettongia; species Bettongia penicillata. The sequence continues at coordinate 2,646,223 of JAJHZJ010000610.1, read as the reverse complement.
CTGTCATTCAGTATTCAGTTCCAAGTAACAGATCCAGGGCAATTAAGGAGGGAACTTGTGCTTGGGAAGGCTTTCCAGGGTCAAGAGCCGTCACAGTCACCAGGCTGCATAAACAGTAACTGCGTAGCTTTGACCTCAGAAGTAGAAAGGGATCTCAGTTCCAGCCTCTCGCCCAGTCTGAAGCCTCTCGTGAAATAATAATAGAAGTCATCCAAGACCAAATGGGAGCCTGTTATTCTGTAACTCTGAACCAGAAGAACTTTCCAGTTGGCTGAGGGTGACAGAATCTAGTAGCATTCTACCCAGAATACCGAGACATCATGTCCAGAACCAAACTAAGGTCAGAAATTACCAGCACACAGACAAGGGTGGGGCAGTGACCAGATTTTGCCCTGGAAGAAACCACTTTGGAAACACTGAAATCTTGCAGGTATCTAAATTGAGCTGTCCCTGAGAACCCAGAATAGCACAACATTCAATACTCTCAAGAAAACTGTAGCAGGACCAGCCCAGAGGTTACTTCCAAATCTGTGCAGAATCTAGTCCTAACATAAATTCCAAAATCAATAAGTGGGCTCAAAGAATGAACAAATAAACAAAAAGAATTCCAGCTTAAAGACCTGTTTTGGTAACAGGGCAACTCAAGTCAAATCCAGAGGAAGAGAATAATTCGAAAATATCTACAAGCAACATAGGAAAGAAAACACAGTTTAGGCATGAGTTCATATGAAAAATGAACTAAGTATGTTTTTTTAAAGCCTTTTTTTTTTGGTTAGGAGAGTTTTAGAACAAAAGAATTAGAAGTAGGAGCCCAGGTTGGCAAAGGTACAAAACCCTACAGAAGTAATACTTTCCCTGAAAATCTGAATGGACCAGATAGAAGATGACTCCATGAGACAAAGATATTCAAACAAAGTCAAAAGGGTGAAAAAAATAGAAGAATATGTAAAGTAATTTATAGCAAAAACAATTGATCTGGGAAACATCAGGGAGAGATTGGACTACCTAAAAATCATGACAAAAAGAGCCTAGTCATCATATTTCACGAAATGGTAAAAGAAAACTTCCTGAACCTGTTAGAACCATAGGGCAAAGAAGAAGAAAAAAACCCCAGTAATCCACCACTCACCTCTTTAAAGAAACTTCAGAATGAAAACTCATAAGAACATTATAGTCAAAATCAGAGTCAAAGGAAAAATATTTCAGGCAGTAAGAAAGAATTCAAGTACTTAGGAATTACCATCAGGATCATAAGATTCAGCAGCCACCATTATAAAAGAGCAAAAAGTTTGAAATACAATATTGCAGAGGGCAAAGGATACAGGTACAGAATAACAATAATAACTTGCTCAGTAAAACTGATGTATAATACTGCAAGGGGGAAAGATGAATCTTTCATGAAATAGAAAACTCCCTAACTTCCCTATTGAAAAGACTGGAACTGCATAGAAATTTTGAAATACAAACACAGGAGTCAAGAGAAATATAAAAAGTTGAATAGGACTGTCCAATCATAGGCAATTATAGGAGCTAAACATGATCAAACAATTTATATTTTAGTATAGGAAGATAGAATGTCTCAGAGCGGTTTTGATATGTTTTGATAAAACATATAATAATAGAAAGGGAAGGTAAAAGGAACACACTAAGAGGAAAGGGAGAGAAAAAACTGGGGAAACTGATCTCACATAATTGGGGTGTATATGTAAACCAGGAGAAAAAATGGGGGGGAACAGACAGCATTTGAACCTCATTTTCATCTTAACTGATCATAAGAGGAAAAAATACACAGAGGTATAGAAATACATTTCACTCAACAGGAAAATGGGAAGGAAAAGGGAGAAGGGAGGGGGGAGAGGGTAGAAAGGGCATTCCTAAGCAAAACAAAACTCTTATTTAGGAGGGTGGATCTTGAAGAGGATTTTAAGAGGAAAAAAAAATAAAGAGACTTGACAAAATATGCTACCTATATCCAGGTAGAGAACTGATGGGCTCAGAGTGCAAATCTAAACATTTATTTTGGACATGGCCAATGTGGGAATCTTTTTTATTTTTTAAGAAAAATTATGTTATTTTACTTTCTTCTCTTATTTCTTATTAATATGGACTAATCCTTTTTCCCCCAATGAGGAGATTTTTGTAGCTGAAGACCTTTAGTCTTAGCTGCTTTAGTTTTGGATATTGATATTGTGAACTTTAACTACTACATGTTTTGGAGTTTCAAGTATGGATTTTTCTGTCATGGTGATCTTTGGATTATATCAAGTTGTTATTTGTATTCAAAAGTTCTAAGTAATTTTCTTGTATATCTTTCACAGTACAATATTCAGATTTTTAATTTATTATGTTAATTCATATTTGTAGGAAGACATAACCCTTTAGTTGTTTTTAAGCATTCAGTCTTAAAGACTGTTGCTTTGGCAACAGTTGCTCAATTGTTCAGTTGCTTGGCAAGTGTTTGCTCTTTTGCTTCTTTCTGTCTGATTTTCCTCCACTTCTGTGTTTTTAAGTTCTAAATCTGTGATTCTTTTTCTCAGGGCTTCTACTACTTTGGCAAGATTCTGTGTAATGTGTTCTAAGTTATCTACTTCATTGTTTGTTTTTCTTAGTTATTTCTGCTTTGAGAAGTTTTGCTTCTGACCTGATTTCTGTCTCAACACATTCTTTTTACTTCTCTTGTAAATCATTCTGGAGTTTCTCACTCCATGCATGATGCATATTGTTCTATAATCTCCAAGGAATCTGCAGAATTTTTTTCTCATTATGGGCTTTTAATTCACTCTTCCTCAAATTATAAGGAATTATAATCAAAGTATAACATTTCTTGTGTTGTAAATTTGTTAATTCAGTTTTTCTTTCTGACTTTTTAAATCTCAGTTTTCTTTTATCTGCTTTATTAGAGTTAAGCTTATATTCTCCCTTTTTCTCATGAAATATGTGTCTTTTAGACTTTTTCTTGGATTTCTGATACTTGTCTCTGTTTTACTTTTTCATTTTTTGGCTCCTCTACCTTTCACTGTTATGGTCATACCTTTTCAATTATCTAGCTACTCTAGCCTTGGGGGCCTCACCTTCCTCAGGTTGGAGGTTGTGAAGACCCACCTTCAAGCCTTCCCAGGCCAAAGTCTGTAGAGAAAGGGATTGATTATGGCTAGATCTTTAGGCCCTTTCCCTTTGGACATAGCAATCACTCTCCCTCTAGCTGGTTCAGTGCTGCTAAATCTGCTATACCTCCCAACCCCTTTCCTTTGCATATCTGGGCAATTCCAATGCACCTCACCTTTTGTTTGTGTAAGGAGAGGGAAAGTTAAGACTGAGTGTGAGTATTTGCCAGAAAGTAGTACGGGGCTACCCATTCAGATACAGAAAAAGGTATGTTTTTCATAAGACTTTTGCCTCGAGCTTTCTGTCTTCCTGTCTTGTTAATTGATTCAACCTTAATTGTTATCAATGATTAAATCATTAATTTAGAGGAATTATACTAAAAAAACCTATTTCACCATCTTGGCAATCACATTTATAATACCTGGTAAAAAATAAAGAATTTATTCAGGTGTTTGCCCTCAATAACAAAGCGAAGTCGGTGGAGTAAGCTCTCCTCTCCAGTTTGTTTCCTTCATTAAAGGAATTCATTGTAGCACCCAAGGCAAAAATGTTTTGAACACGACCAGGAAATGGAATTCAAACCTGCTGCTGTTTTATTCCTAATAAGAGAAAAACAATCTTGATAGATACACATTTCTAAAAGGGAATGGACAAGTGTCACACAGCTTCTCCCTTATTGGGGCATCTTAGGGAAATGAGACAAAATAAGGAGATGGAATGAAAGCACCTGCAGCCATGTGCAAACTGGAAGGTCCTACAAAGGACAAGGGAATGGGGTCAAAGTCCATGCCACCTTTCCCTATAGCCTGTTTAAAACATACTCTAGAAGACAAGCAAGATTGAAAACTGGGGGTAACTGGGACTGACTGCACAAATTTTCAATACAACACTTTCCTACAATTGTCCCATACATTGTGGAAGTCCTCCAGGTTAAGTACTGTGGTATAGTGAAAAGAACACCGGATTGCGGATTGCGAGTATCTAAGACCTGGATTCTAGTCCTTTGTTGTTCAGTGGTTTTAGTTTTGTCTGACTCTTTGTGACCCCATTTGGGGTTTTCTTGGCTAAGATACTGGAGTGGTTTTCCATTTCCTTCTCACTCATTTTGCAGATGAGGAAACTGAGTCAAAAAAGGGTTAAATGACTTGCCCAGGGCCACACAACTAGTAAGGTCAAATTTAAACTCAGGTCCTCCTGACTCCAAGCCTGATGCGTTATTAAATTGCACCACCTAGCTGCCCTGGTCTTTATTCTCCTACTACTTTATTGTGTGTCAAAGTTAATTACCCTTTCTAGGGATTCAGTTTCCTCTCCTGTCAACATTAGCATAGGGTTAGATTGTAAGATCCACTTTGGCTCTAACCTTCTTTGATTCTGCCTGTGGAGTTACTTAGGATCTATAGATGGAAGAGAGAACTTGCAGTGGTTTCTGTTCCCATTTGTCTTAATGGACAAGAGGCTTGCAGCTCCGTGGTACAGTGGATAGAGCATCAGGCCTCGAGTCAGGAAAACTCATCTTCCTGAGTTCGTCAGGCCTCAGACCCTTAGTAGCTGTGTGACCCTGAGCAAGTCACTTAGCCCTGTTTGCCTCAGTTTCCTTATCTATAAAATGATCTGGAGAAAGAAATGGCAAGCAGTTCCAGTATCTTTGCCAAGAAAACCCCAAATGGGGTCACACAGTCAGACAGGACTGAAGAGCCTCAGAAGGGCACATGATGCTCTACAACCTTTTATGAATAATTTTTGAGAACAAATAAGATAGTATTTGTAAAGCACTTGCTACAGTGTCTGGCACATAATAGGCTCTCTGTGAAGCCTGTTGTTATTATACTTTGGCCCTCTTATATTTTTTTCTTCTCAGACACTAAAAGCATGATTCAGGCCTGGAATCCATTGTTTTCCTCTGAACAAATAACTTTTTAATCTTGTTCAGAAATTGGAAAGTTGTATATCAAGCTAGATTTCTTTTATCTCCATCAAATGTCTTACAGAAAGCAGTGTCTGGCATCTTCACTTAAAAGTATTATCAACATATTTTGCTTATATATGAATGATCATTAATAGATAAATCCCTTCACCCCACACTCCATCCAGCATCTCCCACCCCACTGGCTTTCTCAATGAGCATTCCCAGGTAACAAAGGAAAACAGTTAAGCAGACTACATAGGACAATGAAACATTCAATTCAATTAACATTTATTAAGCACCAAATATTGATCAGACACAGTGAGACAGTTCCTGACCTCAAAGAGTTTACACTCTAATGAGAAAGACTACACACAAAGGAAGTTGAAGGGGGTGGGGTGTGGCCACCAGGGCTTCCCTGGGTGGAGTCAAAACCCAGCTGAACGATAGAAAATGGAGCGACCTGAAGGGTTGTGAGCCCTCTGTAAAGGTAGACTGGGGGAAGAATTTAAGGCTGCTCCCTCCAGCCCTCCAATCAGAAGGATCTTTACAACTTAGACCCCAGATTCTTTTTTCTGGTTCTCAGCCCAGAACACACACAACATTTAAAAGAATGATCTTATTTTAAAAGGAGGAAGGGAGAGAAGGGAAAAAACAAAATCACTTTACAAATGTTATCTGATTTGATGCTGACAATAACCCTAGGAGGTAAGTGCTGTTATTATCATCTCTGTTTTAGAGTGAGGCAGATAGAGATTACATGCTTTATCCAGGGCCCCGTAGCTGGTAGGTATTGGAGGCTAGATCTGAACCCAGCTTTTGTGCCACCTAGCTCCTCTAAGAGACTTTAGATGGACCTACCCCAAGGTGATCCGAGGAGTATAAATTAGGTTAATTTACATATCCCTGGAATTCAAAGGCCAAATCTCCTAGGGGTTGGAGGATGGGGATGGGATCAGAGGGTTCAGTCCCGAGTGGTCTATACTGGTTTAGATTCCACCCCCATGAGACCCTTTTAGATCAGAAGTTCTGAGATTCATGAGTAGGAAGCCCTGATGTGCTCACCTATGCCTGAGAGAAACTCCTGGCAGATCCAGGGACACAGGGAGCAAAGAGGGCACTGGTGTGATGTAGGGATGCTGTCTGGGAACCCCAAAATGTGAGGGTGCAGGGTGCTGTCACCTGGAATGAATTTACACACTCAAAGGGTCCTCCAGTTAAGTGGCAAAATTTGTTGTAACACCAAGAAAGTAGTTGAAGATCCTATGGAACCTGTAAACTAAACAGGATGATGCTGATGAAAGGATATGAATGGGATTAAGGTAAGTGCTCTGGGGTGGGCCAGGTGCAAGAGTGAAAGGAATGTCAAGTAGGCTAATTAGGTGATCTGGGTTGCTTCCAGAGACAAGGTCTTTTTCCTTGAGGGGTCCAGGTCCCAGCACCTCATCAGCATCTTTTGATGTCAAATTCTATTGATATGTTACTTTTCTTATTGATTTTTCTATGTATTTAGTAATTTTGCTTCAGTCCATAAAACATTTATTTCTAGGTAATTATTAACAGGCCAGCAGAGAGAGATCCTCCACAGTTCAAATTTAGAAACAAGTAACTGAGCTAGGTGATTTGGTGCGAAGAGTGCTGGACCTGGAATCAGAAAGACCTGAGTTCAAATCCATTTCAGACACTTACTGGAGGTGTGACCCTGGGCAAGTCGCTTACCCTCTGTTTGCCTTAATCTATCGCAGAAGGAAAGGATAAACCACTTCATCATCTTTGTCAAGAAAACCTCAGGAATGTGTATGATCCATAGGGTCACAAAAGCTATGATATAACTGAACAAATGACCATCATCTTCTTTTGGGGGCAGTTAGATGACACAGGGGAAAGAATGCTGATCATTTTCCTGCATTCAAATCCGACCTCAGATACTTCTAGCTGTGTGACTCTGGGCAAGTCCCTTAACCCTATTTGCCTCAGTTTCCTCATCTGTCAAATGAGCTTTAGAAGGAAATGATAAACCACTCTAGTATATTTGCCAAGAAAACCCCCAAATGGGATCCTGAGGAGTTAGACACAACTGAAACAATTGAATAACAACAAGCTATGGATAGGAAATTAGCATAGAATTGCTTTAGGAAAAAAATAGTAAGGCTATTATAAGGCTGAATTGCTCCCTGGGAATTGACTGGGATAAGGCTGTAGGCCAGGCTACAGGTATAAGCCCTAGGAAAGTGATGTGATACAGTGCATAGAGAAATGGACTCGGAAACAGAAGACTCCAAAGCCTGACTAGACCACGGACTAGCTGTATGATGCTGTGGAGTAGACCATTTGTATGTAAAATGAGGTTGATATTTTCACTACTCAATTCATGGAGTTGTAGTAAGAAAAATGATTTGAAAAGCCATAAAATACTTTCTAGATCAGAGTTGCTCTTATTATTATGAGTGGAGTGAACTCTGCTTCATAAGATGAAACTTCTTTTCTTTATTACAAAAAAAGGAAAGAAACCATGGAGTAGTAAGGGGAAATAGAACCCGCTGGTGCAGACAGCTTTTCAGCACACCAATGGCTACAGTGACATTGGTCTATAAATGTCGTTTCCAAAAAAATCCATTTAATCCATTAGTCATGTTTTAGAAGGAAAAGTGAAAGGACCATATTAAAGAATGTCTTTTTACCAAGGTAGGACTAAGCCCCTCATTCTAGCTCTTTCTGTGGACTCTCTGAGTGAGCAAAGTAGAGGCTTAATAAATATTTATTGAATAAATGAATTCCCTTATAGGATGGTACTGCTGAGAACAACTGCTCCAGAGTTCTTTTATCCCTTAATCAAATTTTCATTTCAAATTGAGTTAAGTCCTGTAGATTACTTCAAATTATTTGAGGGGATACATGCCGTTCATGGCAAAGTGGATGACTAGAATTGTTCCTTGACATACTATAAAAATGTATATATATTTAAGAATAAAAATTTTCAGTTGCATCAGAAAAAAAAATGGTTCTCTTTTCTCCTAAATTCATTTGACTTCAGTGACCCTGATGTACCGTGATGTTTACTATTCAGGGATCTCTTTTTATGAGTGTTTATGTGGAAACTTTTTTCTTTCTTAAGTGTATGATGATTCTGAGTCTTTAATAAACAAAAGTGTAAATTGGACTTTGCATTATTGTTCCCTATACTGTATTGTTTTCTTTTTATGAATCTGTTCTTCAAATTTCATCTATCTTTCAAGAGTTTTATAGCATACCATTAAAGCATTGTAATGACATTCATTATACTTTTAGAAATAAGACCTCAGCTTAGTACATGATTCTCTCATTTCCCCTCTTTCTTTCCTCCCACCCTTTCCCCTTCCAATCCAACACTAAAATAGATACTGAGAAACAATGTTAAATTAAGGTTTTGGAAATAATCTTCAGTGACTTTTTGAGTAATATAATTAACTTGTATGTTCTTATACATGTAAATGGAAAGATCTAAAACATGCTTTATGTATGGTACTGTGTGACCATGCAAACTCTCTGGGTCTCAGAATCCTCATCCAAAAGAACAAGTGTATTTAATGAGATCATCCTGAAGATCCTTCCCAATGCTAATATTATATAATGATTTTTATTTTAGGGGCAATAGGAAAATGTTGAGTTTTTATAAGCACCTGCTTTTTAGGTAAAAATAATAATTTTAGTGTTTTTATATGGGCTCAAATTTTATATTTCATCAATTTTGAAGACTTTATAATAGTTTACATTTCAACTTCTGGAATTTAGCACAATGAAATATGACTATATTCTTTATATTCCAGAAACAGGACAAATTCTAAGAAAGACATCCCCTTTGCAAAGCACTAATGAACACTTTGCCTTTTTTGAAATCAGGGCAGTCCTAAAAAAAAAAAAATCCAGGACATGTGATTTCTATAAATGTAATCAGAATGTTGAGTGTCTTTGTGTATACATATGGTATATATGAATATATATATATGTGTGTGTGTATGTGTATATATATATATATATATGTATATGTGTGTGTATATACATATACACACACATATACGGTATGGGGGTGGGGATAAGACCAGGAGAGAGAGAACCCGTAATGTCACCAGTATAGGGAATTTTTCCACCCATTCCAGTCAGTGCCTTCTCTGCAATTTTATAATCTTAGAAAGTTGCCTAGGGCTCTGAATGGTTAAGTGATTTACCAAGTCAAATAGCCAGGTATCAGAAGCAGGACTCCCTGCATCTAAGGAAGGCTCTCTATCCATTGTTCCATTTTGTCTCTGTCTATATGTACACATAGAAATATGTACCTATATGTATACGTATTATTAAATTTTCTGAACACAGCAAAAAAAAGTAAATTTTCAGGTTGTTCTTTGTTCTCAGAAATTGGTATAAGGGTGTCATAATTTTTTAAAAGAGCAGGAGTAAAAGGAAGTTGTGGAGAATAAAACCTTTCTATGAGAAACAAAGCATTGTACAGCATTGATGATATGTAATTCTTTTCACAATTTAACAAATATTGATTAAGCTTTTCTTAGGTATACAGCACTGTGCTCCATGTTCAGGGTAAATAGACTAGAGCTGAAAGAGACTTTAGAGACCACTGCATCTAATCTACTTATGTTATAAATAAGGAAACTGAGACCCAGAGGTGTGAAGTGTCTTTCCCAAGGTCACACAGATAGTTCAGAGACAAATCTGACTCCAACAATTCATAAAAAAATCTAGGACTCAAATTCAGATCCTATGGCCGAAGCCTAATGTCCTTTCCATTCTAACAGAATGTTTTTAAAAAACAAAGTAGAGTCATAGGATCAAGAAATGAAAGGGACCTTGGACATCACCTAACCACAGTTTTGGATATATCTAACATAAAGATAAACAAAAGGGAAAATATGGAACTGAAAAAATTACTGAAAATTTACTGGAGAAAAATTACTAAAGAAATGAGTTATGGTATCTTCTAAATGGGACAGCAAAATAATATTCATATTTCTTAGTACCACTTGAAACTTTTGCAAAAACTGACCATATACTAGGACATAGAGATGTTGCAAAAAAGTGTAAAAAGACAAATTGTTAATTACGTTCTTTAAAGACCATAAAGTAATAAAAAGACATTGAAGGACAGCTAAGTGGTGCAGTGAATAGCGCACCCACCCTGGAGTCAGGAGGACCTAAGTTCAAATCCTGCCTCAGACACTTGACACTTCCTAGCAGTGTGACCTTGGGCAAGTCACTTACCCCCAATTGCCTTGCTTTCCCCCTCTCCAAAGAAATAATTTTAAAAAAGACATTGTTTCAGGAACCACAAAGAAAAGGTATAGACACAGAGAATAAACAATAAAATCCTAAATATAAGTGAGAGAACAAATAACTATGTAAATGAAAATGATGATGAAACAACATAACAAAATGTCTGGGAAGGAGCTAAAGCAGTCCTCAAGTGAAAATCATATCCTTACTAACATATATTAACAAAATAGAAAAGAAAGGATTAATGAACTGACTGCATTTAAATAAATTAGAAAGCCAACAAATACACTAGCCTAAAAATAGCACAAGAGGTTTTTAAAATTAAGGGGGAAATAGATGAATACAAAAAACAGCATAGAAATATTAAAGAAAACTAAAAGATGCTTCTTTGAAAAGACTAATAAAATTGATAAACTCTTGATAATCTGATTAAGAAGAAAACAAAATCAAATTGACAAAATTACAAATGAGCAGGGCAAAATCACAGCAAACCCAGAAGAAATAAAAAGAATAATCAGAAAATTTTATGCACAGCTATATGCTAAAATAACTGAGAACACAAAATAAATCTGGGCATACTTTCAAAAATATAATATATTCAAATTATCAGAAGACAAGATAGAGGTCTTAAATCACCCAATCTCAGAAAAGGAAATAGATCTAGCTATAAAGGAACTACTAAAGGGAAAAAAAAAGCATCCTGTTGGATTGATTCACAGGAAAATTCTATTAAACTTTTTAAGTTAGTATTCATACTTCAGAAATCATTCTTAAAAATTAAGTAGGAAAGGACCATATCAGAATCCTTTTATGAGAAAAATAAAGTACTAATACCTAAACTAGGGCAAGATAGAGCATGGGGGAGTGGAACATAGGCCAATTTCATAATGGGACATTAACTCAAAAATTTAAAACAAAATCATATAAAATAGACTAGCCATTTATCCAAGAAATCATTCATTATGATTAAATGGGATTTATACCAGAGATGCAAGAATGGTTTTACATTAGGAAAATACTCAGCATAATTAGTTATATTAAAAACCAAAACATCCAAAACCACATGGTAGTCTCAACAGATGCAGAAAAAACCTTTAACAAAGTACAACACTTTTTTGCGCTAAAAACCCTACAAAGTATTGATAAAGAAGGTCACTTAAAAATCATGAAAATCATGGATCTAAAACCAAAAGCAAACATCCTATACAATGGGGATATTAGAACCTTTTCAATAAATATGAGAGGAAAGTAATATTATTTGGCATAGTTTTAGAAATTCTAGCAAAAGAGGTAAGATGAGAAATAAGAGCAATGAACATAGAGAGGAGATAAAACTATTTCTGTTTGCTTGTGATGTAATGGTTTATTTGAAAAACCCCTAGAAAATAAGCAAAGATATCAACTGACATGATGAATAGCATCAGCAAATTTGCAGGCTACAAATTAAATCCTTAAAAATCAACAGTTTATCTATATGCTGATAACAAAGGTGTATGTATGTTCTTCCTTCGTTGCCAGAGAAGACCATGCCATCAGAGAAATAATGACATGACTTGCACTTGACTTTGTTTTGAGTGAGGGAGGGCTGTGCAAGTCACCAGCCTCATTTCTCCTCCAGAGCCATCTGAATCCAGTCATCAAGCGGACTGGAGATGACCCAGGATGAGGGAATTGGGGTTAAGTGACTTGCCCAGGGTCACACAGCTAGTGACTATCAAGTGTCTGAGGTGAGATTTGAACTCAGGTCCTCCTGACTCCTGCTCTATCCACTGCAGCACCTAGCTGCCCCTGATGATAACAAAACACAAAAAGCAATAATAAAAATGGATATTCCCATTCCAGATAACTACAAATTTCATAAAATGTCTGGCAATCAACCTCCCAAAGCACACAAAAGATATATAGTTTCAATTACAAAATTTTCCTTAAAGAAATAAAAATAACTTAAATACTTGAAGTAATACTTTGTGCTCATGGCTAGGCTTTGCTCATATAATTAAAAATTACACTTTTAGTGCTATACCAATCAAAATGCCAAGGGGATATTTTACAGAATTTGATTAAATAAAACAATCCATTTGGAAAAAAAAGATCTAGAATATCAAGGTAAAGATAAAAAGAAAACCCCAAAATAAATAATAATCAAAATAAAAGATAAAAAGAAGTAGGAACAAAGAGGTAACTATATTACAAAGCAGCAGTCATCACAACCATTTAGTATTGATTAAATAATATGTAGATCATTGGAAGAGACTCAACAAAGAAGAATCAGAAACAATAGAACTTAAGAGCCTATTGTTTGGTAGATAAAGTAGAAAACATAAATAATCTAGGTAAAAACACCCTTTTTTAATGAAAACTGCTAGGAAAACTAGAAAGTAGTCTGATAGAATTTAGGCTTAGACCAGCATACTGCATTATATTCAACAAAACATTCTCAATGGATACATGTCCTTAATATTAAAGACCATTCTATAAAAGTATTAGGAGAGAATTAGATCATAAACCTCTCACACAAACTATGGATAGGAGATGTATCCTTAACTGATTAAGAGATAGAAACAATTTTGAAAGATAAAACAGATAGTTTTGACTACTTGAAACTGAAAAGCTTCTGCACAAACAAAAAAAATCATCAGGTATTTGAAGGAAAGTGGTTAAAGGAAAAGAAAAAATCTTCATATCAAATTTCTCTGATAAGGATTTATCTAAAATATATAAATAACAGTAGTCATTCCCTAATAGATAAATGGTAAAAAGATATAAACAAACAGTTCTCAAAAGAATGGAAAATATTCACAACCACATGAAAAATGCTCCAAATTACCAATAATAAGAAAAATGCACGTTGAAATAGCCATGACCTCATACGTTGCAAAATGGCAAAGATGACCAAAAAAATTATAGCATTCAACATTGGATGGTTGTGGAAGAATAAACACTCTAATACATTGTTAGTGAAGCTGTCAAATAGCATTGCCATTTTGGAAGGCCACCTGAAATTATGCGAATAAAATGACTAAAACATCCATATCCTTTGAATTAGAGACTCTGTTACCAGCCAGAGAGATAAGAAAAAAGTCCATATATACTCCAAAATGTTAAAACAGTGCTTTTTGTGATAACTCAGAATTGGAAACCAAGTAGATGCCCATCAATCAGGGTTGTGTGTGTTCATCCTTTGTTGCCGAAGAAGACCATGCTAGCAGAGAAGTAATGACATGACTTGCACTTGACTTTGTTTTGAGTGAGGGAGGGCTGTGCAGGTCACCAGCCTCACTTCTCCTCCAGAGAGGAGAATCCAGTGACCAGATATTTGTCAGGATGACTTGAGATGACCCAGGATGAGACAATTGGGGTTAAGTGACTTGCCCAAGGTCACACAGCTAGTGAGTGTCAAGTGTCTGGGGGTGAGATTTGAACTCAGGTCCTCCTGACTCCTGCACTGGTGCTTTATCCACTGCACCACCTAGCTGCCCCTTACCTCCAATCAGGGAATGGCTAAAGAAAGTATAATACATGAATATAATGAAATATTTACTCTGCTATAAGAGTAAATTATATTCATCTGTGTGATAAATACAAGAAAAAATGTGAAAAATCTATATGAACTGATACAGAGTAAAGCAGAGCCAAGAAAACAATATTCACAGTAACTACAACAATGTAAATGGAACAAACAACTACAACCAAAAATCAAAAGTAAATGTAACAAAATTATAAAGATCAAGCAGGAATTGAATGAAGAGATATGAGAGGACATGGGAAGTCTACAATTGTTACACAATGCAAATGTTTTCAACTTTTTCAATGTATTGATCAGTTGTGTTGATTTTCTTTTCTCTCTAAAAATATATGTAAGAAACAGAAAATATCAATAAAACCTTATTTTTAAAAAAAGAAACCACTTAGTTAAACCTCTACTATTTTTATATTGGGAAACTCAGAGAGAGAGAAAATGACTTGTCCAACATCACATAGGTAACAAGTATCAACAGGAACAACAATGTCTCTGGAGGCTATGTGAAATTGGAGCTGGTTCAACTGAACCTGGAGGCATATGTACAGGTTCAACTGACAAAGGTGTGAAAGCCACAGCTCTTCAAATAGTGGCCCCAAATGTCTGTTGAAGTGACATGACAAGGGAGTAGAATGGAAATTTAGTTGTAGGAATTGGCCTGAGCAAAGAAACAGAAGCAAGAAATTCTAGAACATCAGGAAAATGGAAACTTGTAGTTGTGGCTAGAGCATCAGGTATATGAAGAACAATGATATGACTTAATGCTAGAAAAATAGGGACAAAATCATTCTCCAATCCTTTAGCCTTTAACAAGGGAGAACCAAAGTAATTAACAAATGAAAAGAAAAAGAAAAGTTGGCTGGAACTGGATTCTGCAGGGTCTTGAATGTGAGACTTGAATCAATTTCAACCTTTGACAGTTTCAGCAGGGAAATGAGATGATCGTAATTGTAGCAAGATTAATTTAGCTTTACTGCGTAGTATGAGTTGGAATTGAGAGTGTAAGTAAGGAGACTGTCTTGGTAGTCTAGGCAAGATATAAGAAGGGTTATTGCGATGGGAATAGAAAACAAGTGGCAAATGCAAGAGCAGGGACTGAAAACAATGATAATTGGCAATAGATCAGATGTGAAAGGTGGAAGAAAGAAGTCACAATTCTGAGGTTTCATCTTAACGTCATGACAAAGAAACAGGGAAGTCAGGAAGAAAAAAACTGTTAGGGACAAAGATAAATTCAATTTTGCATAACCAAGTAATACTAGTAGACTTCCCTTGAAGCAACTGGCAAAAATCATGAGGTTATACATGTGGTTCCTACTTTGAGAAACTCATAATATAAAAATTCAAACTTATAAAAAAAACTTCCAGTAAGTTCTTTGAAATATAAAATTTATGAAATATAAAATCAACCAGCTATCTCCAGATGTAGCCCATTACATTTCTGAATAATTCCAGTTGTAAGGAAGTTTTTCTTTCCATTGATTTAAATTTGTCTCCTTGTGTCACAGGAGTGCATTCCAATGTATTCCAGATCACCAGGACAGGAAAAAAAAAGTAGATGAGGAGTTTAATTGAAAGTCTATCGTCCAGATTAGATCCAGAGAGGAGAGGGAGTAGTTATAACACTTCTTACGATGGTTGATTAGAATAAGAACGAAGAACGAAGGGAAATATTAACATTTGTAGGAATGTCACTGACTTGTTCAAATATGTACTTGATCTTATATTATTTCTAATAATGATTTTATAAATAACATTTAAAAATCACATTCATTGATCTAAATGAAATGCACAGACTTTAGGATAAGAGTTTGTCTTCAGTGGTACTACCATTAATTAGTGCCTAGATGAAGGATGGTCTTGATGAAAATGCCCTATGACATGACACCAGTACAAAATAAATTGATAAGAATCAGTGAAACTTTTGTGATTGCCACATGAATCAGCAGGGATGAGTTGTTTTCTGTTACACACAAGTGCATTGTGTTCAATTCATGTATAAATGCTTGGATATTATGTTTAAAATGTCTTTTGGAAATCATCCTGGGGTTTTAATTGAATCTTTTTTCTGTGATAAACTATATTGTACTATTATCCCCATTTTACAAATGAAGAAATAGGTTCTGTGAGGTTGAGTGCATTGTTTATGGCCATACAGCTAGTATGCTGATAGCAATAATATTCATGAAGTTTTTGTGAGGGAAAAAAAAACCTGAGGTGTTTCTAAAACACTTAGCAAAGTACCTGGCCCCTTGTTGGTTCTAAATAGATACTTGACCCCATTCTCCTCCCTATTCATTTCAAGACTCAAATAATATACTCTATGTGAAGTGCATGGCAAACTTTAAATGCCAGTATTGTTTTGGTTATTGAGACTATATTAGGTAGGCATTGAAAAGAAGACAGATGAGTGAGGCATAGTGTGTGCCATCAGAACAGGCAGGAAATGTAAAAGGGTAAGAATGTAAAAAGAATTTACCTTTTATTAGGGGACAGAGGTTATACACAATTATAATATGAATTATGCATCCATAAGAAAGGTACAAAAAGGATTCTGTGAGAGATCAGAGGTAGGAATGATCAATTCAGCTAAGGCCTTTATGAAGAAATGTTTTAATATTTGAAATCTCTGGTAAACCATCACAAGGAGGGAGCATTTTAGCTGAACCATGAAGGGCAAATAGAGATGAAAGCAGGAAGACATTACAGGTAGAGGGAATGGTAAAAGCAAAGACAGGGGAATTAGGAATTCATAGGATGGATAAATGAAACTGTAGACGTTCTGACTTGGGGAAAGTGTAGGATACCAAGAGCCAACAGTGGGAAAAGGCTTGAAATGTGGGTTGAAACCAAGGGAAGGCCATAAATACCAGGCAATGAGAGAAGCTAAAGCGAGCCTTTGAAGGTTCAGCTGGAAAGCAAGTTTGAAGAACCCAAGTCTGTTGTAGCTTTGGATAAAAGATTTTTGGGAGTCATTTGCATAGGGATGATAACTGAAGCCTTTAGGCAAGGCTGTCAAGATAGGCAGAAAGAAGAAAAGGAGAAGGAAGACTGAACCTTAGGGAATACCTACCCTTAGGGGAAGGGCTGGAATGAAGCCAGTAGATACCGAGAAGGAATAATCAATGACACCAGAGGAGAACTAGCCTAATTAAACATCAGGGAAGCAGAGGAAGGAGAAAGTAACAAGGAAAAGGTGCTCAACAGTGTCAAAAAAGAATTCAAAAGAGGATGAGCACTGGGTTGTCACATAGAGGAAAATTAGACTTATTCTCTTTGGCCCCAGAGAGCAGAGCCATAAATAGAAGTTGCATTTTGGGGCTTGGTGTCAGGAAAATCAGAACTGACAATTATAACTGTCCAAAAGTGGAATGAGTTAACCAAGAGAGGTCGTGATTTCCCTTCCTTAGAGGTCTTCAGAAAGAGGAGATAAGACTATTTGTCAGGCGACAAATTCAGTTCTTCTTGACTTCCAAGTCTAGTAGTACTTTAACCACTATAACATTGTGTCTCTGTTTATTTTTTGGCTAATCTACACGGAAGCACCTTATATGTAGAACCAGGAATGATCAGTTTCAATATTCCTAAGACATTAAATCATATCTGACATATAATACTTTAAATTTTGCAAATGACATATAAGTGTACATGTACACATGTACACACACATTATATATACATACACACACATGTCACATGCTCCACATTTTGGTGACATAGTGGATAGAGTGCTGAGTTTAAATCTGACCTCAGACACTTACCAGCTGTGTGACCCTGGACAAGTCACTTAATCCTGCTTGCCTCAGTCTCCTCATCTATAAAATGAGCTGGAGAAGGAAACAGCAAACCACTCTACTATCTTTGCCAAGAAAATCCTAAATGGGGTCACAAAGAGTCAGACATGAATCACATTGGATATTATAGCAACCCTGTCAGGTAGAGACTATGGATATTATGATCCCTATTTTCCATATTCATATTTTCCTTAATTAAACCATATAGCCTCTATATTGTATAGTTATCATTAAGTTTGTCATGTTCTGGTGATGATGAGGTAACTTGTACCAAAGACAAACATGGGCTGTGTCTACAAATATTTTATTATTATCACTTATTTGCCAAATTTCCCTCTATTTCTTGAATAGCAACAAAATTCATTCTCCTGGGGGTTTAGGCCCCCAGAAGTATCTGGTCCCATGAGATAGAATCCTGTGCTGGGTGCTGGGCACAAATGCTAAAGATCTGAGCCACAGTGCATACTCCAGTCGTACTATAGGACTGATACTTTATACAAACTAGCAACTCCCCTGAGGGGTTGGAACTTTTACATACAGAATCTTTTTTTTGGCCATTTACCACTAAGAAAAGGGGGAAATTTTTGCAGCAGCCACTAGAGACATGGCTAAGAACTACTGTTTACTTGCAGACTTAATGGAGGCATTTGATGCTTATCAAATTGACCTCATTCTCATAGATGAAACTATTCTCAGTGAGATTTTTGGTGCATTGTGAAGTCGTATCAGAGTTCAAAAAGCACTAGGGAAAAACAGGACCAGGAGTCCAGGAAGGACCCGGAGGGTGAGATAAATGCCAAGTGTCTGCACATGAAAGGAAGGCTGTGAGCAGTTATTTTAAGATCAGTCCATTGGGGAAAGGACGGGAAGGACGTGAGTAAAGTACCGATAGCTTAAAAAATCCAGACAGACTCCAAGTTCTAGAAAGACGCGCTAAGCAGGGGTGGGATTACGTTTTTTCCCTTTCCTGGTTCTAATGTTAATCAACACATGGACAGTTGGTTGTTGGGAAATCAAGCTCTCCTAAGCTCATTCATTTTCTGTAATCAAACTCTCATTTGAAGAAACTGCCAAGAACAAGCAATTTGTTGAGTCAGCAAAAGGGAAAATGAATGAATTGCTTATGTATACCAGAGGTTTGAAGATAATTTTATATGTCCTAAACATACTACATTTTGAATATTTAACCTAAATGACTAAAAAAATGAAAACTGCCCACTTCTTTCAGACTACCTAACATGCCATAGTTATTATGCTACAGGAAATATTATGCTGGGCAGATAGGTGGCACAGTTTTGAAATTAAGAAGACTGATCTTCATGAGTTCAAATCCAGCTTTGTACTCTCTTACTAGCTGTGTGACCCTGGGCAAGTCACTTAAAACTCTTTGCTTTGATAAACCATTCCATATTAAGAAAATGCCAAAATGGGGTCATGAGGAGTTGGACATGACTGAACAAAAATAAATGTTTTTGTAAATTAGGAATAACATTGCAAATGATTCCAGAGGTAAATGAAATGTCATTGGCAGCCCAAGTCTAAGTTTGCCTTTTCCTAGAAGTGGATCAATAATATGTACTGTACGGGTTTCTGAATTCCTCAGTTTTAGCCACATATGAATGAAAGTGTGTATTTTGAAAATTAATGATGAGTTTATGGAATGCACTGATGAGCTATTTAAATAAAAGACAAAAACCATTTCCTGCTTGGAAGGTCTGTCTCAGGAGTTGCTTCGTGCCAGTGCAACCTTAGAAAGGTGACCTTTCCTCCAAAAGCTGGTGTCATTTTTAGGGGTCATACTTACTGCTGAAGGGAGATTCTTAGCTGCTGAGAAAGTGACAATGATTTCACTATACCTCCTTCCTCCATCTGTCACTACTTGCTGCTCCTTTTTTGGACCAATCAGTGACCATGTGGATTCGATTTCAGCTTACAAATCTGAGCCAGCTCTCTCATGCTATTTGAAAAAAGACCATCCAGGGAAGCAAAGTCGAGATGCAAGCAATGGAGGGTTTGAAAAACTAGCTTTCTGGCCACTGTCAGGATTTCTTTCTTTGGCATAACCTGCCCATTACAATGTTGAATCTCAAGAGTTTAGTAACTAGGCCAGCGCCACCCATGAAATTTGGGGAAGGCCTTATTTGCCTTCATGTTATTCTGATCTCATTTTCTACCTGCACATTCTACAGGTACAACTAGATTTGGTAATCAGATTTTTTTTTTTGTAAAGCAAATTTAGGTGAAGTGACATATATATCCATTTTTTCTTTAGCTTTGAGGATAAAACCAGAGAAGGAAGAACATGAAAAGTTACAAAAGCAAGATTTTGGTGAGGAAGAAATTAATATAGCAGTCTCATGTACTCTATCTATAAAAATTCACCCATAGTATTATACTTGCTGAAAGGTCTGATACTTACCCTTTTCTCTCAGAGTACTTTTCTGTCCTTTATAACACTTTCCTAAAACTCAAACCTGCCTTTACCATCATTCAAACCCTATCATCTCAAAACTACTCCAACCACTGGAATTTGTCTTGATTAACATCAGGAAGATGAGCCACTTAGGGCACCTGTTCCTCTTCTTGCAAAACTTTTACTTAAGTTACATCTTTTCTTAATATAATTTCTCATGCTTCCCCATCAATTTTCACTATAGAAGGGAGTTGTGTATGTTAGCTGTAGAGACTGATTTTGCCTTGGACCTTTAAGGTCTATCGATGGGATCTTGGACAAGTCACTTAACTTTCTTGGGTCTCAGTTTCATAAAGTCAGGACCATTGTTACATCCTCCTAAGTAGTTTTCTTGCTTTCTGATTCTGCCCTGTACAATCCATTCTCTTCAAAGCTGCCAAAGTGACATCCCTAAATCACAGGTGTGACCCCTTGCTCAAAAAGCTGGAGTGGCTCTCTTTTGCCGCTAGGATAAAGGATACCCCACTTTTTTGCATTTAAAATCTCTCATAATCTAACTCCTGTTTACTTTTCTAGACTTATTACATGTTAGTCTGCTTCATGTACTCTGTTTTTGAGCCAAACTGGCCTGCTTCCTATTCCCAGTACAGGACATCCCATCTCATTTTCTGTACTTTTGTACAGGCTGTCCCCAATGTCTGGAATGGGATCCCTCCTCACCTCTACCTCCTAGGATCCCAACTTCCTTCAGATCTCAACTACTTAGCTAATTCAATTCAGTTCAGTAAATATTTATTAAGTTTTTACTATCTGAAGATAGCAAGCTAGGTGCTAGGAATTAAAAAATTAACACTCCCTATCCTTAAGGGGATATGATATAAAGAAGCATCTCAACAGAGTGGATGGTGTGATGGGACTTAGAAGTAGGAAGAACTGGGTTTCAATTCTTATATTTACTAGCTATGCAAACCTTTACAAGTTTTCTAACTGCTTTCAGCTTTAATTTTTCCAACTGTAAAATGAAAAGCTTGAATTAGATGGTTTCTAAGGTCCTTTTCAGCTCTGATCCTATGATCTTATGGATCCAAATAAGGATGGTACCAAAAAAATGAAGAGAGCACCTATTGACCACTTATTCATTCTTTAAACTTTTTAAAAATGTAATATTTTATTTTTCCCCAATTATATGTAAAAAAAATTTACCATTTTTTCTCCAAATTTTGAGTTCTAAATTCTTCCCTTCCTCCTTTTCCTTTAACCTCCCATTGAGAAAGCAAGCAATTTGACATAGTTTACATATGTGTAATCAGGTAAAACACATTTCCACATAAGTCATGCTATAAAAGAAAACACAGATGAACCCTCCCTCCCCAAAAAAAGTAAATAAAAAGTTTCTTTGATCTGCATTCAGGCTCCCCCAGTTCTTTATCTGGAGATACCTTTCATCATAAGTCCTTCAGAATTGTCTTCGATCCTTGGAATGTTGAGAATAGCTATGTTATTCACAGTAAATCATCATATAATATTGCATTTAATGTGTACAATGTTTTCTTCTGCTCATTTTACTTTGCATCAGTTCATATAAGTCTTTCTAGCTTTTTCTGAGAGCTTCCTGCTTATCATTTCTTATAGCAGGGTAGTATTTCATCACAATCATATACAGCAACTTGTTCAACCATTCTCCAATTTCTGGACATCCATCCCTTCAATTTCTAATACTTTGCCACCACTAAGAGAGCCTTTAAAAATATTTTTGTATGTATAGATCCTTTTTCTTTTTTAAAATTACTTCTTTGGAATATAGACTTAGCAGTGGTATTGCTTGACCAAAAGGTATACGTGATTTTATAGCCCTTTGGGTATAGTTCCAAATTTCTCTCCAGAAGAGTTGAATCAGTTTACAACTTCATCATCAGTGCATTAATGTTTTAATTTTCCCCCATTTCCACCAACATTTGCTATTTCCCTTTTCCATCATATTAGCTAATATGATAGGTGTATGATTATAGCTCAGTTATTTTAATTTGCATTTCTCTAATCAGTAGTGATTTAGATAATTTTTCCAAATGACTATGGATAGTTTTGATTACTTTGAAATTACCTGTTCATATCCTTTGATCATTTATTAATTGAGGATTGGCTCTTATTTCTATAAATTTCGCTCGATTTTCTATATATTTGAGAAGTGAGGTCTTTGTCAGATAAACTTAATATAAATTTTTTTCACAGTAATCTTTACTGTGTATTTCTCTACATCCTATTTCCTCCTGTTTAGCCTACTTCCTCTCTCCTTTCACCCTTTCTATTCTCAAAAGTGTTTTTCTTCTTACTTTTACCTCTCCCAATCTGCCCTCCCTTCTGTCAGCCCCTCTCCTTCCTTCTCTTATCCCCTTCTCCTCCTACTTTCCTCTATGGTAAGATAGATTTCTACGCCCAACTGAGTGTGTATGTTATTCCCTCTTTGAGCCAATTTTAATAAGAATAAGGTTCATGTGCACTTCTCAAATCTCCCTCAACTTTCCCTTCACTATAAAAGCTCTTTTGTGACACTTTTGCATCAGATAATTTACCCTGTTCTACCTTTCCCTCTTCCCTTCTTTTCTTTTTTACTCCTTAATTTTATTTTTTTTAGATAAACATCCCATCATATTCATTTCATAGCCATGCTCTCTATCTAAGTATACTCCATCTGACTGCTCTAATAATGAGAAAGTTTTTAGGAGTTATAAGTATCATTTTCCCACATATGAATGTAAACAGCTTAACCATACTTACATCCTTATGATTTCTCTTTCCTGTTTACCTTTTTATGCTTCTTTTGAGCCTTGTGTTTGAAAGTCATATTTTCTATTTAGCTCTGGTCTTTTTCATCAGAAATGCTTGAAACTTCTCTTTCATTGAATATTCATTTTTTCTCCTGAATGATTATTACTTGGTTTTGATAGGTAGGTGGTTCTTGGTTGTAATCCTAGTTCTTTTGCCCTCTAGAATATCATATTCCAAGTCCTCTGATCCTTTAATATAGAAGCTGCTAAGTCTTGTGTTATCCTGACTGTGGCTCCAAGATATTTGAATTGTTTCTTTTTGGATTCTTACAATATTTTCACCCTGACAAAGGTCTGAAATTTGGCTATAATATTCCTGGAAGTTTTCATTTGGGATGTTTTTCAGGAGGTGATCAGTGGTGATCTTTAGATTTCTATTTTGTACTGGTTCTATATATCAGGGCAGTTTTCCTTAACAATTTCTTGAAAAATGGTGTCTAAATCCTTTTTTTTTTTGGATCATGACTTTCAGGTAGTTCAACAATTCTTAAATTCTTTCTCCTGGATCCATTTTCCAAGTCAGTTGTTTTTCCAATAAGATATTTCACATTTTCTTCTATTTTTCAATTCTTTTGATTTTGTTTTATTATTGCTTGATGTCTCATAAAATCATTAGGTTCCACTTGCCCAATTTTAATTTTTAAGGAATTATTTTCTTCAGTGAGCTTTTGTACCTCTTTTTGGTATATTTTTTTCCATTTGGCCTGTTCTGTTTTTTAAGGTGTTGTTTTCTTCAGTATTTTTTGGTGCCTCCTTTACCAAGCTGTTGACTCTTTTTTCTTGATTTTCTTGTATCTCTCTCATTTCTCTTCCCAATTTTTCCTCTACCTCTCTTACTTGATTTTTAAAATCCTTTTTAAGCTTTTCTGTGACCAGGGGCCAATTCATATTTTACTTGGAGGCTTTGGATGTAGGAGTTTTGACTTTATTGTTTTCTTCTGAGATTTTGTTTTGATCTTCCCTGTCACCATAGTAACTTTCTGTAGTCAGGATCTTTTTCTGCTGTTTGCTCATTTTCCAGTCCATTTTTTTTTCTTTTAACTCTGTGCTAAAGTGGGGCCCTGAGTGGAGGTGGTACCATCCTACACTTCAGGGTTTTTGTGTAGTTCTTTTTGGAGGTACTTCTGGAGATCTGTAAATTTTCAATTCTTCTAAGGTGGTATGATCTAGGGAGAGGTGTGTTTACTCCTCTCCTGTACTGTGCACTGTGCTGTGAGTGACAATAAGCACTTTTTTCTACCCTGAATCTTTGACCAGGCTCCCAACTCCCCTGTGGTCACAAGCTCTGATGTGCTAGTGCTCCTCCTAACTCCAGGACTGCAACCCAGGGCTATGACCCAGATCTGAGTATGGACAATAAACAGTACTACTCCCGGTACTAGTAAAGGGATCCCTATAATCTCCTTCTGACCAGTGACCCTTACCATCTGTGGACTGAGAGGCCCAGAAACTACCATGGCTCCCACTGATTCTGTGGTGCCCAAGTCTGCTTCTGGTTTGCTGGGGTCTAGTCTGCATTGGCACAATCTGCACTCCACTCTCACTCTGGTGCAGCAGACCTTTTCTGCTGATCTTCTAAGTTATCTTGGGCTGGAAAATTGTTTCACTCTGTCCTTTTGTGAGTTCTGCCACTCTAGAATTTGTTTTGAGGCATTATTTAAAAGGATTTGGGGGAGGGATGAGGTGAGTGCCTGCCTTTCCTCCACCATCTTGGTTCCATCAACTTGCATCCTTCCATCCTGCTGTCATCTTATATCTCTTCTGCAATTTGTAGCTAAAATCTGTTTTAAAAAGCAGTGTACAATGGCTGCTTCTGCTTTCTCTCCTTTCACTTTCTAAATGCTCTACAATCTGACTTCTGACTTCATCATTTCATGGAAACTTGTCTCTCTAAAGTTAATAATCATCTCAGTTGCCAAATCCAATGGCCTTGTCAAAGTCTTCATTTTTCTCAATCTCTCTGAAACCTTTGAAACTGCTGATCATTCTTTCCTCAACCAATTAATCAGTAATTATCTATTAAGCACCAAATATGTTTTATGTACTATGCTAAGCCCTGAGGATACAAAAAGAGGCAAAGAACAGTTCTTGCCCTCAAGGAGTTCACAGTCTAATGGGAGAAAAAACAAACAAATAAATATATACAGTAAAGCTAGATAGGAAATAAGAGAGGGAAGGCACTAGAATTAAGAGAGGTTGGGATTTTTGTTGGAACTTAAAGGAAACCAAGGAAAGGAATAGGTAGAGATGAGGAATGAGTGCATTCCAGGTGTACAGCGCAGCCCAAGAAAATGTCCATGCCACTGAATGCAATTGAAAAGACTCTTTCCAAGTTTATCCATGACCACTTTATTTCCAACTCCATTATTTTTATTCTATCCTCACTGATATACTCTTTCTCACTGTCTACTTTTTTTAATATTCTCTGGCCTAGGGGAAGGGGAAAGTTGCCCTTAGGTTTTTCAATATAAAGCTCCTCTTGTGAGTGAATTAGTTCTTGATCCATCTATGACAAAATGTCAAGATCCTTCCCCAACCTGGCTTCCCTTTTCTTTGTGCCCTCCAGTTTAGCTATATTCCTCCTAAAATACAGAGCCCCAGAGTGCACATAATGTTTCAGATATATTCTGACAGATTATCACAACTTGCTTTGTTCTGGACACTGTGATGCTCTTAATGCATCCTAATATTGTATTAGCATTATTGGCTCCAATATTATAGTATTGACTCATGTTGAGTATATTCCACTAAAAACCCAGAATTTTTTTTTCAAACAAACTATAATCTTAACAATGCTTTTCTCCTGTATTTCTGAAGTTGTTTTTGAACCCAAGTAAAAGATTTCAATTTATTTCTATCAAATTTCATTTTATTGGGTTTATCCCAATGGTCTACCTTGTTGAGATATTTTTCAACTCTGTCACCAAATACGTAAGTCTTATTTAATTTCCCAATGTGATTCTTAAATTTCTTTAAATTCTTTTATTTGTCCTGTTTTTCTTCTTTTCTTTTTTTGTAAATCAATGCCAATTCTTGCTTAAATTATTTTAACAAGTTGTTTATTCATTTGGGGATGTCTCTTGGGGTATCTTGTATGATCTTTTCCCTACCCTCATTGCTTCAGCTGATTCATTTGCTCTACAGTATTTTAAATTGTATCAGCATTCTTTTTTGCTCATCTTTTATTTTGATTGGTTTTCATTTTCTTTTGGGTTTTTTATAGCCATTTCTCTAATATTTGGTGTTAGCTTATTTGGTAGGGGTGTGTGAGGAACCTGGTTCCTTTGGATTCTCTCATTCTGGCATCTTGGATCTGATTCCCATGAATGGTTTTTGAATTGTTGAAATACTTATTGAAGCTTCCATAAAGTAGAGCAATCCCCACTTCCTAAAAAGTGTTGCTTAGGAAAATGATTTAACTGAGAAATTGTAATGGCAAATCCTGTGGGAAGGTGTCAGAACATTTATGCCAGTGTGTCTGTGAAAGAACCGAAAGATGGTTGGGAGTGGG
This sequence comes from Bettongia penicillata ogilbyi, assembly GCA_023548195.1. NCBI lineage: Eukaryota > Metazoa > Chordata > Mammalia > Diprotodontia > Potoroidae > Bettongia > Bettongia penicillata. The sequence continues at coordinate 2,619,887 of JAJHZJ010000610.1, read as the reverse complement.
GGTGGGGAAGAGAGTGAGAAAGCATTTGTGAAAATGTTTGAAAGGTTTATATTTAGGAGTAGTTTTCAAATTCAGGATTTGGTGCTTTGGCCCAAAAAAGGGTCTGAAAGTTGTTGCAGCTCCGGGTCATTAGTTTAGAGCAGGAGTTTTTAACGTAGGTCAATGGATAATTCCAGGGAACCTGTGAACTTGGATGGGAAAAATAATTTCATCTTTATTTCACTATAGTTGATTTCCTTGGCAATGCTATGTATTTTATTTTATTCATTTAGAAATATTATTTTGAGAAGGAGTCCAAAGACTTTTCTAGCCTGTCAAAGGGGTCTGTGACACATATAAGTTTACGAAGCCCTGTGCTAGAGTAGGATTGAAGGGAATTATATCCTCAAATCCAAGCCCAAAAGGACTGTTATTAACTTGGTTCTTCAGATAAGTCTGCTTCATGGAAGTCACTATACATTGCTAGGCAACCTCAATGTTGGCTAGTAAAGTGCCCACTGTAGCACCCAACTGGGAGCCTCATGTGATGTACAGCCTTACCCCAGGGGACTTAAGAGGGAGATTTTAGGATAAAAAAGAATTGGGAATGAGGTAGCTAGGCAAGGGCAAAGGAATTAATATTAATTCACTTTTCCTACCCTTATTCTACCCTAAACAGTGGCAAGTACTTGATTGTTTATACTCCTTTAATTTAATCTTTTAGCTTCCCTGAAAAGGAACAAAGCATGCTCTTCTCAATGGGAAAAACAAATTTTCCATAACAAATTAATTAGATTTTATGAAGTTAAGCAGAAAAGGGTCTAGGTTTTCATATATGTATAACTACAGCCTCAAAATCCATTGCACAAGACTGCTCATCGGTGGAAATTGATTACTTGATGCTGGGTGTTTGCGTGTTTAAATTTTTGAGGGGCAGAACTGGTAAAAGCTTGGGAGAGGAGAGTTCCTGGTCTTCTTCTGACTTCCAACTTCAATAGAGAATACATGTGGTTCCAGATTCTCTTCAGGGAGAGGGCTATGAAGGGAGAGGAGTTGATATATAGAAGAACTAGTAGCTGAATCATGTCCCTAACCCCAACTTACTACACTAGAGACTTCAAGTAATTTCTCCTTGGGTGAGACCTGAGACTTTCTGTCTTGGTTCAGCTATCTCACTCCCAGTGGTCATTCTCCCTGCGTATTGCCTGGCAAATTCTCGTCTGCATAACCTCTCTGATTTTTGTTTGCTATTTGTTGTTATTGTTAAGTCGTTTTTCAATCATGTCCAACACTCTGTGGCCCCATTTGATATTTTCTTGGCAAAGAGTCACTGGAGTGGTGTGCCATTTACTTCTCCAGTTCATTTTACAGATGAGGAAACTAAGGCAAACAGGATTAAGTGACTTGCCCAGGGTCACACAGCTAGTAAGTGTCTGGGACCAGATTTGAACCCATGAAGAGGAGCCCTTTTTGAGTTTTCAGACTTCTTGACCCAGCACTCCAGTCATTGCTGCCACCAAGCTTCCCTGTTTGCTATAGAATTGGATAAATGAGTCTGTTTGCTATTTGTGGTCTATGTAACTAGCATTTAGTGGGAAGGGAGTCAAGAATTTGGATATATGACTTGGGTCACTTCTTCTCTGTTAAAAGGATAGTGATCAGAGGAACAGCTTGAACCTAAAATTATTTCCCCTAGAATACCAATATTTAGGGGAGGGGGTGGATAGACATGATTCAAGTCCAGAAAGCAGAGTGACCACATTTGAAGCCCCAGTCTCCTTCATCTCCTCTTGGAAGGGAGAAGTCATCCTTGGAGAAGGGTGGGTGGAGCAGACTCTAAAGATATCTATTCATCCTTCCCAAGCCACATCTGGTCAGACCCATGCTGGCACATATAACCTCTTGTGAGTAACACACAAGTACATTTAAAATATGCATATGAAAGAACAAGAAAGGGGCTATACAGGAAGGAGAGAAAAATCAACAGCTTTGATCCTGGCTTTAGTTTTATCTCTATGCCTCCTCTGCCTTCCTCCCAACTCATTTGCCTGGGGATTGTAGAAGAGGTTTGAGGAATGGAAAAACCGAAGGAATCCAGAATATCCTTGGGCCTTGGCAGCATTGGGTGAATAGCCCAACATGCATCATGATCATTTGTAGTCTAGTCTTGAAAGATTAAAATTGGGAGTTACATCATCGTAAAACAGAATAAGGTCAATCACACAAACCCAAGCCTTGTGACCAGGATAATTCAGTTCAGAAAGCCAGATAAGTCTATGGGCAGTAGGGATTTACCTAGGAGTATCTCTGCTCTAAAAAACTTGACACCTGGGGTAGATAATCTCTTGCTGGTTGTGAGAGCCCCTATAGGCAAGGCTGAAGGGAGCAAACCTAGTCACTTGGTAAAGGAAAAGATGAAGGTTATTCTCCCTAGAGAAATCTTTTGCTAGTTGATAACTGGGGCCGCCATTTTTCTAAAAAAGCCTAAAATAAAAGAAAAGTTTCTGGCTTGGTACAATAAGAGCATTGCAAAGCAAGGATCTAAGCTGAAACCAGAAGCTGGAAGGAAAGAGAAGTTACATGACCACATACCCAGTGGGGTTTTATCTGGCAATGGCCAAAGGAGATTACATGTCCAATGGCAGCATCTAGTGGAGACTATGCATCTGATGAAGACCAGAAGGTAAGCAGGTGCAGGAGTGTTTTGCTATAACCAGAAGATATCAGAGGTTCCACTGGGTCTCCATTGTATGGTGTTGTCCTTTCACATATGTGCCATAGCCATACATGTTCTCTATTTATGCCTATTCTTTATGGGACATTTTTTTGGTTTTTACAAATCAATATGCATGAGAAGGTATAGTAAGGATTGAAGGACAACAGCATCCTCCTCCATTCCTAAGCAGAAAGAACTCTTTGCTCCTCACATCCACTCAATCCCTGAGAAAGGAGACTCTAATTTGAAATGATTCTACAAAACATTCCCACCCCTACAATGAGCTGGAGGTAGGGGAGGTGGGCTATTGGCAGGGGGAGGGGAGATACACACTTTCTGACCTTGGGAGTCCTTATTTTTTTCGTAGAATCCTGCTCAGTGTACTTTGTGTTCTCAAAGAAAACCAATGACATCGTGAGGGTGATGTTTTGACTTGGATGGGCTAGACACTGGCAATTCCCTTGCTCTACTGGCCTGTCTCCTGTCTGGGCCGGGTAAAGGAAGTTACTCCTCAAACCTGACTCAGTTACTGTTTCCATTAGCTCCAGGATTTCAGTTGCCCACAGGAACTCAGAGACCTTGATGAATCTCCTTGTATCACTGAACATCCGGGCACTCCCATTTCAGCATACTCACTCACTTGAGATATAAGGAAGAAAAAACACACCAGAAACAAAGGTGCCATGAGTTCAAGAAAACATGGTGGGAGGCAAGTAACCAAAGCTGCTGCCCCTCCTCATGAATGGAGGCTTACAGCAATCCCACTTCCTCAAAAGTCATGAGGGAAAAATGAGCAAGAAATTTTTGAAGAAAACATTGTTTTCTTTTCTCAAAACATACAAGGGGAAAAATACATGAATAAATATGGACATTTGACCATGACTATAGTATGCTACTAAAAATGATCATTCATTAAGGTCAGTCAACAAGCTTGACTTAAGATATAGGAATTTTAAAATGTACTGTGACAGTACCCCCAAATGCTATGTTCAATATAATTACCTGATTTGTTAACCATACTTGGACTATAAGCTCCTCAAGGATAAAAATTATTTTCATTTTTTTAATTTGTATTTTCACTGCCTAGCACAAAGCCTGGAACAAAATAGGAGACTAATAAGTGGTTATTGAATTGTATCACTTACAAAATCATTCTTAGGGCTATTTAAAAAAAGATGAGTCCAACTTCTTTATGTGATATAAAAATTTTATTAAATTGAAATATACTTCTGACTTGCCAAGAATCTCTTAATTGCCAAGTCTAAAGACATTTTCTCAATCTTCATCCTTCTTGACTTCTCTGCCTTTGTCACTATTGATCAATATCAGTTTTTAGGGTTTCCTGACATTATTTTTATGGTCTAGTTCTTTGTCTCCTCTACTGGATCTTTATCTAGGTCATGCCCTCCAACTATGAGTGTCTTCCAAGGCTGTCTTCTGGACCCTCTACCACTCTTCCTTTACATTATCTCTATTGGTGATCTCATCAGATCCTTTGGATTCAAATATCTCTATGCAGATAATTCTTAAATCTATGCAGATTTAACTTCTCTCCTGTGTAATAATGTTGCATCACCAACTATCTTTTAGACAATCCTGACTGGATGTCTCATAGAGGTATCTCAAACTCATGTCCAAAATTGAACTTGTTATCTTTCCTCTTAAACCCTCTTATGTTCCATACTTTCCTATTACTGTTTAAAATACCACTGTCTTCCCAATTACCCAAGATTAGAACCTAAGTGTTATTGCTGATCCTCACACTCAGCCCTCATATCAGTCTGTTGTCAAGGCCTGTAGATTCTACCTTTATAGTATCTTTTGTATATACCCCTTTCTCTCTTCTAACACTGTCATCAGCCTGGTGCAGCCTCTCATCATCTCATATTCAGAATATTGTAACAGTTTTCAGGTCGATCACCCCTTCTTAAGTTTCTCCCCACTAAAGTTTATCCTTTGTTCAGTTGCCAAAGCATTCTTCCTAAAGCACACATATGACCATGGCACTTCCCTACTCAATAAACCATAGCAGCTCCCCATTACCCTTAGCATCAAATCTAAAATTCTCTGTTTTCTTTATTGTATTTTTTTATTGCAAATTTACTTCATTTTCAATTCACAGATTAAAACAAATATTTTCATAACACAGTACAATAAAAAGGATAATTGCATATAAAACTGCAAATCTACCATGTACAACTTGATATTCCCCCTAAATATACAATAAAGTTATCATATAAATTTCTTTTTTTTCCTTTCTTGTCTTCTATCCCCATCCCCCACTCCAGAGATGGCTACCATTAGATATAAATACATATATGTAAAATTATTCTTTCTTCACGTGTCCTTTATCTTTAATTTGTGTATTTATAATAGTCAAAATAACTTAATTGCTCAAAGTCATCCTTAAAACAATACACAGTGTTCTTTTGGTTCTGCTCACTTCGCAAACAGTTTTACCTTAATGAATTTATTATAATTATTCTTTAATGTTTTCCTTTTATTTCTTCTGGATCATTTATATCAAATTTTCCATTGAGTTTTGGTCTTTTTGTTACCGATACCTAAAAGTTTTCAGTTCATCAAATGTCAATTTTTTTTTTTCAGGATTATACTCAACTTTGCTGGATAAGTTATTCTTAAAAAAAAAAGACAGAGATAAGTGCAAGAATAACTTGCCTCTGTCTTTTTTTAAACATAAAAAATTTAACATTTTATTTTAAAGCACAGATATTTCTTTATTCTTTTTTTTATTTCCAAATTTCTCTTTTTCCGCCTCCCTCCCCCAACCATTGAAAAGACAAGAAGATCAAAACCCATTAGTATGTATAGCTATGCAAAACAAATCTGCATTAGCCAGGATATAGATAGCATATTTCAACATGAATCCTTTGGAATTGCTGTGGATCATTGTGGTGGTCAGAGGTACTGTCTTTCAAAGAGATCTTTAAAATATTGCTCTTACTGTATAGATTTTCCTGTTGATTCTGCTTACTTCATTTTGTATTAGGTCATTAGGTTAGAGTGCTTCTCAGGTTTTTCTGTAACCATCTCCTTCATCGTTTCTTAAAGCACAATAGTATTCTATTACATTCATATACTGTAATTTGTTCACTCATTCCCTAATTGATGGCCATATCCTTAGTTTTCAATTCTTTGCTACCACAAAAAGAGTTGCCTTTGCCTGAAAACCTGTAGTGAAAATGAAATTACTCCCAGACTGGGTCTGATCCTGAATCAGATCAGTGCTCTGTTGCTTTAGGTTAAATATTAGAACTAAATGAACACTCAAAGGTCATTAACCAAAGCTACAGCAGAAAAAGGCTAGGGACACTTCAAGTTGACTCCCTTGCTTGAGTTTCCCATCATTATATGACAGATATATTGGTAAATAATTCAGAGACATTCAGAGTACTCTAGAACTTATTTTGCTTGCTTTGTACTTAGGCAACAAGGAAGTAATGTCAGTAGCCTGAATTATTTAGAAATAGTCTGATGAGTCAACCAATACTTAAAGATGGTCTCAATGTCTTTTAAGGGAAAAATAGCTTACCTGCCATAGGGGCAGTACACAGAAGCCTATTGCTTTTCAAGGTAGCACATTTCTCTTTTAGAAAACTCTGTCATGAAGTGTTTCTTTATATTATTTCTAAATCTGTCTGTTGAATACTTCTATCCATTGCTCCTAGTTCTGTCTCATGGGGCCAAACAAAAGTAAATCCAATTATTTATGCCAACATTTAGATATATAATGAGAATTTTGATTTTATTTTTTCCTCCTGCAACTTTTGACTAACTGAAAGCCTGTCTTCTGTTAATATTAACCTCACTTGACTAAGCCCAGAGGAATTTCAATTGTCCCTAACTCTTTTGCAAGATGTAATTCATCTTCCTCAGCCTATTTGCAAACCCTCTAAATGTAGTTGAATTTGCAACATGATTTAATTTCCCTACAGAGTTTGCTTGACAAGGTTTGTTTCCTTAACAGATTATGAGATTATGATTGTTTAAATTTGTTCAACTTTCAAAAATGAAGGAAGTATGGTATTATAAATGTCTTTTCTTTATTTTTATGACCTAAGAGTAACTCCTAAGAGGAATTACAAGATTGCAACATGTAAAAGAATTCTTTCTCTGTCACTTTGATGTAATTTTGCCTATAAGAGAATGTGTTAGAATCTTAATGGTTTTTCAAGTTTACTGTTTTCTCTGAGGCCTAAGCCTATGCCTGAGCATAGTAATAAAACCTAGGTTTTTAACCTCTATAATTTCTTGTCTTGTTGTTCAGTCATTTCATCTGTGCCCAACTCTGTGACCCCATTTGGGGTTTTACTGGCAAAGACACTGGAGAGATTTGCCATTTCCTTCTCCAGATCATTTTACAGATGAGGAAACTGAAACAAACAGGGTTCAGTGCCTAGGCTCACACAGCTAGTAAGTGTCTGAGGCCAGATCTGAACTCAGAAAAATGAGTCTTCCTGATTCCAGGCCTTGCCTTCTATCCACTATATCATCTAGTTGCCCATATAATTTCTATGTTGTAGTAAATGTATTTGGGCAGCAGTTATCTTCCAGTGAACTCAGAGAGGAGATTTTTCTCCCATACTAGATATTTAAAGCTAGCTATCATGTCCGACCTATGTCTCTGCTCTAGTCTGAACATCCTCCTTTCCTTCAACCTGTCTTCACTCTTGATAGCTAATCTAGATAACCATCCTCTGAACCTTCTGTAGTTTATCCACTCCTTTTCTAAAATGTGGAACCCAAAATTGAATACAGCATCCTGCATGTGGCCTAATCAGTGCAGCAGATGGAGGAACCGGAACCTTTCTTGTTCTGGACACTCCGTCTCCCTCAATGCAACTTAAATTCACGTTAGCATTTTTGGATGTTCCATTTCACTGTTTACTTATATTGATCTTGGAAGTTCACTGAGATGCTAATTTTTTCTTTTTTTAGACAAGCTACCCTCTAATTATGACCCTCTCTTCTTGTACTTATAAAGCTGATTCATTGAGCCTAGCTATAAGACATTATACACTCTTCCATATTGTCTTGTTAGGTTCAGCTCTATTGAGATCTTTTGGGATTGTGATTGTTGTCTCGTAGATTAGATTCTTCAAAGAGCTTTTTCTTTATGCAGACAAAAAGGTTAAAATTCTAAGGTTTGAGTTCTATCTTTGCTACTTATTGGCCATATGACCTCGGCAGTGACCCTTTCTCATTTTCTCATATGTAGAATGGGGTTCACCCTATCTCACAAGGTTGTTGTAAAAGATACACTTTGTATAATGTAAAGTGTTATATATGTGTGATCTCCTTTAGTGCTAAAGAAATATAATCAGATAAATATAAGAAGGAGTAGTCGTAAATATGGGGTTTTGTGAGGATTGGGTGAGAAAATGGATAGGAAAGTGCTTGGGAAACTATAAAAGTGACATTCAGATATAAAGTATTAATAATAGCCACTTACCAAATGTTTATTCAGTTGAATAATAATAACAGTGTATCTGAATAGGATGGAAATTAGATACCCAAAGGAAAGACATTTGGGAAATAGTGTAGTATAGTAGGGGAAAAAAAGTACTAGATAAGAAAACTTCCTAGAAAATACATTTCAAAGGTTTAAAGCAGGCCGAGACTTCCCAGGTTCAACCTTTGGTGTGATGAGCAGAGTACTTGTTTTGGAGTTCAGAAAGTCTAACTTCAAATCCGGCCTCTAACACTTACTATAGGATATAATATCCTTAAATTGAACAATTAAATTACAGACCATCTAAATCCTGGGATATTTAAGTATATTTTCATAGCTGTGGAAGGATTCATTAATGAGTGGTAGAGGAGGATTTGCCCTACTGTAATGTCAATAAAGATTTAATGTGTAATAAAATGATATGAATAGATGATACAATTATTTTCTCTTAAAGGAAAAAGCTTTTACAGATTTATAAAAAGAATCTGCATTTTTAAATTGCAGGTGGTTTTCAAAAGCATATTACTGGTTCATGGTAAAGATTAATTAAATTCCTGAAATTATTAAATAGGTCTCTTCCTAGAAGCCATGTATCTTAAGTGTAGTATGAGTACAGAACATGAAAGGAGTTTTGGAAGTTCTGCTCTTTGCATTTCTAGTGTGTTGAGATTGGTGTCCTTTTGGTCATATTGGGGAGAACTACTTCTATTACATTCCCTGGAGGAACATATATATTTCTACTTACCCAATCTTGTCTACTCCCAAAATAACATCCATGTGCAGGTTTTTAATTTTCAGTAAGTATTTCTAGATAATTATGTGAACAGCAACTAAGTGGCATAGTGAATAGGATTTGGAATTTGGAGTCAGTAAAATCTACGTTCAAATCCTACCCCAGAGACTTATTAGTTATGTGACTCTGGGCATGTCACTCAAACCTCTGTTCATTTGATTTTCCTCACCTGTAAAATGGAAAGAACAACATTACCTAGCTGCAGAGTTGTTCTGAGGGGTTAACATGAGATTGGTGTGAGTTAATACATGAAAAGCACTTTTTAAACCTTAAAACATGATATAAAAGCTAATTAGCTATTTTTAGATTTCCACCATAGGATCTTGCCCTGGCAGAGAACATCTTTTTGTAACTTGTTCTATCGTTATTCAAAGATATCTATTCATTTATAGAAAATCTTAGCTTCCATCAAAGCACAACTCAGTTGCTACCTCCTACACAATGTCTTTCCTGATCCCTCTAACTTGGTACCCTCTCTTTTTTAAAATTACTATTTATATACTTTGTATTTACAAGGGTCAAGGAGAGAGTCCTTCCTCCGTATGCAGACAATATTGAGCTAATTAAGTGAAGGTCAGGAGCATTGTAGAACCTCCAAAGTGAGATCCACCATTACTCAAAAGAGTTTGGCTTAACTTTATAACAGCAATGTTGTTTTAGTTGTATGACTACAGGTCATGAAATACCACAATTTCTAATGAATTAAAGTGTTTAGTCATCCAAAGAGTGATGGAGAAGCAGATCATGGACAAGAGAAGTTCACAATACACCACATACAAGAAGGTATGTAGGAGAAACAGTGCAAAAGATGTCATTAAAGCAATGTATGATTGAGAAGAAGATGAGTTGATCACATGGAGAGAGCATAGGATAATAGATAGCTCATGTGTCTACTAATGTTCTTGCAAAGTCAACAAAAATCTGAAGAAGTCCTCTAGCATGTTGGGTAGGTCCCTTTTTGGTGAACTTATGGTAGGACATAGAGAAAGTGCCTCTGGATGAGGAGGGATGAAGGGACAGTGATTTGCAAGGGAAGAGGGAATACACATTGGTGAGATATAGAATCAACAAATTCAGACAGATCCATCATCTTCTTTGCATTTACTTATTGCTGTCTGTAGAAGCGATAGAGCTTACATTTCTTGAGAGCAGAACTATTTCTCTTTTGACTTTGTATCCCCAGGGTCTAGAAGAGATTCTTGTGCATAGTAGATACTTTATAAATATTTGTTGAATTGAATTATGGTCAGAAAAGAAAGGGTCTGAAGAGACGATCAAGCAACTGATCTTGGATAAGTCATAGAGGCCCTTGGCCTCAGTTTCCTATCTGTCTATGAGAGAGTTGTGGTAGATGATGTCTAGAGACCCACTAAAGCACAAAGATTTTATGATTATCACCTTTTTTTCCACAGGGCCATTATTAAAGCTTTTTATTTAATAAGCAATTCAGAAAACTATAGAAAAAATGAACAGCATGCTGCCCTCATTTCCTGTTTCCTAAGGGAATTTCTTTTTTTCACTTATTAAGTTTCCTTGTGTATTTTTTGAAAGTTGACTAATGCAACTTTTAATCTTCTTGGAGATGGTGCCTTTTAAAGCAACCTCCCTCTTGCCCATGGGTGGGTTATATGGGTTATACGGAGTAGGAGATTTCTCTTCTTAATTTTAGCCCAAACCGATCTCATTTTTTTTTTTTTTTTGGCTGAACAGTTTGCTGAACAGTGATTATCTAGGACTTTAGCACCTACTCTGCCACAAATTTTTCACTTTTCAGGGACCATTTCTGATTATGCTTCTACTGTAACTTGTTCTGGAAAGCTCTGTGATAGTATAGACTTCTTTTGGTAGCTAACAACCATGTTGAGAGTTGTAAAGAAATATCAAACAAGTTACCTTTCGTAATGAGACTTTTATTCCTCCCTAATGATGGTTTCTTCTATAAGTGATTCATCTTATGATTAATGACTAAGTAATCACTTTGAGGAAGGGGAAAGGGGCATGATTTCAAAAAGCTATTGACTAGAATTGTAAGATATATTGGCCAAAGCACAATAGATAAGCTAAGGAAAAATAGTTTTTAGAAAACAAAATGCACTTAGGTGCTTTAGGGAAATGAATAATGGATGGGAGAAATTTGTTCTCAAAAGATTTTCCTTGCTTTCAAAGAGTGTCTGAGGGCCCAGTTTTATTCAATATATGTATTGTAGGAAAGACAGGCTTTTGGGTAGCAAGGCCTCCACTTGGGATGTAGAATAATAATGACAGTAATAGCTTACATTTGCATAGTGCTTCATAGTTTCTAACGAACTTTAACTTACTCATTTGATTCTCATATCTAATTTAATCTTCCTAATAACCTTGTGAAATAGGCTGGGAGGGAACTGTTATTCCTGTTTTAAAGATCAAGAAAATAAGGATCAGAGAGGTTTAGTGAATAGTTAAAAGTCATGTGAATATCAGGTCAAGGAGCTAGGTTAGAGCCCAAATTACTGACTCTTAATTCAGTGCAATTTATAGCTCAATGTCTGGTGCCTCTCTATTCTAGAAGATGCTAATGACTGCCACCCATATCTCACACTCCCTTCTGAATTCTTAGCATCTATACTGACATTTCTCAGACTCTGTGTCATGGACCCCTTTGGCTCAAATACACCTTCCCTTCAGTCCCTTGCTGAGGTTCAGTGCATGTCCTTCTTGACTTGTTCTCTGGCATAATACTGTTGACCACCCCTTATTGCTGGAGAGTAGGTCCTCTCTGGTGAGTTTTTGTGGTACTACTCTCTCGTGGTTTTCCCTGTCCTGGCTTGGACAATTCTTTTCAGTCTCCTTAGGTCTATTACCATTGATGTCCTTACTCACATATATGGGTTTACCTGCAAGGATCTTTCATGGACTCTTCTTTTACTATATTCTGACTCTGTAATCTCATTGGCTTCCATGGGTTCAACTATCCTCTGTATGTAGATAACTTGCCAACTGTTTCTCCTGAGCTCCACATCACTAACTGCTGAATAGACTTTTTGAATAGCTGTCTTGTAGATATCTCAAATTCAGCTAGTCCAAAATAGAACTCATTATCTTTCCCCTAAAGAAACTCAACACAATTTCTCACTTCCCATTTCTATCAAGGTCACAAGCATTCTTCCACAGACATCCAAGTTCAAAGCCTGAGAGCCAACCTTATTTCTTCTTCTTCTTCTTCTCTCTCTCTCTCTCTCTCTTTCTCTCTCTCTCTCTGTCCTATCATATCCAATCATTTGCCAGGGCTTGTTCATTCTATTTCCACATATCTCACACAGAGGACAGAGGAGGTCAACCAGGATGTGGAAAGACCTTGAATCAATGCCATATGAAGATTGGTTTAAGGATGTAGCATGTTTGGTCTGGAGGAGATAAGAATCCAGATGGTGTAGTGCCAATGTGATATTCACAGCACCTACGATGCTTATAAATATGCTACTACAGTTCTGAATCACAAAATACAATAGTCTCTCCACGTGGAAGATAGAACCAAATTATTTATTCAGACACCAGAAAGTCAAATCCCAACACCAGAAAACCAGATCCATCACAGCCACAAAGAAATCCATCACAGTAACCAAGAAATCTATACATAATAACAATGCAGAAGGCACTACCATCCCTAAGCCTTACCTCTGTTAGGTTTCCCACAAATCAGCTCCCTTAAAGAGATCACAAACAATCTCTCCCACTCATGGTAGTTGCTGCCTCAGCAGCCTACTTTCTGTGTCCTTCCCAGCTCTGACTAGTCTAACCGACTTCCTCTCAGCTCTGCTCCAGCTCCTCCCCTGTTCCATGTGTTCAGCAAGCTTGTCCCACCACATGTGACTTAGGCTTTCATGTGATTTAAGCAGGTCACTTGGGCCTATTAATGGATGGAACAGATCTTTAAATTAAACAAAAAATAATATATTAACAATACAGATGGATATAACATGGTAGGGACATTTAAGTTCTTAAAGGGTTGTTATGTGGAAAAGCAAGAAGACTTGTTTTGTTTGACCCCAGAGGACTCAGGAGCAATGAGTGAGAGTCTCAAGGAGGTACTTTAGGCTTGATGGCAGGAAACCTTCCTAATGATGAGAGCTTTTCTTTTCTTTTCTTTTTTTAATATATAATTTATTTTCAGTTCTTAACATTCACTTCCACAAAAATTTGAATTGAAAATTTTCTCATCATCTCTCCCCACCCCTCATTCCAAGACATCATGCACCCCATCCACCCCTTCCTCCAGTTTGTCCTCCCTTCTATTATATACCCTTCTTCCATCTCCTTTCCCCTCTATTTTGCTCTAGGGCAAAATAGATATCTATACTCCATTGCCTGTATATCTTAATTTCCAGTTGCATGCTAAAACAATTTTTAACATTCATTCTTAAAGCTTTGAGTTCCATATTCTCTCCCTCCCTCCCCACCCACCTCATTGAGAAAACAAGCAATTCAATATAGATCATATATGTGTAACAATGCAAAGCATTTCCATAATAGTTATGTTATAAAAGACTAACCACATTTCCCTCTGTCCTATCCTGCCCTTCATTTATTCCATTGTCTCCCTTGACCTGTCCTCCCACAATAGTGTTTGCTTCTGATTATCCTTTTCCCCAATTGCTGTCCCTTATATTATCTTCCCTCTCCTATCCCCTTCCCCCTTGCCTTCTTTAGGGTAAAATAGATTTTCATATCCAGTGGAGTGTGAGTTATTCCCTCCTTAGGCCAAATGCCATGAGAGTAACGTTCAATTATTTACTTTCACCTCCTCCCCCCCCCATTGTAAAAGCTCTTTGTTCCCTCTTTTATGTGAGATGATTTGCTACATTTTACCTCTTCCTTTCTCTTACTCCTAGTACATTCCATTCAACAGTAAATTTTATTTTCTTTAGGTATTAGAAGTTCTCTGTTTCATTGAAATTCATTTTTTCCCCTGAAGTATTATACTCAGTTTTGCTGGGTAGGTGATTCTTGGTTTTAATGCTATATCATTTGACCTCTGAAATATTATATTCCAAGCCCTGTGATCCCTTAGTGTAGAAGCTACTAAATCCTGTACTATCCTGATTGTATTTCCATAATATTTGAATTGTTTCTTTCTGGCTCCTTGAAATATTTTCTTCTTGACCTGGGAACTCTGGAATTTGGCGACAATATTCCCAGGTGATCAGTGAATTCTTTCCATTTCTATTTTACCCTTTCGTTCTAGAATATCAGGGCAGTTTTCCTTGATAATTTCTTAGAAGATGATGTCTAGGCTCTTTTTTTGATCATGGTTTTCAGGTAGACCAATAATTTTAAAATTATTTCTCCTGGATCTGTTTTCCAGATCAGTTATTTTTCCAATGAGATATTTCACATTGTCTTCTATTTTTTCATTCTTTTGGTTTTGCTTTGTAATTTCTTGGTTTCTCATAAAGTCATTAGCTTCCATCTCCTCCATTCTAATTTTTAAAGAACTATTTTCTTCAGTGAGCTTTTGAACCTTCTTTTCCATTTGACCCATTCTGCTTTTTAGAGCATTTTTCTCCACATTGGCTTTTTGGACCTCTTTTGCCATTTGGGTTAGTCTATTTTTAAAGGTGTTATTTTCTTCAGCATTTTTTTTTTTTGGGTCTCCTTTTGCAAGCTGTTGAGCAACCACCAGCACTCTTTTCTGCCCTGGAAATGAGAGTATTATTCTCTCTCCACAGTCACCACCAGCTCCACCATGTCAACCAGTGCTCCTTCCACCCCAGGACTACCACTCAGGTGAGATCTAGATCAGATGCTTGATTCCCCCAGGGTCTTTAGGCAGAGGGCTCCAAAAGTGGAAGCTGCCACTTTCTGGGGCCAGTGCTGGAGCTGGACCACGTTCCCTTCCCACCCAGGTGAAAGAGCTTTCTCCCTGACCTTTGAAGCTCTCTTTGGCATTTGTGGGTTGAGAAATCTGGGAACTGCAGGTGCTACCTGTGATTCCACACCCTGAAGCTTGCTCTAGTCTTGTTCCTGCCATGATGCACAGCCAAGGCTGGGCTGTGCTCTGCTCTGAGCCAGCAACAGACTTTCCTGTTGACCTTCCAGGCTATCTTGGGCTGGAAATATGCTTCACGCTGTCAATTTGTGGCTTCTGCTGCTCTAGAATTTGTTTAGAGTCATTTTTTATAGGTATTTTGTGGGATATGAGGGGAGAGCTAGAGCAGGTCCATCCTTGTACTCCACCATCTTGGCTCTGACGAGAGCTTTTCAATAGGAGAATGGCCTAATGAGTTCCCCCTCTTTGGAGGTCTTCAAGCAGAGGTCTCATTATCACTTATTAGGTATATTGTAGTGAGGATTCTTTCCATGTATCAATTAGACAATGTGGTTACTACCAAGATCCCTTTCAGTCCTCCAATTCTATGATTCTGGGAGGTATTTTCCATTACAAGTTCATTTTCTATATAATCACAAAATTAATATTTCTAAAGCAAATGTCTGAGCATGTCTTTCCAAGAAGAACAAATGACTCCTTTTTTGCCTCTGGAATAAAATACCAGCTCCTCTAAAATTCAAAGACCTTCTCAACCTGGCTTGAGTTGAGCTAATTTAATAGTACTGTACTTCATTCAAGATATATTCCAGCCAAACTGGCCTATGTTCCCAGTATATAACATCTCTTGTCTCCATTTCTTTGCAGAGTCTCTCCCCCATGCTTGGAAACGGAGGATCACCTCCCATTCATCTCTTTGATTCCAGAGCTTCCTTGAAGTCTCACTTTAAGTGTCTTTTCTTAAATAAGGCCTTTCCTGATAAGGCAGCTAGGTGGTACAGTGGATAGAGTGTTGGACCTGGAGTCAAGAAGACTTCAGTTCAAATCCAGCCTCAAATATTTACTAGTTGTATGATCTTGGGTAAGTCACTTAACCTCAATTTACTCAACTATAAAATGAAGATAATAATACACCTACCTTCCATTTGTAGTGAGGCTCAAAGGAGATATTATTTGTCACTATGTTACTAGTAGGCATGTAATAAATATTGATTCCTTCCTTGATTGTCTCAGGTGTTAATATTCTTCTTGCCTACCCCAGAAATTACTTTGTATTTCTTTCATACTTACCTAGCCATGCATCATAACAACTGCTGGTTGGAAACTGGTTGCCTCTTTCAGGTCCAATGCAATGCCTGTTTTAGCAAAGTCAACTCTTAGGCGAAGGAGTACAGTACAAGTCAGGAGCTGAGTAGAGTCAAATGAAACTGTTGGCTAAACTGGATTGTTGCTATTATTCTGCCCTTTCATTGCTATCCAAGTCCCCATCCATTCTAAAGATCAATCTTTTTATTCTTTGTCACTTTTTCTTTTGACTTATTCTCTAATCTCTTCTGCCATTCTGTTCCTGCCATTGAAACCAGGTATATCATACACCCTAGATATTCTGGAACATTCCCTGTCATACATGTATTGTTCTCAGAAATTTGTGATCATCTATCCTGAGTTTTTATTTGGAAAATATAATCATTGTAACAGTACCTTTATCAGTCATCAGCTATCAACATCAAGGCGAGCAAGACTGTCCACTAGCAAAAAAAAATTACAAGTTGCTGAAGGTTCAGATTATAGTTATCATTTTTAGCAGTAAAGTATTTTTAAATTAAGGTATATTTTAAAGACATAATACTATTGGAAACTTAATAGATTACACTATAGTATAAATGTAACTTTTATATGCACCAGGAAACCAAAAAGTTCATCTGACTTGTGATATTTGCTTTATTGCAGTGGTCTAGAACTGAACTTGAAATATCTCTGAAGTATGCCTGTAAATAAAACATGAATTATGAAGTGGCTTCATGATTGTAAGGGAGGAAGGGTGAATAAAAGGAAAGAAAGGACAAGAACCAATCTCAGCTGGGGTAAGGGGAAAGAGAGTGGAGTTCAAATTTCACATTCATAGTTATCATTCTACACACCTTACTTTCCTAGTATATTCCTTTTTCCTTTCCTTTTCTTTTCTTTCTATTCTTAAGATCATCAAAATGTGAAAAACAAACACACAAACCAAAAAAACCCCTATAACATTCCTGGACCTCTCCTTTATTTATCTACTTTTATGATCTTTCATGACATAAATGTTCTGGAGGGACACTTGTTTCTTCTCCTATTAGAATATAAACACTTCCATTTGTTTCAATGTATCAACATGTATTCACTTACTTTTGCCTTTTTATCTTTCTCTTGAACACTATGTTTTTATTTCAAAGTTTCCATTCAGCTTTGGATTTTACGTTAAGAATGCTTGAAAGTCCTTTGTTTAAAGGCATATTTGTTTTCCTGTGTAACAGCAAGTTTGATTTAAGACTTGGTCTTTGAGCAAGAAATGTAGCCAGTAAACCCAAAGGAAAAAAAGGCAACTTTTGGCCATGGAGTTTAACCTTCCCCTAGGCAGAACATGAGGAAAGAAAAGAGGAGAGAAGAGGAGAGGAGAAGAGAGGAGTTGCTACTCACTCACAGGTTGTGTTTGTTCTTCGTTCTTGAAGAAGACCATGACATCAAGATGATGACATGACTTGCAGTTGACTTTGATTTGAGTGAGGGAGGGCTGTGCAAGGGTCACCAACCTCACTTTCTTCTCCTTGTAAATGCTCTTACTTTGATCTTGGATGACTGAATGGGCAGCACACCAGATGGGGACTGTGAACTTTTGTCACAGTTGCACACACCCACAAGCTACACTAGAACTAATAGGAGAGTAGTTGTCCCCCTAGGAACCAAACTTCTAACCCAAAAAATACCTATTTGGGGATTTCCCCAGAGGGAGTGTCATATGTGGGTTTTCACACTGAAGTGGCTGCAAAATGGCTATTACAGACAATATCACTGGGTCGATTTCAGTGTATTTGTTATACAAGGTCTTCCCAAAATTCTTTTGCACTTTTAAGATTTACTAACTGTGGTTTTAGGTCTGATACACATGTTCTAGAAATAGTATATAAAAGTACAGTTATTAAAAATTAGGTGAGTTACATTACAGTTTACACAGTATATTCTTATTTCAGATCCCATGAGATGAACAAAAATCAGCTAAACTGAATAAGAAGTTGAACTATTCTCTATAATTAATTTAACTGAAACTCCTATAAGCTGCCCAAAGAAATCTTTTATCCTTGATGAGGATAATAAAACTGTACATACTTTAAGGCTGAGATCATATAGCATCTCTACTTTCCTGACCACTCTACTCCTTTCTTAATTCTGTAACCTCTGAACTTCTCTAGTACCTCAAGTCTCTAGCAGACCTTTTAGCCCTTAATTATATGTAGTCATATACATACATACATGTGTATTTTTGTGTACATATATGTGTGTATAAATACACACACACATAATTTTGAATCTCTTCTCTCCCCATCTCAATTATAAGCTCCATGAAGGCAGAGACAAACTTATTTTGCAACTATATTTCTCAAAAGCTTCACATAGTCCTAAGCACAGTACTTAAATGCATTCTACATTCTAATTTGTATGTATGTGAGTATGTGTGTGTGTGTGTGTGTGTGTGTGTGTGTGTACTTAGTGGAAGCAAAGTAGGTTTGGGATTCCTAAGGAGTATCCCAATCTACTGCAGCTTCTTTTGGAAATTTAGAGGCAGAGCAAACAGTAATGCTAAAAGCTATACGTTTGACATGTTTTAGCTCATGCAAGGAAAGAATATGATCAAACTTGAGATATCAGGAGCATAGGGAAGAGAAGGGAATAGAGGTTCATGGCAAAGGATGTATCTGGATCATTGGGATATAAAGGCATGACTGGATGTCTTGAGAGGAAGGATATATCTGAGACTACCAGAGGAGAGGCCTCTAGGTCTTGGGAGAGATACACCCCAAGTCATGATAGGTGGGGAAACATAATTATTGATGCTCAGTGAGATGTCAATTAGTGAGGCTGCATAAGCCTGGAAAATTTCTAGGTACTGAAAAATCAAGAAAAGGGAGGTGCTTCCTACTAAGAATTAGGAGCAGAACTAGAATCTTTGTTGTCCTTCCTTCTAGAAGAGCTGGAATAGGTATAAAGGAAGGCTGACCTGGGCATTTCCTTAAAATGAGGATTCTGGGAGGAATATCATTTGTGCAACGCTTCCAGAGATTTTGTGAGGACCAAGTCATATAATACATAATAATTTGATTGGTAACCTTAAAGTGTAATATAAATGTAGGTATAATCCCTGCAGGATAAATTCTTAGCTCTGCAGTGAGCAAGCCCATAACCTCAGGGCACTTTTCTATCTTTTCTGAATTAGACCTATGGGTGTGGATAGCTAGCACAGTGAAAGCCTGTCTTTCAGAATAATTCCAATTCCCTCTCAGCAGAAACTGAGATAGTCCTGCTTAATTTGGGGCCTGGGGTGAGTACATTTCTTTCAGGTCTCTTCATGGCCCTTGCAGCTAGTGCCAGAGACATGCAAATTACCCTGGAGTGTCACTGAGCTGCATGAAGAGCGGAGCATAGTGAACTGGAAACCATTTTCTTGATCGCTAATTTCTTTAAATAAGTATTGGGGAATTTTAAGCATGCCCATTTTGGAGCAGCTAGGCAAAGCTGGAATAAAGAACACTTACATAGTTGGGAAACAGGCAGCATTGAGGTGACAAGCTCTAAGGGATTGGAGATCAGTTTCTATCCTAACATCCTAATTATACACCTGAGAATCACAGCCCTTAAATAGCAACCCCTTGGGATTTAAAAATAAAAATACAAACATTTACTACAGCAAAATATTCTTAGTCTTCCCCTAGGAGAAATATAAATTCCTAAAAAAATCAAAAGTGAATAGGAAGGAAAGACAGTGTGTATTAAGTCTCATTTAGGTTCACCAAGAAATTTTCTCAGACCTCTAAGCACATGGAACAGCCTTAAGTTCCCTTGCTGATTTATAGCCTGAAAATTTTAAATCCAGTAGAACAATTTTCTATAGCATTTACTACTGCCAATTTATTGTGCAGTCATACTTTTTTTTTACTTAAACCTTTTCATTCTCTATCTAAACTTGGTGCTGCCATAAGATACACAGCCTACTCATTTGATTTATTGGCAGGATTCTCTTTAATTAAGAGATGCCTCATTTGTTCACATTTCAAAAAAAAAAATCAATATGAAGAGAATTACACCCTAGCCACTGGAAATAATAAAAGCCAAACCATAAAGTAGCTACATACTTTAAAATTTCATTTAAAAAGTTGTTGGTGGAATCACTGCAAGCCATCTGGAATTCAGGAGTCCAAGAGAGTGCACATTTTTTGATCTAATAAAGGCATGCCACAGGTGCAGAGAGAAGCACAAGATTGAAAGTAGTGCTTCTAGGGCTGGAGAATAAAGCATGCTCCCTAGGGTAGTGTTGTGTTTTTCTTTTCCACTTTTAAAGAAATGAAATTATATTGAATGTAGCACTCATAAAAGTGTCAGTTTGATAGGCCTGGAGTCTGAAATTTCTTCCACCCACAAGGCAAGGGCGAGACAGGCAAGAGGGTAGAAAATTTACAAATGGTAATGGACCTTAATTGGGATCCAAAGAGAATGATCAAACAAGTAGGCCTTCAACAAGAATTAGGTCAAACTGTATCCTGGCTTTGACAGGATGGGGAGGGGAGAGGTCATTTGACTGTGAAATGCTCTAGTCTTTCATGGTGATTCATAGGATCAAAGATCTAAAGATACTAGAGACCTTAGAGGTCATCTCATCAACCCTGCTTATTTGCAGATAAGAAAACTGGGGCCTAGGGAAGTTAAGTTGACTTGCCCAAGGTCACATATATAATAATTGTGGGAGGAAGGATTTCAACTTAGGTTCTCTGATGGCAGAGCTAGGGCACTGTCTATCACACAATTTTTACTCCATTTTCATTCCATCTCCTTTTTAAGGAGACTGGAAATTCACTTTAGAATGTATTGTTTTAAATGTTTGGTTGTAAAAACACTTGCTCAGGCTTATCACATCAGAAACAGGTTGGCCCGATAGATTGGTAAAGTAGTTGAGCACCTGTACAGTATGATTTGAAGGGTACCTGAATACCTTATCCATATCAAAATATACATTTTTTCTCCCCTTCAGTTTGCCATAGAGCTCTTCTATGGTCTGAAATTCCTACCACTCAGGTCTCCACCGACTTGTATAATAAGGGTATAGGCCTTATCTTTAAGAAGCTGCTGTTAAAATGCGCTTGTTATCTCAATCTGAGAGAAGATCCTTGACCCTCTTCCATTGCACGGGTTCCTTTACCAGACTAGCCAGTCAGTCAGTCAATCAACAGATATTCATTAAGTGCTTACTATGTGCTAGGTAATGTGCCAAATGCCAGTGACAGAAGAGCAAAAACAGTCTCTGCTCTCAAGGAGCTCATATTCTAACAGAGGAAACAACATGGAAATAATTAACTATATATGTGATAGTTGCAGAATAGATGGAAGGTAATCTCAGAGGGAAAAGTATTAAAGGTTGTATGGACTGGGAAAAGTCTCTAGCAGAGCATGGGACCTGAGCTCGGTCCTAAAGGAAGGCAGAGAAATTGAGGCAGAAATTTGAAAGTCAGAGCAAGGTAAAGAGTCAGGAGAGAGAGGCCCTGTTTGGGAAGTAAACTGGCCATTGATGCTAGAGCATAGAGTCTGTGGAGAGTAGTAGTGTAGGAAGACTGATGAGTGGGAATAGGCCAGGTTAGGAAGATCTTTATAATTATGCCAAATAGATGGCTTTG
The DNA here is from genome assembly GCA_023548195.1 of Bettongia penicillata ogilbyi. NCBI lineage: Eukaryota > Metazoa > Chordata > Mammalia > Diprotodontia > Potoroidae > Bettongia > Bettongia penicillata. Next base: position 2,598,206 of record JAJHZJ010000610.1, on the reverse strand, counting down.
TATTTGTTTCTAGAGGTAAGAAGGAACCACTGGAGCAGTGTAGGGTCTATGGTTGGACCTGTGCTTTGGAATAATCTTTTTGGTGCTTGAGTGGATGATTGATTAGAATAGATTTGAGGCAGGAAGGAGCTCCCTTCCCCTAGAAGGTTATTGTAATAGTGTAAGCGATGAGGACTTAGGCTGTGGGGACAGAGATAAAGGAACATAAACAGTGCATGCTGTGAACATAGGAATGATGATTTTGTAACCGTGAGTAAAAGTGTGAGTAGAGGGTAACCCCTAGGTTGTAAGCTTGGGTAACTGGGAAGATGGTGGTACTTTCAACAGTATTAAGGAAATTCAGAAGAGGGGCAGGCTTTCAGAGAAAGGTTTTAGGGAAAGTTATTATTTTGATATGCTGAGTTTCAGATGCTTATGAGACATCCATTTTAAGATGTTCAAAAAGTAGTTGGTAATCCAGGATTTTAACTCTGGATGGAGATATGTAGATCTGGGTTATGTAGATCCGGATATGTAGGTCTGAGAATCATCTGCAGAGCGAATGTAATTGAACCCTTGAAAACTGATAAAATCACCAAGTAAACTAGTCAAGTATAGAGTAAAAAGAGGAAGAGATCCCAGGAGAGCCTTAGGGGAACAACTATGTGAGCATTATATGGATGAAGAACCAGTAGGTATTCCCTACAGAAATGAAACTCTAGATCTGGTTCAAAGTTAGAGATAATATTTTCCTTAAAATCATTAAAATATCCTTGACTTTCCCTGTAACTTTTGAGACAATTCAACTGGATTACACATATAGATGACACATAAGTAAAAAGAAAGAGATAGATGGATGGAACATTTATTAAGTGTTCATTATGTGCCAGGCACTGTATTAAGTGCTGAAAAGTGCAAATATAAGCAAAGAGAAAGAAAGGAAGTTCCTATTCTCAAGGAGATTACATTCTAATGGGGAAAGGGAAGAGAACACCCCAAAGGAAACTGAAAAATGAGTATAGGAGCAAGTGGCAGGAGCAGAACCAGGTGAAAAGTGAATATGGCTGGCCTGGGGAGCTTTCTCAAATAGAGCTTCTGGGCAGGAACTCACCAGTTGAAAGGGAGGGGGGCACAGGGATGAAGACAGCCAGGACAGAGCCAGAAAAGTTTTGAGAGTCAGGAGCAGAGTCAGGAGAAAAGAGAGACAAGAAAAGAATGAGAGGAGAAGAATTAGAAGAACCTAGTGAAGACATCTTTATCAAGGAGTTTAACAACAAAGAGGAGGAGAGATATAGTATGAAAGCAGAGATGGTAAGTCAAGTGAGGCTTTTTTAAGGATGGGGGAAGACTTGAACATGTTTATAGGCATCAGAGTAGGAACCAGGAATTGAAATAAGTTAATACAAGAAAGAATCAGGATAATAATAGGGAAGATCTATAGGAGAATACAGAAAGGGATAATAGGATCACGAGTGTATGTTAAGGGATTGACCTTGACAAAGAGAAAGGCTACCTCTTCATCTGAGAGATGCAGGAAGGAGGAGATAGTAGAGAAGATGTCTTAGTGATGTGAGATGAAAAGGAAAGAAGAAAGGGAACTCATAGCAAATGGACTTTTTGGTGAAATCTGGGGCAAAGTCTACATTTGAGAGGGGTTAGGGGTGCCAAGGAAGATTTTAGGAGAGATGAGAAAGCCTTGAATGGCTGCTTTCAAGAATGAGTGAATAAATTGAGGAGCAATAAAATGATTGCTTCCCTTCAGTAAAGGCCCACTTGAGATTAGAGAACATAAATTTGTAGTGGATACAATTGGCATGGTTTTGCGATTTCCTGTAGTTTCACTCAGCAGCACATGAGCAAAAAAGAGACAGATGATGAGAGTAATATAGGGTTGGGTTTTGGCAAGCGATGATTGGAGATAAGACAGGGCAGCCTGTGATCAAGAGTAGAGGTTAATGTAGAGTTGAGCTGTTTAACCAAGGGGTCAAGATTGAGAAAGAAGAGTATAGCTGGTGAAGGTCAGATTCCCTTGCAAAGTACTCAGTTCCTTCATAGCAGGGTTTGTCTTTGTTTTCCCAGGGCTTAGGGCAGTACCTGACACATAGTAGGCTCTTAATAAATGGTTATTGACTAGCTAACTGACAGTACCAAGAGGTAGAGAGAATTTTAGCAGTTGAAAGGCATAAAGATAGAATGATAAAAGATTATGATTACATAAATAATTTCAGAGTTAGGATCTGGATTAGATGATTATCTAGAAGGCTTGATTCTAAGGCAATAAGAAAAAATAAATTTCACTGAGACAGGGAAAAGAGATAAGGATGATGGTAGTATGGATTATTGGCAGTTGAGGATAACAGTTCTAGGCATAGTGCTCTTCTATAGAGCACCCTGGGTATCCAGGGAGGGAAAAGTGAGTGAGGGAAAGCATGGAGAGAGGAATTAAATACAATGGTTTTGGAGAAGGAAGGATGGAAAGGGGTCAAAAGTGTCCCAAGAGAAAGGTAATTTAAAACAAATTGATGGCTTCATAGATTTTACCTAGACTTGACCTTTGTCCAAAGTCTGGAAATCATCCAAGGAATCATACCTATGTTGTGACATAGTGATCTGAGTTCTGGCTACTTTCCGTGCCCCTGTAAGTCACTGTCTAAAAGTCCCTTTTCCCTTCTTTTACTGTGAAATTTTAATAACTTTTTTTGTTAGGCAATCAGAATAACTGCAGGTTTTATGACTGCAAGGGTCTTTCCGTGGAATCTGCTCTTGTAAACCACTTAGAAATGTAAACTCATGTAATTTGTTTGCTCATGGGTTTCCTCAGTGTGGATTATAACAACACCAGTCAGGCTTTGTAAAGACTATCAAGGTATTTCTGGGAGCAAATTCAATATTTTAGTGTCAATCTCGAAGACCCTAAGTAATTTAGGTTTTGGTTACCTTAGAAACCTTTTGTCCCCCTGTGAGTTGCCGTGGGCTGTCAAACACAGGACTGTTTTTGAAAGTCCGTATTTCTTTATTCCTGCAGCTAAGGAGAAATATTAAGCTTGCAAATGAACACAGTCAGGATTTTATTTGAAGGAAAGAAAGAGTTCTATTATTATGTGGGTGGAGGGAGAAGGGATTTAAAGCCCACTCCAACCAACAAGTTATATTTCTGAAGGTCTGAAAATTGAACTGAGGGGGAGGAGAAAGACATCATATGGAAAGCAGCTGGACTGCACTGGCTTTGATTGTCTTCTGTTACCTCCTTATCCTTTTTGTCTGCTACTTGAGGGGAGTTGGAAAGGTAAATTAGAATATGGTGGGAAACTCCCTCAGCTATCAATTTAGCTTCTCCTTCCCTGATCATAGAAGTCCATTGCCAGACAGTTCCCAGAAAATCCCAGGAAGGAGAATCAGCCTTTGAGGAGTTTAGGGTTGAGATAGAATGAAGGGGACATAAGCTTTGTAAAATGTATCCCTTTGATTTTTTCCTTGTGGGATCCTAACTCCTCTTTTAGAAATTATGCCGACTCTGATCTACTTGTATACTTCCCAATATAGGCATTCCCCTACTTATAGGTGAGAACAGAATGAAGTCTATGAATTCATTCCAAGTATCCTGAGTACAGCCTTTTCCTCCTAAATCTGGCCAAAGTGCTGGCTAGTCAGTATATCTCAGTTTTAGTTTTGACCCTGTCACTTATTGATCTTGGGTAAGCAATTTTCCTTATCTGGGTTTTTGGTTCATCTATAAAATAGCAGGATTGGGCTAGATCATTTCTGGTACCTTCTAGTCTTAGGATTCAAGTTGCAATGTTTCTCAGACTGGGGTGGGGTGGGATGAGGTGTTAGGGAATCTTAGGTATTAAGCTTGGTTTTTATTTACAAAGCTCTGGGTTTATGGGTTTAATTCTGGAGGCAAGATGTCTTTGTTTTGTACACTACTGGGTTGTGTTGATCAGAAAGATTCTGGTGACCTTATAATAGTAAAGATCCTCACGATTCAGACTCTAAGAGCCGCCCAATTTAGAGAGCATATAAGAATTTACATTTGGAGAAGCCTTATCTCATTTTTCTTCGGGGTGGGGGGTGGGGGCTATTGTTACTTCAAAAAAAAAAAAAAACCCCACACAACTAAACATTTATTCTCCTAGCCTCCTTTTTCGGTAGTAAGTCTTTCTCAATTTCATGGATATTTTAAAAGGAATTTTCAACTCTTCAGAACAGCAGGTGATGACATATATGTAAAAGTAACAGAGGGAGGTTTCTTTTTCATTTCCCGGCACTGGTATTTCAGACTAGAACACAACAGAAAAAAAAAGTCTAGCAGCTGGACAGGGCAGCTAATCCACAGCTGGTCCTGCTGGCAAGGTTGTGGGCATTATCTGTTACCGGCCCTGACTTAAGCTGGGCTATAGAAGGACACCACCCTCCTCCCAGTTACAGGGTCTCAACGAAGCCAGCAGGGTTTATGCCAAGGACCTGAGGGGCCCAAAGGACCACCTCGTCAGCTGGATAAAGCACGGGGCCCCCTTCTAGGCTCCTTCTTGTCTAGGAGAGCTGGATTGGCTCCCGGGCAGGAAGAGAAGTTTTTGATCAGCTGGGCCTGAACTAGCCACCACAAATAAGGTCTGCCCACCGCCCGGGGGGGCGAGGATCGGAAGAAGCCCCCGGGGTCTTCCAGGAACCCCAGCTCTATCTGCCGGCGCCCCCTCCTCCCTCTTCGCCTAGGCCACGTGCTGGAGGAAGGCTCTGCAGCAGCCACCCGGGCGGAGCTCCTGCGCCCACTCCGCCCACTCCCCGCCTTTCCCGGGTCCCGGCCGCCCACCTTGCCGCTCCGCCCCTTCGCCCGCCTCCGCCTCCCCAGGCAGCCCAGCCTCGAGCCCGCAGCGCCTGCCCGGCCCGGCCCGGCGAGGTTCCCGGGGAGCGCAGCCACCGCACCTGCCAAGCCCGGGGAGAGCCCAGCCGCGGGCGCCCCGGCTCCCCCTCCTCCCTGCAGGGTCTCCCATGACGCCTGAGCTTAGCCCCTCCACCTGCCAAGCATGACCACTTCCCTGCAAGATGGGCAGAGCGCCCCGGGGCGAGCGGCTGCCCGGGGCTTGGGGCTGGCCCAGGTGTGCGGCGCTGCCCAGGGGAGGGGCGACGCCGGTGCCCTGGCCGCGCGCCCCCCGGGGCTGCCCTGTCGGACGCTCCTGCCCGCCCTGGAGGGAGCCCACTTCTGTGCTGAGGACAGGTAGGTGGCCTCCGGGGAGGGGCGGCTGACCGGGGTGAGGAGGACGGTCCTGGTGGGGAAGCCTGGGCTGGAACTCCGGCCAACTTTGGGAAAAGTATCACAAGACAATCCCCTTCGTGGCTGGCTCCTGGGATCGGTAGGACATTGCGATCTCACGGCGCCTTCGCCTAAACAGCATTGCCCATTCATTGAGAGCCGCTTCTCCTTCTCCTCCTGACACCCGCCTCCTCTCATTAGTGTAACCAGAAGGCAGCGAAGACTCCAGGTTGATTTTTTTTTCCTTCGAGGCCCTGCATTTTCTTAATAAACACTCTTGGTTTCTTTAAACTGTAGCATAAATGAAACCTCGCCTCCCACACAGACATTACCGGTACCTAGCCAGAAAAAGCAATGCTCTGGATGGATATTTGATCAGTCGTGCTTCCCGCAGACAGAGGATGGAGTCGTTTAAAATATTCTCCAATCTTTATACCGTTCAGCATCAAGTACATTTGTAGTTGACTGTGTCTAAAGTAGGGCATTCCTTAGGAGAGAAAAGGCTGCAAAGGTATAAAGCTTACAAATTAAACCTATTATTGACCTCCTTCAACTCAGATGGCTCCGGTACAGCTTACTTTTTATTTATTTTTAGGTTCAGAGCATTCTAAACTCTAGCAAAGTTACATTACTTTTCAGTATACTGCAGTGTTCATTTATACTAGCAAGTTCCATTAACTGAACTGCTTTCAAAGACTCAGTACTAGTTGCTGTTTTGTAGCTTAAGCATCTGAGAAGTCAACAGACTGTGTGTGGGCAACGTTTTGAATGAAATTTGAAGTGAGATGAACCACAGCTATAATTAATAAGTATAACTTTCAAAATGTGATTAGTAAAGTATAATAGAACAGGTTTCTCTAAATGCAGTAAAGATTCCCTTCTTTTCATTGAAGCTTTTAAAGAATTTTTTTGTTTGTTTGCTTAGAGCAGTTTCCATAATAACTGCTTCTACCATTTTGGTCTATGTATTTTTGCTTCAGAAAAGTTACCAAAAACTGCCGTTTACCCACATGCCTGATGGTTTGTGGAAGGTCAAAAGTGTAAAGGCTATTACAAAAGGTTTAAGTTTATTACGGTAGTTTTTAAAAATTTAATCCACAGAAAGTATAACAGAAAACCTTTCAGTGTACTTTATATAATATTAGGTCTGTTACAGTATACCGTTTGGCCTTAACAGTTTTAAATTCTGACAGCAATTATGTTTTACATTCTGTTTTATGTAAATTATATCCTATGTTCTGTTGGTTGCAGGAGAAAAAAGAAAGATCTCAATGTTCTAGAAATGCCATCTATTCCAAATCCTTTCCCTGAGCTTTGTTGTTCTCCATTTACATCAGTGTTTTCAGCAAGCCTATTTCCCAAAGCAAACTCAAGGAAAAAACAGGTATGGTTTTTAGTTTCATTGTTATAACTCTTAGGATTGACAAAAATCACATAACATCTTAAAAGACACATTTGCTCTTCTGATTTAGGTTTTTGTGTCTGTGGATTATTTAACAACAGTCATGAAAAGGAGGCAGGCTTTCCTTATAGTATTAGCTTCATGGCTAAAAACTCCCCAGTAAAATATATGAAAAATCTATATGTATTTAGTTGTAATAAATTGTTTACAAGGGTGATATATTAAATAACACAATCATATTTGTGTACTGTGTATAAATATAATAACATAATTTCCATTTTCTCCCTTTCCAACAAGTATTTATTAAGCACACAAGGCCAAAAATGCAGTGGTTCTTGCCACAAGTAAACACATATAAAGTATATACAAAGTAATACAAATAATTTCAAGAGGGAATTTCATGATTAGGTTACCAAAATCCTTATGTAGGAGGTGGTACCTACCTTGAAGGAAGCTGGTTCTTCAAGGTGGAGGTGAGAAGGGAGTACATTCTAGATAAAGAAGGCTTGATCCTCTATCCCCTTTGTTAGATTTCTTTAGTTCTTGAGATCCTCCATGCCATTAACTCTGTCACCCTTCTTGGGTAATTCAGTGACAAAGTTAATTGGGCTCCAAACTTCTTCCATTTTTCCTTCCAACATTTTGAGTTCTAGAGGAAGGCTACTTGGAGTGAAAGCTTGGAAGCTTCTGGCTGCCAAGGGGAATGGTGGACAAGGAATTGAAAGGTGATATTTAGGTATTTAAAATTTCTTCCTTTTCCTGGCACATAGTAGGTGCTTAATAAATGCTTGCTCACGTGACTTTAAAGGTTCTACTTTGGGCTTATACATACGTATTTTTTTGCGGGGGGAGATGGATCAATCAGCTTTACTTCTCATTTTACTGATGATTCTTTCCACAGTCTTAGGTGGGGTGGTGCACTAGGGATCAACAGGCTTCTACCCTTGGGCATGTAGCCCAAGGAAGGTAGGAAAGAAATAAAAAGTGGGAAAGGGAAGGGGGGAGATACGGTTGGGTAAGCAGATTTGGGCTTTGTATCAGGAAAAACTTCCTAACAATCAGTTATTCAGAAGTGCAATGGGCTGCCTTGATGTGTGTTGGGTTTTCCTTTTATTGGAGATCTTCAAGCAAAAACTGGATGATTAATATTTGTGCATGTTAAGGTGGTAAGTCCTCTTGAGTATTGGTTGAATTAGGTGATTACTGAAATCCTTTGCAACTCTCAAATTCTATGATCCTGGTAGCAACAGAAGGGTGAATGCTAACCAGCTTCCCTTCCTACTGCTAAGCATCATGTTTCTTTACTTTAACTCTTTCATTACTCTGGTATGGGCAGGTTATATTTTCCTTCCAGAGTCTATGTCAGCAGCTCAGTGTTATTTGGAAACAGAAAAACAGTAGTCTTTTGTTGGAAGGGGTGGGGGTGACTAAGCAGTTTGTTTTTTTTTCCTCAGAGAAAGCTTCCTTCTTAAGGTTTCTATGTGTATTTGCATATATATGTCTATCCTGAGCAGTTACTAGGGTAGAGTTATTGGGGCTTCTTCTAGGATGCCAGCATGGGAGATTTGCAGTTCTTCTCCATGGCTGTCTGGAGACCTTGACCTTTAATGAGATTGTACTTGGTATTCCTTAGGAGTAGGACCTGCTTTCTTGTTTGTTCCTAGTCACAATGTCCCTGTGACATGCAGGATGACACTTTTCTCCTCTCATGGTCCTACCCTGCTGCCTCCCCAACCTATGAAACGTGCAGTTGAGTTTCTTTAGGAGATGAGCGTATGCCCTTTTCTAGAACAAATGCTGCCATGGTTGAATTGTTGGACTGTCTTCTACACCAGTGGTGTCATACTCAAAAAGAAACAGATCCACTAAAATATCTGGGCCAAATATTGACTTAGAAAACCATACATTATCTGTGTTATATTGTATTTTAACTTACATATTTAAATATTTCCGAAATACATTTTAATCTGGTTCAGGCTACACTTGGTCATGAATTTGATGTTTCCATTCTACAGTGTGCAGTGCTTGCTCACCTCCCCAATACTGCCACTCTTCCATCTATCCTCTTTCCCACCAGTGTTCCCCAAGATCTTCACTTAGGAAGGAATTTCTAGTTGGCTCTGTGTGTATATAGAACATGACTTGTGATTTCACTGATAAAATGAGTTCCTAGATCAAGAAGCTCCTTTTATTGATACAGATGTATTGGCAGATACTATGACTTATTGAGTTACTTAGATATTGAGTCTTGTCCAGCGTCATACAACCAGTATGTGTCAGAGGTAGGATTTGAACTTCTTGGCTTAAAGGCCAACTCTCTCTCCACTATTGCACACTGCTTCCTTTATAGTTTGTAGGTAGAAAGTAATAGGCTATGGTCTGTTCACAGTAACTTAGAGGAGGAGTAGAGGAGAACAAGGAGGCATATGTAGCAATATTTCAAGAAATAATATCCTTTGGCTGGAGTGAGTTATGTCGGGAAAAGAGATTTTCATGCATTTTGAAATCCTCCAATGTAATACGAATGAGAGTTAAAGATCTTCTCCAACCATTGAAGGGCCTGCCCATTAAGGGAAGCTTGATTTGGGGAGGCCCACACCTTTTCTTAATTTCTAATGAGGCACTGATTTTCAAGGGTTGTGATGCCGTCTGGCTGTGAAAAGTTTATAACTCTGTAGTGAGGTTTTACTTTGGGGCTTATTTATTGGAAGTGTTTGTCTAGATGAGACTCTGGGCAGCTGCTAAAGAGCCTCCAGGCTTTGAAAACCCAGATATTGGTGCTTCTCTCCCTCGTAACTATGTGTGTATGTATCATTTCTTCTGGCCACCTTGTGATCGTCTTCCCTGTGTGAGTTGTCCATAAAATAGTCCTTTTGGCAAGCATACATTTTTGCATTCAACCAATGTGGCCAGCCCATTGGATTTGCGCTCTCTGAAGCATAGTTTGAATGTTTGCCAGTTCAGCTCAAGCAAGGACTTCAGTGTCTCGTACCTTGTCTTGCCAGGTGATCCTCAGAATCTTAAGACAGTTCAAATGGAAGCAATTCAGTTTCCTGGCAGAAGTGATACAAGGACGCTGTCAAAGTCACTCTCAAGAATTTTGGATTTGACTGGCAACATGAGATACACTGGCACAGACCCACATCAGAAAGGGTGCTGTGCTCTGTGAGCAAAGCAGAATTGAGACAGCACAAAGTAAACATAGGATGTGCAAATTTGGAGTATCCACCCCAAATATTCACATGGATTATCTCTGCCCAACCTGTAGTAGAGCATTCTGAGCTTATATTGGCCTGCTCAGCCACAGTTGGACACACTGAAATTTCACTTTATCATGGTGACATCATTTTGGTCCTTTTTGAGAGTGAAGGACAACTTATGTATGTAATGGTCAAACAGTTGGAAGCCCTGTCTGTTGATCTTTTTTTCTCCGTATTTTCTCTGAATTTCAGGGTGCTGACTTTTTCCCCTGATGTGAATGATATATGTGCTTGAGTAAAGTCATTGTTGACCCCTCACAAGTTGGCTTTCCTTTTAGAAAAGCAGATTTAAGAATCCGTACAGCAGGCCCTCCTCTGTAGATAGGAGTCCTTGCTGATACACCCAAGTGCCTTGTTCATTTCTTAGATAATGGAAATCATTACATTGAGGTAAGAGGTGGCAGGTATAGGTGAGGATCAATACTATAGGACTTGCAATGTGCCCTTTTCTAGACTGGCATTCATGAATGTTAGAGGAAAACATGATATTGAATGGAAACTCTGTGTCTTTAAGTGGAAGACAGTAGTATGGGGGAAGAAAATGTACAAAAAGAACTTTGTAGTTGGGGAGTATGGTTCAGAATCAAGAAAAATGGATCCCAAAGAGATAGGTGGCCATGGGAAAATGACCGGGTTTTGGTGTGGGTTTTTTTTGAGAAGGATAGGGGAAAGGGCAGTGAATGATAGACCAGATTGTGTTCTAAGCTGAAGAATGTTCATTTAGGGTCTGTTTATATCTTGGAATGAGAAGGGGACTAGGTTAATTTCTATATCTCATGGCAGGATATATCTACCACAAACAGGTGTCATCAGTGGAGGATGTTTCTAAGCGACAGTCTCTAAAGGGAAGGTGATAGAGGTGTCATTGTGGGGCAGTCACTAACTGGTGTATTTTTGTATCTGAGTATTATGCCTAGTCTGAGGAGCATCTATGGCTAAGATGATGATTAAGTGAGAAGTATTGTTTTGAGGGGAGAGAACTGTATGTCATGGTGTATTTGGGTTTCCCAAAGCACAGTGAAAAGAACAAGTAGATTGAGACTGGGGAGACCTAGATATTTGATTTTTGCAACTGAGGAAAATTATTTATGTTTTCTGGTTTTCTTCATCTGTAAAATGAAGGAGAAAGGGTTTGAACTGGATCACCTTCAAGGTTTGCTACAGCTCTGAGAGACAGCTCCTAGGGCATGGTGATAGAACTGGAAATGAGTGGGTTTTAAGTGTAGGCCCTTGTCCTAACATATACATACTTATTTGGGGAAGTGTGAAAAGTCTTTTTAAAAGGGGGACCAGATTTGTAAAAGGGAAGCATGTTTTCTATTGCTTTGATATTAATTTTCTACTTTGATACCCTTCCCTTTCTCTTTGGACCATCTAATCAGGTAATAGGGTTTCCATACAGACATCCTTATTGGTTAGTAATCAGGGAGGATTCTCTTGGTCTAGATTAACATGGGCCAGTCCTGAACATGGATCGATCCTGGAAGATGGCTACTTGTAGACTGTAAACTCCATTAGGAGAGGCACCAGTTTCTTCATAACACTTTTGCTCATTCCAGTATAATGTAGTATTCTATATAAAATAGGAGATCAATAAATGTTTGATTTAAATTTTTGCTTATTTTTATCCACATATATATTGTTATTAATATTTTGACAGATACTCAAATATATACATATGTATAAATGCCTCTGTGTGTGTGTGTTTGTGTGTATTATGGGTATAAAGAGGATGGAACCAGAAAATTGAAGGAGAGATAAACTTTCTTTTTTTCCTTCTTATTTTTCCTTTGACCTTATATGTATAAATCTTTTGGTTTTTTATTTTTTATGTGATTATATCTTTGAAATTGGTGCCATACATAACACTTTAATGTTAGCATGTTCTTTTTTCATGCCTTATTTTGTTTGAACTTCAGAACAACCTGAAACTATTATTAGCCTGATTTTATTGGTGGGGAAACTGAGGCCCATGGTTACACAACTAGTTAATATCCAATGCAGGTTTTGAACCTAGTTCTTTATGATGTCCAGTTTTACTGTTCTTTTATTACACAGTCTCTCACAGGAAGTGTATATGTATGTGTATCTCTTATATCTTCTACAAAAGCCCTATTTTGATGTCTAAGATGGTGTTGACCATCACCTAGGATGGTGTTGACCTTGGGTTCTTGAAATCTATGTTGTTGGAACACAATCCCTCCTGAACATTACCCAGCTGAAAAGAATTCAAAGTATAGCCCTAAAGTATCAGTCATTTAAGGATCTGTATGGTATGTTTAGGACATTATCAGTCAGCTACTATGTGATGAGTTTTTTCAGCTATTACAATTCACCTCCTGAGGGATAGAAGAAATGGGATTCATATTGGTGGAGAGAATAAACCATATGTATGAAATAATAGTCTTGCAATATTGAAGTGTTTGTGAATAAAAATATGTTGTCTTTTCAACTAGAATATGTACAGAGTTGTCCTTAGCTTTCTTTGGTCAAGGTATTTGACCTTTTGTTAAATAACGTTGTAAATTAAATAGTCATGTAAATAACTCAGTATGTAACAGGTTCTTCTTATATTTATTGTTGGAACATGAGAGAGCAAATGTATGATTCTCTTGTCCTTGTCCTTTCATTTTCTATTTAATCATGGTTGTCTTTTTTTTTTTTGAGAAGGTTAATTCATTTTAATAAATATTTGACTTTGGACCTAATATGTCTAAGACATTTAGAAGTGTTATTGTTAAATTATTAGAAATTATTCTAGGTATTTAGTACTTTCAAATAAACAAATTCTTCAGCATAGCAAATTTTGAAAGATTTGACAGAAGATTTAACACAGTTAAAAACTTGTTTGGCCATTCAAAATCATTTTACAGACCATAAATATTTTTTCACAGTTTGAGATGCCTGCATAATGCATGAGAGGCAAAGCATATCAAAGCCACAAATAGGATGTGTTTTATCTTCCTTAACAAATAAAATACCCAAGTATATAGCGCTCCTGGTCTTTTTTCTTTTTTACTTAAAGAAAAAGAGAAACTGGATTCTTTTTGCTCTTCTTTTTTATTATGCTAACTAGAGATATATTTCTTAGGCAAGTCTATTCAATACTCCTCTATAACGTTTGTTTGAAGATTGCCTTCCTTTATTTAGTAGAAGTTTGTGAAAAGTTGTGTACAAATGTACAGTTTTGTAAGTTGACCAATATAACTGATTGATACAGTAATTTCATATATCCTGTCTTAATTTTTTTTCTGATTTTACAATAACCCCTAAAATTTTATTCCATAGAGGGTAGTGAACAGAAATGTAAATAAAAATCACCATTAAATACTCTGTCATTCTGCTAGGTGGGGAACCTGGCACTGACAGGTACATCTGACCCTTGTTTTGGCTTCTTCTGGCTCCTGGAGTCAAGCTGTGCTTGTCCTAGCCAGCACTGTTAATTCTCAAGAATCTTCTACAAGTTTGTGACCTTTTTGTGTAGTTATAAAAAGTTATCCATCCCTAACTTTGAGTGACCTGATATGAATCCTTGTGAAGAATTATCTCCCAATTCATTGTTCTCCAGCCTTTTTTTTAATTGCATACCCCATCAGTTAGTAAATTTTGAGTATATACCTCCAATATATGTATATTTATTTATGTTATATGTGTGCTATTTTATTGCTATACATTATAAAACATACAAAAGACAGTTTAAAAGGATGAGATAAGGATAGAAACAACATTTTATTTTATAAATAATATAAAACCTTTTGGTTTTGAGAACAGTGTGATTCATTATATCTTTTAAAGTTCCATGTATGTACTGAGGATAGGATGAACTTATAAATAATTGTTAGTAAATATTCAGCAGTTCATCTGATCAATGTAGGTAGCCAAACAGGGGAATTCTTCCCTTCCCTTCCCTCCCCTCCCCTCCCCTCCCCTTCCCTCCCCTTCCCTTCCCTTCCCTTCCCTTCCCTTCCCTTCCCTTCCCTTCCCTTCCCTTCCCTTCCCTTCCCTTCCCTTCCCTTCCTTCTTCCCTTCCCTTCCCTTCCCTTCCCTTCCCTTCCCTTCCCTCCTCCCCCTTCTTTCTCTCCCTTCCTTTTTCCTCTTCTTCCTTCTTCCCTTTTCCTTCTTTCCTTTTTCCTTTTTCTCTTCCATCATTTTTTTGGAAATGCTTTTTCATTGAAAAACACATACTACAGTCAATTATTAGTTCATAATAGTAAACTTCAGTCATGTTTTTCCTGTATGTAGATATTCATTATACACAATGGAAAAACAATGAGCAAAAGCGAATTTTGACAACAGTGAGCAAAAGTTTCTTATTTTGGCTGATCAGAAGCTTTTCAGTATAAATCCCCCCCCCTTTTCTTTGTGTTGTTCTGCTAAATGAATGCTGTCAGACCTTTCCTATTTCTGTTCAGTTATTTTAGTTGTATTTTTGTATGAGCATTAGGAATAGTAAGAAGGTCAGTTTGGCTGGACCACAGAGTGCAGGGAGGGAAGTAATACAAAATGAAGTCTAAAAAGTGAGGTTGGGGACATACTACAGAGGGCTTTAATGTGAAATGTAGTTTACATTTTATCCAAGAGGCAATAGGAGGCCACTGGAGTTTGAGAAGTTTAATTGAGTTTCTACTGGGGATTGACATGATCAGATTGATGATTTAGGAAAATCACTGTAGCAGATTTATGTAGGATGGAATGGAGCGGATTTGAAGCAGAGAAAACAAGTCATCAGTCATTGCGGCAGTACATAGGAAGGTGATGAAGGCCTGAGTAGTGGCTATGTGAGAGGAGACTTGGGGATAGATGCTTCTAGTCATTGTAGAGATAGAAATGACAAGATTTGCCAACTGTTTCTATTTGTGGGGTGAGAGAAAGTGAAGACTTCAGGATGATTATGAGATTAATGTAGGCAACTAGAAGGATGATGGTACCTGGACAGAAACAGAGAAGTTTGGAAGAAGGGGGTGTGTTGGGGCAACAGATACTGTCATGAAATCTATGATATAGATCACAATCTATATAGGTGGCAGTATGCTGGGGTGCTGCAATTTAGTGCCCAGATAGTGGTAAGGTTAGAAATAATCTGAGAGGGTCAATCCTTTTTTTTGCAGAAGTGGGAAGGTTGGGAACTTGCACGGTAGTGGTGCTGGTGCTAGTGGTGGTGAAAGAGAATATTGGACTGGTCTCATGGTTGGCAGCAGTATGTGTGTGGTCTGCTACGCACCTGGACAACCTATCTGGTTGATGATACATCCCTTAGGATAATGCTGTGGACCACTAGGGGACTGGAGCCTCAACTTTGGAGATCACTGCCTTGTTCATATAAGGATAGAGTTCCATGCAATGTTTCCTGACATTTTCTAAATTGTTTCCATGAAATATTTTGTGTAAAAAAAGATGCCAATATTAGTTATTTTAGAAGAGGAAGTACTCAGCAGCTTATATGTCATGTTCTGTTCATTTTTAAAATACATACGTTGTTTGGTCCTTGAACATATTTTCCTTTACGATGTTATAAATAGTTGTTGGATTCCCAGGCTATCCCACACAAAATCCTATTTAAAACAGTGCCTTACATTTTTAATGAAAAATAGTAGACAGTAATACTGTTGCAGTACTAGCAAATAAACCGAAGCAAAAAAATATATAAGAATTTTTCAATTTTCGTGCATGCTGATGTCTGAAGAATAACAGGTTTAATAGAATAAGGAAGTGACAAATTTTTATTGAAGTTTCAAAGAGAACTTCTGAGTTTCTTCCAGGAATTTAGAATGTAAAAAATTTATTCTGAACTTAAACATCAAAATGAGTATTTCCACAGCAGAACACAAAAAGAGGATTATCTCAGAAACTATTACTCCCTGTTTCATACTGGTTGATTTTTTAAAAGTACATCATAAATTTAAAATTTACTTTCAAGACTTCCACTTGTCTGTACTTTTTTTCTGAATGTCCTTTTCTTCATTAAAAAAAGTTTCTCTGGTACCATTACTACTGCTAACTCTCCCTTCTTTTTCTCCTCATCAGACTCACAGAACAGAATCAGCCCACCTCCAAGTCATATGTTTTTCTTTTTTAACTCTCCTAATAGCTTCTGAAGACATTAAGATTCTTAAAGAATGCTTTTTTCTCCTCTTGTTAGAATGTTTGCACTATGTGCCATGGCTCTTTCCAATTGCAAATTAATTTACTAGTTTTTAGTCTTTATATTTCTAAGTCCCTACTCAGCTCCAGACTTTTCATCAGAAATATTTGAAAGTCTTTTATTTCATTAAAAGTCCACCTCCCTGTTTTTCAACTGTAGGATTATGCTCAGCTTTGTGAGTGAGTTATTTCTTGATTGTAAGCCTCTGTCTTTTGATTTTTGAAATCTTGTTTTCTAAGATCCCCTTTCATTTACAGTAAAAGCTACCAGGTCTTGTGTGAATCTGATGTTCCTTCATACTTCATTCGGGGTGCTTGGAATATTTTTTGTTTTGTGTGGAGACTTGGATTTTGGCTATGATATCCTTGGGATGTTTGGGATTACCTTTCAGGAGGTAATCAGTGGATTCTTTGCTTCTGTTTTTTGCTTCTGATTTTAATGGTTCAGGGCAATTTTGTTATTTCTTGAAATGCAGTGACCAGACCATTTTTTTTTAAATCATAATTTTCAGGGAGTTCAGTGCTTTCTTGAAAAATAAAATCTCAAAGTACATGAATGCAATAATTTTATTTGAATAATCACAAATTATTTTCCAAAATGGTTATACTAATTCACAGTTACACTAACAGTGCATTAGTGTTCTATCTTTCCACAACTCCTCCATTATTGACTATCCTTATATTATATCCTTATATATATATCATTTTTGCTGGGTGGGAGAGTGAAACTTTAGGTTTGTTTTGGTTTTCATTTATCTTAAAACAGAGTTCTAGGGACTTAGTAGTCTGTAGGTTTCTCTGCTGTCCTGGTCTGCATGCCTCCTTGTACCATTGGTTGCTGCTTCTCCCTAGGGCTCTTTTGGTTTCTGATGCTGTTGGGTCATCTGTGCCCCCTTTCCTGAGGCTTTTTTGGGGTTCCCTTTGCCCTTGCCACCTCAGGAGACAGCCTTTCAGGCTACACAGATCGCTGGCCTAGCTCTAGTTTTTCTGGGAGATGAGTAGCTGCTTGCATGAGCTGATGATGATTTTTCCTTTAGCCCCCCCCGTTTCTTCTCATAATTTTTTTTGGATCATGGTTTGGTCGGGTGCCAGTTCTTTATTTTTCAGAAGTAGTCATGTAGAAGCTGGGAGTTTTACTTCCATTCAGGCAACCATCTTGGCTGAAATTTTCAATAGTTTGCAAGTTGAAGACACTAATTTTTATTTAATTTTCTTCATAATTTATGACTTGTGTAGGCATATTATTTTCAGGATTATCAGTTATGATTAAAATTATTTTTTTGGCTGACTAGTGGAATGAGATGGAGATGGAAGAAAAAGAAAAGAGGGAAGATTTTGAGATGAGTGAAAAAGAGAAAAACATGAGAGATAAATTTAAGACTATGTGCTTAAGGGGATGGCTCAGAATCAACTGGGTATGACGAGGCATTTTGGAAGAGGTGATGGGAAAGAGAAGTTGGATCAGTTCCCCATGATTGCCACCAGGTGGCACTACTCTTCCATGACAGCTTGGATGTCATCAGGCCTGATGACAGATTTGGAGGTGGAACCTCTGTGGTCCCTTCCATGGTTCAAAGCCTTCATTCTTAGAGATGAAGAAACTGAGGCACCGAGATCACAAAAGCTAACATAGGTAGGAAGTACTGAAGTCAGCATTTGAGCCCCAGTTCTTGGACTTTACAGTTTCATACCAAGATTCCTTTTGGGAGCAGGTTTGGAAAGAACCGCTTGGTGCTTTAACTGGGTGATGCACAGGTAATATATGCATACTATTAGCATCATGTTCCCATACTTTTAGAACTATTTCATTATGTGTTTAATATCCAGTTGGTTAATTTGGTTCCTATTTGATAAGCAATGCTTATTGTGCCTTTGGAAATAGCAAATTAACATTAAGTTAGTTTCAAGTGAATCATTATTTGGTAAGCGATGTATATACCTTTGCAAATTAAGAAAACCCTCCTGAAATATTGAGGTTTCCAAAAAATTTTTTTGAATATGATGATCTGATATAGTTAATATATGTATATATATACATATATTGTATGTTCATATATACATATACCTTATACATACATATATAGTACATATATGTACAATATATACATACACACATTATATATATTTATATATATATGAGTTTTACTTTCTGTTTCTTTGAGACATAATAAAAGAATGGCCTTTCATTTTTCTAGAGGTCGTTGTGTACCTTTGGAGAAATACTCCTTGTTTGGGGAAGAATAGGTAGAGTTGTTTGTGTTTTAATGTGAATAGGACAGAAAAAGGGGTTGAACCTGTGATTTTGTTGATATAGGGCACTTTTGGCTACAGGCCTTTTTCTTGCCCATGCAGGTCAGCAAGTTCTTTGTAACTTACAGCCTTAGAGTTACCTTAGAGCACTGAGAGGTTGAACAACTTGCCTAAAGTCATTCAGGAAGTATCAGAGGCTAGTTCATACTCAGATCTTCCTATCTCTGGGATCAGAACTGTATCCACTATGTCATGCTGGCTCTCTTCAGTATCAATAAGAGCCTTCAGTAATTTAAGATACCCTTAGGGATCTGTTACTTAATCAATGAAGGTATATTCACCAACAAGCTCATCCTTGTCTTCCCATAAATTTGCCAGGTTTTTGTTTTTTTTTATTGACATTTTAAGGAGTGGGTCAGCTGTCCATTGGTTATTTATTTTTCTTCTTTTTTGCTATGTGACCAGCCCCATATGTTTTCCAATCATACATTTTTTTTACATCATTTGTATCATTACTTCTGCAGAATTCTTTGTTTGTAATATGTTTTATCTTACTCGCACCCACGGCGCACAGCTCCAGTATGCACTTTCAAAGCAACTCCCACAGATTTCTAGTATACTTTTAAAATTAAATTAGGATCCCTCAATTAATTTTAAAAGTGTGCCAGAAATCTGTGGGAGTTGCTTTGAAAAATGCAGATTGAATAGCAATGAAGATGCTGTTGGAAAGCATCTCAGTGTACCTGAGAAGGGAAGAGGCAGAGCTGGGATTGGGCTGCCATGCCACTCTTGGCTCTGCCCTCCAAACACGGTAAAGTAAAAGAGGAACCTGGGCCAGGAGAAGGGGAGAGATTGCATTGTGAGATGGACGGGAGAAAAGGGGTTTAGAAAGAAATCGAAATAGCAGAGGCTTCAGAGCAACATTCAGGAGAGGAGATAGATGACAAAATGGTAGGTTTGCAGTGTGAGGGTCTGATACAGAACCCATTCGAATAGCTCACAAGAAGGTGGAAGAAAAGAATGCTGCATAACATGTTAAGTTAGAGTTTCCACTAAAGCTTTGCCTTGATGCCTCCTCACATTATAGAAGTGACCCTGAAGTTTGGAAGGCTATGGCAGTGAGAGTATCAGCTCTAGTAGATTTTTGGAAGCTGTGAAAGCTCTGAATAGGGGCTAGTTAGAGACTGTATATCTTTCTGAGGGAGGGTCAAAGTAGCTAAGGACCAGGGGCTAACCACCAGGCAAAGACAAGGTCCACCAATAGGGAATGCATGAATGTGCTTGATTTTTTTTTTTTTTTGGTAGAAACACCCATTAAATTGTTTTATAAAGTATAAAATTGCATTTTGTACCATTAAAGGTTGTACTCAGATGAAATAATAGATCTTTTAAGTATTATAAATAACAATGGCTGATATTGATATAGTAACTTAAGGTTTGCAAAACACTTTACATTTATTATCTCTTTCAATTCTCACACCTCTAGGAGGGAGGTGCTATTAATTATCCCCATTTTACAGATGAAAAAATTGAGACAAATGGAGGTTAAGTGACTTAACTGGGGTCTAGTTTCTTAGACAAGATTTCAGTTTAAATCTTCCTTATTCCAAGTTGGGTACTTTATCCATTGTGTTACCTAATTGAGGAGAAAAAGGACAGTATGTTGTAGGCCAGTGAGAGAAGGATGACTAAGAAGACAAGATTTCTTAGGGCAAGAGCTAGAAAAGTTTACTTTCTTGTGAAGGAGATAGATACAATGGAAGAGCCATTTTGAACAGAATCCAGGGGGCTAAATTGGAGCAGAAGCTTATCAAGCACCTGTTAGATGCAGAACATTCTACTGTGCTGGGAGAAGTACATGTTCAGGTAAAACATGGCTTCTGACTTTGGGGAGCTCAAAAGCTACAGAAAGTACATAGACTTGGGATCAGATGGGGTTGGATGGTGAGTGGGTTGAAGAGGGTGAGGATGGCTTTCACCTAGGTGAGACTTTGTAATGCTATTTTAAACCTTGTGCTAAGTGGACTGAGTACTTGGAATCCATAGTGATGGGTGTGTGTGTGTGTGTGTGTGTGATGATAATAGATGGGTAATTTGTGGAGAGGAAGGGGAGAATCCAGGGACGTCGATCCTCTGCATAAGGAACTTATATCCTTTTTAGGCTCAACAATCACAGAGACAGATATTAGGGATTCCAAAATTAAGACACAAGGTATGTGGACAGGTAGATTCTTCCTCCACTCTCCTCCCTACCCCTGTGTTACAGATACTTAATCTTTCTTTTCAAACCGTAGAGAATAATACCATTTCCATAATCTTTGCT
Organism: Bettongia penicillata ogilbyi; assembly: GCA_023548195.1. Taxonomy (NCBI): domain Eukaryota; kingdom Metazoa; phylum Chordata; class Mammalia; order Diprotodontia; family Potoroidae; genus Bettongia; species Bettongia penicillata. The sequence continues at coordinate 2,577,600 of JAJHZJ010000610.1, read as the reverse complement.
AAGTTCTGCCCATTGCGTTCTTTATTACTTTATAAAAGTCAAAATTGTTTTTAAGACTGATGGTATAGTATATATTGTTCTTCAGGTACAGCTCACTTCTCTCTGCATCACTTTATGCAAGTTTTTCATCTCTTTGAAATCATCTATTTCCTTCATTTTTACAGCTCAATAGTTAGTATTTAATTACATTCATATACCATAATTATACAACCATTCCTCAATTAATGAGTATCTTTTTAGTTTCCAATTTTTTGCTACCACAAAAAGAACTGCTATAGATATTTTTGTACATACAGGTCTTTTTCTTTTTCTTTTTTTTTTACCTTTTGGTAGAGGCCTTGCAGTGATAGAGCTGGGATAAAAGGCATGTACAAGTTAGTAACTTTTTTTGCATAAAATTTCAAATTGCTTTGTAGAATGGTTGTATCCATTTGAATATCTGCCAACAATGCTTTAATGTGTTTGTTTTTCCATAGTCATTTTCCTTGTTAGGCTGACAGGTGTGACATGGTACTACGGAATTGTATCTAATTGATAATGATTTGGAACATTTTTTTTATATGATTGTAAAATAGCCTATGTTTCCTTCCTTGAGAACTGCCTTTTCATCTCCTTATACAATTGGCGAATGGCTCTTATTCTGATGAATTTGAGTCAATTCCTTATTATATGTCTTGGAAATGAGACATTTATCACAGAAACTTTCTACAAGAATTTTTCCCAGCTGATTTTTTAAATTGTATTTTCAAAACAATTTGACACAACTTAAAAAAATAGAAAGATTGATCAGTAGAACAATAGGTACACAACATACAGAAGCAAAATATATCTAGTAGTATGGTATTTGATAAACATAGAAAAACCGCAGATGCTGGGAGAACTACTCACTATTTGATAAAAATGCTAGAAAAATTGGATAGCAGCATGGAAGAAATTGGATTTAAGCCAGCACTTATACCAAGATACCAAATGAATACATCCCCTAGATATAAAAGGTCACATCAGAAACAAATTAGAGAAACATGGAAAAAATTACCTACCAGATCTATAGATAGAATAAACATTCATGACTGAACAAATGTTGTAGAATCAAAAAAGATAAAATGGATGATTTTGATTGCGTAAAACTAAAAAGTTTTTGCACAAACAGATCTGATAAAGATAAGATTAAAAGAGAAACAGCAACATGCACTTAATTATCATGACTGCACATACTTTGAGTTTAGGAGAAGACAGTGGTGAGCCATAAGGAGGAACCTTAGGAGTCGAGAGGGAATTGGTTATTCGTCCAGTAAATGAGGAGCTTTTGTACAGTGTAGAGTAGGATTGTTTGTCCCATCAAACTGTAAGCTCCTTGAAGAGAGGAACTGTCTTTTGCCTCTTTTTGTATCCCTAGTGCTTAACACAGTGCCAGGCACATAATTAACATACTTAACAAATGCTTATTGCTTGGTTGATAAGTATTAGTTTTTCAGATATATACTCAGATAGTAGGATTTTGCTATGGATGCACATATGTTGGATGGAATAATGAAGGAACAATATGTGTAAAAGATATATTTGGGCATCATTAATCAACAAAAACTCTGTGTGAGTGAATAACACTTGGCAGGCACTAGTAGATGAACACCGTTAATTTAATGTGTGGGAGAAATACGTAAGTGGACTAAGAAGGAGCTGTATTAAATTGAAGAAGACTATGTCAAAGACTTTTATCCTGTAAGTACTTTTAATAAAATTATTTTTACATTTTTAATAAATTTTAATAAATGCTGTCTTAGGGATTATTTGTACCTATTGAATTGAGCTCAGAGCACTTCAGACATCATTGGTCTAGAAATGTCTGGTCCCATCAACTATATTGTGGTTAAGAGTGAAGACCTGAGTTCAGATTTCTTCTCAGACACTTATTTGCTATATAGGCTAGGGCACGTCACTTATCCTTTGTCAGCCTTGCTTTTCTCATTTGTAAAATGGAGATAATAATAGCTCCTACTTCACAGTTATTGTTAGGACCAAGTGAGGTATAAAGAATTTTGTAATTAATCACCATCACAAATTATTTTAGAAAAAGAACTGTACTTTCATATGATCAAAGTGCCTAGCATGGTGTTGGGCACATAACTGGTATTCTTTAATAAACACTTGATGGGTAGATTACTGAATGAGAGATGTGAGAGAACTTAGGCTAGAGATAATATCCTTGCTATCCCTAGTAGTATTCTTAGATGATACTGTAGCAATTGATTTTAATCAAATAGTTAAAATCCCATTTTGTGATGACTAGTGACATCACCAAAAACTGGGCCCTTATTGGGCAAAATAATACATTCATTCCTTCTAAATCAAGGGCTAGCATTGAAGCATCTACCTATGTTGTGGAGTCCATCTGTTTACAGGAAAAAGAGTTAAAATATTCTTAATTATTTCAAGAGCAACACACAAATCTTGCCTTTTTACTTTCCCTGTTTAAGATGAACTTTCAAAAAATTTTAAAAATGGTCTACAGGCTTAAATCTAACCACTTTTGTGCCATTTGCAACCTGGACTCTGTCAGTTGGATAGAGGGAATCTGTTACATGAGCATTTGGTGGGGGAATTAAGGAATAAAGAGTGTTTATTGGTCTAGATGAAAATCTCCAGAGCTTCTCAGCTACATACCTAGGCATAGTCACAGATAAGGGTTCTTGTAGGGTAGTGTGTGTGTGTGTGTGTGTGTGTGTGTGTTTGTGTTTGTCCTTTGTTGCCGAAGAAGACCATGCCATCAGAGAAATAATGACCTGACTTGCACTTGACTTTGTTTTGAGTGAGGGAGGGCTGTGCAGGTCCCCAGCCTCACTTCTCCTCCAGAGCCATCTGAATCCAGTGACCAGATATTCATCAGGATTACTGGAGATGACCCAGGATGAGGCAATTGGGGTTAAGTGACTTGCCCAAGGTCACACAGCTAGTGAGTGTCAAGTGTCTGAGGTGAGATTCGAACTCAGGTCCTCCTGACTCCTGTACTGGTGCTCTATCCACTGCAACACCCCTCTTTGTAAAGTATTACAAAGGAAAAGAAGTGTAAGATTGGTACTTGATGGAAAGATTGAGAGAAAGATTGGGAACTTACAGACATTGTTTAACTAAAAAACGTAATTATGAGACACGAAAGAAAAATATGAATATTGATTCAGGTCTCCAGAAGTGTACCTTGGATTATCAGATGCTGATAGAGATACTGATCAGAAACAAGATTGACTGTTAATGAACCACTATGAACATTTATCCTAAATTTGGACTTACCCAAGCTCTGAACGAATTCTCATATTTTTGATAATTTTCTTATTTTTTGTTGCCTTGTGAACATTATCAACCTTATCAATTCATGCATGTTAGTTTTAAAGTCTATATTTTTATGGGGCTGCAATATTGAAAATGATCAATCAATTAGCCTGAGTTTACAGCTTATGGAAGATTGCGTCCATTCTTGGGAAAATGGACATCTGCTTGTGAAACACTGTTCAGGCAAAAAAATTAGTGGTGGCATTAATTTTGTTTTGACACAACTCTGGTCAGTGTTAGATTTCCCTTTGGAGGCACTGTGCTTTATGTTAGAGTGCTCTTTCTGTACATTGCCAGAGGAGTTAAGATTAGCCAGTATATTCTTGTAGATAAGTGAATTGAAATACTTGGGCACAATACTTGGGCCTCATTTTTAGATGCCTCATAAGCTGAACCCTCAAAAAATTCTATTACAGTCAGTCTTTAAGATTGTGGGTTATTTAGCTCCTAGTTCTTATGCAGAAAAGTCTAGAGAAATGTCTTAGGACAAAATACATTGCTACTCCTTCAGTCTGAGGCATTCAAGATAGAGTGTACTTCCTCTCTTTGGGTTAGAAGATCACAGCATCTAGTATATCCCCTTTAACATTTCCTTTCTGGTCTATAAGAGAGAAAGGATTTTTCATGCATTGGTCACTAGACCCATATCTCTGGCATCTGATAAAAACTCTCCTTACAATAAATTTTATCTCTTTCACCGGGAGGTTGGTCCTGGTCCTATGAAACTCTGTTTTCTAGAATGTCATATCATTCCAGTCCTAGTTACCTTCCCCATTAAGCAAACCTTTGGTTCTTGATCCTTTGTCTCTGTTAAGGAAATAATCTCTGAACAATGAAATTTCTTAACTTGGGAGTGGGTCAGCGAGTTTTATGACTTTTCATAAAGTCCACTGACTCCAAGGGCAATTTAGAGACACTTGTTGGGCATAAGAAGGTTGCAGCATATTACTGAGGATGATTTGCATACAAGAAGGGGTATAAATATGTCACCTGGATCATCTGTGCTCTGAAAAGGAGGTGGGCTGGTCACATAGTGAAATTGAGAGAGAATAGATGGATGGTTCATATGCTGCATTGGTATCCACAACAATATTAAAAGATACAGAGGAAGACCTAGCAAAATTTGGAGTAGGCCTCCTATGGAAGGCTTATGAAAGAAATGAAGAGTCTCACAGGATGAGAAGGCATGGATGGATTATGATTTGTACTAGTGGGGAGTTCATCCAATGATAAAGTAATGGGCCTATTGAAGTTTAAAGTCCTTAATGGATGTTTGTCCATCTACTTGAGTTTGACCAAAACACAGAGAAGAAGTAGACACAAGATCTTAGGATCTGAATATTCTTAAGGAGCACCTAGAGAATAGGGGTTCTTAATTTTTTGTGTATCTTGACTCTCTTGGTAGCCTCTGTGGACCCCTTCCAAGATTAATGTTTTCAAATGCATAAAATACATAAGATTGCAAAGGAAACAAATTTTATTGAAATACATTTGTCAAAATATTTTTTAAAAAAATCCACACCCAGGTTGAGAACCCCAGCTTTAGAGGCAATATGCAGCAAATGAATGAAAGAATGAAAAAAAAAACATTCGTTAAGCATTAAGAGTTAGGGACATAAATAGAAAAGCAAGATACAATCCCTGCTCTCTAAGGAGCCTTGTATTCTAATGGGGCAAACTTACTCAAATAGGAGGTTTCAGATGTTAATTAGATTAAAAGGCTCAGTAGTACTTAGAATCCAGTCAAATCAACAAGCATTTGTTAAGCTTGTTGCCAAAAGGCAAGGTTCTGGGGATAATAATAAAAGCAAAAAAAAGAGATCATTCCTGCCATGAAAGAGTTTGCTTTCTAATGGAGATAAACAGTACTTACTTGGAAGCTTTAAGTGGAAGAGACTAAGTTAGAAGTGTTCTTACAGGGGCATGTTGAATAAAGAAGTCCAAAGAGTCAGGAGTGGGTGCCTGGATTGGAGAGAAGGGGTGAACACAGCAGTTGAGCATCAAGCATCTTCTTCTTTTAAAAAATTAAAAAAAAAACTTTTTCCCCACTTAATAGCCTTTTATTTTTTCCAATTACATGTAAAAATAGTTTTCAACATTCACTTTTTTATAAGATTTAGAGTTCCCAATTTTTTATCCCTCCCTCTTAACTCTGCTCCCTCCCCAAAATAGCAAACAATCTAATATAGGCTATACATGTACAATAATTTAAAACATTTTCATTTAGTCATGTTGTGAAGGAAGAATCAGAAAAGGGGAAAAATCATGAGAAAGAAAAAAAAAAGTGAAAATAGTATACTTTGATCTGCATTCAGACTCCATAGTTCTTTCTCTGGATGTGGATAGCATTTTCCATGGTGTAATTGTCTTAGATCATTGTATTGCTGAGAAGAGCTAAGTCTCTTACAGTTGATCATCACACAGTGTTGTTACTGTGTACAATGTTCTGGTTCAACTTACTTCACTCAGCATCAGTTCATGGAAGTCTTTCCAGGTTTTTCTGAATCTTCCTGTTCATCATTTCTTATAGCACAATTGTATTCTATTGCCTTCATATACCACAATTTGTTTAGCCATTCCCCAGTTAATGGGCATCCTCCAGTTTCCAGTTCTTTGCTACCACTAAAAGAGCTGCTGTAAATATTTTTACACATGTGGGTCCTTTTCCTTTTCCATGATGTCTCCAGGATATGGACTTAGTAGTGGTATTGCTGGATTAAAGTGTAAAGCGTCATCTTCTTGAGTTTGCCTGATAAAACTACATTTATTTTGGAGTTTTGAACCATCAACAGGGTCAAGGACTAGTGATATAGTGTGGGACTTGGATTTAGGGAGACCTGGCTTAAAATCCTATATCTGACTCCAAGCATATGGTTCCAGGCAAGTCAGTAAACCTCTTTATGTCTTACATAAGTCCCTTGGACTAACGGACTAAATCACAGATGGTTATGATTTGATGGAGAGTCCCACATTCTGAATAAATCAGTAACTTTACTGAAGGATATACATGCAAGTTATGGTCCTTACCCACTTTCCATTTATCCCAGAAAGCATGGGGGAGGACTTACTTTATTCAACCAAGTGAAGCACCCAAAGTAGATGATCAGTTTAATGTTTCTTGGACTAGCAAGGCTAATTACCTCCTCTGGAAGTGGACATTTGTCAAAGCATCTGTTCCAAAAGCAATGTGGTCACTTATCAGCAGGCCAGATGCCGTTAGATAAATTCTTGTGCTGAACGTTTCAGTACATTTTAAAGAAAATATCACTTTTCTTAGCACAAAATCAGAATATTGAAGTCCTATTTGTCATATTTGCAGTTTAATATTACTATAATATTTTGAAGATGAATGTTTAATTTGAGAAAAATATACTTTAAAATGATTTAGGGTATAAACTGAATGGATTAGGGCCCGAAAGGGGAATATAGCTGACAGAGTACTATAAAATTAATGTTATTTAAGAATGACAAAAGAGTTCATATTAATGTACATACTTAGCTCTGTGTTTATGCTTCCTATGATTTTATTTCAAGAAGACCCATGTTTAAGAGGTAACAATTGCCTTGTTCATGTCAATGTTAATTTTGTTTGAATTGGAAAAAGTTTCACTTATTTAAAGAAGAAAGTAGTTGTAGATTAATAAATATTCCATTTCAAGGGTTACTAGACCTTGTCCCTAAACAGTACTCATCTTTTTTATATTAATATTCTTTCTGTGATTTTCTGAAAAATCAGAAATCACACTCTCTAAAAAAATTAAAGTGTTGAATCATTCTGTTGGCTGTCAAGAGATGTGATAAACTTAAGTGGGCTGCAATATATTAACAGTGTAGTAACACAGAAGAATTGACTTTAAGGATGTTTTCAGATTGGTGTATGACCAGAAAGAGGAGGTGAATTGGGCATGCTATGTGAGCAAGGGCAAACCAAAGGAGAGCTCACATGCTTGATTTTTATCTACCCAATGTCAGAACATCAAGAGAAAAGCCCCTCAGTGTGTTTAGTTGTACCCATAGGGGATGGGGGAACATGCCCTGAGAGTCTCTATCTGAGAAGGCATGGGTGGGTTGTAATCTACACCCTTCTCAGGAGTCTTTTCATCAGAGATCCACTGGAATATTCAGTTAGGAGGAAGTGTTTGTGTCTTATTTATTATCTTACAAAATGTCTAGCAACATGAAAGGTAAAAGCATTTGAAAGTAAGAGGGCTATAGAAGAGGGCTTGTGTTTCATAATAAAAATAGGTTGTGAACTCCCATGTTTTTACTGTGCACTAATGTAGGTTGTTTTTTTTATGCCATTTAAACTGTCAGGTGATTGAGATATCTTACTGGACAAAATGAGATAATAGGGAGTTATTTCATTTAAATCTAAGAATAAACCTGAAGTCAAGGTCATTACAGTTTTATCACTCAGTGATTTGTGGATCAAAATATTTTGGAAAAAATTATCTTTGGGTAATTCCATGGGTTTTTTATACTTTTCAGTTGCTTTTGTTACTTAACATCATATTAAAAATAAAACTACTCATATTCTCTGGAAGAATGGTTCTATACTTTCAGTGATCTTTTAGACTTGGCAGTATTACATTTTGTCAGATTGCACACACTAAATCACACAATAGATTTATTTTTTTAAAGCAGAACAATATATTTATTTAATATACAGGTCTAAAATATGCATTGATGTTTTTATATCATAGTAATTTCTGGATATATTCATCCCACCTCACCCTACCCACTCATAACTGACACTGACAGGATCTAACAAACTATATAATATTCCATACTTCTAGACCTCTGTCATTCCAAGGAAAGGAGCCTGATGGATTTCCTTGCCTCTTCTCTTGGCTAATGACTGATCATTATATAATGATATATAGACTTCAGATTTTTTATTGTCCCTTTCATCTCCATTATTGTAGTGAATATAATGTTCTTATACTACTATGTCATTATGCATCAGTTCATGCAAGACTTTCAGTACTTTTCTGTAATCTTCATAGCCAAATTTCTCATATACTCAAATAGAACTGTGATCTGACTATTTCTACTCTGTTTTTTCTGTGATTACTTTCTTTGGCATTACAAGAATACCAGGGGAACACTAGCTGTCTATGTATCATCCCTCAATGTTGCCCTGTGACTATACCATCTATTCTTTCTGTCATACAGTTCTTTATACAAATTAAAACCGTTTGAGATTCCACTTCACACCAGTCATATGGGCAAAGTGACAATAAAAGAAAGAAAATGACAATTGTTGGAAGGCATGTGGGAAGACAAACATGAATTTGGTGGAGCTGTGAATTAGTTCAGCCATTTTGGAAAGGAATTTGAAACTATATTTCCTTACCACCCCTAAAAAAGAATCATTAAACTGCCTATACTTTTTGGTCTCTTAATAACACTAATAGGCATAATATCACACAGAAACAAACAGAGGAAGGATCTATATGTACTTAGCTCAGTTACTTAGCTGTGGTGTTTAGCTAATTAGCATCACATCTGATACTGTATCTTAGGTCTAATTCTCAGTCTACATGCTGTTTTCTTTCCGAATGTTTCCCAACCTGCCCCTGCCAGATCTTCTTTTAACATGGACCAGAGAGATCCCACATCAAGTTCCAGCCCGGTTGCCCATCAGAAATGAAAGGTAGTGAAACAATGCAAGAAGTATAACAGAAGGAGCAGAATATGGGTGGTGACCAAGTCCAAGCTATGATTTTCACCTGTGTTCTATAAAGTGCAGCAAGTGAAATAGTAAGAAGGGATCAAACTAAGAACCTAAATTAGCTAATAAACCACTGTAGTCCAGGAAACATGGACAGTTCAGTGTCATCAGGATCTATTTCATGGAGTTAAAAATCAGCAAGGTTATGCTTTTTAAAAAATCCGGATAAGAGCCATTTTTTTTTAAACCCATCTCTCCTAAGCAAGGTAATAAGGTTTATTTGCCACTCGTAGCTCTTGTCTTGGGCATTTACAACACTTTCAATTGTATTATAGTTGTTTCCTGTGGTATTTCCTCTATTGAATAGTTGTAAATTCCTTGAAGATGGGGGAAGCCTATGCCTTATTCATCTCTACAGTTACCATAGTACTTGTGATTATCCTTTTTCACATTAAGCACCTTATTTTATCTTTTTGAATGAATTGTTCAGTATTCCATCACTGGCTTATTTTTAAAAATTTAATATATTTAATTTTTTCTCAATTATGTGTTAAAACACATTTTTAACTTTTTTTTTTTAAGTTTTTGAGTTCCAAATTCTATCCTTCCTCTGCCGTGGGAGGACATATGCAATATGCATACATATACATATGCAATCATGTAAAACATTTCCATAATAGTCATTTCGTACAGGAAAATTTGAATAAAAGAAAAAGAATGAAAGAAAAGAAGTGAAAAATAACATACTGCAGTCTGTATTCAAATGATACTAGGTTTTTGTCTGGAGGTGGATAGTATGTTTCATCATTAGTTCTTTGGGATTGTCTTGAATGATTGCACTGCAGAGAATAGCTAAGTTGTTCACAATTCTTCATCGAACAGTAGTGCTATTACTGTGTATGATGTTCTCCTGGTTCTGTTCACTTTATCATGCATCAGTTCATGTAAGTCTTTCTAGGTTTTTCTGAATTTATCCTGATGAACATTTCTTATAGCACAATAATATTCCATCACAATAATATATTCATTCTTATAGCACAACAATAATACCATATGCCACAGCTTATCTATCCATTCCCCAACTGATGAGCATCCCTTTGATTCCCATTCTTAGCCATCATAAAAAGAGCTGCTACCCTGGCTTATTTTTTTTATAATATTCATTGAGTTTTGCAAGTGTACTATGACTTAATTTTCTGTTAATTTTATTATTTAAAAACATTTTCAAATGGCCTTATTTAATGTAAATTTTACTATTTAACTTTAGTATTCAAAATATAGTGGGATTCAGTTAAGTTGCATGAAATAGTAAAAGAAACTTCTTTGTAAGACAATCTTCCCCACTAAGCAATGAATTGGTATAGACTTAGTGATGCTTATCCTCACTTAACTGAAGGAAATGTTATTCAAGCCCTGTAAGAGATAAACTCTATGAAAAGTAATAATTTCTTCCTAGGTACTGTACAATTCTGGCAACTGCAACTAGGTGAATAGTACTTTCTCTTACTGAATGGCTAGGCTCTGTAGGAAGTTCTCTTCTGCAGAGGATAACTGAGTGATGTAACATGAACACACACTTCTGTTCTCTCATTTTTATGAAAAAATAAAAAATCTTTGTGAAAAACAATCATAAATCTATGCTGTAATGTTTATACATGAAAAGAAACCTATTATGAAAATAACTTTGAAAAATACATTTTGTTGATGTCTTATTTTTGCACCACCATCATTTCCTGATACTCCATCTCCTAATGGAATCCTTCCCTTTAACAAAGGAATATATTTAAGCAAAACCAAACAATAGAATGACAATATTCAATATCATGCTACTTTTTATTTTCATAAGTCTTAATTTTTCCTCATTATTTAGGAATAGTTACCATGTTGAGATATCCTGAAAATTAACACCTGAATATCTTTAGAATTATTATGTGCAACATAGATGTGCCTCTACATGTATTTGGTCAAGTCTAGCCATTCTGACTACATTTTCTTGAGTGCCATATCCCTTCCTAATATACCATATTGAATACTGATTGTAACAAATATAGTGGTTTAACCAACAATGAGGAAAAACAAGTATGCAAACTCTGGCAAAGTTGTTCAGTTTCACATCTTTTCTTATCCTCTTTCTAATTTTAACTGTAAATTTGCTTGAAATGTTCTGGTCCAACTATATTTCATATCCAGCTTCCTTCATGGGTCATTTCCCCCTCAATTTCTTTAAGTTGTTCTGCGTGGTGATATTTTTATCACTTTTGCTGTCATTTTTTATGATGTTTTGCTGATAAACTTTTTCTTTTTTGCTTGGCAAAGAGACCAATTCTTTTTCTTTTTTTTTTTTTTGTCTTTTGGATTCATGGTAATTATTTTTACTGTTAAGAAATTTTTTTTAAGAAATAGTAATAATCAGCCAAAGTCTTTTATCCATTACTCATTCGTTAGATTTAGTAGCTTGTTTAAAAGGTCAGTTTGGAGCTGATATATTTGCATGTTTTTCTTCTCATTTTTATCACTTTTTTCTAATGTGTTGTTAATTTTAGTGTTTCTTTTAAGCAGTGATCTGACTGCACAGGGGTAGCTTAATTCCAAAATGACTTCCATCTTGATAACCAAATTTCTTTTTGCTTGTTAAAGTACAATCAGTTTTATTTTTGTGATGACTTTTGGTGCTCATTTTGGGATATCTTTTGGCACCCTTTTTGAAGAATGTATCCATAGAGGAAATCAAAAAAGACAAAACTGGTGTGTTGAAAGGAGGGAGAGCATGAGTGGAGCATTGATACGTAGCCTGGTCAGCCCTCTTTAGCTTGCCCTTCCCTTGCTGCCACCCCCACCCCCCCACTGCTATTTGCATAGCACCTATAGACAGGGTGAGGCGAAGTTTGAACACTTTCCTCGTCAGAATATTCTGCCTTTACCACAATATCACTCAAGCATTTTGAAAGCTGGGGACGGCGTAAGGTCTCTGGGGTCTTGATGACAGTACATTCCAGAGACTCAGAGGAGACAACAGAGGATGGGGTGATAAGGAGTTCATTTAATAGAGGCGTGGAAACAGAAGAGTTGAAGAGCAGACCTGATGTGGATCTGGCTTCTGGTAATTTTTGGCATTGTCATGGCTTAGAGGAAGAGAGCTTCATAGTGGTAAAAAATAAATTGTAAGAATAATGAATTAGATACTTATTGAAAGCATTTGAGTTTGAGAAATGTCCTGCATAGCTTTTTTTGCTAAATATATATACGTGTATGTATGTGTTTATGTGTGTATATATATAGTATGAATATTCAATTCACAATTAAATGAGCATGTTTTTCTTTAATATATATGTGTGTACATATACACACATACATATATACTCACAAAATATATACATACATAAATATATATACACTATATATACTTATATAATTTATGTGTATATACACATATATACATGCATATACATACACACATATATACACATACATATACATATATACATACATACACTATATATATGTGTGTGTATGTGTGTGTGTGTATAATGTATGTATGAACATCAAGTCTGAAGTCAGGAATATTCATCTTTCTTGGTTCAAACCTGGCCTACCTGTGTTATCCTGGTCAAGTCACTCAACCCTACTGACTCACTTCCTCATCTATACAACGAGTTGGAGAAGGAAATGAGAAACTGTTTCAATATCTTTGTCAAGAAAAACATGCCTGAAAAGATCTGAACAGCAACCCCCAAAAATATGTATACTCCTCTTGCCTCTATTCATTGTGTTCAAACAAAGTCCCTGTAGTTGAGTCAGCATTTTTTAAGTGCTTACTAGGTGCTGCACACCATGTATTAGGAATGGAAATATAAGGAAAAAGAAAGACAGTTCTTGACCTCAGGAAGCTTCCATTCTAACAAGGAAGGGTGTTGAAAAGTGGGAGATAAGTGAGAGAGAAAGTACTTTTTGTTCTCAGGGGCTAGGTGAAGAAAGGAGAGTCAGGAGTCAAGTTTTAAGAAGATTAAAGACACTGTTAGCTTGGGCACTTTCCATAAAATGGAGATTTTGAGAGGAGATCAATGTGAGAAAGGAGTCATAGGGGTCAACTTTCTGGGTGAGACAAGTGTTGTAGCACAGTGGAGAAAATCCCGTCAGGAGTGGAGCCCAGAAAGGAAATCCTTTGGAGGATTTATTATGGGAATGACCTGTATTGTGATAAAATTTTAAAAGTGTTTTGTTTTCTTTCTTTTTGGACTAAACTTTGGATTTTATGCACATAGGCAACTCCTGGTATGGAAATTCCCTCTGTAGATGCAACTGCCTTTAGAGAGGTGAGTGGGGCACAAAGGATTTAAGTAATTTATTTAGCTGGTTTGTTGTTTCGGAAGCTAGATTTAAACCTAGTTCTCTTGGAGTCGTAGGCTGCTTCTCTATCCACCATGCCACACTGACTGCTTAACTATAATTTTGATGTGTCTGAAATGACAAATTATAAATTTAAAAATATTCTATAATTAGTAAGCAATAGTCTGAGAAATAAAGGTTATGAATTCCTAGACACTAGAAAAAGGTATTGCTTTATTTTTGTTTTATTTGCAGTGAATTTAATGCCTATGATACAAAAAAAAAGAATTTTCAATTTGCTTCATTATTCATTTAAAAAAAATAGTCAGTTAAGGATAGCACAAATGCAGCTGTTATCTCCCTTATACCTCCACTTCCAAAAAGGCTACTCTACATCTCCAAGCAATTTTTTTTTTTTTCAAAGAAGCACATGTACGTTCCTGTATATGGGATTACTCATAGATTTTTGATATCACACTGGTCGAGACTTTTAAAATTGAATTCTTATAGGCAAGTAAGTAGAAAGAACATTGGACTTGGAATCAGGAAGACCCAAGTTGGAACCCCAATTTAGATACTTGGTAGCTATTCGACCATGGACAAGTCACTTAATTTATCTCAGCCTCAGGTTCCTTATCTGTAAAATGGGGATAATGCTTGCACCAATCTCACCGGCTTGAGGATCAAATTAAAGTATTATACAAGGTGTCCCAAAAATCTCAGAGCAAGTTTAAGCTTTAACAGTCTTTAGGGAATGCTATTGAACATCTACAAAAGAATCCAATCCAATAAACATGTGTTAAGCACCTGCTATGTGGCATGCACTGTGCTAAGCATTGGGGATACAATTAAAAGAAAGGCAACCTGTGTTCTCAAGGAGTTTACAATCTAATGGGGGTCAGGGGGGAAGGAAGACAAAATACAAAAAGAAGCAGGAAATGATGGGGTTTGAGGAGAAGATAGAAGGTGTGCACAGTATGGGAATATTTTATTCCTTGAAGTTGAAGCCAAGCAGAGCATGAGATGCAAATTGGAATGGGCAGAGTCTAGTTTCTGCTCCCTACAAAGGAAGGTAAGGGGAGGAGTTTGATACTTTACCCTCCAGCCCTGCAATCAGAGGGGAATTTGGACTTAAACTTTTTTCCCTCCCTCCCTCCCTCCCTCCCTCCCCTCCCTCCCTCCCTCCCTCCCTTCCTTCCTTCCTTCCTTCCTTCCTTCCTTCCTTCCTTCCTTCCTTCCTTCCTTCCTTCCTTCCTTCCTTCCTTCCTTCCTTCCTTCCTTCCTTCCTTCCTTCCTTCCTTCCTTCCTTCCTTCCTTCCTTCCTTCCTTCCTTCCTTCCTTCCTTCCTTTTTCCTTCCAATAACATAATTGTATTTAAAAATAAGTGAATGTCTTTTTCAGGTCTTTGTCTCATCCCATACTGCTACTTTTTAATGTCATGTCACTCACTAGCTTATGTCTCATCTCTGACTCTTAGAAACCTATTTCATCAAGGCATAGCTCAAAATTTACTTTGAACATGGGGTCTTTACCAGGCCCTATTGTTGATACTACATCCCTCCAAAATTCATATGCACACATTACATGTGTATATAAATATTGTGGATAAATGTATGTATGTATGTGTATCTGCATATAGACATATGCACATGTTTTTCCCCTGGCATCTAGCACAGTCCCTGGCATGTAGTAGGGGATGTGGACTAGACCTTTGTTTATATTGGTAAAAGGAACTCCTGAATGAATTAACTTCATCTACCAGTGCAGATCTATATCTACTCTGAAATTTATAGACTTAAGAGAGGTGTCACTGAGAGGTTTGCCAGGGGTGATATGACCAGTGTGTTTCAGAGGCAGAATTTGAATCTAGTTTTTCTGATACCAAGGCCTTTTCTATTGTACATGCCATTCTACCTTTCCTGGCATACAGTAGGTCCTTAATAAATGCTTGTTGATTTGATTAATATTTTAGGGAGATACTCTAGTTGAAAGCATACTGTATTTATCTATGAATGTACATTTTGAATGAGGTTGTTACTTAAAATTTAGGTTTAAGATGATGAAATAGTGATAAAAACTAGATTTGGAGATCATGATCTATAATCATTTATCAAGTTTTGAAGCTGTGACAAATAAGAATATTTAATAATGGCTAACAAAATCCCCTGGACTAGACAGAGGCTGCAAATCATGGATGGAGTGTTTGTTGGGAAATATGTTCCTGTTGGGAAAACTTGGGTTCTAATACTACATATGACCATATCTATGTGAGCCTGGGCAAGTCACTTAAATTCTGTGTGCCTTAGACAACTCCCTAGGGCTGATTTACTCAGGCCAAAAAAAGATCATAGACCTTTACCTTTTGGTATTAAAATCTCTTACAGCTTTTTTCCTGTTTTACTTGGAGAAAATGTGCTCTCAATAGGACAGACATCATTTGAGAGCTGTAGATGCTGTGGTTGCATGCCAGTTAGGGCCAAGAGACCTATTTGTCCAGAGGTATTTTATGGTAAGGTAGACTGACATCAGTCCTTCTGGAGTGGGATAAATACTCTGGAATATTAGAGAATGGATATGGGAATTGAATGAGATTGCCAGGCTCATGGGATGCATTTACCTGCTTTTTTCCCTTATGAGAAAACCAATAGAAATCATTATTATTATATTTCGCCTGACACATTAGGCTGATTCTAAAGAAAATAAGGCAGTTTCTCCTAGGCCTTAGGAAGCAGAATATGGTTAATCAAATGCTTCATTTTATTATTAGATATAGGTTAGATCAATGCCAATAGTTTCAACATCTTTTCTGCTTATGTAAAAGTGATTCCATTTTGTGGGATACATGCTGAACAAATACTCTTGGGCTAACTACATGTCTGCATTAAAAAAGAAGGGGAAATAATACTGGAATTGACTAGATAGCACTTACAGAATAATGTGGATGCCTGTATTTGGGGCATGTTTCTCTATTTTGTCTTCATTGCCTGTATATGTAAGATTTTAAAAGTCTGTGTTCTTCTGGATTTCTTCTTTGTTCTCTCCCTCTCTCCACCATTCAATCTTTTCTTAATGTGACATGACTGGCTTGATGCTTTTGAACAACAGGGATATGTCATGATATAGGAGTGTGGTTAATTTATAGTAGGCAGGGAAATAATCTTGTCATTAAATGTTTCAGTCTCTTCTGGTCTGATTAAATACAGTTAGGTCTTTTGTAGTTTATTTCAGGGATTAAAGACTAGAATCTGTGAAAAGTTTATTTTATTCAGCTGCCTTTTTGATGAAAAAATCTGTTGCATTTTTAAAACTCAAACAGAATAATTTGCACTGAGTGACAGCTCTTGCTTTGCTGAAGGATAAGACAAAAATTGTACTGTAGAAGTTCAAGGTAATTTTGAAGTTTAATGTTTCCTTGTGCTTGATTTGAAGTGTAAAAATAAGATGCCAAGAAGTCCCAAGGTGAAGAACATTTTATTCCACAAAAATGTTATCTTTGTGTATTTATCAGTTTTTTTCCCTTGCTTTTCTAAACTATTTGCTATTTTTATCTTGTTAGACCAAATGTACTTTAAATAACTCCAGGAGTCATCAGGGACAACAACATAGTTATGAGAGAATCCTAGATAAATATTTCTTTAGAAACTCAAAATAATCTCAAAGGAAACCTTTTATATAAGATAATTTCAGGAATTTGGGTAACTTTTGGTTATGTGCAAACTGACATTAATGTTGGATCATTGACTTAAAAATGATTAAATTGGTTCTCTCTTGTTGATATTGAGGTTCAAGGTCTTTTACTATTTCCATGTAGAAAAAATATCTTTACAATTTTAGCATGTCTTCTGTGTGCAGCAGCAGTTCTGGGCAGTTTTCTTGTATTATTTCTTAGACTATAAAGTTTATATTTTTTGACTTATCATGATCTGGGATTCTTAAGATAATTTTTTTTTTTTGCATTGAGATCATGTATTCTTTTAACATAATTGCCTTTCTTCCGGATTGTTCTTCAGTAGTCTGCATTCCCAGTTTGTGACTGTCTCATTGTTTTGGAGAGATTTACCATGATGGCTCTGACTATTCTGCTGATCAGTTCTGCTGTGCACCCTCAATGCATCCTGCCATTTTTTCCTTCTTTCAAGATTCTGATTCCTCTCTTGTACCATTCCAGATCAGGCTGCCCCAGTTTCATGCTCTCTTGGGATTCCACAGGTTTCTGTAGGTTTAATTTGCTTTGTTTTATAATATTTATTTTGAGAAGTTTGGAAGTCTTGGCACTCATCTTCCCTTCCAATTTTAGTATCTTCTTTGTTGCTCTGTTTGCTTATGCCCTAGGTTTCTTAACTAAACTTTCCTCCTCTTCATGTCTTTGGTGGGTTTACTCGCTGGGGTTGCTGGACTTCAAAGCTGGCCCAGCCTCCTCTCATTTTGAGGAATTTTTTTGCTGTCCTCAGTCTCGGCCCCAAGTAGTTCCTGGGGGAGGGGACTTTAGGGGTTTTTGACTGGTCCCAGATGGATTCTAGTCTTCCTGGAGGCTCAGTGTAGCCCTGCAGGCTCTCTCAGTTCCCTCTGATATTTAGTTCTCTGGCTGGGCTGTGTCAGCATCTGTTGCTTTTCCTGGGAATTGGGAAAGTAGAGTGGGTGCTTTGTGCAGAGTTACTGCTGTCTTCAGGATCACTAAGGCCCACCTCAGGGAACCCCCATTCCTGGTCTTCTTAGGGGCTGGATAGACTCGAGATCTGCTGCTTGTAGGTGCAGGTAACTAGAGGAAGCAGAGACTGCAGCTGAAGGGAAATCCCGGTTGAACCCCAAAATACAAGGCAGTGGGCTGCTTGTTGTGCCTTATTAGAGTGTGGAGGCTGGTGAGGAAGCAGTGCTGAGTGAGCTCATTAAGGATTTGTATCATCCTCAGTTTATTAATAAGGATCATCTTGTTGGGTTTCTTGCTTGTTTTATGGAAATAGCTATAACTTTGGCATACAATCGCTCTTTGTAGTGTTTTTTGAGAGTGCTGACCAGAAAATTTCTTGTCTTCCATCTTGTTGGTCATGGGACTCAGAAGTAGAACTGTAATATGTCAATAGAAAAAGAGCCAGATGCTGTGTGCTTATTTAGTTTATATTAAACTATTTTTTGCAAATTTGATGAAAGGTAATTGCTAATGCATCAAAGCACTACACTGTCTAAAAACTTATGTTGAGAATTCCTACACCTAATATGGAATTGAAACTTTATAATGCACAAATTTAGCCATTTCTAACCCAGCACTGGTCTTTACTTCCCCTATAACATGACTATAGGGGACAGTTTGTTCCATAGCAGCAGGGTTACAAATGGATCAGATGTTCCTGGACAATATAGGAATGTAATATACGTAATATAATCATAAAGGTCAAATAGCATATAATTTGTATAATGGTACTGCATACTCCTTTCCCACTCAGAACGCTCTCTCTATGACTTTTCCCTTTCATAGAAACTTGGAGCATTAGCAAGTAGAGGTTCTGGGATAGGTAGGAAGGAAGGGGCAGGTGATGGGAAAAGTATTTAGCTGTGAGATACTATTATCTGGTCTTCCCTCAATCATCAGTATTTATTAAGTGCCTACTATGTGCTAGGGGATATAAATACAAAGAATGAAATAATCTCTCCTTGCAACGAGTTCCCATTCTAATGGGGGAGACAGCATGTACATATAAAATATGTTCAGCATAAATATAAAGTTAGTACGTACATATTTCCTCCATTCTTTTGAGGGAGGGCATTAGCAGAGGTGGAGTCAGGAAAAGTTTTACATAGAGAATGGTGCCTGAGTTGTATCTTTAAAGGAAAGGAGGGTATCTGAGGCAGAGGCAAGCAAGAAGTATATTCCAGCCATGGGGAATAGCCAGTACAAACACTTGGAGATAGGAGATATAAATTCTGGAGCGAAGAGCAGAGGAGGCCAGTTTGACTAGATCTCAGCATGCAGGGCAGAGAATATTCAGCAAGGCTAGACAGGTCAATTCTGTGTAGGTTGCATAGAGATTTAAAAACTAAGAGAGATTATATCCTCGTCATTAATATTATTAATAGTACTATTTATTTTATTTTATTTTTTTGCAGTACTGTCATTTCCTTGCTAACTAGCCCTTCCTTCTAACAAAAAGTTAAGTAAGACTATTAACGTGGTCACCATATGTGCATATATATATATGGAAACATACTTACATAAAAGCATTTATTTGTATATAATTATGTGTAGACAGATATACACATATACACAAATACATACATATGTACCTCTGAGGATAGGCACTAATACTGAGGAAGACCAGGAAAAGCTTCTTGTAGAGGGTAGAATTTTAGCCAGATTAAACCAGGGAAACCAGGAGGTGGAAATGAGGGAGAGTGTTTTTGGCATGGGAGATAGCCAGAAAAAAATTCATAGATTCAGGAGTGCTTTGTGCAAGGTACAGCAAGGAGGCCAGAGACAGTGAATCATAGGATATGTGGAGGGGAGAAGACTGGAAAGGTAGGAAAGGGTCAAGTTAAAAACCAAACAGGAGAAAGATCATTTTGATAGCTGAATGGAGGATGAAGGGAGAAAAGGGAAGGAAATAAGCATTTATATAGTGTCAGCTATGTGCTGAGCACTGAGCTATTACAAATATTCTTTTATATGATCTTCACAAAACCCTACGAAGTATGTGTTGTTATTATATCCATTTTGCAGTTAAGGAAACTAAGGTAAATAGAGGATAAGTGACTTTCCCAGGGTCATCCAGATAGGAAGTGTATGAGGTCAAATTTGAACTGAGATCTTCCTGGCTACAGGCCAGCATTCTGTCCACTGTGCCATCTAGCTACTTCCAATGAGCTGACATGGGAAGAGACTTGGGATAGGGATGCCAATTAGATGTCTGTTGCTTCCTACTCATTTCTTAAGTGTAATTAGAAAAATACTAGGTAGGACTCATATGGGACATTTTAATAGGTGAGGTATGGGAAGAAAGTGCCTACCTTTCTTCATGGACTAAGGATGTCTAGAATAGGTCCCAAACCCAGCTAATGATCTTGGCCAATATGAAAGAAACAACTTTGTTTTTAACAACTTCCAGAGATGCATCTTTAGAGGAAGACTCTTACTGATAAGTAACTGGGATTTCATCCATCCTCCACCTACATATGTGACTGTTTAATTATGTTCACATGGGCTTTCTCTAAGCTTTTGTTGTGGCCATTGGCATGAATTAGCCTGGAAGACCAGATGGTCTATTAGTGTGATTGATGAAAAAGATTCTTTGGTTCCCGTTTAATTTAATAGCAGTATTCCTTCGTCTGTTCAGGGCAGTCTAAGGAAAGAGAGTAAAGGATAGTGTGGATAAAGGTAATGTACTCTGGCAAAATTTCTTCTTTTTTCCATTTGACATTGGGCACTGTGATTGGTCTTCTGTCAATTAGAAAACCATCAAAGTAACCCTTCCAATTGAGTAATGAAAATGATTTTCAAATTGCTAAAATCCTTATCAAGGTTTTCTGAGAATAAAAGTTGTATTAATTCTAGAGTATCTTAAAAAAGAGAAGAAACTTGTTAGTGTTTGAGATTTCAGGGTATTAGTTAACCGAACATTCTGAGTTGGATAGGTACCCACTATTAATTTCATTTGTATCAAGTCTTGAGTAATGTTTCGGCTACCCGTGTTAAGAGAGCCCCGGCCAGAGCGGGATGGGAGGGATTCCTCAGGCTTTGCCTTTGGGTTTAAGAAGCAGGTCTCCGAAGCCTCTGCCATTATTAGTTCATAAGTCTCCCAACAATCTGAAAAACATTTTTCGTTGTTGCCATGAACCCAACGGAGTTCTTATCTTGCCTCTTTTTAGTGCTGCCTGGTGGTGATGTCACTTTACTTTTTCTTGGCTCAGACTGGTTTTGTTCTCGCTTCTTTGCATCTTCACACTTTAAAAATAAAATCTTAGCTATAGTTATGTCTCAGCTAACCAAATGTTTGATACAATGGAAAATATAAGTGATGTTTAAAATAAAATTGTTTTTTAAATAATAAGGTAACAGGGGATGGGCTAATCCTTCCATTTTTGTTTCTGACTTTCTCGACTTTGCCACCATGCCTCTGGAGCTGCTGTCTCCCTCTGGCGCTTCCTTCAGCACCTAGGGCCTCCTCACTCAGGGACGTGTCTGTCCTTGCAACCTTTTCACCTTGGAATGCCCCTCACCAAACTGGAATTCTATTCCCAAAAGGCTTCCTCCATTTTGGGAAAGGGCCCAGGTTGGCCAATCTTCATTTCCCTCCTGGTTCTGCTGCTGACTTTCACACCATACTTCTAAGAACTAGTACCTTCTCTTCCCCACCATTTTCAGTTCCATTTTGTGTATTGTTTTCCTCCATTAGAAAGTAAACCTCTTGAGGCCTCTTTTTGCTCATGTTTATATACCTAGTACTTAGTATAGTACACATGCAGCTCTCTAGGTCTTTGAATCCAGTCAGAGGGCTATACGTGAGTCTCTAGAGGTCTACATGTGGCCTGGTACAGTACCAGAAATTTAGAAAACGCATAATAAATGTTGCTTTAGAAGGATTGGCGAGCCTATTTTGCTGCCTAGCACATTATAGACACTTAAAATTCTTGTCAGTTGATGGAGATTGAATATACCATCACCATATATCTGTTTTATCCTCCCTTGTAATGAGTGAAAACATCAAAACACACACCCACACCCACAGCAACAGCATTTGACCACATATGCTGCATTTTAGAGCTAGTTTCCCAACTCTGCTGAGAAGAGGACAGTGTTTTATCACCAGCTTTCTATCCCGCTTGATTATTACAGTTAGAGTACAAATGACAATAAAGTGTTATTTTAACTTACATTATTATAGTCATTGTGTATCATCTTCTCCTGATTTTGCCTACTTTGTTCTGTACTAGTTCATCTTAATCTTACCATATTACTTTGAATTCATCATAGTGTATTCATCATAATGTAATAGGGATAGGAAAAGAGACTGGATTGATGATTTCACAGCCATGGGAACTCTCAGTTGAGGAAGATCCCTTTACTGATGCAGATTGGCACCTTCTCTGCAACGTATGATTGTAGAGGATTGTTAGACATGCAGAGAGGTTAAGTAAATTGTGCAGGGCAACACAGCCAGTGTGTATCAGAGGCGGGACTTCTATGCTGTCTCAAGAGAAGGTGGCGAGAATAAGAGGTTCTTATCAGAAGCATCACCTCTCTAACTCTAGGTGGAAGGCACTAGCTATCATTGAAGGGCAAAAGCTGTCAGTGAAGCACTTGGCCAGTGAAGTCAATTTTCTCTTTCCAATGAGGAATTACTTAGCTGAAGGTTTCCATCTCTTGGCTGCTTCAAACTGTAACAGTTCAGACAAGGCATTTTTTCAGCCTTCCTAATGCAACTTCAGTTCTCAGATTTCCGTGTCTGGTTTCTAGCCTTACAATGATTTTAGTGAGAGTCTCATGACTCTCAGTGATTGACTTTTAGTTTAAAAAGTCACAAGTCCTCAAATTTCCTGTATCAGATTGATTGTTGTCTTTTAATCACACCCTAATCTTCAAGTGTTTGTTTTCTCCTTTTTTAGTTTTACCTAAAATGGATAAATACAAAAACATTGAGGTACCAGAATGCCCTGATACATATACACATATTATGTGTAGATAAATAGATAGTCTTTCCCTCAGTCATTTGCACTCTTGGGATTGTCAAATGCTATATGTATGGTACATATTCATCTACTTCTAGGTCTTGCTTATCTAATTTTGAGAGCTCTCAGGTTTTCAGCATGTTTTTTCTAATCTGTTGGTGTCCTTGAAACTGTCTCTTTATATTTATATTTCTCCAGTTTTCAATAAATGAAAAGATGATCATCAGACTCTTTAAAATGTCAAACTGTTGTTCATAAGTATGCCATCATTCTACACTGTTCACAATGTGATTTGAGGCTTTCTATTTACAGCATATTTCATTTTCTATCTGAAACTGTCTAAATTGTATTTGAAAACTGTTTTTTCACACAGATCTTAGCATTTTTTATTGAAATAAAATCTTTTTCCTACTTCTTTTAGGTATCATTTTTCATTTATGGCTTCAGCAATATCTTATCTCTCGACAGTTAACATACACCTTTTCCTTTACACACACAGTCTTTTTTTTCCCTATCCCTTTCAGACTAAACTGTTGCATTTATCTTAAAGGAACAGTGTAACTCACACCTGCAATTTGTAGTCCTAGAAAGCTACCTGGAGTCCTGAAAAGTTAAGTGACTTGCCCAGGTTCACACAACAAGCATGTCACCTGATGGAGTGACTTGATCCCAGGTCTACTTGACTCAAGGCTAGCTCCCTATTCACCATGACACATTACTCTTCATACAGTTTTAACATCAAATCCTTAGACATTTGCTGCAAATCTTTTTCTCATTTACTAGTTTCTTATTCTATCTAAAAATGATTTTAATGCAAATATGTTTAAATTTTAAGTAATCAAAATTACATTTCTTATTTTTATGATTTCTTCTCTATTCCTTATTTTAAACTAAGGGTTTCTTTTTCTGTGGCAATAGCTATGAAAAGTGCCTCTTTCATATCTCCTCTATTTTCTATGTGACTTTTTATATTTAGATCACTTATCCATTTGGAGATTAGTGCAGTATATGGTATAAGATGTTGTTCTAAACCTCATTTCTGCTTAACGACTTTCTCAAGTCTTCTTAGCAGTTCTTGTTGAATAAATACATATCTGTATTTATACAGATATGTGTGTATATACATATACACATATTATGTGTAGATAAATAGTCTTTCCCTCAGTCATTTGCATTCTTGGGATTGTCAAATGCTATATGTATGTACATATTCATCTACTTCTAGGTCTTGCTTATCTAATTTTGAGAGGCATTGTAAGAATGGAGTCAGGAGAACCTAGGTCTGAATTCCAACTGAGATACTAGCTGTGGGGCTTTGAGCAAGTCACATAATTTTTTTTTCATATTCAGTTTTTTTATCTGTATAATGGGAACAATAACTTGAGAAGATTACTATAAGAATCAAATGATATCCATTTTTCTATCTACATACAGTTCTTTGAAAATATGAAAGTTATATATGTTGATTAGTCTGATTTATTCTAAATAAATCATCATGTAATATTCTCATATCATTACCTTTATTTTTTTCCTTTTGTTTTATTGCTATAGCTATTGTTTTAAACCCATATTAAAAAGTAGTGGAGAAAGGTTATATTTTTGCTTTGTCACTGTTCTTATCAAGAAAAAGTCTGGTTCACTATTATTGATATTACAATGCCTGTCTTTCTCTCTGTCTCTCTGTCTCTGTCTCTCTTTGTCTCTGTCTCTCTCTGTCTCTCTCTCTCTGTCCCTCTTTGTCTCTATCTCTCTCTGTCTCTCTCTGTCTCTGTTTTTCTCTGTCTCTGTCTCTCTCTCTCTCAGTCTTTCTCTGTCTCTCTGTCTCTCTCTCTCTCTCTAACTTTACAGAGTTTTCCCTCTTCCAGTGTGTAGCACATTTCCTGGTACATCATAAGTGCTTGATAAATGTTTATTGATTGATTATTTTAGTTGAAATTGATTTTCACAGAGAATCATTTCTTAAAATAATTCTTTCTCTTCCTTGTTTAGTTGAGGATTTTTTTTTTTACCAATAATTGTGAAAGATACTTCTTGATTTCCAATTTTTATGATCTCTGATTTATATTTATGTGGATATTCACACTTGTAAACATAGATAGATATGCATATTTGAGTGATGAGAGACAAACTAGCCTATCTAGAGTAATGGATAGAAAAAGTCTGTTTTGGATAACCCTATGTCCCTAGGCAAGTTGTTTAACCGTTCTTTTTCCCCTGGTAACTTTTTAAGTCTAACTTGTAAGGTAGTTGTAGAATTGTACTGGGAGAAGAAGTTTCTTCACTGGAAGTTATCTACATTAATAAAATCATAGGTTCTGTTTAAAAAATGATCTGTAAAAGATATGTTAAGTATCTCTGCCTTTGTTCATTTACTTGATTTCTTGGTGCCTCAGGACAGAGAAATATATTTAATTTTTAATTTTCCCATTCAGAAGAGATGCCATAAATCTTTAAGCTCTAAATTCTTCAATAGTTTTCTTTCAATTCTATATCTCCTTTCATTTATCTTTCTGTTAGATTTATCCAGCTTTGATAGCAAACTGAGCAAAAATATGGAGTTGTGAGAATGAAATATATATTGCTGGGGAGAGAATTGCTTAGTTTTGATGTAGAATGGAGGGGAATATATGTAATACATCCAATATATAACATTTTAAAGGAGGAATAAAAAGATGTGAGACTGCCGTTATTCAAAAGGAAATTTACAGTTGAGTAGCTCGGATAAAATAACATACAGCTACATTAGAAGGCATGTGATGAGACACACATGAATAATTTTATACTACTGTTTTGTAAAAGGTTGTTTTTGTGTTTGTCCTTCATTTTCAAGGAGGATTATGACATCAGTGAATGATGACATGATTTGCAGTTGACTTTGATTTGAGTGAGGGAGGACTGTGCAAGGTCACCAGGCTCACTTTCTCCTCCTGAGCCATCTGGGTCCAGTGACCAGATATTCATCAGGATGACTGGAGAAGGCCCAAGGTGCAAAGGAACTTAGACTTTTCAGGTTCTCACTTTGAGTAAGGTCATGCCCATTCAGTGAATAGGCCTTTTAATTAAAAACAACAAGAACCCTCAAACTGAGAGGGGAAGACCCTCAGGGTTGCTAGTCAAAAGAGAAACAGTTACTATTGACATTTTGACATTCACTCTGAGCCAGGAGGGCCCAGATATAGCCATTAAATGGTGTTTGGGCCGGGACCTGTTGTGGTCCATTCTAGGAGCTCCAAAGTGAAATGGTTTGGTCTTTGAGAAAGAAGGAAGGAAGGAAGAAATAAAGGAAGGAAGGAAGGAAAAAGAAAGTAAGAAAGGAATCTAGCTAGTATACCCTAAGTTAACTGGGCAGCTTCAGGCCATCACAATTTACCTGCTGGAGAGGGAGAAGGAGAGGATGACTTGAGTTACTCAACTGGCCAGGTCCCCATTTAGGCAGCTTGTACTACTCACAGGTTATGTTTGTCCTTTGTTTTTAAGGGGACCAGGAATCAGGTAGATGAAGACACGACTTGCAGTTGACTTTGATTGGAGTGAGAGAGGGCTGTGCACAGTCACCAGCCTCACTTTCTTTTCCAGGATCATCTGGGTCTAGTGACCAGATATTCATCATGATGACTGAAGATGGCCCAGGATGCAATGGAAGACCTTGGCCCTTTTAAGCTAAGGACTTTTCATGTTCTCTCTTTGAGGGAGCTAATGCCCATTCAGTGAACTACTCTTTAAGTAGTTTCTCAAGGGATGGCCCCCTATAATTAAAAAAAAAAATTGAACTGGGAGGGGAAGACCCTCAGAATTCCTGGCCAAAAGAGAAAGTTCCTATTAGTATTTACAATCACTCTGTGCTAGGTGGGCAGGTACTTATGAGTCCAGTCTTAAGAGCCCCAGAAATCTAGCCAGTAAACCCAAAGGAAAAAAGGCAGCTTTTGGCCATCATAGTATACCTTCCCTTGGACAGAGCACCCCCTGGAAAGAGAGGAAGGGAGAGGAAGGGAGGGGAGGAGTGGAGCTGCTACTTACTCACAGGTTGTGTTTGCCCTTCGTCCTTGAAGAGGACCATGACATCAGGGAGATGATGACGTGACTTGCAGTTCACTTTGATTTGAGTGAGGGAAGGCTGTGCAGGGTCACATTTTTTTTTTTATTAAAGAGGTCATCCCTTGAGTAACTACTTAAAGAAGCCTATTCACTGAATGAGTGTTATCTCACTCAAAGTGAGAACCTGAAAAGACCTTAGGGCCAGGGTCTCCCATTGCATCCTGGGTCATCTCCAGTCATCCTGATGAATATCTGACCACTGGACCCAGATGACTCTGGAGGTGAAAGGGAGGCTGGTGGCCTTGCATAGCCTTCTTTCATTCAAATCAAAGTCAACTGCAAGTCATGTCATGTCATGAATAGCTGAGTATTACCATATCAAAAGTTCTAAAATGACAAGTTTTTTTTTCTTGTCTGAGGACCCTCTAAGATGCTGAGTTCCTCTCATAGTTCAATGCTTCTGTGCATTTAAGAAATAAATCACAAAAACCCCAAGTGGTACCTTGGGAATTTGTTAATAATTAAAACAATTTACAAAAAATTAAAAAAATACCTCTTCTAGGAAGCCAGGGATATATACTGGTAAAAGCATGATTTAAATAACAATGACTATAACATATTTTGTGATCTTAACTAAAAAATAAGGTCATGTTTAGTAAAGCAAAAAATATATGTGGATACAGAGTACAACTAGGGGCCAACTTAACAGGTGTGAATGACAAGGTTGTTACTTAGAGGTTTTTCATTAGTGGAAGATGTTGGGATACAATAGTTCTCCATTTGATATCAAGACTTTTAGATGCCTCAAGCATTTATCAAAGCACTGATATAGTAGGATCAGTTTTAATGTCAGTAACCTTTAGTTCAGGTGAAATATAGGGTCAAAATGAGACTCTCAGAAGTCCCTGAACAGTTAACAAAAGGTTTTTTGCTGCAGTGACTTATGTAGTCTCTCTGTCTTTATAGATGAGTAAGGTATATATAAACTAACTGCAAGTTTTAGAGACTTGGACGCTGAGGGGTCAAGTGATTTACTCATGTTTACTCAGATAGTATTTTTCACAGGTAGGACCCAAACCTTTATATTCCTGATCATGGGGCTGACTAACATCCATTCCATCGTGATGCCTCGTAACTGTCAGCACTTTTATTAGTAGCAGCAGTAGTACTTATCATCAATCTTTATACATATATAACTTTTTTCACTTCTTTCGATATATCATGTTGAACATTTACATTTTAGAATCAGAAACTACTTTAGAGAAAGTAGTTATATGATCATAGATGTATTTTTAAAACCAAAAGGGACTTGAGTAGTTTAACACCCTCATTTTACAGTGAAAGAAACCAACTCTCAGAGAAGTTAAGTGATTTGCCCAAGGTCACACAGTGTAAGCACTAGATCCCATGCCTCTTGCTTCATAAGCTAGCATTTTTTTCCATTTTATATTTAACTTAAATGTGATAAACCTTAATTTAAATTTGATGTTATAGAGAAGAATTTACAGTTAATTTATTTTTATGTAGCTTTGGGCAGTTACCAGCTTCTCTGCTTGATTGATCCATTACCTTATTCGTTATCATTCCAGCTTCTAAGGCATTAAAGAGATATGATATTTCCTTTTGTTAAAATAGCAATCTCTCAATTAGAGAAGGACTAGAATTTAAGAACACTTCAATGGACCATACTTCATCATTTGATACAAGGTATTTTTTAAAAATCTGTTGGACAAAAAAAAATTAGAGATAATAGGATAGAAATTACATTCAAAATAAAATTATAAATTTATTTTGCATCAATTGATGTTCCTGTTTCTTCTAGTGTTACCTCTGATCGTCATTCAATTTACTATGTATTATTATTTATTAAATAAACTGGAGAAATCCCTTTTCTCATAAATTTCTCCCTAATATGTGTGTATATCTCTCTCTGTATGTATCAGCTTCCAAAACAGGAAATAAACATCAAGGTTACTGGCTATTCAAATTACTACAACAAATAGTAAAGAAGAGACATAGATAATTATTTACAATGTTATCACCTATGAGAAAGATAATATCCAAAGTCATCTCTGTCACTGCTACTGTTGACAAATTCTAAGTTCTGGAAGAACAATCCCATCATTTAGATTTCTTAGGATAGCAGCCAAAGTCTCTCAAGATAATGTTTCTTCTTAAGACAAATATAAATTAAGAATCTTAGGAAAGAAATTCTCAGTCCTTTTTAAAATCCTGTACTTTATACCCAATAATCATCACAGTTAACTGTCTCGAATAACAATTAATTAACAAGTTCTAAAGATTCACTTACTCATGAACAAGGAGATAAAAAGGATCACGGGAAGTAAAATGTATAATTTTGAGTACATGAAGTTTAAAAGTTTTTGCACAAACAAAACCAGTGCAGCAAACATCAGAAGCAAAGCAGAAAACCGGGGGCAGGGTGGTGGTGGTGGGGAATTTTACAGTAAATTTCTCTGATAAAGGCCTCCTTTGTCAAATTTATAGGAAACTGAACCAAATTTATAAAAATAAGAGCCCCTCTGCAGTTGATAAATGTTCAAAGGATATGAACAGGCAATTTTCAGAAGAAGAAACCAAAGCTATCAATAGTCACATGAAGAAATTCTACAAATAACTTTTGATTAGAGAAATTCAAATTAAAACAACTCTTAAGCTGCCACCTTTCACAACTGTCAGATTGACTAACACAATAAAAAGAAAAATGACAATTTCCACAGGGAATGTGGAAAAATAGAGACACTAATGTGTTGTAAATAGAATAGAAAATTGTGTGAACTGATCCAATCATTCAGGAGCACAGTTTGGAACTTTGTTCAAAGGGCTATACAGCTACATATGCCCTTTAACTCAGTTATACCACTTCTAACTTTGTATCCTATATTTATCAAAGGGGAAAGAAAGGATCTGTATGTACAGAAATATTTATAGCAGCTCTTTATATAATGG
This sequence comes from Bettongia penicillata ogilbyi, assembly GCA_023548195.1. Lineage (NCBI taxonomy): Eukaryota > Metazoa > Chordata > Mammalia > Diprotodontia > Potoroidae > Bettongia > Bettongia penicillata. The sequence goes on along the minus strand of JAJHZJ010000610.1, from coordinate 2,547,614 downwards.
CAAAGAATTGGTAATTGAGAGAAATTGGAGAAATCAGAACAAATAGCTGTGATGGAATATTATGATGGCATATTATTGTGTTATAAGAAATGAGGAGCAGGATGGGTTCAGAAATGCCTGGGAAGAATCTTACGACAATGCAATGTGAAGTGAGCAGGGGAAGGAGAACATTGCCTACATTAACAGCAATATTGTTCAAAGATCAATTGTGAATTCTGTTCAGTATAATGATCTAAGACAATTCCAATGGACTTAGGATAAAAACTGCTTTTCATTTCCAGAGAGAAAACTGATGAACTCTGATTGAAGCATATTTTTTTCACTTTATTTTTCTTGCTCTTTTCCCAAAAACATCTCTAATATGAAAATATTTTGCATGGTTTTGTGTACATATAATTGATATAATATTGCTTGCCTTCTCAATGGGTGGGTGAGGGGTTGGAGGCAGGAAGAGAATTTGGAACTCCAATTTAAAAAAATGAATATTAAAAATAAATAATGAGGGGAAGGAAGGTTCTCTTTTCTGAGAGATGGTAGCAGTGTTCATAATCCCTTTGGGAGAGGCTCTTGTAAGCTGGTGTTATAGATGTATATCTGGGGGAAAAAAGTTAAGTGACCAGAGTTAGGAATAACCAAGTAGATACCCCATATGGTTTGTTGTTACCATTCAATAACAAGAAAGCTTTGTCTTTCTTCTTCTGCTTCTCCTGTGTAGCATTTACAGGAGGATATGGACAAAAGTCATGGAGGAAGAAGAAGGAATCAGTAGGTTTTGATTTGTGTTGTTGGAGAGCCTAAATTCAAGAGGTCACAGATTCATTCAGTTAGCAAAAGGATAAACCTATACTTTCAAAAAAAAATGAGCAGATTTACTTTTGAATAAATTTCAGGTCTTGAGGCTAAACATGCAATATTATTTCCTATCATCTCAGTTCTTATTGTAATAAGGCTAAAGAACTTTTTAAATACTTTATATATGTATTTGAATTATATATGTATATTATATATTTATATATATTTACATGTATATTTATTATTTATATATTTATATATTTTATATTCTCTCTGCTCCCTTCTCCTCCTGCACAAATATTGCTATTTGAAGGTAATATATATTTATATATAATATATATTTGAAAGTATATTTCCAAATATATATTTAGTTATAAACTTAAATAAGTAAATATAAATTTAAATAAAGGTAAATATAAATTTATAAATATACTTGGAATCTAGATAGATACATATTTATGATATTAAAAATTCCCTCTATACCTATATTTTGTAGAGTTTTGTTTTTGATTTTAGCATAAATGAGTGTCTAAGTACTTTGTCAAAGATTTTTCCCACATATGTTAAGATAATTATATAGTTTTGGATATCTTTGTTTTTAATATGGTTGTGTTGATTATTTTTTTTAATGTTGAACCACCCTTATCCCTGTTATAAATCCAACTTGGTTATGATATGTAATTTCTTCAATGAATTGCACTAGAATGATAGGATTTTCTTTATAGTTTTGGAGTCAGTATTCACTAATGATAATGATCTGTTGTTTTCCTGTGTTTTATTATTCCTTGGTTTAGTTTTAGGATTGTATTAGTCTCATAAAATGAATCTAGTGGGGAGTTTTCTCAGTTTTTGAGAATAACATGTGGTGTAGATACCAAATGTTTTTGAAATCTTTCATAGAATTCTTTTGTGAATCTATCAGATTAGGAAGTTTTTTCCTTTGATTATTCCTTTTCTGCTAGTTCTATTGTTAAGATAACTATTTGGTCTTCTGATAGATTGGATATTTTATATTTTTGAAAATATTCTTTTGTGTTCTCAGTTTTGTTAATATATAATTATATATGACAGATTCTGGTTATTATTATTTCTTCTGGCTTTATTGTGATTTCACTTTGCTATTTTGTTATTTGTTTTTCTGTCCTCTTTATAATCATATTAGTTAAGAGTTTATTAGTCTTTTCAAAGAACCACCTTTTTGTTTTATTTTTCATTTCCATAGGCTTTTTTGTTCCTACTTTATTTATACCTTAATTTTTTTTTATATTTCCTCTATTTAGAGCACAAAATTTTACTATTGACATTGGTTTGTTCACTGATTTTGTTCAGCATAATATGGTATTTTTGTTTATTCTTTTTAAAGTTTTGAATATTTGTTTTTGTTTTGTTTGATAGTATGATTACAACCCTTGTTTTTAAAAAATCACCAGTTCTTCTTGAGTTTCTGTATTCCTTTTGGAGTTAAAGCTTCAACAGTACTCATTTTGAACTCCTTTTAAAGGTCTTTATAGTATTCCCTTATAGATATTGTCACTCTACCCTCCTTGGCCTTTTTGTTTCTGTCGTGTTTCACTCCTTAAAGTGCCTATTTCTGTAGATGGAAGAATAGCTATTGCTCCAAGGTATGAGTTTTCCTTTGTCCCTGATTGTGTAGTTCATTGTTGACTTTTTCTCTTCTAGTGACCATTTCCCCCCAGTTGGCCTATAATCTCCTCCTTGGATCCATGCCCTGCCATTCTTCTAGGTGTTAGTTTCACCCAGGAGTTCTAATTCCTCTTCTTTTAAGGCAGCATGAGTAGTCTCTGTAAACATCACATTTTTGCAGAATATAACCATTGTAAGGCCCTGATTTCCTTTTATAGACTACCTCTCTTCTCCCCTGGGAACTTTCGTCACTGGCACCCTCTCCAACTTTTAAGTCAAGATTTCCCCATTTTTTTTTCTATCCCTCCCTTTACCTCCTTGTCCATTTTCATACAGGTTCTTTTCTTCTGCAGAGAATCCAGGAGATATTTTTCCTTCATTGTTGACTTTGACCTAATTATAATATATCACATAGGCTCCTCTATTTTCTTTCTCCTCTGTCTGTTTTATGCACCCTACTGTTCTATTGTTTAGTCCCACAAAAACCTGATTTTCCTATAGGATGTTGTAAGTCTTAGTACGTGGTAATCCAGGCTTATTTCTTTGTCATCACTTTTATTTCACTTCAGCTTCCATCCTTGTCTCCTGATGTACATTTAAAAGAAAATCTATTCATAGTCTTTCAGTTATTTTGTTGTTCTCATTTGCTTTATTTGTTGTTATTCCTATATTTCTGGTATCTGGGCTGTTTAAGCACCAAAAAATTTCTTCAGGTCTGGTGTTATTTTAAAAATGTCTTGCATGCCTTTTTGTTGAATGTCCATCATTTTCCCCCTCATTACTGGATAGGCTCAAGTTTGCAGGTTGTATCACCTTGGGTTGCATCTTGAACTCTCTTGTTCTTTGTAACATATAATTCCATTCTTTCTTGCAGCTTTTGGTGGTTGTAGAATAGTCTTGTGTTATTTGAATTTTCTTTCTTTCATTTTTGCAAGTCTTGTTTGCAGAATTTGTTTTTGCCAATGGGATTGTTAAATTTAGTTATTATGGTTTTTGGAGTTTGGAGAATGGGATTTTTTTCCTTTAGAAGCCTTTATGGATTATTTCAATTGCCACTTTGTCTTTTGTGTCCAGAAATTTTGGGTCATTTTCTTATTTCTTACATTATGTTGTTCACATTTTTTGATTTATCTCTTCTGGGAGACTTATAATCTTTTATGTTTTCTCTCTGCATATTGTCTTAGAGATCAATATATTTTGCTTATATGGTAAGCATGTTTTCTTTTAATATTATTGCTCTTTGCTTCTCTTCTTCCACATTATCCTTCACTTTGTGTATTTGTATCCCAATTAATTATTCTCTTCTATTTCTTTTCTTTTTATTTGTTTTGGTGACACTTGCCACTGTGGATTCAGATTTTTCTGTTTTGTCAATTATTTCTGCTATGTATGCCATAAATTCTACTTTCACAATTCTTATTTCCCTTTTGAACCAGTTAGCACCATCCCTCTGTAGTTTTACACTTTCTTGGGAATACATAAGATTCTTTGCCTCATTAGATGTTGATTCATTTTCTTTTGTCTGAGTTCAGATGATCTGGACACCACATTCGCTTCCATTATTAATAGTTTCCTTCTTGGTGTATCTGATTATACTCAACATCTTTAATTGTTTTCTCTTGCTCTTGAAATCTTTGACAGTTTCAGTCTTCTTTTTCTATATATTCACCTTCTTACTCCTTCCTCTTTGAATGTGGTTTCCCTAGCAGCTCAACCTCAAAGCCATCTCAATCTACTTTTACTTTGGGCAACTCATAGTTCAACAGGCTTGGTCTCTCCTCTAAGTGGAGGACAGAACTGGCCTTAATTGGATACTGTGTTCTTTACCGCAGGGCTTAGTGGAGTGCTATATAGTCACATACATATTTTACCTTTTTTTCTTTAATTCTCTGTCTGAACTCTGTTGTGTCATAGTGTTGCCAACTGCTGTTCCAGCCTGAGTAGGCTTCTACCATTTGGATTTCATGGTATTGGGAAGAGAAGATGGTCATGTAGAGTTGATTTATCTTGTAAGCTATGGGTTGGCTTGTGTAGGCATGCTACTGGAATGTAGTGTACCGAATGACTCTTTCATTGTATCAGGTTTTTACCTCATTTGATTTCTCGGTGTCCTAGTTTTTAAACTGTGTGTCGTGACCCCATGTGGGGGTCACGACACATAGTTTAAGAAGTGCTGATGTGGTTGCAAGGGAGAAAGTTTAAGAAGGTCTGTGTAAATCATGAAGACAGCTGAAATTGCTTTATTTCTTTTACATATCCCTATTTTTAAAAGATTTGTGAGGCCATGAATATCAGGAAAAATATCTAGTCTTCCATCATGTTGTTCAAATCTAAATATTGGGGATCAATAAAATCCAAGGTTTAAAAAGTAAAATCTGTTCTTTTTTCATTTTGTTTAAAGTTTTATTTTTATGTAGGGAAAAAGTCAAATATACATTTAACCCAATTTGGTTGCAAGTTCCTTAGCTTTTGCCTTTTGCACGTTGGCAATATGAGCCACTGATTTTGGACCCAGAACGTCGCCACCCCAGTGGCAACGGATCTCATCATATCTGTCATTGTAATTGGTTTTGATGGCTTCTACCAACTTAGCCAGAGCTCCCTTATCTTCAGGGTTAACCTGTGTAAAAGCAGTGCTTTTGCAGGTCTTTCTGTGAACTAAGCGACCTAGTCTGGCTTTACCTTTGATAATACAGTAAGGAGCTCCCATTTTTCAGCACAAGGCAGGCAGAAAGACCACTAACTCACTGGGGTCCATGTAAAATCTGCTTTTTAGCAGGTTTTAAAGACATAATTTTACAGGGATCTAGTTAGATTTGCAAATGACCAGGAGACCATCACTAAGGCAATGTCCATCAAACAACATTGGCCACTACTATTGTCCTCCAATGCCATCCTCATCTTGGTCAACACCATCACATACTTCAACATCACCATTTCTAGTAAGTTTCTGGGCTGAGTTACTTCTAATCTATTTGCAGATATGCTTTGAAAGAAAGCAGGAAGCTCTTGAACAAAGATCAGCAAACTTAATCCATTCTTTCTGTTTTTGTATAGTCCACAAGTAAAAAATAGTTTTCTGGTCAGATTTGGCCCTTGAGCCATAGTTTGCCAACCTCTGTTTTAGAGATAAAGGATTGTTTTTGAGGGATTTTATGTTAGCAGAATCATTTCTGAGTTCACATGCCACAGTGCTGACTTAATATGTCATGATGGCACATGGAGAGATTTGCTTCATCCCTAAGAACACTGGTACTGGCATATTGTCCCAGTAGATACTGGACTCAAACCAAATTGCTCTCAGTCTTTCACTGTACTTCCAAGACTCATTTGTTTGATGGCAAGCTTGTAGTCTGTCTAGAGAAAATGAGTCATAACACTATAAAGTTCTTGAGGCATTTCAGATCTTAGAATCTCAAGACCAGCAAGAAGGTCACCTTTGGTTGATTGTGCATAACTGTTAAAGTTTTGGGGGACTTGTTGTTTGTATTTTTTTGTTTCAGCTTCCTAATAATTACATTGTAGTTGGGAAGTCTACCCTGGCCTCCTCAAACTCAGTGTGTTTTCATATTTAGTAATCCTTGTTCCCTTGCTTGCTTTGAATTTATTTCATTTTCCTTTTTACATGAAGAGTTAATTTTATTAGAATAAAGAATGTTAGAATGGCAAGAATGAAGAGCCAAATTTACTACTATGAAATAAAGCTAAACTACAAAAAAGGAATGTACGCCACCTAAATTGCATATCTTATTTTGTCTCTCTTATGACTAATCTGATTTCCTGTCCTTTATTAAATTACTTCAGGAACAAGCAAAATCATTTAAATTAAGACATATTACAACACTAAGACTAACAAACAAATAAATAAATCAAACTGGGAGGGGCAGGAGCCTCAGGGTGGTTGTTTAGAAGAGAAACAGTTACTGTTGACATTGTCTAAGCCAAGAAGGTCTGAAAAACAGCCTTTGAGCGGAGCTTGTGTAGGGACCCATTGGTGTTCAATCTGTGGGCTTTAGAGTGCACTGAGTCTAAGGTTTTAGGGAAGACAAGGAAGGAAGGAAGAAAATTGAAAGTTTCTTGATTATTTCTTGAAAGATGATGTCTAAGTTCTTTTTTGATAATGACTTTTAGGTAGTCCAATTTTTAAATTCTCTCTCCTGGGTCTGTTTTCCAGGTCAGTTGTTTTTCCAATGAGATTTTTCACATTGTCTTCTATTTTTTCATTCTTTTGATTTTGTTTTATAATTTCTTGGTTTCTCATAAAGTCATTAGCTTCTATTTGCTCCATTCTAGTTTTTAAGGAATTATTTTCTTAAATGAGCTTTTGGACCTTCTTTTCCATTTGGCCATTCTGCTTTTTAAGGCATTCTTCTCCTCTTTGGCTTTTTGGACCTGTTTTGCCATTTGGGTTAGTCTAATTTTAAAGGTGTTGTTTTCTTCAGCATTTTTTTGGGGTCTCAAGCTATTTGTTTTGTTTTTCATGATTTTCTTGCATCACTCTCAATTCTCTTCCCAATTTTTCCTCTACTTCTCTTACTTGATTTTCAAAATTGTTTTTGAGCTCTTCCATGGTCTGAGACTAATTCTTATTTTTCTTGGAGGCCCTGGATGCAGGAGCTTTGACTTTGTTGTTTTCTTCTGGTTTTATGTTTTGACCTTGGTTATCACCAAGGATGTAGAAAAATATCCACAGAGAAAGTAAGATTCTGTAGTTTGATTTTTTTTCCCTTTTTGCTCATTTTCCTGGTCAGTTACTTGACTTCTGAACTTTGTTAAGTGGAGGACTCTAGAAGTAACTCCTGCCATGCTGGGGCTGGGAAAGTAGCAACTGTGGAGACAGTGATCATCACTGCCCTGGGATTGGAGCTGTGGCTGGGGCCAGACCAGACTCCTCTCTCACCCAGGTCAGAGACCTTTCCCACTGACCTTCAAAGCTGTCTTTGTTGTTTGTGGGTTGAGAAATCTAGAAATCACCCCAGCTGCCAGTGATCCAGTCCCCTAAGGCCTGCCCCAGCCCCATCTGGGCTGGTATGGTCCATGCTGAACTATGCTTTGCTCCCAGCCCTGTGTGACAAACCCTTCCTGTTGACCCTCCAGATTGTCTTTGGCAGGAAATTTGCTTCAGTCTGCCCTTTGGTGGCTTCTGCTGTTCTAGAATTTGTTTAGTCATTTTTAACAGGTTTTTTGAGGGGCTTGGGGGTGAGCTCAAGCAGATCCCTGCTTTTCTCTGCCATCTTGGCTTCGCCCTCCCTAATTTTTAGTTTCATAAGAGATATAAGACCAATACAAAGTAGCTTTCATAAGCATACACCATTATAAATGTATATTAAAAAAAGCACAAAATTCTTTGCTTAGTTCGAAGGAAGGAAGAACTCTTTTGACCAACAGAATCAAAGTGCTGCTTGAACCTTCAAGGATGATTAGCATTCAATACCGAGAGATAATAGGATGAAGATATTCTAGATGTAGGGAAAGTGTGTGTGTGTGTGTGTGTGTGTGTATGTATGTGTGTGTGTCTGTGTATATGTGTATGTATGTGTGTGTGCGTAGGCAGACAATGAGTTGTCCTGAGTATGTGTGTAGTATGTGAGGAGTATGTGAGGCATAGAAATGTGAGAAGTATTTTGAATCTCTGGCTAAAAAGTTTGAGCTTAAGTTCTGTCAATCAATGGGAAATCATTGAACATTTCTGGACAATGGAGTAATGTGATTGTAATGACGTGTTAGAAAGTTTAATTTGACAGAGCTGTTTTGGAGAGCTAAGATGTAGGGAGAGATCAGAGGTGGGAATTTAAATATGGAGTCTTTTAACAATAATCTAAGTAAGAAGTAATGAAGGCCTGGGGTGGAGTGATATTACTGGGTTAAGCCATATAATGAGAAGATAGATGGGAAAGAGATTGTAAACATATTAAAACCTGATGATGAGAGAAAATGACTTTGAGTAAAAACAGGGAAAATGTACTTCAGGAAATGGAATTGCTTATTAAAAATTTATGCTGAGTCTTGATTAGCCATTTAAATAAAATTAACTTATTTTCTATTGTAGGGAGTTAAAGAGGAATAGGAAAATTAAAATAGTTTAATTACTATTTAGACCAAATGAGTGAATCCTGGAAACCTGTACCCATTAAAAATTACAAAATTTATACCCTAAAATCTCTTTAGTATATTTTTCCCATTATCCCTCATCACTATCTCAAGATAGACTTATATGTAAAGGTTAAATAAATAAAGGACATCTGTATAGTCTTGGAATTAGGTATGTTTTATATTAGAAAATGCAATTTGAAAAATTATTTTTGATTAATTTGTTAATATGGGCACCTCAAGGACCTGGTATTGTTAAATTCAGATGGAACAAAAGCATCTGGAGGAGAATAGAATGATTTTTATTACCCCAAAATTTTTTAATGAAACAAAAAGTCTCAATCAGACTTCTGAAATTGAGAAAAATTACCTCATAGTGAAAAAATCAAACAGGAGCCAAAGGCTAGAGGAAGAAGAAGCTACCAGAGTTTTTTAAAGTTTAGGCTAGTTTAAATTAGCAACAGGGAAAACCCTTTTTGTATGTCTAAGAAATGGATCCAGCTTGAGAATAGTTGAGAATTAATTCGGAAAAGAATCCTATTTGTATGAGACTATATATTTTGTTTCTTTAGTTGGTGTAGCCATACTTAGAACTTTCATGCTTATGTTTAGCATCTTTGACAAAAAGAAAACTACTTCTGACTTTTCATAAAGTTGTGATTTGTGATTGTATATTCATAGGCCCTTATATTTTATAATAGTATTTCCAATCACCAGTCCACATACTGCCACCCACCTAACTCAAATTAAACCACTTGACCAAACTTTTATTATTAAACATACATATCTTGCTTTAATGGACCCCTGATCTCTCATTGACTCCTAACACTCGTTACTGTTGTTTCGGTTGTATCTGAGTCTTCATGGCCTCATTTGGGGTTTTCTTGGCAAAGATATTGGCATGGTTTGTCATTCCTTCTCCAGCTCATTTTACAGATGAGGAAACTGAGGCAAACAGGGTTGAGTGACTTGCCTAGGGTCACATAGCTAGTTTCTGAGGCCAGACTTGAACTCAGGAAGAATCTTCAAATCTGGTACTCTATCCACTACTTCACCTAGCTGTCCCATCACTTGTACAATTTGATTGAATCTAACAAGCATTTATTAAATATTTATTGTGTGCAAGATAGTTTTCTAGTCACTGGGAATATAGAGGAGAAAAAAAATTCCTTTCCTCAGTGAGATTGTACTCTATTGTGAGTATGTGAGATACAATAGATAAGGGAGTGAATACTAACAGTTGGGGGCATTGAGGAAAATACCTTTACCATCTCATCCAGTGGGATTCTTGACCATGCCCTTGTATGAATTTTGAAGAAAAAAATTCTCTGTACAATATAGACACTCCTCAAAGTCTTTTAACATTTCGTGCAAAACTTGAACATCTCATGTTTTCCTTTTGTCACTGGTCAAATTCTTCTTCAGGTGACAGGTATCCTTGATGATGTATTTCGTAGAGGAATATAACCTCCCCAAAGTCAAGGACTATTTTTTTTTTTTTGATGCTTATGTATCTGATGCCTAGCACAATGCTTTGCACATAGTAAGTGCTTAATAAGTGATTTTAAGTGAATTCAATCATTTATAGGAGCAACAATCACTTGGGCTATCTTTGCCCATATATGAAAATCCAGATTTGTTTTAGCTTAATATTTTAGAATGTCAATCATCGAGCCTCAACCTGACTTCCCACCCTTGTTTCACATTAATTTTACTCTCATACTTGACATTCTAGTCAAGAACAGCTATTCACTTTTTTCACATGAACTGAGATAATTTTTAGTTCATGACTCTCTCCTTCTGTATTTGTATTGATTTTTAAAGCCAAATGTAGATAGTATTTTACATTTGTTCCAATAAGTTTCAGCTTGCTAAATAAATATTCTAGCCTTTTGATTTAAAAAATTTTTCACATTGTCATCTGACTACATATTCTGAAAATTTAATAAGCATAGACGTCTTTTAATTTTATCTAAATCATTGGCAAAAAAAATTTAGGACAGATCCCTGGGCCACTCCTCTAGAGAGCTCTCCTCCAGGTCATTCAAACACTTTCAAATCCCTATATTTTATCTGTGCATCTAGAATAAAATGCAAACTCCTCTGGCTGACACATAGTAAGGGCTTAATTAATGCTTGCTTAATTGATCACATGTACTCTGCAGTGCAGCCAAAGTGGCCTATTTGCTGTATCTGTTACAGAACATTCCATCTATCGTCCTATGCCAAGAATGTTCTCTAACCTCTTCCTATTGAGACCCCCATGTCCTTTTCAAAGTCCAGGACAAGTGCCTTCTTCGTCAAGAGGCCTTTCCTAATTTCCCCAGTCGGTAGTGGTCCTTCTTCCCTTCTTTTTGACAACTTCTAGTCCTGAGATCTCTCTCTTGTTCTCTGAGGTTTTTCACAGATCACTTAGAGTCATCAAAGATTTATGAATGGGACCTTATAACTTGAACTCCTTGAGTACAACTAGGTCTTTTATTTCTTCTTATTTTGAGTTTTGCCTTCCTGTTCAATATTTTGTTCTATCTAAAGTTCATGAATGGAAGCCAGAGTATCACAATGTATTTTCTTCAACAGTGTACTAACATTTCTATCCTTAATTGTATGCTAAACAGATATACTCCTTCTAGTTTCAACATACGTATGATCAAAATTCATGGTTAACTTAACAGCCACACATCGAAGCTATGATTTTTTCCCTCCAAATATATCTTTTCATTCCCCTTTTCAATTTAAAGTTCTCTTGATCATATTTGTAAGACTCTGGGGAAATATATTTTTGCTCCCCCTTGTTAGATCTACTCTGTCCCTTTATAGGAGCCTATTCTTAAGTTGTCCGGAAATCCAAATCCAGTTTTATACGCCATCTTCTCAACCAATTGTTTATGCCCCAAATCTGCCGTGACTTTCTGAAGTCTTTTTCTTCAGTCAATAGCAGTAACGAAAATGGCAGCTTTGAGTCTAAAGTATGAAGTTCCTCCTCTTCTTCTTCCTCTTACCTCTCTTCTTCATCTGTTTGGCAATAAAGTGGCTACTCATGATCTTATTATTTTGTGATGCTTCTTCCCCTCATTTGTTGTGTCCCACCCCCTCATCCACTATTTGTGTCATATTGACGTCAGAGAGTGTAAGTATCCAGTAGGCTCAGACCACTGCAACTCCATACTCAAGATCTGCCAGACACGGCCTCCCTGGTAGCAGGGATTACAAGCAGTACACTCACTTTGTTAAGCTTCTTCCTGAGGACATCATAATCCCTAATAATGCCTTCTGAGATTCTTTCTGGAAGAATTCTTCAGTCAACATATATTGCTTAAGTACTTACTATCTGACAAGCATTGTACTAAGCACTATGGATGTGAAGAAAGGCCACGCTGTGGCCCCTTCCCTGGAGGAACTCACATTCTAATGACCAAGTCAATATGCCAATATCTATTCCAACGCAGGCTATGCAATTTGTGAATGGAAGGCAATCATCTGGTGAATACTGTAGTAGTAGAAAAGGGTGAGTGGGGACCAGGAAAGACCTCCTGCAGAAGGTGAGATTTGAGCTGAGTCATGAAGGAAGCCAAGGGAATCCAGAGGCAGGTGTAAGAAGAAGCTTTATAGGAATAGATTATAGCCACTGAAAAGTCCCAGGTATTCTTCCGAATTGTATTGGAAAGCCTAGCAATAGCAATAAAAGAAGAAAAAGAAATAAAAGGAGATCAGAATAGGGAATCTTTTTGCAAATGCTGTGATGATGTATTTGAAAAATCCCAAAGACTCAACTAAATAGTTGAAGCAATAATTTTAGCAAAGTAGTGAGATATGAAGTAAATTCACATAAATCTTCAGCACTCCTATATATCACAAGCAAATCTTGCAAGAAGAGATAGTAAAAGATACCCCATTTAAAATAAATTTAGACAATATAAAATGCCTAGGAGTATGCCTGCCAGAACAAACCCAGGAACTATATAAATATAATTATAAAAAACCTTTTATGCAAATAAAATCAGATTTAAATAATTGGAGAAATATTAATTGTTTATGGGTAGACAAGGTCAATATGATAAAAATGATAATTTTACCTAAACTAATTTGTACATTCAATGCTATCCCAATTAAGTTACCAAAAATATTTTACTGAATTAGAAAAAATAATAACAAAATTCATTTGGAAGAACAAAAAGTTAAGGGTATTAAAGGACCTAATGAAAAAGAAAGTAAAGGAAGGAGACTTAGCAGTACCAGATCTTAAGCTATATTATAAGGCAATTATCAGCACTTTCTGGTACCGGATAAGAAATAGATCACTGCAACAGAGTAGATGTATAGTTTACAGCAACAAATAAATATAATGACTTTGTATTTGACAACTTTAAAGCCCTAAGATTTGGAGATAAAAATTCAGGTAAAAATTGTTGGGAAAACTCGAAAGCAGTATGACAGAAAATGGGCGTAGACTGGTATCTTATTTCATTTGCCAAGATAAGATCAAAATGAATACATGACCTAGATATAAAGAGAGATATTATAAGAAAATTAGAACATGGAATATATTATTTATCAGACTTATGAATAGGTGAACAATTTATGAATAAGCAAGAAATAAAAATCAAAGTTAAGTATAAAATGGATAATTTAAATTACCTTAAATTAAAAAGGTTTTGTACAAATAAAACAAATATCACCAAGATCAGAAGGAAAACAGAAAATTGGGAGGGGTAAATATATAGACAGATCTCTTATCTTAAATACATTAAGAACTTTGTCAAATCTATCAGAATACAAGTCATTCTCCAATTGATAAATGGCCAAAAGATATGAACAAGCAGTTTTCCAATGAAGAAATCAAAACAATTATAGTCACATAAAAATGCTCTAAATCATTATTAATTAGAAAAATTAACAATAAAACAACTTTGAGATGTCATTTTACCCCTACCAGATTGGTTAAAATGATTGAAAGGGAAAGTAACAAATGTTAGAGGAGATGTGGAAAAATTGGGACACATTCCTTATTGATAAAATTGAGAACTGATCAAACCATTTTGGAGAGCAATCTGCAATTTTGAAACTAACTATACTCTTTGACCTAGCAGTACCACTACTAGAAGTGTTTGTGAAGATGACAAGGGATAAAGGAAAAGAACCTGTAATGTTCAGTGGTTTTCTGTGGTGACAAAGAACTGAAAATCACAGGGATGCCCTTTAATTGGGGAATGGCTGAAAAAGTAGTGTATGATTGTGATGGAATATTACTGTGCCATAAAAAATTGGTGATCTCAATGACCTTAGAAAGAACATGGAAAGATTTGCATGAAAAGAGTAAAATGAGAAGAACCAAGAGATTATTATGTATAGTAACAGCAATTAAAAACAATTATGGATACAAGCATTTCCATAACATATTACAATAAAAAAGGAGATTGTACATGAACCTGAGTCTACTATTGATAACTTGGCATTCCTTTCAGATATACCACAAAATTAACATGTACATTTTTTCCTTTTTTTCTTCCCTCCTGCCCACCCATGCCCTAGAGATGGCTACTATTACACACAAATAGATATTTTGTAAAGTTATTCTGTAGCTAATTCTATTTATCATTTGTTTCTCTGTATGCACAGTGTCTTTCTTCATATGCCCTTTATAGTGAATTTGGGTATTATAATAGACAAAAATAACTTACTTGCTCAATGTCTTAATATTGCTGTTACTGTATACAATGTTCTCTTGGTCCTGCTCATTTCTTTATTATTCTGTGCAAGTCTTTCCATATTGTTTTAAGAATGACTTTGAGCAAATAAGTCATTTTGACTATTATAAATGTCCAGATTAACTCTAAAGGACATATGAAGGAAGATGCTATCTGCATCCAGAAGAAGAATTGATAAATAGAAGTATGTACAGAATAATTTTACATATATATATAAAATATAAAATATGGATGTATCTAATGGTAGCAATCTCTAGGGTTAGTGGGGAGAGAAAGATATAAAAGAAATTTACTGGATAACTTTATTTTATATTTAAAAGGAATAGCAAGTTGTACATAATAGATTTGCAATTTCATGTGCAATCACGAATCAGTTTTTTTATTATACTGCTATGGAAGTACTTGTTTTATTCCATAAATTAACAAAAAGCCACAGAGATGGGAGATGGAGTGTTGTGTATGGAACTATAAGACCAGTGTACCTGGATAATAGAATATATGGAGGGGGGGAAGTTAACAAGTCAACAGACATTTATTAAACACCTGCCATATGCCAAGCACGCCGTTAAGTGTTGTGGATATAAACAAAAAAAAAAAAACAAAACAAACCCAAACAAACCAAAAACTCAAGGAAACAAAACTTCTAAGATTCCTTCTGGAAGAATTCTTCAGTCAACATGTATTTCTTAAGTGCTTCCTATCTGCCAGGCACTGTATTAAGCACTCTGGAGGTGAAGAAAGGCCAGATTGTGGTCCCTTCCCTGGAGGAGCTCATGTTGTAATGGCCAAGTCCTGCTCTTATGGAACTCAGAGTCTAATGAGATAAGACAGCATGAAAACAATTGTTTTATATGAAAAATATATATAAATTGGAGATTA
Organism: Bettongia penicillata ogilbyi; assembly: GCA_023548195.1. Classification (NCBI taxonomy): domain Eukaryota; kingdom Metazoa; phylum Chordata; class Mammalia; order Diprotodontia; family Potoroidae; genus Bettongia; species Bettongia penicillata. The sequence continues at coordinate 2,532,501 of JAJHZJ010000610.1, read as the reverse complement.
TTTATACAGTGAAGGCATTAGCGTGAAGATAAATTGGGAAAGATTTTTTGCAGACAGTGAGATTTTAACTGAGTTTAATGTCATGATCTTCTGAGTCAGTTGTTCCTGCCGTTTGGAGTGGGGGAGTCAGGGTAAGGAGTAGAAATCTTCCCTACCCTTTGCTGGAAGGTACAGAGGAAATGTGGAAGAATAAATCTTAGAGAGTTGACTCGCACAATATATCAGCTTGCTTTTATAGACCATGAAGACATCTCCAACTGCCTCTTGGACATTTAGTAAGGAATGTCTCCTAGACTCTTAAATTCAACACATTCAAAACTGAACTCATTTTCTTCCTCTGATCTCCCTCAAAGCCTACCTCTTCTGAACTTGCCTATGGAGGGTGCCACCATCTTCCCAGTTTCCCAGGCTCACAACCTGGGTCTTATACTTGTCTCTTCATTTCCCACCCTCCTCAAATCCAAATAATCCTGTTTTTTCTACCTTCCTAACCTGTCTTGTATAGGCTCTCTTCTCTCCTTCAGGCACTTCATGATCTCATGCCTGGACTATTGCAAGAGCATGCTGGTGGGTCTTTCCACCTCAAATCTCTTACCAGTCCAATCCATTCTCCACTCATTTGTCAAACTGATTTCCTTAAAGCACAAGGTGGATTATGTTATACGCATCCCTTTCCTATCACTCCTATTCCATTGACTCCAGAGACTCCTTACTGCCTCTAGGATCAATCATAAAATTTTCTCCTTGTATTTTTAAATCCCTCTATAACTTGACACTTTCCTACCTTTCTGGTCTTCTTATATTCTCCTCCCACACCTGTCTGCTCACCAGGTACTTTGTGATGTAGTGAAACAGGTTTCCTTGTTCTTCCTGGAACTCTCCCTCCTCATCTCTGCCTCCTAGATTTCTTGGTTTCCTCTAAGTGTCATCTGAAGTTCCATTTTCTGAATAAAATCATTCTCCTTACTAAGGCCAATCTCTCTGTATGTACTCCCATCCTTCCTATCCTGTTTTCTCCAGAAGATTACCCCCTCTCATCCCCTTTCTCTCTAATATTCAATCTTCTGTGTCTTCCTTATCCTTAAAAATCTCCTAATATCTTTCCTTGTCTTCGTGGATCAATTCCTTGAGAGTCCATGCTCAGTGCTTTCAGTTCTTCTGTTCGTTAATTCAGGTCTTGATGAAGAACTTGCAGCCTTGAGGTCATATATGGCCTTCTAGTTCCTTGGGTGAGGTCTTTTGATTGAGTCTAAGTTTTACAGAACAAATCCTTTTATTAAGGGCATTTGCTCTGTGAAGTTTGGGTATAGTTAAAGGGCTACATTTGAGGACCTGTAGGCCCCAGGTTTCCCACCCCTTTACTTAGTGCGTTTTCTTTTCTCTTGTCTCCAATTTATCCTGTAAATATCTTTTTTTTTTTTTTTTGGTATTTGGTTGTTGGCATGTTGTCTCCTTCATTAGACTGTGAGCTCCACAAAAGTGGACTGTCTTTTTTTGCCTTTCTTTGCATCATTAGCACTTTGCACAGTGTTTAATAAATACTTATCTAACTCAATCAGAAGTTCTCTATGCCCAATCACCTTGATAAGGAACTGCCCTATTCTACTCCTTTAATATTATTTTCCCAGGAAAGTGCTTGTTTTCTTTAATAAATTGAACGAGTATGATTTGGGGTACATCAATCCATATTCCCAACTGTGGACTGTCTGGTGAGTAGGAGAGTATCCAGTAGTTCATTCGATCCAATTCTTTATTGTCTCTCCCAGTGCCATGCTCTGAGTCTCAGCAATGTCTTTGACACAGAGTTCTTAGTTACTTCCAAATTTAGCAATTTTTTTTTGGTGAGAGCCAAGACTTTTGGACAATCTATTCTAGACTATTAAGGTATTTTTAGTAGCTATCTTTCCTAATACTTTGATATAGTCCATGACATGGATAATTGAGCGATAATTACCACTATGCTGTTTGGTTTTTTAATACTACAAACTTGAGGCTTGTGATTTTGAAAGTATAGAGAATTGCTAATATTGAAAAGGCAAGAATGTTCTGGGGTTGTGAAGAGAGCTTCAGGGAAGGGAGAACAGCTAGAAAATTATTGTAATAGTCTAGGTGTGAGGTGATAAGAGCCTGTATAGATACCATGAAATCATCTGCATGGAGATGATAGTTGAGTTTCTGATAGCTGATGAGATCACTAAGCAAAATTAGAAGTAAAAGAGAAGAAAGTTCAGGACAGAGCTTTGCGGGACACTCATAGTTACTGGGCATCATCTGGATGAAGATCCAGCAAAAGAGAAGGAGAAGTCATAGTCTCTCAGGTAGAAAGGGAACCAGGAGAGAGCTGTGTTACAGTGTCAAATGCTACAGAGAGAGCAAGAAGTCATCCTTCTATATCCAAAAAGTGACACAATCCCCAGAAATAGGTGAAATCTAAGGCACTCTCTTCTTGTGATTTGCATGATCACTAGGCAACCTTGGTGGCCTATTCAGTTCAACTCTATTCAATTTCATAAACCAGTCCTGATCTTGATGACATTGTTTATCAATACTCAAGGTTTTCTCTTTCCTTCCTCAACCCTTTTACTACCTGGATTGTAATCTCTCTCTTCCCCAGCTCCTACTCTTGTACTGGGAGCCTTCATCATACATATTGATGCTCCCTAAAACACCCTAACCTCCCTGTTCTAGACTCTACTTAGTTCCCATGACTTACAGGAGATGGTCATTCCCTTGATCTTGCTGTCATCCGTAAGTGTTATACTGTCATATTCATGAACACTGAAATTACTTTATTTGCTGTGACCTGTAGCCCTCAGTGCTTTCCTTAGCCATCACGCCTATACTTGCTACACTCCTAAATTAGCTACACTCTCCTCCCTTCCCCATCTCAACCCCTGAGTAAAGTCAGCTCAACCCAACATTATCCTCTATAATGAAAGCCTTTCCTCTTGTCTTTCCACCAATCATAACTTGCAGAACGCCAAACTTGGATTATGCCCTACCTTCCTTCCTCCTGTGCTGAATGGAGAGGAAGAAAATCATGAAATCATGTTGACTTGGCCCACTATACATTGTCAACTGGGTCTCGAAGCAAGGCCTTCTTTTTATACCTCTCTAATCATTCGCTGTCACTCACCACAACATCTATTGTAAATCTTTTCATCTTTCCTCAAGTCTCACATAGTACCCCTTTCCCCCTAGACTCTCACCTAAAGATCTCTCTCTCTCTCTCTGTCTCTGTCTCTCTCTCTCACTCTCTGCCTTCCTCTCTCTCTCCCTCTCCCTCCTCTCCCCCTCCCCCCTGTCCTTCCCTCCCTCTCTGTTTCTCTCTCTCTTTACCTTCCTCCCTCCCTTCTCCTACTGCTCTCACATCACTCCAATATCTTTGTCTACTATGACCTTTACTCACATGTTAAAAGAAAAGATGACCCTTTACTTTATCAAGACCAATCCCTCTACATGCATCCTTGATCCCATTCCATCCTGTCTGCTCAAGAAGATTGCCCCCTCTATCATTTAAATTTCTTGGGTGAAGTTAGTCACTCACAATGAAGGTGAAAAGCTCAGATAGCAAATTTAAAAATGTCTTTTAAAGATTAATATTAGACAATGGAATGAGGTAAAACAAAGATTATAAATGAGGTAGAGAAAATTAGTATTGCTATACAGTGAAATAATTTACCTCAAAATCCAGGTGAGTCAGGACTCATAATGAAACCTGCTACCCACCTCCTGACAGAGAGAAAATGAACTTAGGTATACATTGAGGCACATGTTTTTGGATATGGTCACTGCAGCAGTTTGTTTTGCTTGACTAACAAGGGTTTTCTTTTTTTTTTTCTTTTCTCAATGGGGGATGGAGGTGGGAGGGAGAGAAAGGAAACTTTTTTTAAATTGAAAACAATAATTTGAAACATCTAAGCAATTTCTCAATCTATGGGTAGCATTTTGAAATTTTGCTGTTGCTCTGCTTTGATTTCAATTAGCTTGTATGCTATTCTTTTACTGGCTATTAACAGAACTCTCTGTCAGATAGCAAGAAAATGCCCTAAGGTTCCCATGGAGAAGTCAGTGTGTTTATGCCTAGAATAAATCATATAGCTGACAGTTGTTAAGAGAACAGAATTTTTATGTCCTTTAAAATCTCACAGAACCTTCATAGAATCACAATAACTCAGAAGAAATTTCTGAGCCCCTCAAAGTCCATCTTATACCTGAATAGGAATCCCTCTTTTACCATACCCAAATGGTCATTAAGCCTTTGTTTGAAAACTTCATTTTAGGCCAAAACTACTATCACCCACTCTACTTAGAGATAAATTGTTAGGTAAAAACCTCCTCTCTCTTTGTGGCATCTGCTCATTATCCCTAATTCTGCCCTCTTGGGCCAATCAGAATAAGTCTAATCAATCTTCCCCAGCCCTTCAGAATCTTGAAGACAGCTGTCACCTTCGAAGTCATTTGCTCTCCAAACCTGCTTCCTTCAAATTATACAAATATGTCAGGATCTTGATGCCCTTCAGCACCCTACTACCTTCTTCTGGCAGTTCTTAAGTTAATGAGTCAAAGTATTCCCTAAAATGTGATGTCTTTGTAATGCACTGTTAGGATAGTTAGCTCATTTTAAGTCCACGGAGCAGTATGATGGCCTGTAAGGTCCATCTGGTTCATTCCTGTTTGTCTTTAGGAATCTTATTTTAGATGAAATAACTTGACTTCAGTTACATTTGCCTTGAGTTTTCTAGTTAGGAAAATTCCTACCACCTGGGTGTAGGCTGGGCTCTCCGCCTAACCTTATATAACATGGACTAGTAGTTCCCAGAATTGAATAAGAGGAAGAGATAGGGATAGACACTACAACTGTGATTTAATTGGCATAGGAAACTTCCAGGTGAGGAATCTTATAATGCAGATCAGCCCCTTCTCTGCCTTAGGGAGGCTAGAGCAGTAAGAGAGTGCTAAATCCACACAGTCAGTATGTGTCAGACTTAGGATTAACCCAGATCTTCTTGACTTTGAGGGTAACTGTCAATTCATGTCTACCACCTGGTTCATTGGAGGACGTATTGGCAGAATGAATAATAAAAGAAATCTTGGAAATTACCCAACTAGGAAATGATTTGGAGGCAGTGATGAATCCAGATGTGCTAGGTACTTAAATTTGATTGGGGAAAACAACCCATAACAGGTAGTAGAAAAGAGGAGGGAGGAGGTGCCTGAATGGTAGAGAAAGTTGGGAGAGTCAAGAGAGGAGCCTCATTTCATCCCAAATAGAATCTGACCTAACAGAGTGCTGGCATTTGGCTTACCCCTAACGTGACTGGCTTGGCTATTTTCCTTCTCTGGAATCCAGAGACTTAAATAGTTAGCCACAGCACTGAAAGCCTACGTGATCTGCCCAGGGTCGTGCCTCTGGGAGACGTTAGAGATGGTGCTTGAACCCATGTCTTCTGCTCTGAGGCTGACTCTCTAGCCTTTAAAAATTTTGAAAAATACAAGATGAGCTACCAGAAATGCCAAATACATGGTATGAACACAGGATTCATAGCAGAGAGTGTTTATCGTGGGGAGTCTGTTGTACTCAGGAGGGACTTTGTGGAAAAGGACCATTGCCTCAACTTTCTCACTTCCCACTTGCTTTTTATCCCATTGAAATTAGACCTCTGTATTCTTCTACCTCTGAGATCATTTCTTTATTGCTTAATTTAATATACTTTTTTTAGTTCTTATCTTTCTTGACTTCTCAATGGATCCATTGATACTTTTGGTCACCCCTTCCATCTGCATAATCTTATTTCATTAGGTTTTCGTGCCATGACTGTGGTGATTTTCTTCTTTCTTACCTGTCTGACTCATCCTTAGTTTTCTTTGCAGAACCATCATCCATGTCCAGCCCACTCTATGTAGATATGCCCTAGAACTCTGTCCTAGACCCTCTACTCCTCTTGTATACACCCTCTCAGGGATACACACAACTCCAAGGGATTCATTGATCATCTCTACGTAGATAATCCACATTTGTGTGAGTGCCAGTCCTGAATCTGTCTCTACCTGGATTTTCAATAGGGATAGCAGATTCTCAGCATGTCCATACTGGAACTTATCTTTTTACTTCCTTCCTTCCTCCTCCTTCCCCCCATTTCTGATATGGGCATCATTTTTTTTTGAGTGGTTTTGTGGTTTTTCCTAACCTGAGAGTCATACTTTACCCTTTAATCCCATTCATCTCCCATACTCAGTCAGTTGCCAAGTCTTATTTTAGCATTTCATCATCTCTTGCATCATCCCCTTGTTTCTACTTATACCAACCTTCCTTGTTCAGGGTCTGATCTCTTCTTGCCTGGATGACTGCAATCGCCTAATAATTTATTCTCCTTGCATCGCACCTTTCCCCTCCATCATTTGCATTGCTGCCAAATTGACATTCCTGAAGCAAAGGCCTGACCATATCTCCTGATCGAGAAATTTCCGGGGCTCCTTATGACCCCTCTGATAGAATACAAAATCATCTTTGTGATATTTAAAGCCCTTTACAATCAAGTGTCAGCATTTCTTTCTAGGGCAGTTCCATGTGTGGGGCTATCTCCTTTGCCGTTCCTCCACCTCTCTAACTTATAGGTTCTCACACTGCAGTCTGCCCTTGCTTCACTGACTTCCGCTTCATTGTGGAAATGAGATGTTTCCTTCAAAGCTTAGCTCAGTTGAAATTCTGAAGCCTTTCCAGATCACAGCAGTTGCTAGTTTGACCCCCAAGAAATCACTTGGTATCTCACTTCTAACCTGGCTCAGCTCCTGGCTTTCTGGACTTTTGCCTCCTCCATGCCAGCTGCTTTTTTCACATGGGTCATGCCTCTACCCTAATTTTTCTCCAAAGCCTCCATTTGAGGAAGTGTTCATGATAGACCATGCTCACTTCTAACTCAACTTAGCTCCTTACTCTGGACTTTTCCTTCTTGCCTTCATGGATCTCTCACCACTTTTAATGTTGTTGTTTTCTCTCATTAGAATGTTAATGCCCTGAGGGAAGGGGCGTTCTTTCTGTTTGCTTGTATTTGTATTTCCAGACATAAGTGCTTAATAAATGCTTTCATCTAATCTATTTTGTCTATGCTTATATAAAAGTATACTTGTAAATACTTTTATTTATAGAGACATAAACACAGATATGCGTAGATATATCTATAACTTAAGTATATCTCTGTACCATAGATGTCATATACATAACATAAATATAGCTATAATATCTGTATAAAACATAGTTATTCACATCTGTATCTTTCTAGATAGATATATCTTTCTAGAGCTATAATAAATACATATTTAGATGTATGCACATCTATGTCTCTCTTTGTATAGATGTCTATATAGATACGTATAAATGTATATAGATATATAAATATGTATGTAGGTATTATATAATATCTTTAAGTTATAGATATATCTGTATAGATGTCTTAATATAGGTATCTTTATAGTATAGCTAATCTATACATTGTATGTATTATAGATATATTTATCTTCATATAAAATGACTTATAGAAGTTGTTTCCCTTGATGGAATGTGAGTTCCTTGAATAAAACAGGGGACTGTTTTATTTTTGTCCTCATATTACTGACACCTAGCCCAGTGTCTGGTCTAATAGTAGGCACTTAATAAATTCTTGGTGATTGATTGATATGCAGAGTTCCCTTTAAGGGTTACCTCCTTCATGAGGACTTTCATGCTCTCTCTTGTTGTTAGGCATACCCCTTCTTCCCTGCCCCGACAGCTTTGTAATTACTTTGTAATATCATCATCATAATTAGTAATAATACAGCTAACATTTATGTAGCACCTACTATGTGCTAGATACTGTGCTGAGTGCTTATAAATATCACATCATTTGATCCTCACAACAACCCTGTGAAATAGATGTTGTATTATCCCTGTTTTGCTGTTGAGTAAACTGAGGCAAAAAGAGGATAAGTGATTTGGGTAAGGTCATGAAACTAGTAAATATCTAAGGCTGAATTGACTCCAGCTGCTTCAAGTGGGGAATATTTGGTTGAATAGACAAGAAAGGGGGCAGAATAATCAATAATTCGCTTGTGAGAATGCCCAAAATGTATTCAAGGGATGGTGACTCAACTGGCCTGGTTTGGATTGATTTGTAGATGGAGAGAGACTGCAAGAGTAGTTGGAAGCCATTTGTGTGAGAAGTCAGATGCCTGGTTTAGTAGGTTGGTATCGGATCCTGTTGGCACTGGGGAGTCCTGATAATTTTTTGGTGAGGGAATGACATGATGTGGTTGGCATGATGTTGGATGTATCGTGATTGTCAGTGACTTAGTTTTTCTTCTTTCTTTTGATTTGATCATCTCAATCATGCTACTTTTTCATTGTTTTTTTTTTCAAATACATGGTTTTTCAAAGATGGTTTCAAAAATAGTTATCTTTCTTGTAACATTTAGTCAGATAAATGCCACATTTAACTTTGGAGAAAGTTCATTAAAAAGCTGTAAACTTCATCTTTCAACTGTAGAGGGTATAAAACATATTTCACTCTGAAGTTAACTGTCAAGTATTTATTTAGCTGCAAAAAGTAGGTTTATTGCACTTGAATCAGAAAAACTAAATGCTATCTTGATTTTGAAGAATTTATCTGGAAGTTTGATAATAAAACACAGAATCATGCCCTAGCTTAGCTGCTATGGAACCCAGTTTTAAAATTTGAATTATGTTAGGACATATTTTTCTGTGGAATGTTCAAAACCTATATTGAGCTTCAAGAATTCAGTCCAGTATTTATTACAGTATTTATTAGGTAACTACTGTGTGCAAGTAGTATGTAAATATGGAGATGAATAAAATTGCATGTTGCAAATTCAGGAAACAAGGACAAAAAATAAAACTACCTCAGGCCTCAAGGAGCATACAATCTACTGGGTCACAAACTACAGGAAGTATTGAAGTGAATTTTGCACATGGTACTGGAGTTGATATAGGTGCCCTCAAGAAAGAGTTTTGTTGCTTTGGTTTGCCAGGAAAATGATCCAAGTTTGTTAAAACTGAGTAAATTGTTTATGCCACAGAAAGAATGATTCTCCTTTCAACCTTTAAAATTCTTCTCTTCTCTTCCTCCCATTCCCACATTTATAAGTTTTAAGGTAATTGTAAGTGCTTTTATTCTTTTTTTAAGCTCATGATTTAAGCTAATGCTGCAAGGATCAAATTCCTGCCCCCAAACTAGATCAATTTGACTTTACTTTTGGTTCAGGAGCCATTTCCCTCCCCCTCTTTTTTCCTCCCCCATCCCATAATCAGAGACGACTTGTTTTGAACCAGCATAGAAAACCATTTGAGTTTTCATTTCATATTTTTTGATAAAGTCTGCACTTGGCACTCATAAGAAACACATGTACGTGTAAGACAATGAACTAAATCCTAATGGTGCTTGAGTTGCGGAAATACCTTTCCCTCTTTTGCAGGGGATCTTCTATGTTACTAAAATAGTAATGTCATACTCTTGCAGTAATGTGGGGTATCTTTTACACTGACCTTGTAAGCTCTGCTCTCAGTTTATGGCTAAGCAAGAAAGGTGTTATGGTTAATAAGGAGATTTAAGGGGTTGCTAGTTGGCAAATTTGTTTGTAATTGTGAAAACTCACATTGCATTTAATAGTTGAAAATGGTTTCTTGTTTGATATTACGAAACATTTACTTTAACACCACCTTACAGAGATTTCAATGAAAACTGCTTATTAGTAGGTCCTATTTTCAGCCCCCTCCTCTTAAAAAAAATTCTTTTCATTTAGTAATTCTAGGAAAAAAGAAAAAAAGTTTAGGAGATTTGAGACCTAGATTAGTATTTTAAAGGTTTCAACTTGAAATAGACATGTTAATAATGTTCACTTCTGTGTTGCTTTTTAAAAAACAAAAACTTTGGAAATTAATTTGTATTGTATTTCAGAAAACTTCCATATGTATTAATCCCATTTTTGATTGAATTGATCTCTAATGACTGCCTAGGACAGTCTGACTTTTAACTCTAAATGTAGGAGTTACTATTTACTAGGGGGTAGGATGTGTTTATGCAGAATACAACTTTCTTAATGGTATATACATATGAATTGCTTTGAGAGCTTTCATTTTAATCTAATTTGCAAAGTCCCCAAATTGACCCAATTACCCATTTTATGAGTAGCATAACTATTGAGTAAATTTTGTTCATCTCCATATTTACATACTTTAAATAGACCAGTGTAAACAATCTCTTATCTGCCATATGTTAAATTGCTTTGGTAAAATAAGGATACAACTGTCTAATCAACAAAGATGGCATTGAATTACACTGTTTTGAGGAGAAAAAAAACGGCCCTAAGTGAGCTAAATGCCTGTTAATCTGGTTCTTTAAATATCATAAACAAAAGTATCAGAATGTGTTTCCAAGGACAAAGGAGGCGTTTTCAAGAATATGATTGGTTGCTGCCTCGTCCTGTCCCATAGTCATCCTTAATTGGCTTTGGGTAGAGCTAGATTCACATAAACAGATGACATTTATTACGTTTTTAGTAGTTTCTTCGAACTGGGAACAGAAACTCCCCGGAGTAACTGCCGATTTCATTTCACATATGGTCTACTAGAGGGTGTAGTTCTATGAAGAAAAGACATGAGCTTGTATGCAAGAAGGGTCACCCTGCCTGCAATAACTCCAATAGTTCTGCAGAAAAGGGTAGGGTACAAATATTCTCCTCTCTCTCTCCCCCAACCCCTTTCTGTAAATGTCTGGGAAACTTTCATTTTAGATTCTGAGAGAATATTTGCTGAGTTCACTGAAAGTATTACTTGACTTGAACTGAAAAAAATAATTTGTCAGAATGGAGGTATTGTAGAAGTTGGCCACATGTGGAAATAGCTGTATCCATTTTAGATGACTGGGTAGCATTTTAGGCAATGTGTAAGAAATCTTTTTTCTTGTACCATACGTATTTACCCTTAATTCTTTTTGCTTTCATTTTAATTGCCAATCCACACTTACTATAGTGTTTTAGGTTGCTTTAGAAGGAACAGTTTGTTTCCCTGTACTTCATAACATTTTTCTTCTTTATTGCTGAAAGAAAATATGTATTTGTTTTCCTGTTCAATATACATTTTCCAGTTTATAATCCTCATTTCTATCTATTTTTATTGATTTTTATTTTAAATCTATGTGAATGTTATAATTCCAGTATTAAAAAATACATATTTTGTCAAATAGTTTGCCATAAAGCCTTAGCTTTCTGTCATTTACAACATTACATTTTATATTTTAATGTTAACACTGTACATATTAGCATGTAAGTTAGAATAATAACTAATACATAATCTGAATATATTCTTCTAAATGTTTAAGAGTGGTGATAATGCATAACTGAGTTCCTTGTTGGTCAATTGAAAATTGAATTCATTATGGCCATTTAAACACTGTACTCACTATTGTAGCTTCTGTATTTCATTTAAACTTGAATATTCTAGCTACCTTTTTAATTTGATTATTCTCCGGGTGTCTCTCCTCCATTGAGGTATATAACATATAGTTTTCATTCTAAATTGCTTATTCCTAAGGCCATTTCTTGTTCTGTAAGTTATTAATTAAATTGCTTATTGAAAATTATTATGCAGGTTTTCTCTCCCACTCAGAAAGCTAAAGCTCCAGATCTTTGCTGCACTTAACCTTTCTATGTCTCTATTTTCTTACATGCAAAATGAGGGAGTTGCTCTAACCCCTTTCACCTCTAAACTTATATAAATTTGAATATATTTTCTTTTAGAATCATGCAAATTTAAAATAATACCTGTTTTGTTCATTCCTTGTTTTAAAGTATGATTGGAAAACATTAATAAAAGGTGCTATCATTTTCAAGGACTTTTTTAAAAAAGCAGTTTACAGGAAACAGGAGCAAAACTTGAATAAAAAATCAATTCAAGAGTTGAAAGATAATCAGAAGAAACAATTCTTTGGAAATGTTTGTATTTGCTGAGGGAAATCTGAGGTTTCAATTGACAACTTTTTGAATTTTTCTCAGTTTTTGTAATGGTTCCTTAAAGTTTTCCATAATAGGTTAATAACTGAATAAGAACCAACCCTATGACTTTCTTTTTCAATATACAAAACATAATAAAATTATGTATAAACATTAGCATGTTGCATATGAAACTACTCCTGGCCAGCTTCCATGATGTTATAACCCTCATAGGGCTTATATGTCTCTTCAACTATTCTGCCAAGGTTGATGCCATTTACTTTAGGGGTTGGAGGTTTTTTTTCTTACTGTTTCTTTCACACATTGGATTATATCTTATTAGGTGAGAAAATGATTCTATGGACAGACATGTCAGGAACTGACATAACTATTTATTGAAACCAGCCTCACAAAGGAGTACCTCAAATTACTACATATTATGTGTTTTTTTATGCACAAAGTTGCATTTCCTTCAAGAAGGAACAGGCTAATCTCACAGCTCAGTGAATGGCTACTTTATTTACCTTAAGCAGATCAGTGCTGGTTATAAGGGAGGTTTAGCTGTAGGCATCCAGTTTCTTGACAGTGTGAGTACAGTACATCTGCAGAAGTATCTGGCATCAGTCGAAAGTCACTTCCATGTCTGTTAGTGTCTGATCTATCAGGATTTACAGCTTTTGCTTCACTTTTATTATTGTGTTTCTCTAGTGCTTTGCCTAGTGCCTGGCAGTAAGTAGTAAATGTTTAATAAGTGTTTGTTGATCAGTTGGTTCATTAAAGCTGTTTTATAATTTGTTCCCTTGTAAAAACTTGAATTTATAGTGTTTCTCTTTCAGTGATGAGCTTTGCTCTTTGATAATCATAAGATAATTAGGTAGATGTCTTAGAGGTACCTAGGGATGGGGGAAAAGGGAGGAAACTTTCTGTCACTAACTTCATCAGTCACATGTAGTTTTCTTGATTTTGAAAACCTGAGTTCTAAAATTTTCTTTTACAAATTAAATTTTCTTTTTTCAATTAATCTTTTATTTTCTCTTCCTTCCACTTTTCCACATTTCCATTTTTTTTTTTTTGTGGAGGGGAAAGAAACCTTTATAAGGAAGATGTAAGCAAAACTAATCCCTACCTTAGCTGTGTCCAAAAATGAATGTGTCATCCTGTATATTGAATCAGTCTAAAATCTTTCAGGCTCTGGGTAGTGTTCTTCAGGATTTCATCATGGTCCTCCAGAATCAGGGTGTTCTATTACATTGAACACATTCTTAAGTGGATTAGAGTTCATTTTTATAGCATTATTATTTTCTTCAGTATTTTTTGGGTCTCCTTTAGCAAGCTATTGACTCTTTTTTCATGATTTTCTTACATCACTCTGATTTCTTTTCCCAGTTTTTCTTCTATGTCTCCTACTTGATTTTCAGACTCCTTTTTGAGCTCTTCTACGACCTGCAACCTATTCGTATTTTCTTGGCGGCTTTGGATGTAAGAGCTTTGACTCAGTTGTCTTCTGGTTGTATGTTTCGATCTTGTTTTCACCAAAGTAAGATTCTAGAGTCCGAGTTCTTTTATGATGTTTATTCATCTTCCCAGCCAAATACTTGACTTTGTAATTCTTTGCCAAGATAGGACTCTGCTTTCAGTGGGGGTGTGGAGGGGTGTCGTGTCCCAGGCTTCAAGGGTTTTGTATCAGCTGCTGGATTCCCACACAGTCTGTGGGCCCAGAGCTCCGGAAGCAGCCTCTGCTGCTGCCACCCTCATTGTCCTGGGACTGGGGCTACACCGGCCGGACAGGGAGCTCCTCTTTTACCCAGGTTCCACAGAGCTTTTCCATTGGCCTTTTTGGCATTTGTGGGGTGAGCTGCCAGTGATTCCGTCTCCTGAGGCCTGCCCTGGCCCTGTCTGTGCCGTTATGGCCTACTCTGGAGTGCACTGCACACCCCGCCTGGTGCAAAAGACCCTTTCTGTGGACTTTCCTGGTTGTCTTGAGCTGGGGGATTTGTTTAACTGTTATTCTGTGGGTTTTGTAACTCTAGAATTTGCATAGGGTCATTTTTTACAGGTATTTGGAGGGCTTTGAGGGAGAGCTCAGGGAAGGTCCAGCTTTCTACTCCACCATCCTGACTCCTCCCCCTTTTATAGTGTCATTAGTATTATAATTGTGTGATTTTTTTTCTCTGGGTTCTGTTCACTGAATCAGTTCATATATCTTGTCAAGTTTCTAAGAAACCATCTCTTTTGTCATTTCTATGGCACCGTACATCTGTATATTAAAATTTCTTCACTCATTCCCCAATCGATGAACACCCTCTTATTTTCCAGTTTTTTACTATCTTTGAAAGAGTTGCTAAAAATATTTCTGCATGCATAGGAACTTGTCAAAGCTCTTTGATTTCTTTTGGGGTATACACCTAGTTCTACATTGCTTTCCAGACTCATCGGACCAATTCACAGCTCTACAGACAAAGTATTAAATGTTTCCATCTTCTCACAGTGCCTCCACTCATTTTCCTTCTTGTCAACTTTGTCAGTCTAATCAGTGTGAGGCGGAACTGCAGAATTGCATTAATTTAGATTTACCTACTTATTGGTGATTTGGAGCACTTTTTCTTTTTTTCCTGATCCCTGCTTTAAGGAGCTCAAATTCTTTTTTCCCTTCACTTAATAATATTTTATTTTTTCCCAGTTACATATATAGTTTTCAGCATTCACTTTTATAAGATTTTGAGTTCCAAATTTTTTTCTTCCTCCCTTTCTCTTGTCTTCTCCCCCAGACAACAAACAATCTGATATAGGCTATACTTTTACAATCATATTAAACACATTTCTATATTAGTCATGTTGTGCAAGAAGAATCAGAACAAACAGGAACAAGAATGAGAAAAAAGACAACAAGAAAAGAGAAAATAATAAGCTTCAATCTGCATTCAAACTGCGTAGTTCTTTCTCTAGCTGTGGATAGCATTTAACATCATGAGTCTTTTGGAATTGTCTTAGAACATTGTATCGCTGAGAAGAGCTGTCTATCAAAATTGATTATCACACAGTGTTGCTGTTACAATATTGCTGTATGTTCTCCTGGTTCTTCTCACTTTACTCAGCATTGGTTCATGTAGGTCTTTATAGATTTTTCTGAAGTCCATCTGCTCATCATTTCTTATAGCACAATAGTATTCCATTACATTCATATACCACAGATTGTTCAGCCATTCCCAAGTGATGGGTATCCCCTCAATTTCCAATTCTTTACCACAACAAAAAGAACTGCTATAAATATTTTTGTACATGTGGATCCTTTTCCATTTTTTATGATCTCTTTGTGATACAAGCCTAGTAGTGGTATTGCTGGATCAAAGGGTATGCACGGTTTTACAGCCCTTTGGGCGTAGTCCAAATTGTTGAGCATTTTTTCACATGGCTGTAGACAGTTTGGATTTCTTTTCTTCTGCTTGTTCATATCCTATGACTTTATACGTTGTGAATGAGTTCTGTAACTCTTAAGATAATGAGACAGCATGACATGGTGGTGGAAAGAACACCTGAAGTTAGAGGATATTGGTTTAAATCCCCATCCTCATGCAATCTGTCTGATTAGCTTGGGCAAGTTACTTACCTTAACCAGTCCTCAGTTTCCTTGTCTCTAAAACAATGGAGTTAGACTTCATGACCTCTGAGTTTCTGTTTAGCTCTAGATTCATGATCCTATAATCCCACAACATCCATTAGTGATTTTTTTCATTCCAATAACCCATTCTTTTGAAATAATCTACCTCTCCATCCCCCCTCTTCCCAACCTTCCTGATTTCTCAGCTGTCTTTCTATGAAGTGGCTAATTGGTTTGATCTTTTTAAGTGAGAAAAGTGAAGTTCAGGGAAGTATTTTGCTTAAGATAATACACAAAAATAAGAGTAAAGTCAAAAAACAGAATTTAGGCCTCTTGACCCTTGTTTCTGTTTCCATTAAATACATAGTGACTCCTGAAATTATGCTAATTGAACTCCATGTATTATCTTCTGGCTCTTATGTAAGCAAAATCTACTGCATATTTTCTTCTGAGCTTTAAAATGTAGAACATGTAGTCCTTATTCAGTTTTACATGGTAACTTATTTTTCCTCCCAAATAGTCCTGTGTATTTCTAGTTGACCTGTGGTCTCTAGATTAACTCATTAAGGGAGTTGGGGGAAGGGGAACAAACTTCCAGTCACTGTGCTATGTGCTTTATAAATATTATTTTATATAGACTAAGGAAATGTTTGAAGGCTCAGATAAAATTGTAGAAGAACTCTGTAATCAAAATTTTTGAACAATTTATGCAGAATGTGAGCATATTTACCTTCTTTTGTAGAAAGGCTGTTATAGAAGATTTAGTTTTAACTCTCAGTTCTTTCCATTTGCACAGTAAATTCTATTAGCCCACATTCAACTAGCCAGTAATATGATATCTGAAGTATGGTACTGGTGCTGCTGGTGGTGGTGGTGGTGATGGTGGTGGTGGTGGTGGTGGTGGTGGTGGTGGTAGTGGTGCTGCTGGTGGTGGTGGTGGTGATGGTGGTGGTGGTGGTGTTGGTGATGGTGGTAGTGGTGGTGGTGGTGGTGATGGTGGTGGTGGTGGTGGTGATGGTGGTGGTAGTGGTGCTGCTGGTGGTGGTGATGATGGTGGTGATGGTGATGATGGTGGTGATGGTGGTGGTGGTGGTGTTGGTGATGGTGGTAGTGGTGGTGGTGGTGGTGATGGTGGTGGTGGTGGTGGTGATGGTGGTGGTAGTGGTGCTGCTGGTGGTGGTGGTGCTGCTGGTGGTGGTGATGATGGTGGTGATGGTGATGATGGTGGTGATGGTGGTGGTGGTGGTGGTAGCAGCTAACATTTATATAGCTTTTGTTGTATACCAAGTTAAGCTCTTTATGATCATTACCTCATTTGATCCTCATAACAACCCTGGGAGGTAGGAGATATTATGACCATCATTTCTACATATGAGAAAAGTGAGGCAAACAGGTTAATTGACTTATCCAGAGTCCTACAACTAGTTAGTGTCTGAACTCTGGTTACCCTGATTTCAGTTCTAGTGCTTTATCCACTGAGCCAATAATAATTGATGTTGATAAAGATATGAAAAAATTTCAAGATATTTGTGTATCTTTGGAATTATCAGAGAAAGAGGAAATGATGTTCACAAGTTTTCTTTAAACTAGATTGTGATGTTAGGAATACTTTTCTTATATTCTAGTCTTTTGAAAATTGCTAGTCCATGTAATAGATAGACACTGTTAATTATAATGACCTATTTCCCTGTCCACGTCAAATGTTAAAGTTTATTGTGTGGAATAAATTTGGCAATGTTTAGTAGATAAAGTGCTTAGATTCTATCTCTATTACTGACCATTTGACTGCGGCTAAGTCACTTAACTGAGCATTAGGAAACTCCCTAATAGAATCATAGATATTTCAAGTTGAAAAGGACCTTTCAGATCAACAAATCTTATTTCTTTAGTAATATGAATAAAAAGGAGGCCTGGAGAGGTGTGATTTATGGAGAAGTAATATTGGCTAACATTTATCCATTCACATTCCCTACACCACCCTCTTGGCCATAAACTGCATATATAATATACATCGACCGTATCTTTGATATTGTCCACATAATGCTACAATTATTTTTATTTGAGTAATTCCTTCTAGACCATATTGATAGAACATTTGTGGTCTTGTCCTTATTAGTATTATTCTCCAGTTTAGGGGTTCTTAACCTTTTTTCTATCACATACTCCTCTGATGAAACGTATTTCTGAATCAAAATGGAAGGGAATGCTAAATTTCAGTCAGATGTTAGTGTAAATAATGATGTATCCCTCTCCCTTGCCCCTTTCGAGTTTATAGAACCTCTGAAATCTGTCCACAGAGCCTTTGGTAGTCCATGGACCCAAGTTAGGAACCATAATTCTAATGCTACTTATTTATGAAATGAACTTCATTATACTAATCTGCTTAACAGAGAACATTCAAGGAGTGACAGATTATAGTCAAGGCAAGACAACAAGCATTTATTGAGCACTCAATATGTGCCAAACACTATACTAAGTGCTAGGGATACAAATATGAACAAAAAAGAAAGCCAATCCCTGTCCTCAAGAAGTTTACATTCTAATGGAGAAAACAGCACATGAAAGGAAGCTAAAAAGCAGGGAGGATGTCATATAGGAAGAGGAGCTACCTTTGGGGATGGGGAGGGAAGACCATGCTGTTGAAATGTGGGGAGTCATGAGCAGAGGCAAAAGGCAAATGAAGGATGGCTGGCCTCATTCCCTTCCCAAATTAGAGGCCCTTGGGAGAACTCACCAGTGAGAGAAGGGGTTAGGTTTAAATGTTCTAAGGTGAGAAGGCCTCAGATATTAAGGGATGGTGTGTACCCCAAGCACATGAAGACTTCAGTGGAATGGGTGGATGAGAACAATTTATTCCAATGATGATGGAGGTGCCTAAAGCAGGTCCTGTGGAGCACTTAGAGTTTGCTCACTCATTGAAGATACTAAGGTCATCTACTGCGTCCCAAACCAGGGCAGCTCTGCCTCACTTAAATCTAATTCACATGCAAATCAAGACATTGTGCCATGATATCACTGTTCCTCTTCAAAAGTGGACAAGTAATTGTCAACGTTGGATCCCTAGTCGATATTACGATTATCTTTTGATAAATATCTTTTGGGAAGATACTTTTTTGGTGTACTACAGTATAGAGGAGATTTCATTAATATGGATGTTCTCTTCAAAGATGCAGCCTACAACCCCTTCATGTGACAACAGCTGGCTTTGTGTGACTCTTGTTTGTGCCCCCCATAAATTTGTTTTTAGCGTAGACCAATACTTCATTGGATTTATGACCTTATCAATGTGGGTATTCCTTCCAGTGACACAGTTTGTAAACCAGCTATGCCTACCCATCCATCTTTTCCTATAAGTTTTCCACAAAGGATCTGCTCTTTACACTGGAGACCTTCCTTCAGTTTTCTTTATGTTGCATGGATACTGCTCGGTATGTAATTGATACTTATATTTTTCCTGTCATTTCTTTGACAACATACTTTATGTTAATTCATCTGCCAAATTTCTTGTTTGCCTGCATAAGCCCATCATATCTGTCAGTTTTGTGTGTGTGTATGTGTGTATGTGTGTGTTTTCCCCTGTGATCTCTAGTTTTAGTTCTTCAGAGATTATAGTGTTTCGTGACATGGAGCCTACATTATCCCTGGAAGAATATTTGTGTTAACAAAGATTATATTCCCAATTATGATATCATTTATCATAGGATCATAGGATTATAATTATATCATAGGATCTGATTATTTTATTAACTTTTACTGTACACTGACAGATTTGTCTTCAAAAGTAACCTATCAATTTGCATTTGTATCAGGAGTGTAAGAGTGTTTATTTCCACATAATCCTATGAGCACTGAAATTTTGTGATCTCTTTGAATTGTTGGGTTGTCCTGTTATTAAATTATCACATGGTAATTAGAATTTTCATGTATATGTATCTTGTTTGAATGTAAGCTTGTTCAGGAAATGGGATCATGTTTTATACTTTTTTTTTTTGCTGTTCAGTTATTTCAGTCATGTCTAACTCTTTGCAACCTCCTTTGGGATTTTCTTGGCAAATATACTGGAGTGGTTAATTATATCTTCTCCGGCTTATTTTACAGACAAAGGAACTGAGGCAAATAGGGTTAAGTGACTTGCCTAGGATCAAGCCGCTAGTAGGTGTCTGGGCCAGATTTGAAATCAGGAAGATTCCACCTTCCCAATTACAAGCCCAGCACTCTATCCTTTGTTCTTCCTAGCTGTCCCTGATACTTTGGCTACCATGTTTTAAAACACAGTGTAGTAGAGCGGCTGGCATAGTGGGAGGTATGCTAGACCATTCTTTATCATAAAGGTCCATTCTTCAAAAGAAGAGCAAATACTTTCTGGTTTTGTCTGCCAAAGGCATATGGACATTGTGTTCCAACAAATGTTCATGGAGAGCCTAGTGCCTATGTGCATTAGACACTTAGTATTTTTTCCTGTTTGATTTTAACATTGTCATAGTCTAAAAAGTTGGGCGTTCAAGGGGTCAGCCTGCCTTTTCAAAATCTTTTCTTGCTGCTGTGAGGTTCATCACGAACCTTCTGTACTAGCCAGAGTGTTTCATTCACTGCTTCTCCAACACATTGCCCCTGCTGTGTCAAGTCTGTCTTCCTGGGACACTTTCTCCATTCCTTTCTGCCTATTCTAATCCTACCAGTCCTTTAAAGCAGAACTTGAGTTCAGATTCTTTTATATGAGACATCTTGTGGCCACTCCAGCCACGGTGGTCTCTCTCTAGTAGCCTTACGGACTCTGCCATTCTGTTGTTATGCAAGTATACATGAGAACCTTGTGGTCTGGTTCAATTTCTTATTTCTGTAACTGAATTGGAAATTTCCTTGAGTAGGGACCATGTCTTACCATATCATCCCTATAACATCCAGTGCAGTGGATTCTGTGTAGATGTCAAAAAATATTTGCCTACTGATAACCTTGGTTTTAATGAATTATCCGTAATGACAGTTATTGGCCTGACTGACAGAGTTATGTATACATGGTGGCAACATATAATGATATCTTAGTATCTCAAGCAGGTTCTAGAGTAGGGATTCATAGTCTGGGATGTTTGAACTTTAAAAATATATTTTGATAACTATATTGCAATATATTTGGTTTCTTTGTAATCCCTTGTTATATATTTATGCATTTTAAAACATTTCATTAAGGATTCTACCAAGCTACCAATGGGTTCCATAGCATACACGTTAAAAAGAAGCACAGCTAAGAATCTCTGCTTCAGAGAGAAAAAACCCATGTTTTTAATAGTGAAGGTAAGCAAACATTTATAAATCTTTGACCAATTTCTTCTAGAGGTAGCTAGATAGTGTAGTAGATAGAGAGCTGGTCTGGGAATCAGGAAGACTTGAGTTCAAATCCAGCTGCAGGCCCTTACTAGCTGTGTGACCCTGGTCAAGTCACTTAACTCTGCCTCAGTTTCCTCTACTGAAACATTTGGATAATAATAGCACCTAATTCCCAGTGTTATTGTGAGGATCATATAAGACAATATTTATAAAGTACTTAGCATGTTTACCTGGCACATCATAGGTGCTTCATAAATGCCTGTTCTTTTCCACCTTCCTTCTTCTACTTTCTAGTATAGATGACAGTTGGAAAAGGTCACCTTGATTTCTACTTTTAAATAAACTCAGGCTGGTTATGGGATGAAGCATATTATATATCTTGTCACATTTTTTTTGTAGTCTATTACCTGTACCTGTCCTTCTGGTGTGATCCCTGATAACCCTAAACTTGTTTGTATTCTGAAGATGTGATTTGGGGATGCAGTAATTGAATGGTATCTTAAATGAGACATGAAATGCATATAATGATAGTTAAAATATACATCATCTCTGAGGGAAATGGGTTTAGGGGACTCTTAAGGGTTAAGTAAAGGCTACTGGGGCCCATGGTGGAAGAGGAGGAATCAAGAATAGTTGAGATACAGAGGAGAGAAATCCTTATAAAATATTTCTTTTCCCCTCCTTTATTCAGCCACAGGTACTTGGTCTCTGGTCCTGGCTTTGCCAATAACTAGCTTTATTATTAGGGACTTAATCACTTAATATCTGAAGGCTTCTGTTTATCTGTAAAATGAAAGTGTTGACTTAGATGATCTCTAATAACATACCTTCTAGGTCGTTGACCCTTATTGTCTAGATAAACCATATCCTCAGATACTGAAAGAATTAGCAGATGTGATTACAAAGGTACCCGATCTTTGAAAAATTATGGGGACTGGCCAATGTACTACAGAATTGGAGAAGGACAAATCGGACTAGAACTAATAAATAACTAAATAATAAAGAGGAGACCTGCAAACTAAAGGTGCTGAGCTTATTTTCAATTCCTAGAAAAATTCTAGAACTCATTATTAAAAGGGATACTGAACATTTGAAAAAGCAAGAGGTAATCACTGAGAGCCAGCGTGGCTACATTAAGAAGAGGTTATGGGGCAGTCTCATTGTACTTCCTTTTTTGACATGGTCATTAGATGACTTTGTCAGTATCAGAGGAGTGCTGTAGATGTAGGTTTCTGGAAAGCATTTCAACAACAGACAATAGTACAATCATATGTATGGGAAATTGGTTGACTGTTCTCAAGGAGTCAACATTGATAGGTCAGTGTCTCCTGAGAGAGGACACTAATGAAATGTCCAAGGGATCTATGTTTGACCCTTTGCAATTTTAATGTTTTTTTTTAAATCAGTGATTATGACAAAGGTATAGGACTATGTACTATGTATATCACATTTGCAGATGATGCTCAACTCGAAAGGTAAGCTTGAATATCAGAGTAAGGATCCAAAAAGTTCTGCACAGATTAGAACATTAGGCTGGGTGTAATATGAATATAATTTAATAGAGATAAATATCAAGTTGTGCTCTTGGATTAAAAAGTAAAAATCAGTGGTTACAACATGGGGAAGGAATTGCTAGAGTTGATATGGTGCTTTAAGGTTTGCAAAATGCTGCTATGATATGTTATCTCATTGGATACAACAACCCTGGGAACAGATGAGGTAACTGAGGCTTAGAGAGCTTAAGGGACTTGCTCATCTTATAAATGTCTGATTTGAATTCTCCTGACTCCAAGCCTAGTGCTTTGTCTGTCTACTGTTCTACCTGCCTTCAGTGTGATTAAAAAGAGATGAGAATTTTAGTGAACTGCAAACTAAAAATGACTTGGGTAATCTTGATAGGTCAACCAAGAAAGCTAATGTGGTTTTAATCTGAATTTGGGGAGTCATAATATCCAGGACTCAGGACATGATACCCCAGCTTCTATATTTGGAGAATTTTGTTTAGTTCTGAGTGCTACATTTGAGGAATTCTGTTGATAAGCTAGAGAGCTCCAAGAAGTGGGCAACCAGGATAATGAAGGGCTTAGAATTCATGCCACTGGAGAATTGAAGAAACTGTCATGTTTCACCTGGAGAAAACTTGGGGGTCATATCATAACTGTCTTTAACTACTTGAGAGACTGGCCTTTGGAAATAGGATCAGACTTTGTTCTGCTGGTCCCAGAGTAGATCTAGGAACAAAGCATTGAAGTTGCAAAGAGGCAGATTTAGGAGAAAGGAAAGAGGAGGAAAGGGAAAATAAGCATTATTGTACCTACTATATGCCAAGTCTTGTGCTATGCACTTTTTGCAAATATCTCATTTGATCTCAACAACCCTGGGAGGTAGGTGCTATTATTATCTTTATTTACTAGGTGAGGAAACTGAGACAAAATTGAACAAAATTGAAGAACAATAGTAAACAAACCCATTTAAGTGACTTGTCTAAGGTTGTAGAGCTAGTATTTGAGGACAGATTTGAACTCATGTTTTCCTGATTCCAGGTTCACTGTTATGTACTTCACTATCAGCTATACTCTGATGTAAGCAAAGTGTGACATAAAGAAAAACTTCCTAATAATTATAGCTATCCACAAGTGGGATGGGCTGTATGTGGTACTTGTATTCTTACAAATTTTACCATATATATATATATGTATTTTTTTTTTTGAGAAATGAGGCCTTTATCAGAGACATCGACTTAAAAATTGATGGTTGTATAGAGAAATAACAGGTTTCTTCCTCACTGGAGGGCCATAAGCAAAGGCTGGTTAACTACTTGGGTATGTTATGAGAGAATTCTTATTTAGGTATATAGTGGATTAGATCTAGGCCAATCAGTCAGTCGATTAACAAGCATTTATTCAGGAAAGAAATGAAAAAACTTGCCTTCAGATGTTATCCTTGCTTTAGGGGAGTTGACATGTAGAAATATATATGCTCTATATAACAAATGTAGGGTGAATTTTTGTTTGGTGGGGAGGTGATGCTGGCATATTTGGAGCTCAGGAGAGGTCTCGTGTAGGAGCTGAGTATGGAGCTGAGTTCTGAAAGAAGCTAAGAGTTCTAAGGGGAAGTAAGGAGTCTGCATCCCAGAAATGGGGCATAGTTTATACAAAATCATGGAGATGGTAGATTGTTGTGTGAAGGGTAGTGAAAAGCCTAGTTTTACTCCACTATTGCTACTCTTGAAGACACTAAAAAAAACTGTGCCATAGACTTGAGAGGGGTGGTTCTCAAAGAGAAATTTTTAAAACATTTTGGGCAATGGCAGAATTGTTGGACAAAATGCCCATCTTCCACAAACCGATTTGAATAACATCACTTTTTTGGTGCCTAAGGTCACAGAACCACATATTCTTAGTTAGAAAGGAACTTGGAAACCATCTGATTCACATTTTACCAGAAAAGGAGTCCTTCACAAGTAGTCATGCAATTCTGGCTTAAAGAACTGCAGTGATGGGGAATCCATTAATTTCCATGGTAGCCCATTGCATTTAAAAAAAATTTAAACATTTTTATGTAAAGTTTCGAGTCCAAATTCTATCCCTCCCACCACCTCCCCCTTCCTCAGATGGTAAGCAATCAGATATAGGTTATACATGTGAAATTATGTTCAATATTTCCATGTTAGTCATTTTGTATAAGAAGACTTGAATAAAAGAAAAAAAATGAGAAAAAATGAAAAATAGCATGCTTCAGTTTGTGCTAAAACAATATCAATTCTTTCTCTGGAGGCAGATAGTATGCCTCATCATTAGTCCTTTGGGATTGTCTTTTTACTCCTAAGAGTAAATGACTTAGCTAAGTCATTCACAGTTCTTCATTGAACAATATTGCTGTTGTTATACAATATTCTCCTAGTTCTGTTCACTTCACTGTGCATCAGTTCATGTAATACTTTCCAAGTTTTTCCGAAATCATCCTGCTTGTTATTTCTTACAGCATAATAATATTCTATTACAATCATGTACCACAGCTTGTCTAGTCATTCCCCAATTGATGGACATCCTTTAGATTTCTAATTCTTAGCCATCACAAAAAGAGCTGCTGTAAATATTTTTGTACAAATAGATTCTTTTCCCCTTTTTTTTGGCAGTCTTTGGTTGTCTATAGACATAGCAGTGGTACTGCTGAATCAAAGGTGTATGCCTTTTTATAGCCCCATGGGCATAATTCCAAATTGCTTTCCAGAATGGCTGGATAAGTTCACAACTCTACCAACGGTGCATTAGTGTTCCAGTTTTCCAACATACCCTCCAATATCCAAAATTTTCCTGTTTTGTCATATTAGCCAATCTGATTGGTGTGAGGTAGTATCTCAGAGTTGTTTTAATTTGCATTTCTCTAATCAATAGTGATTTAGAGCATTTTTTACATGATTATAGTTACCTTTGATTTCTTTATCTGCAAAGTGCTTGTTCTTATCCTTTGACAATTGGGGAATGACTTGTATTCTTATAAATTTGACTCAGTTCTCTATATATTTGAGAAGTGAGGCCTTTATCAGAGATACTGACTGTAAAAATTATTTTCCAGCTTACTGATTTCCTTCTAATCTTGGTGGCATTGGCTTTGTTTGTGCAAAACCTTTTTAATTTAATGTAATCAATATTATCTGTTTTGCATTTTGTAATGCTCTCTATGTCTTCTTTGGCCCTAAATTCTTTCTTTATCCACAAATCTGACAGATAAACCATTTCTTACTCTTTTAATTAGTTTATGCCATCACCCTTTAGCTGTAAATCATATACCTATTTTGACCTAATCTTGGTATATTTTGTGAGATGTTGGTATTTATATAGTTTCTTCCCTGCTGTTTTCCAGTTTTCCTGGCATTTTTTTTGTCAAATGAGTTTTTGTTCCAAAAGCTTGGGTCTTTGGATTTGTCATATACTAAGATGATTGACTATGGTTGTTTACTGTAATGTAATTTATACCTAATCCATTCCACTGATCCAACATTCTTATTTCTTAGTCTGTATCGAAATGTTTTAGTAATTACTACTTTATAATACAGTTTGAGATCTGGTACAGCTAGACCACCTTCTTTTGTATTTTTTATTGATTCCCTTGATATCTTTTGTTATTCATTTTTCCACATGTATTTTGTTATTTATTCTCTCTATAAAATAATTTCTTGATAGTTTGGTATGGCACTGAATAGGTTAATTTAGGTAGAATTGTAATTTTTATTAAATTGAATCAGCCTACCCTTGAGCAATTAATATTTTTCCAGTTGTTTAGATCTTACTTTATTTTGTATTTTGTGTTTTATGCTTGTGTTCATATAGTTCCTAGGTTTGTCTTGGCAGGTAGATTCCCAAGTATTTTATATTGTCTACAGTTATTTTAAATGGAATTTCTCTATCTCTTGCTGCTGGACTTTGTTCTAATATACAGAAATGCTGAGAATTTATGTGGGTTTATTTTGTATCTTCAACTTTGCTAAAATTGTTAATTTCAAGTAGTTTTTTAGTTGATTCTCTAGGATTTTCTTTTTTATATTATATTGGCAACATTGTTTTTTATTAATTTGTTTTTAGTTTTCAACATTCATTTCCACAAGATTTTGAGTTTTCTCCCCATCTCTTTCCTGCCTCCCACCCCAAGACGGAATGTATTCTAATTACCCCTTCTGACAGTCTGCTCTCCCTTTCATCACCTCCACCCCCTCCCCCCGCCCCGCTTTTCTCCTTCCCCCTTCCTTTAGGGCAAGATAGATTTCTATACCCTATTGCCTGCATATCTTATTTCCCAGCTGCATGTAAAAACAATTTTTAACACTTGTTTTTGAAATTTTGAGTTCCAAATTCTCTCCCTTCCCACTCACTTTCATTGAGAAGGCAAGCCATTCAGTATAGGTTATAGATGTGTATTTATGCAACACACTTCTGTAATAGTCGTGTTTGGAAAAACTATTTTCCTCCATCCTATCCTGCCACCTCCCTCACTTACTCTGTTCTCTCCTTTGACCTTGTCCCTTTTCAAAAGTGTTTGCTTCTGACTACGCCCTCCCCCAATCTGCCCTCTCTTCTAGTATCCCCCTCTCTCTTATCCCCTTCCCGCTTACTTTCTTGTAGGGTAAGATACCTGAGTGTATTGGATATCTAATTTATAAGATACCTCCATAAGCCAAATCTGATGAGAATAAAGTTCACTCATTCCATCTCACTTCCCCCTTCTTCCCCTCCATTGCGATATTTTTTCTTGGCTCTTTTATGTGAGAAAATTTGCCCCATTCTATCTCTCCCTTTTTCCTTCTCCCAATATATTCTTCTCTCACCCCTTAATTTTACTTTTTCCCTTAATTTTATTTTTGAGATATCATCTCTTCATATTCAACTCATCCTATACCATCTGTCTGTCTGTCTGTTTATCTATCTTTCCTCAAACTACCCTAATACTGAGAAAAGTCTCATGAGTTACAAATATCATCTTTCCATGTAGAAATGTAAACAGTTCAACTTTAATAAATCCTTTATGATTTCTACTTCCTGTTTATCTTTTCATGCTTCTCTTGATTTTTGTATTTAAAAGTCAGTTTATCTATTCAGGTCTGGTCTTTTCATCAAGAATGTTTGAAAGTCCTCTATTTCATTGAATCTTCATTTTTGCCCCTGAAGTATTATACTCAGTTTTGCTGGGTAGGTTATTCTTGGTTTTAATTCTAGCTCCTTTGACCTCCAGAATATCATGTTCCATTAAGGTAGAAGCTGCTAGATCTTGTGTTATCCTGATTGTATTTCCACAGTACTCAAGTTATTTCTTTCTAGCTGCTGACAATACTTTCTCCTTGACCTGGGAACTCTGGAATTTGGTGACAATATTCCTAGGAGTTTCACTTTTGGGATCTCTTTCAAGAGGAAATTGATGGATTCTTTTGATTTTTATTTTGCCTTCTGGTGTTAGAATATCATGGCAGTTTTCTTTGATAATTTCTTGAAAGATGATATTTAGGCCCTTTTTTTTATCATGGCTTTCAGGTAGCCCAATAAATTTTAAATTATCTCTCCTGGATCTATTTTCCAGATCAGTGGTTTTTCCAATGAGATATTTCACATTGTCCTCTATTTTTAAAAATTCTTTTGGTTCTGTTTTATAATATCCTGATTTCGAAAAAAGTCATTACCTTCCATTTGCTCTATTCTAATTTTTAAGAAATTATTTTTTTCGGTTAGCTTTTACATCTCCTTTTCCATTTGACTAATTCTGATTTTTAAGGCATTCTTCTCCTTGTTGACTTTTTGGATCTCTTTTGCCATTTGGGTTAGTCTATTTTTTAAGGTATTATTTTCTTTAGTACTTTTTTGTTGACTCATTTTTCTTGATTTTCTTGCATCACTCTCATTTCTCTTCCCAGTTTTTCCTCTACTTCTCTTAGTTGATTTTCAAAATCCTATTTGAGCTCTTCCGTGGCCTGAGACCATTTCATATTTTTCTTGGAGGCTTTTGATGTATACTTACTTTGACTTTGTTTTCTTCTTCTGGTTGTTTGTTTTGATCTTGTTTTTTTTTTTTTTTTTTACCAAAGTAAGATTCTATAGTTTGAGTTTTTTTATGCTGTTTGTTCATTTTCCCAGCCCAATACTCGACTTTCTAACTCTGTCAAGGAAGGACTCTGCTTCCAGTGAGGGTGGGAGAGGGGATGTGGATGGGTGTACTGTCCCAGGCTTCAGGGGTTTTGTATCATCTGCTGGATTCCTGTATTGTCTTTGGGCCCAGAACTCTGTGCCACTCCTGCTGCTGCCTTCTGCTGCCCCCTCTGCTACCCTGGGGCTTGAGCTGGACCCCAGCCAGACCAGGTCCCTTTCACTAGGTCCCACAGAGTTTTCCCATTGACCTTCTATGCTGTCTTGTGGATTGCGAAGGCTGGAAACTGCCCCAGCACCTAGTGATTAAGTCCCCTGAGGCCTTCTCAGGCCTTGTCTGTGCTGGTATGGCCCACTCTGGACTGCGCTCCACTCCCCACCTGGTGCAAAAGACCCTTCCTATAGACTTTCCAGGTTGTCTTGGGCTGAAGATTTGTTTCACTCTCTCATTTTGTGGATTCTGTAGTTCCAGAATTTGTTTAGTCATTTTTATAGGAATTTGGTGGGGTTTGGTGGAGAGCTCAAAGAAATTCCTCCTTTTACTCTGCCATCTTGGCTCCACCTCAGGATTTTCAGTATACCATGATATCATCTGCAAGGATTGTCAATACTAATTCCTTCAATTTCTTTCCCCCCTCTTATTGCTATAATTAATATCTTAGTACAATATTAAGTAATAAAGGTGATAGTGGGCATCCTTGCTTCACTTTTGATTGTATTGGGAAGGTTTCTAGCTTACTCCCATTACAGATAATGCTTACTGATGCTTTTAGATAAATATTGCTTATCATTTTAAGGTAAGTTCTATTTATTCCCATGCTTTTTAATGTTTTTAATAAGAATGAGTATTATATTTTGTCAAAAGCTTTCTCAACATCTATTGAGATAATCATCATACGATTTCTGATGATTTTGTGTCAATTATGTCAATTGTTTTCCTGATATTGAACCAACCCTGCATTCCTGATGTAAATTCTACCAAGCGATAGTGTAAAATCTTTGTGATAATATTACTATTATCCCTTTACTAATATTTCATTTAAAATATTTGCATCAATATTCATTAGGGAAATTGGTCTATAATTTTCTTTCTCTATTTTTGCTCTTCCCAGTTTAGGTATTAACATAATATTTGTATCATAAAAAGAATTTGGTAGGACTCCTTCTTAATGTACTATTCAAATAATTTATATAGTGTTGAGATTAATTGTTCTTTAAATGTTTGGTATAATATGCTTGTGAATGTGTGTGGTACTGGGAATTTTTCCTTAGAAAATTCATTAATGGCTTGTTTGATTTCTTTTTCTAAGATTGGGTTATTTAAGTATTTTATTTCTTCTATTAATTTAGTTAATTTATATTTTTGTAAATATTTATGCATTTAATTTATATTGTCAAATTTATTGGCATATAATTGGGCAAAATAGCTCCTAACAATTATCTTATTTCCTCTTCTATTTTATTTATTAATTCAGTCATTCTCTTACTTTAAAATTGATTAATCTTTCCTTTGATTTTCTGAATTTTCAATTTGGTGTTTAATTGGGAATTTTTAATTTGTTCGTTTTCCAGTTTCTTAGTTGCATGCCCAATTCATTGATCTTCTTTTTCTCTATTTTATTGAGGTAAAAAGTTAGAGATATAAATTTTCCCTTAAATACTGCTTTGGCTGTATCCCATAAATTTGGCTATGTTGTCATTTTCTTCAATGAAATTTTTGGTTGTTTCTATGACTTGCTTTTTGACCTACTTATTTTTTAGGATTAAATTAAATTTTAATCTCTATTTCCATTGTAAATTTTTGGACATAATTTTTATTGCGTTATGAACTAAAAAGGACGCATTTATTCTTTCTGCCTTTCTGCATTTCATTGTGAGGTTTTTATGTCCTAATACATGGTCAGTTTTTGTGTACATGCTATGTACTGCTGAGAAAAAAATATATTCTTTTCTGTTTCCATTCAGTTTTCTCCAGACTACCATATCTAACTTTTCCAGAATTTTATTCACCTCCTTAATTTCTCACTTTTTTTGGGGGGGGGGCATTAGATTTATCTGGTTCTGAGAGGGGAAAATTGAAGTCCACTAGTATAGTTTTATGATTTATTTCCCCCTGTAACTCTTTCAACTTCTTCAAAAATTTAGTTGCTATACCATTTGGTGTCTATATGTTTAGAATTGATATTGCTTCACTGTTTATGGTAACTTTCAGCAAGATATAATTTCCTTCGTTACCTCTTTTAATCAGATCTGTCTTTGCTTTTACTTTGTCTGAGATCATGATTACTACCCTTGCTTTCTTTGCTTCAACTGAAGCGTAATAAATTCTACTCCAACCTCTTACTTTTATGCTGTGTGTATCTCTCTGCTTTGAAACATGTTTCTTGTAAACAACATATTGTAAGATTCTGTTTTTTAATCCATTCTACTGTCCACTTTCAATTTAAAAGTGAATTCATCCCATTCACATTTATAGTTATGTGTATTTTCCTCCATGCTGTTTCCCCCATGCTGTTTTTTTTCCTCTTTCTCTTACCCCCCCTTTCCCTCCTCACAAGTGTTTTACTTTTCATAACCACTTTTCTCAATCTGTCTTCCCTTTTATCAGCCCCCCCTTACCCTTCTATTATCCCCATCCCTTTTCACTTTCTTACAGAGTAAGATTTCTTTATCAAAATGAGTGTGTATGTTATTCCCTCTTTGAGCTAATTTTGATAAACTTAAGGTTTAAGTTTTGCCTGTCACCTTGCCCTCCCTGTTTTTTTCTCCTTTATAATAACTCTTTCATGCCTCTTTTATATGGGATAATTTACCCCATTCAATCTCCTCTCTCTTTCTTCCAGTGAAGTTTTCTTTCTCACTCTTTACTTATTTATTTTTGGGGGTATCATCCCATCAAAGTCACCTTCTATCCACACCCCCTGTGTGTATACACTCCTTGTTCTTGTAATAATAAAGTTCTTAAGAGTTATAAATGTTATCTAGCCATTCAAAAAATTAAAGTTTAACCTGATTGAATTTGTTATATTTTCCCTATCTTGTCTCTTTTTTTACCTTTTAATATTTCCTTGCATCTTGTATTTGGAGATCAATTTTTTTTTATTCATCTCTGATCTTTTAATTAGGAATGCTTGAAAGTCTTCTATTTTGTTAAATATCCTTTTTCTCCCTGGAAGATTATATTCATTTTTTTTCTGGGTAGGTGATTCTTGGTTGTAATCCTAACTCCTTTGCTTTCTGGTATATTATATTCCCAACTCTCTGTTTTGTTTTTGTTTTTTACTATGGAAGCTGCCAAATCCTGTGTAATCCTGACAGTAGCTGCATGATATTTGAATTGTTTCTTTTTGACTGCTTACAGTACTTTCTCCTTGATCTGTGAGCTCTGAAATTTGGCCATGAGGCTCCTGGGAGTTTTCATTTTGCGATCTCTTTCAGTTGATGATTGGTAGATTCTTTCAATTCCTATTTCTCCCTCTGGTTCTGATTGATCAAAGCAGTTTGATAATTTCTTAAAAGATGTTTTCTGGGCTTTTGTCCCCCCTGATCATGACTTTTAGGTAGTGCGATAATTTTTATATTGTCTCTCTTAGATTTATTTTCTAGATCAAGTGTTTTTCAATGAGCAATTTCACATTTTCTTCTATTTTTTTTTTACTCTTGATTTTGTTTTATTGTATTTTGATGCCTCCTAAGATCATTAACTTCCACTTGCTCAGTTCTAATTTTTAAGGATTTATTTTCTTCAGGGAGCTTTTGTACTTCATTTTCCATCTGCCCAATTCTATTTTTAAGGGAGTTATTTTCCTTGGTAAATTTTTGTATACTTTCCCCCTAGATATTAACTCTTATCATGATTCTCTTGCATTAATCTCATTTCTTTTCCCATTTTTCCCCCCTTCTTCTCTGATCTGCTTTTTAAAATTCTTCCAGGAATTCTTTTTTTGGGCCTAAAGTCAATTACTTTTTTTCTTTGAGGTTTTGTGTGTAGCCATTTTGACACTATTGTCCTCTTGTAAGTTTATACCTTGATCTTCACCTTGATACCTATCACTATACTAACTTTCTATAGTCGATTTAAAAAAAAATAATTGTTTTTTGTTGCTAATTTCTTGTGACTTGGTGTTTTCATGTGAGAGTTGGACTTTGATCCTGCACGATCTGTCTCAAGCTTTTTGTGCTTGGACCCAGGGTCTTACTGCTGGCTTCCACTGGGCTTCAGGACCCAACCAAGATTTAGACTTTGCTTAAACTCCCAGCAATGAAAGAGAACGCCCTGCCTCCTGAGGCCACTCATTTCACTTTTGGATAGCTGTAATTCTTATCATTAAATTAAACAAATCCCCACATTGGCCAAAAGTATGTATCTAATTCTGCATATTAATCCATTTCTGCATCACTGGTTCTCTGATTGTTGGCTGTTGTGTTGATCGAAGTTCTTAAGTCTGTCAAAGTTGTTCATTTTTATAGTTTTGCTTTTAGTGTATCACTTGTTCTAATGGATATCCATTCATATGATTTCCCCTCATTTTGTCAGAAACCATTCCTTTTGTTATTTCTTAAGGCACAGTAGTATTCTCTTACTATAGAACATAATTTATTTTGCGATTCTCCAGTTATTTGTTACTGCAAAAGAACCTCTTTGAATGTTTTTTGTGTATGGCTTGTTCTTCATTTGATCTGTTTGGGGGTAGTAGTGGTAGTGTAGGCCTCGTAGCACTATTGCTGTGTCACAGGTCATGCACAATTTAGTCACTTTGCAGATACAGCTGCAAATTTCTTTCTGAAATGGCTGTACCAATGTACAGGTTCATCAACAGTGAGTTAATATTCCTGGTTTTCCCCAACCTCTTCAATAATTGTCATTTTCTATTTTTGTCAGATTTGTTGATCTGATGAGTGTAGAGCCTATGTCTTGCTTTAATTTGCATTTTTTTAATTATTAGTGATTTATAGCATTTTAAAAATATGACTATAGATAGTTTGTATTTCTTCCCTTGAGAACTGCCAATTCATCCTATAGATCTTACGGTTAGGAAGTTTTCCTTCATGTTGACCCTACCTCTGTTTCTGCTCTCCAGGCCAAGCAGTGCTGATTTAATGCCTCCTCTCCATGACAGACAGCTCATCAAATACTTGAATTACAATATTCCCCCTCATTCTTTTCTTCCATAGACTAAACAGTCCCATTCCTTTAGCCAATTTACCTAAATTTAGATTTTTCAAAAAATTAGTATTTTTGTTTCAAGTCATTCCACTTTATTTTTTTTATTTAACTTTTTACGTTCATTTTCACAAAATTTTGGGTTCCAAATTTTCTCCCCTTTTATCCCCTCCCCCAACCCCAATACACCGAGCATTCTAATTTTCCCTATCACCAATCTGCCCTCTCTTCTATCATCCCTCCCTTCTCTTGTCCCCATCTTCTCTTTCATCCTGTAGGACCAGATGACTTTCTATTCCCCATTAACTGCATTTCTTATTTCCTAGTAGCAACAACAATACTAAACAGTTGTTCCTAAAACTTTGAGTTCCAAATTCTCCCCATCCCTCCCTCCCCACCCATTCCCTTTGGGAAGGCAGGCAATTCAATATAGGCCATATCTGTGTAGTTTTGCAAATGGCTTCGATAATAGTCGTGTAAGACTGTTATTTCCCTCCATCCTATCCTGCCCCTCATTGTTTCTATTCTGTCTTTTGATCCTGTCCCTCCCCAAGTGTTGACTTCAAATTGCTCCCTCCTTCCATTGCCCTCCCTACCATCATCCCTCTCCCCTTGCTTATCTCCTTCTCCCTTACTTTCCTGTATTGTAAGATAGGTTTTCATACCAAAATGAGTGTGCATATTATTCCTTCCTTTAATTGAATGTGATGAGGGCAAACTTCTTGTTTTTTTTTACTCAGCTCTCCTCTTTTTCCCTCCATTAAAAAGTCTCCTGCTTGGCTCTTGAATGAAAGATAATTTACCCCATTACATTTCACCCTCTCTCCTCCCACTACATTTCTCTCTCATCATTTACCTTAATTTCTTTTAAGATATGGTCCCATCCTATTCAATTCACTCTGTGCTCTCTGTCTCTGTGTGTGCGTGCATGTGTGTATGTGTGTGTGCGCACGCGTATACATGTGTGTGTGTATATGTGTGTGTGTATAATCCCACCAACTACCCAGATGCTGAAAAATTTTAAGAGTTACAGATATTTTATTTCCATGTAGGAATGTAAACAGTTCACTTTTGATAAGTCCCTTATGACTTCTCCTTGCTGTTTACTTTTTCATGCTTCTTCTCATTCTTGTGTTTGAAAGTCAAATTTTCTTTTCAGCTCTGGTCTTTTCATCAAGAATGCTTGAAAGTCCTCTACTTCATTGAAAGACCATATTTTCCCCTGAAGTATTATACTCAGTTTTGCTGGGTAGGTGATTCTTGGTTTGAGCCCTAGTTCCTTTGACTTCTGGAATATCCTATTCCACTCCCTTCGATCCCTTAATGTAGAAGCTGCTAGATCTTGAGTTATCCTGATTGTATTTCCACAATACTGGAATTGTTTCTTTCTAGCTGCTTGCAATATTTTCTCCTTGAACAGGGAACTCTGGAATTTGGCCACAATGTTCCTAGGAGTTTTCTCTTTTTGGATCTCTTTCAGGTGGTGATTGATGGATTCTTTCAATACATATTTTGCCCTCTGGTTGTAGAATATCAGGGCAGTTTTCCTTGATAATTTCATGGAAGATGATGTCTAGGCTCTTTTTTTGATCATGACTTTCAGGTAGTCCCATAATTTTTAAATTGTCTCTCCTGGATCTATTTTCCAGGTCAGTTGTTTTCCCACGACATATTTCATATTCTCTTCCATTTTTTCATTCTTTTGGTTTTGTTTTGTGATTTCTTGGTTTCTCAGAAAGTCATTAGACTCCATCTGTTCCATTCTAATTTTGAGAGAACTATTCTCTTCAGTGAGCTTTTGAACCTCTTTTTCCATTTGGCTGCTTCTTCTTTTGAAAGCATTCTTCTCCTCATTGGCTTTTTGAACCTCTTTTGCCAATTGAGTGAGCCTATTCTTCAAGGTGTTATTTTCTTCAGCATTTTTTGGGTCTCCTTTACCAAGGTATTGACCTGTTTTTCATACTTTTCTTGCATCTCCTCATTTCTCTTCCCAGTTTTTCCTCCATCTGTCTAACTTGCTTTTCAAAATCCTTTTTGAGCTCTTCCATGGCCTGAGCCCACGGAACATCCACCTGGGGTGTCTGGGATACAGAGACCCCGCCCTCCACGTCTTTCCCTGATGGTAAGAATATTTCCTCGTCATCAGAATTGAAAGGCGGGAACATCTGCACCCCATCAAAGTAGCTCTCTGTGGTCTTATTTTGCTTCCTTTTTCTGGGCATTTTCCCTGCCAGTTACTTGACTTCTGAGATTCCTCTCCACCCCCGCCTAGATCCGCCCAGCTAGTGCTTGGGGTCTGAGATTCAAATGCTGCTTCCCAGTCTCAGGGCTATTGGCGGTGGGAGTGGCTTCAATGTGAGCTTAAGTTCTGGTGCTTGGGTGGGGGTAGGGCCGCCTCCCAGGCTCAGTTCCCTCAGGGGTTTTATGCAGAGTCCTTCAGTAATGGAGCGGGTGGGGGCAGGGCCACCTCCCAGTCTCAGCTCCTTCAGGTGGTTTATGCAGAGACCTGAGCTTCTGCCTGCTGCTCAGGGAGTCCCGGGGGCCACCACTGCTGCCTCTGCCACTGCCGCTTCCTCCCAAGGGGGCCCGAGCCACGGAGACACCCCTCTCCCTTCTCGGCCAGCCCAGACGTCTCTCTCACTGACCTGTAGCGTCTGTGGGTGGAGGGACCTTCCCGGCCCCCGGAGATTCCGTCCCTGAAGCCTGCTCGGATCTGCTCCTCTGGGGCCGAGGCAGGGCAGCGCTGGGGTGGGCTCCACTTTACGGGGCGCGACGGACCCCTGGGGACCGCTCTCCAGGGCTCTCTGGGACGGAAATCTCTTCCACTGTGTTTCTGTGCGCCTTGCAGTGATCCAGAATTTGTGGGGAGTTCTTCTTGTAGGAAATATATGGGCTGTGGGTTCGGGGCTAGCACACGTGAGTCTTTCTACTCTGCCATCTTGGCTCCACCCCCCACTTTATTTTTAAAAGGGAAGTCTTCTAATTTTCTTAATCATTTGCTCAGTGTTTTCTTGCCTATTCTTGTGAACTATCAGTGATATTATTTGAAGAACATTCCGAATATTTATAGAACTTTCCTGTTGCAAAACTCCACTTGAATGGGATGCTCAACGTTTGTCTCCTGAAATAGGAAAATAACGTTTAGCTTGAGTCCAGATGATTTTCAAGTTGCACAGATTGAATGGAATAACCAGGAAAAAAGGAACAAGAAAATAGTTTCTTTATGATAGATGATACATTTTTAAATAATTGTAATTGAGAGGTCATATGATTTTTGGCTCAATTTAGGCTTTGATCCTGTGTGTCTACTTAGTTTGAACTCTGCAACTTTTGTCCAATTCAGATTTAAGTTGTTAGGAGCAAAAAGGGGTTTATTTATATCTGTTGGGATGTGAAGGCTCCCTCTGGTGTCCATTTAGTATGTGAGTCTTGTCTGTCTAATTAAGACAGAAAAGCAGACTTTGGCACAATAATTTGGCATTAGGTTCTTTAGACGTTAGGTTTTTATTTTAAATTCAGTTAATAAGATTTCTTATCAATGTAATATTGGAACATGAAAATTTACATATGCATATATGTGTATACATGCATACTTTATTTTTTTAGTGAGTTGAAATATAAGAGCATTGAGGTATGGTAGATATTGGGCTGGTCTTGGGTTCAGGGGAAGGCCTATGTTCAGGTCCTGCCATAGACACATACTAGCTGTTTGCAGGTCACCTAACTTCCCAGCTGCAAGTAATACACCAAGACCATATTTTACTGATAACTTATTGATTAACATCAGTGGAGAGATTTCCATCAGTTACTCTTTTGAAAAAGAATTTCCTTCCTAGACATATTGAGTCACCACCATACCACTTCTCAGAAAAGAAGGAGGAAGCATAGGGAAGTGTAAGAATAGTCTGAAGGCTTTTGGGGATAGTATGGGTAGACAATGTAGTGAAAGAATCTCCTTTGGTTCAACGTTCTTTCTGGGTCTCTTCTGCCCCATGCACATAGGCAAGTCAGCTGTCTTCAACCACTTCTTGTATTTCCAGATGCTAACCAGAGACTTTCTTAGAGCTTATGAATTAAGCAACTTAATATTTATATTCTAATTCCATGGGAAATAATATGTCTAATATTACTAACCTCAGTCACTAAACATAAGCTTTTAATTGTGTCATAGCTTAATAGCTAGAATGCTATATTTTAGAAACAAAGGTGGTCTTAATAGCTGCTATTGTCTTGGGAGTAGTTATTTTAATTATAACCTGTGGTATTTATTGAATATTTGCTAATAGAAAAAATTATGTAATTTGGAAAAATCAATTAACAAGGCTCCCATTTAAAGAAATGAAAGACTCCTTTTTGTGTGTAAATATCATAGGTACAATTAACTCACTAATTTAAACCACAGTCTTAGACATCAAACAGAATTAATAGAACTTAATCAGCTTAAGTTATTTTTCAAGTCATTTTTTCAAGGAAGCTCTTTAGTGAGCTCACATATCTTTTCATATGTGAGTATGCATTTAACAAACACTTGTTGAACATCTCTTATGTTCAAAACCTTGTCCAATCACTATGAAGGATAAAAATGAGATTCCAAGCCTCATAGAACTGCTCTACAGTTACAGAGATCACTGTGAGAACTTATAATTGACTTGCCCAGAGACATACAATCGGTACATGTCAGAGGTCTGCCAAGGCTTGATGCCAGATATAGATGAAACAACTATAGAACATAAAACCAACTCCTCAATAACAAATCTTTTGCATAATGAAGGTACAAATCTTTTACACAATTGAAGAAATGGAATTGGAAAAGAGAAGGTGGGATATCATTCTAGGCAAGGAAAAGAACAAGAATACCCAGACTGGAGCAAAGAAATGGTGTTGAGTAGTTAGTGAGGGGTTTGGACTTGGACGAGTGACTGACTTGATGGAATACCATAATTTATAAGAGTCCAACTGACAACTAAAGATCTTAAGGTACTACATTCCTTATTTAGTTAGGGGAATTTTTTATTTATCAGGGCTGCTGGGGTCTTAGTAAAACTCCTTCCTCACATGAAGTACATGGAGTATCTGTTAGAAGTAGAAGATCGGTATTTGGAAACATAATAATAGGGTTAATTGAAGATTGCCTCCTTATCTTGGAATTGAGATAGGGAAAAAGAAAAGAAGTGGACCTATGATTTCATTGATGAAGAGATTTTCTAGTGAGAATAGGTCTTCTACCAATGCAGGGCAATGTTGGGCAACTTATAGTTTTAGAGCGTTATGTAGAACATTGAGAACTTACAATTGAATTGCCCAGAGACACATAATTAGTATTACATCAGAGGTCTGCCAAGGTTTGGTTGTCAGCACTGCTTTTTTTTTTTAACTTTGCTCAAATTATGAAATTTTAAGAATCTGGTTTATGGATGAGATGCAAAATCAAGATCCGTTATTGCAGCCTTATTTTGGGTAACTAAAATAATCTTTAATTTTGAAAGAATACACTTTTGAGAATGTTAAAATTGTAATATACAAAAGAAGTATTCTTTACTTAAGTAGAAAATTTGTTGATTTAAACCATTGACGTGAAGCCCTTTTTCATTATCATGTCTCCCCCCCTCCTATTTTGGCTCAGTAATCCATGTTAGTATTTATTTTTTTAGTGTAGATATCTATAGTCTGCTCTTTCCTCATTCCTAGAGAAAAAGGAATGATGGAACTGAGTAGGTAAGATCTTATTGCTGGCTGGCACAGGTGAGGCTCCTCCTTTTATTTCCTGGTATCGTATTACCCATCTTTTGAAATGGCCAGACAATTGGAGAACAATTTTTTGAATAATCAGAATTCTCTTTTACAAATCCAGATCAAAAAATGACCTGGAATGTCACATTGCTCCATTTCATTTGGAGAAAACAGACAAAAAAGTAGGCCTGCACTTGGTACATGATTATTTTCTTGGTCTGAGCCCTGTTTTTATTTGTTTCTTAAACTTCCTAAAATATTTTGCTCCCAGAAAATTTTCAGTCCTACTTTAGCTCTTTTTCCTTTGAACACTTAGAGAATGACAAATATATACATTCTGTACATTAGCAACAAAATAATATTGAATCGAGTTTCATGTGTTTATTTTCCTTTAATTTCCTAGTATTTACTGTTTCATTTCTTTGACTAATTACCATTAAAAAAAAGCTTATGCAGAGTTCCATTAATTCTGTTTGTAAATATTTTTATTATGAATTGGAATTTAAGGCCTTAAACTTTTCCTAAACAATTATTGCTAATTTTCCTTTGTTTTTATACGTTACTGTTTGTCGGTTATTTTTGAAACTATTTTTCTGTATAGTACCCTTTATCATTTCCTTTATTTGTATTTTAATTTTCATTCTCAGATATCCTGTTCCTCACAGCAGCTTAAGAAATTCAAAAAGAGTTAGTAATGCATTACAAAGATCAAGGTTATTATGTTTATAATTACTCTGGGTTTATGAGAAATACCAAACAGAGTCAGTGGATAGTCTGGTGGCCTTTGGCAGTAGTTTTATTTATACTGATAAGTTATCCTAGTCACCCTCTAATCATGGCCCTGCCTCTCTCGAAAGACTAGTTTCACTGCACTAGTTGAAACAAGAAAAGTTTATTCTCCTTTAGGTGAAATCCAAATATTTGCTGGGTATTTTTCTCCTGTTAGTTTACAGTCTCTGATGATTAATGGAGAGATTAAAATGAATAATATTCTTCTTATACTGTAGCATTTTATAGACCAGTCTTGGTTACTGTACTGGAAAGTATATGATTACTTTTTATTGTATGATATGATTGCATAAAAAGTTTAAAGTTTATTTTCACTTTTTGGTATATAAAGGAAGTGGAACAACAAGGTTTAAAA
The DNA here is from genome assembly GCA_023548195.1 of Bettongia penicillata ogilbyi. Taxonomy (NCBI): domain Eukaryota; kingdom Metazoa; phylum Chordata; class Mammalia; order Diprotodontia; family Potoroidae; genus Bettongia; species Bettongia penicillata. Next base: position 2,491,927 of record JAJHZJ010000610.1, on the reverse strand, counting down.
TGGGTTAAAAGTATGACAAAACTACAGTGTTGTAATTATGAATAGTCTTTGTAAAGTTTGAACCTTTAAAAAAAAGTTGCCAAGATTTAGGCCATTCCTGATTTCTCTGTGAGTCTACTGTATTACAACTCCAAGGGGACAGGGGATACTTATTCATATTTTCTTTTATCTTCCTTTTTCTTCTGAGAAGGAGTGACAAGAAACTTCAATGAATGTTTTTCTGTCAAAAGCATACTCTTAAGATGATAGTTAACCATTTATATATAATTTAACTAGAATAAAATTTTTACTTGTAAAAGAATTATATTTTAGACTAAATCAGGTATAAAGACGATCTACTTTATATAGAAGTTTTGATTTAGTGATGTACATATTCTAACTGCAGGCCAAATAAAAATCTCATCTTGGCTTCACATCTTTCGTTCTCTTTCTTGTTTTCTGTCACTTTCTGTCTCTGTCACTCACTGTCTTTGTCACTCTTTGTCATTCTCTCTGACCTGTCTTGATCACTCTTTCGTCTCTCTGATGCTGTCTTTTTACTCTTTTTCTCCCTACTCCTCTCCCTCTCTCTTTGTTGCTTTCTCTTTCCGCTTCTCTGTCTTATGACATCTCTGCTTCATATATATACATACATACACATCTACATACATACATACGTGCACACAGATGTAACTATGTCTATGTAGTCAAGGCTTTAAAAACATGGCTGGATAGGTGCCAACTGGAAAATGGAACCCTTGGGGAAAAAACCCACCCAAATGTAAAGTTGAAAGGGATCAGTTTACTTCAATCAATCTTTTACCTCATTGATGTTGGTATTGTTTCAAGTGGAACAGATTGCAGCCATTTTATATATTCTTCCCCCTCTCCTCCACCCTATGGTTCTTGTCATGTTCTACCATAAATCCTAGGTTCTCTGAAGGTCTATCAATAGAGAATTATTGAGTCTAGCAAAATGGAAAGTCTTGGAGTACAGTTTCAATGTGGTGACTATGGTGTTATCTGAGAACCAGCCCTGCTAAGGAGGGAAAGAATCATCACCTGTGGATTATCCAAGAGGGGATGAATTCTTTGTCCATGACAGGATATGAGAATCACCAGTCTGGTAGCAGAAAACTTACAGTGGGCCAACTTACGTTAGAGCTTACAGTGGGCCACAAATTGAGTATGTTGTAGAATTTTATATTCTATTACTGAATATTGATATTATAAGGATAATATATCAATATCAGAGAGTATACTGTAGTACCTTTTGTATGTTTTCTGATTATTGGCATGTAGGACTTCAAAATAATACCCTGACATTATGAAGGATGAAAATATTTTTTGTTCAGTGAATTGAAAGCCAGTCTAGGAAAAAATGGTTTTTAAAAAAATTTTTTTTTGTACTTTGTACTAAAGAAAGGTGTACTAAACCTAAGCAATTTAGGAAAATACAGAGAAAGAGTGGTGTTCTCTATTACTTGTTTGTTTCTTTTGTATTAAAGAATATATGCTACACAGCGTTCCATAAAATTTACGCCTCTTAGATTATCTTAAAAAAATTAAATGCCATTGTATTTGTACAGTAAGAGTATTCACGTTCAAAAGACTGAAGTCTTGTTCTACTAGTTCTTCAAGGTTATACAAGGAGTATTTGACAAAAAATAGAAGTGTCGAGATCAGTTTGCAGTATAACACAATATAATTTTGTGTTAGAGTTTTTGAAACACATGTATACAGTAATCATAGTAGCTCATATATATGAGATTTTCAAAGCTAAAAGGATGCTTTGCTCACAGTATTGTCAAATAGTGCAGATATCCCTTATTTTATAGATAAGTAACCAAGCTCAAATGTGGAATGGCTCACATAATAAAGTGACTTTCCAGGAAACATGAAATACTAACATTACATTGTTAGGGAAACAGAATGAAGAACACAACGTAAACAGTGTTACGTTGCCCATGAAGTGTCTGAGGCCACTTTTGAACTCAGGAAGGAAAATGAGTATTCCTGACTCCTAGCCCTGCGCTCTGTTCACTGCTGCCACCTAGCTGCCCTGTTTAAATATTAGGAAATTTAAGTTATTCATTTGTTCTTATGTATTTGGATATTTTTTGGGTTACAAATATATTACTTTATGTTGTTTTATGACACCAAACAGAATTTTGTTAAAAATGACCACTATAATATCTACCTATCTGTGATATAAATCCCAAAATTGAAAGCAAAATAAGTAGAAATCAAGCAAAATAGTTATTTTACATTTGAATTGTTTTATGCCAATTCTATTATTTTTCTTTTGGGGGGAAATAGAAAATAGAACAGTGTTAACCACAGAGTCAATTAATGTAGCTTTTCCTTGTTCTGCTGGGCATTGTTTTTTTTTTTAACCTATTTCACTGTTGGCTGATACTTTTACGATCCTTCTTTAACTAATAGGCAAAACAGCTTTCCTTAACTGCATGTCTGGAATAGACAAATCTAAACATTATTTGATTGGCATAGGGAATTTCCAGGGGAACTCTACCAGTGCTTATTGCCACCTTCTCTGTAATTTGTAGTCTTAGAGGATTGTCTCAAGCACTGATAGTCCTGGAGATATGCTCTATCTATTTCTATCAGAGGCAGGCCTGGACTCAGGTTTTCCTCACTTCAAGACACCTTCAAGATCAACTTTGTCAAGCTGCCTCTCTAGTTTACCAGCTGAAGGCATTTTGGACCATTCTGCTTTTTGGTAGGTTGCTTCTACATAGAAATCTTTTATGTGGAGCATAATGCTCCAGATGTTGGAAACAAGTATTATCTTTTAACCTTTTGTAGTAATCACGTCTGTGAATAAATGAATTCTGTGATTAGAGAAATGATTCTTGGAAAGTATGTGTAAGAATACTCTTTTAAATAAAGTCTTTATTATACAAAGAGATGTTAGATGAGCTCTTTCTTAGCAGCTTACTTAATGTAAGTCTTCCAATGATTAGCGTTTGGTCAGAATATATTAAATAGCTACATGTCCCCTTTTCTGTTTGTGCAGGTAATTAAGGTGTACAATGAAGATGGAACCAGCAGAGCATTGGAGGTACCAAGTGACATAACAGCTAGAGATGTTTGCCAGTTGTTAATTCTCAAGAATCATTACATTGATGACAACAGTTGGACTCTTATTGAACACCTTCCTCATATAGGTTTAGGTAAGGAAATGGAGCTGTATTTTCATTTAATTCAACAAATACGATAATTTCTCAAGGATCATCTGTCTCATCAATACTCTTCCTTTTTAACATGGGCAAGATTCTTCTTCAGGTAACCACAAGATGTGGGAGATGTGGGCTGAATCAGGTAGAAATAGTCTTGTTTTACTAAAAAATAGCATTGGTTTCAGGAGAGGAATAATGTTTTGTAAATTTATTTACCATCTTTTTTTTTTTAGATAAACATTTAGCAACTTGACTTAATTCCTTGAACCAAAACATGAACTTGTGCAGAGAAATTCTAGACTAATGGATGTTTGTTCCTAATATTAAAGTTCTCTGGGAAAAAAATTTTGCAACCTTGTTTGGTGATCTAGTAAGAATATATAAAGATCTGAACGAGATAACATAATTTGGGCATTTATTGTGTTCATTCTGATGGTACATGCTGGAAAATCTGAAGTAATCTTTCCAGTCTGCTTTAAATATATGAGATGGCTACCATAGTCAAATCGGCACTTGTTTTGTACTGTAAAGTGAGGCAACACAGTTTTCCCACTTGCTACTTTAGTTTCCAGTGTAAATAGCTTAAGCATATATATATATGTATATATTTTTTTTCCCTTAACTTTTACAAGTGGAGAATGTCAGTTAATCCACAAGTATTTATTAAGCCCATATTATCTTCCAGATACTGTATGAGTCACTGGGGATACAGTCAGAAATGAAACCCTCTATGTTCTATTGGGGAAGACATGATAATACACGCATTTTTTTGTTTTTGTTTTTTTTGGGTGGGAGAGCACTATCGGCTAGTGAGATCAGGAAAGTAGCAGTTTATGTAGTGGTACTTAAGCTGAGTTTTGAAAGGAACTAGGAATTTGAACATGTGAAGATGGTTGGGGCGGTCCATTCTAGGTATGGAGGGAACAGACTCTGCAAAGGCAGGGAGATTGTGTCACATGTGAGGGATAGACCAGTTTCGTGAAATCTGTGATATGGTTTAGGGGAGAGTAATACATAGTAATAGTGGAAGGTTGGGTTGGGGGCCACATTGTGAATTCAAAAAAAAAGGGCACAGATTTAATCCTAAAGGTTTAAAAAACCCTTTTTAAAAGAGCCACTGGATTTTGTTGAGTTGGGGGTGACATGATCTGATTTGTGCTTTCGTATTTTTGCTTTGAAAGCTATGTGGAATGTGCATTTGGAGAGAGGAGAAAATTGGGGTGAGCAACCAGTTGGAACTCTCTTGTAGTAGTCCAAGGGAAACATGATGAGGGCCTGAACTAGGCTGGTGGGAGAGGTGCGGGGAAAGGAAAAGGTAATATGTAATGTGTAATGACTGCTATGTGTCAAGCACTTCACTAAGTAAGCCTTTTTTACAAATATTATCTCATTTGATCCTCAAAACAACCTTATGAGGTTGTTACCCCTCCATTATACAGATGAGAAAACTGAAGCAAACAGATTGGGTGACTTGCCTAGCATTACAGCTAGTAAGTATCTGAGGCCAGATTTGGACCCAGATTTTTCTGACTCCAAGTGTAGTACAGTATTATGACACTAGTTGCCTCTCAAAAAGATGGATCGAGGGCTATTGTGTAAGAACTGGCAAAGTTTGGCAACTGATTGATTATATGGGGTGAGAGAGAGAATGAGAAGTCAAGGATGAAACCAAGGTTTCAGAGACTTGAATGGCTAGAAAGATAGTCATGATCTCATCTGTAGTAGTGTTGTTCAGAAGAGGGATTGATTTTGGGGGAAAATGAGTTATGTTTTGGATTTACTGTGTTTGAGATGCCTAAAGAACATTTAGTTTGAAATAGTCAGTAGATAGCAGGCAACCTGAAACTCAGAAGGCAGGACACTAGGGTTGAATATTTTGTTCTTGGAATTGTCTGCATAGAGATGAAAACTGAACTCATGGGAGTTGATGAGTTTCACAAAAGAGTGTAAAAAGAGAAGCCAGTAAAGGACAGAAGTAGTGGTATACCTATCGTTAGAGGTAGGCATGTTGTTCATGGTCCAGCAAGACACTGAAAAGTAGTAGTCAGACAGATAGGAGAAGAGCCAAGAGCAGATGGTGTAATGAAAACCCATAGAGGAGAGAATCCATCAAGAGGAGGTTGTCAGTAGTTTCAAGGGCTACAGAGAAGTCAAGAAGACTGAAGACTGAGAAAAAGCAATATGATAATATAAAGGTCATTGATAGCTTTGGAGAGGGCAGCTGCAGTTGAGTAATAGAATTGGAAGTCAGATTTCAAGGGGTTGAGTAGTAATTGAGAAGTTATAGCAGTGAATGTTGACAGTTTTCTCTAGGAGTTTGTGAAAGGAAGGAGAAGAATGTAGAATGATATATAGGTATATAGAATGATAGTTTGGGGGGATGATGAGGGTTTTTAAGGAGTAGTGAGACCTGGATATGTTTGTAGTTATGGGGGAATAAATCAGGAGATGGGGAGAGATTGAAGATTAGAGAGAAAGAGGGACTGATTATGTAGTTAGTCCAATGGAAGAGACAAGATCTAGAGTACAAGTACGGAGGTTGTCCAGGTTGGGTGAGAGAGAGCCTATTTATATCTGTATCTGTATGTCATACACACACACACACACACACACACACACATTCACTTTTTGGTGAAAACACACCCCCTGCCAATACAGACCAAAACCTGCATTGCTTACAGACTTGCCTGGGATAACATAGGCAGTATGTGTCAAGACAAGACTTACATCTGGGTCTTCTTGACTCAAAAGTTGACACTCTATCACTATTCTACATTGTTTCATATGTATATAATTCTTTTAGGTAGACCATTTCATGTGCTTTTGAGATTTTAGTATGAGGTAAAGTGAAAATTAAATTCTTCTTGTAGGCATCAAGTGAGAAGACAAATATTTAAACATTTTTTTTTCTTTTCTGGAAAGTGCTAAAAATGATATGAACCAATAATCTTTTTCTAAAATGGCACCTGATACAGGACTTGGAATCATATGTAAGTTACTTTAGTTATTTGATCAATCAGTAAATATCAAGTATCCACTATGTGCCAGGTGCTGTGCTTAGTGCCAGGGTTATAAACAGAGGCAAAAGGCAGCCCCTGTCATGAAGGAGCTCATGTTCTACTGGGGGGAGACAGCATGCAAACAAATATATACAAAGCCAGTACATACAATATGAATAGGAAGCAGTTAAAGAGAGAAGGCCCTAAAATTAAGAGAGGTTGGGAAAAGCTTTCTATAAAAGATGATATTTTAGTTGGGACTTAAAGGAAGCCGGGGAAGTCAGTAGGAACAGTTGAGAGAAGATAGAGTGTTTGAGGCATGGGGGACAGCCAGAGAAAGTGCCTGGACACAAGAGATGGAGCATCTTATTCCTGGAGTATCCAGGAAGCCAGTGTTGCCATGTTTATCATGCTTTTTGATTTAGGTTAAAATCTCTGGGACTAAAAGTACAGATCTTTTTATTGTAATCAAATACAACTAGTGATAAAATATACAAGTGTTTCTTTCAAGTAGCCTGTACGTAACTTGTCACTAACCTTATTGCCAAATGTCAGACTGATATCTATTAGTTCTTATTCATGTCTTATAAATTGAGATATCTTCCAGGATGAATAGCAGCACTGAATGGCATTCTTTTCCTATTACTTTTTTTTAGTGAATGAAGATAAATTATATTTTTTCATAGATATAATTATGAGTATCAGAAAATGTCCTTGAACTTGATGATGAATTCTCTATCTGTTCACCTGTAAATGAAATTTATAATGCTAACAGCCTATCAAATTAAAGACTGATTTGACAAAACTCTGATTAGGTGTGATAATGTCCTAAGAATTTTTGGTTAAAATTTCTCAGTCAACAAAATGGTTATTCAAATACCAACTTCTAAGATTCAGGATCATTTCCTCTCAAAGATAGTCCAGTGCTATATCTGCTGGATCCCACTTTCCCTGTTAGGTGCAACATGTACGCAAGCAAGTATGGAACTCAAAAATTGTGGGAGAGAGAGCACTTAAAATGGCAAGATAGTTGTGATGGCAAAGAATGAGAATTAGGGAATGCTTCATGGAGGAAATAGCATGGAAATGAACATTATATGGATAAGTAACATATTTATTAAGCTCTTACTGTGTTCCAGGCAAGGATGCAAATACAAGAAAGACAGGCCTTACTTTCTAGGAGCTTATTTCCTAATGGGAGAAAATGATAAATATAAAGGAGTAGTTGGAAAGGGGTGGCAATAGGGTTTGTGCTAGGTTGGTATGGAAATGGACTAGAAGTGTGGAAGACATGAGAACCTGGGCAAGATAAGACCAAATTTGGCTTGGCTGAACCCAGGATAGTTCCATTGACTGAGTCCAAGATTTCAGTGGGAAAGACATAGAGATGGCTCCAGCAGGTCATGATGTGTAAAGGTCCTGGAAATACAGTGGAAACCTGATTCTGAAAGGCAGAAATAAGGATAGAATTGCATTCCAGGCATGAGGGACAACTTGTACAAGTGCAAGGAAGCAGAAATTAGTCTCCAGTTTGAGGAATAGCTAGTATTCCAATTAGCCTGGAATATAGAGTTCAGAGTAATATGAAATAAAGTTTAAAAATTGGGTTGGAACCAGATTATGGAGAACCTTAAATGCTCACCTGAGAAATTTTCATTTTATCGTATAGGAAACTGGAAATAATTGAAGTTGTTTCAGCAGGGTTGGGTAGTAAAGTAGACAGAATTTTTATAAACTGATATTTGAAAATTCTGCCAGTCTGGCATTGTTCCAAATTGCTTTCCAGAAAGGCTGGACCAGTTCCCAGCTCCACCAGCAGAGCATTAATATGCCTGTTTTCCCATAGTTCCTCCAATATTTGTCATCTTACTTTTTTTCTGAACTTCACCAATCTGCTGGGAGTGATAATTTGCATCTCTAATTATTAGAGATTTGGAGCATTTTTTTCCCATATGGCTATTGATAGATTGGATTTCTTCCCTTGAGCTCTTACTATTCATATCCTTTGAACATTTATTAATTTTGGAATTATAAAATTGAATCAATTCCATATATATCTCGTAAATGAGACACTGATCTGGTTGGCGTGTTTTTCTTTTGGACGATGCCTGAGGTGAAGGTACCATAATCCTTTTCTTACTTAGCTGATAGATTCGTCACCATGATAGGTTCAAAATGAGGTTCTAATCTATTGGGTACTTTAGCCTTAGAATGAAGAAGCTACACACACACACACACACACACACACACACACACACACGTATATAAATATATATGCAGTTTCTTCATTCAACGACTAAAGTACGTGTCTGTGTATGTTGTGTGTATATGTATACGTATGTATACATTTCAGAAGTTCAAACTCCTGTTGTGTCTAATTCACTTCCTGCTCCAGTAACCTAGGTTTGAAACAGGCCTGTGTTATTTCACATCCACTGGATGTCACTCTTGTTCCCTGGATGCACATTTCTGCTCTTACTTAGCAGTACACAAGGAAGAACTTCAATCTCAAAGAAGTCATCTGGAACTTAATGAGATCCATATTTGCCTCCCTTTAGTTTTTTTCCTAATTGAAGATACAGTGTGAAACAGAGGCAATTAGCCAGAGTTATCAAGCACATATATATTCAGACTGCTCAGGAGTCACTTCAGGAGGAACTCATTGTAACATCGGGATGCTGAACTTCTCAGCTTAGTGATTTTAACAGCCAAAATGAAATACCAGATGCTTTTCCTGTAGTAGTTTTTGTTTGTGTAGTTGTCTGTGACCACCTCTTTAAGGCAGAAGAAATTCACAGAGATGATAAAAAGATAGGTCTGAAATGTTCTTCGGTTGAAAATTTTAGGTTATTTTTATGTTACATATTTATATTAAATTCATACATCTATCAATAGTGTAGAATTTTATCTTGAATTTCTTGCAGTGGTTTTATAGCTTTGTATATTGCCCATATTTCTAACTGCATGGTCATTGGTAGAAACAAAAATAATAATTAAATACCTACTTATTCATCCAAAGAGAGTTATGTACACCTGGTCTGTCTCTCCTAGCTTTTAGTCTCTTAAAGATGCCATTACAGATACATACAATCCAGAAAATTTCAGGCCAAAGATGAGAAAATGTTAATTTAGTACTTGAATGGAAGGGAGGGGAGGGGACATATTTGTCATGTCAAATATAATTAAGTTTATATCAATGATAGTAAGTATTTGATGGTGCCAAAGAGTAAAGCCTGTCCAGATTAGGCAGCAGTCAGCTACTAACAGCCACAAAAGAGAGGGTTCAAGGAGGAGGTAGGACTTATAGCACACTTTTTTAAGTCTCTGATGTTGTGAAACTGCTTACAATGCTTAAGTTGAGAGAAGGTTGTAGACAGTTTGCTGAGGAATAAACCACAATTTTTTTTTATACATAGCAGTTCCCAGCATCAAGATTTCCCGACTACAGCAGATATTCAGTTAAATTTGACAGTGGCAGTTTTCCTGGTGATATTGCTTCTGTTAGAAAGGACTGTTGGGTTAAGAATCCCTTCAGAAATAGAGCCCTCTTTTGTCCACGGTTTCTCTTGTTTTTGTTTTGTGTGGTAGGTGGCTGTTCATTTTTATCTGAAAATGAGACTCAAAAAAATTTATGTAGTTTCCCCCTAACATATAAGAGTACAAGGACCATTTGTCTCCTGGAGTTTCCTATAACAAAGGTGTAAGAATTGTTTTCTGGGGGAATTAGAGGTAAAAAGCCACTTTTGTTTCTTCTCTTATCAAGTGAGAAGAAGAGTGGGGACTCAGATTTCTATTTGAGCTTCATGCTGTACTTTCAGTAGATTCAGTGAAGAAACCCAGGCAGAAGGTCACAGGTGAGCACTTTCTATTCCTGGAGGATTGAGGTTTTAAAAAAAAGACTTTGAAGTTAAATCAACAGCTTCAGAAGGGAACAGGTTTTTGTTTTTAGAGAAAAACCCTTTTCAGAAATTAAATAAAAAACAGAATTATATATAGTTACTTCCTTTTGATAGTTGCCACAAAACTACAGTAGATTGTGAAACATCAAAGTAAATTTGTTAGTGCTGTAGAAATAGAAACTTTTCAAATTTTTATACTATTGTTAAGCTGGTTAGAAATGTCTATAGATGACAAAGAAGGCAAAACTGTCTCTATACATACATACATATATATATATATATCAAATATAATTTTGTTTTCAGTGTATACTAGAAACATTTACAAGTGTTTTTCTTTCTTTTTTGCAAGTGCTTAGCATTTTTAGGGTAGCTTTGTATCTGTGAAATTATCAGAATGCATTTCAATATGTAGCAAATATTAAATTTCTGTATTGTATTTAAACCTGAGGTAAGAGAATTTTTTAAATAAGAAATCACAAAGTAATGATAAATTTAAATGAGTTTTTCTTGCGTTCATTTTTTCAGTGATCAAGATATTTATTTTGAACTGTTATAATCTACAATAATATATTTTATGGATTTTTTTTGTCTATGTCATATTCATTTCACACCCTAGCTCTCTAGACTGAACTATATATATCTTGTGACAAAAACAATTTAACAGAAACTTCTGACTGCTCTCTGACAATGCATACAGCATTGTTGTCTAGTAATTTCCTACCTGTGTGCCATGAAGGAGGAAGTATGTTTTAATAGCTCATATAGAGAACATTCTTCAGTGGTTTTCCAGTACTCAAAAGTTCAATTTCTTTTTAGTGATCTTTTCATCAGTCTTGTTTAAATCAAACCTGTATCTTGTTATTTTGGTACCACTTACTTAGTTCTGCATCAGTTTATTCAAATTTTCCACATTTCTCTCAATTCCTCATATTTACAGTATAATTATGAATGTTGTTATAGTTTAGTGTTGAAGTAAATAGGTGCCTAATTTGTGATATTTAATTTGTGATCACATATAGGAAATATTTCTTGTTTACTTTTTAATTTTAATAGTATTTTTGAACCTTCTTTAGCTAATTAAAATTTACTTAAAGTTTCAGTGGGAATTAAGGAAGAAAAAAATGAAAAAAGGGAAAAAGATTTAGTGTTCTAGGTAGCCCATAATTATTTCCTTTTACCAACCCTCAGGATTAGGCCTGGGTAAACCTGAGAAGTACATAGATTTTGCTCAACTTTGCTCTGTCTCTCTTTTCAAGACTCTTCTACGTTGTCTGATTCCCCATATCTTCCTGTTCTCTCTATCCCTCCCCTAGTCAGAGCCAGTTTTCTATTAGTTGTCAGTTGTAAATACTACTACTAATAATAATTTAATTTACTATAAAGTGCAAATGACTATTCAAGTAAATGGGTACACACGTACACGCACACATTTTGAATGTAAATTGAAACGTTTACCTAGCCTGTTAAAAGTTCAGTACAATCTGTGGTTGCTGTTGCTTCTACATCACTAGAAGCCAACCTGTACATTTCTGCCCCATGTATATTTCACAAATACAGATTCCCATGAAACACAAAAGAAAGACACTGAAGGCAGAATGCTTGCTTTTTAGACATGCTGCCTGGTCACATATAGTATTGATGTTAATTACCAATGGCTCCTAGAGGATAGAATGGCTCCTAATGGATATTCATGTAGTATCTAAGGCTTGCAGAATCCCTTACAAGCATTGTCTGATTGAATCCTTACAACCATCTGGGGAGATAAGGACCTCAAGGTCCGTTTTCCAGATGAGTACACTGAGGCTTCTAAAGATTATGTTGTTTGCCCAAGACCTAATGAGTAACAGAGTTTAAAGATATGTCATAAGATTTCAAATAAGTTTAGACTAAGTCATCCTGTTTTTCACTTTAACCTGAAGCAATTCTTCATCTGGCATTATTGATAAATTACTCTAGAAAGTGAAAATTTCTAGATAACTAAAGCTTACTCATGAGCCTCCAAACCCTGTTTGACATAAATATTTTTGAATTGTATTTTGTAACAGCCTGCTTTATTTGTAGTTTGCTGGATGTAATGGAAATTTGTCTTGGTGAGTCAGTCGTTATGAATATTTTTTTTTTTTTGTGGGGGGAGTTGTTAGCAATCTGGCTGTGATAGAAAGATACCCTGGGAAGCTTTTGCTTGCAGATTAAATTGCCCAGTATGGTAATTCATGCACATTGTCTCCTCCCTCTTAGCTACTTTTTCAGATTGGGAAGGTGAACAGTTAGATCTGTATTGGAATACTAACTTTGTGCTTCCTATAAAGCTTCCATATTAAGCCATGGACAAAGTAATCCAATCTTTCTGGGCTGAAGTTTTTCTCATCTGAAAAATGGCAGTATAAATATTTATATTAGCCGTCTGTCACAGGGTTGTTGTGGGGAAAATGTTCTGTGAACCTCAAAGCACTTTATAATTGTGAGTAATCATTATTCTCAGTGTGCTTTGCTTTAGGAGCCTTTTCATGAGCTCATAAGAGTTAAGAGTTGGAAAAGGACATTAGAGTGTGTGTGTTTGTCCTTCATTGCCAAAGAAGACCACGCCATCAGAGAAATAATGACATGACTTGCACTTGACTTTGTTTTGAGTGAGGGAGGGCTATGCAGGTCACCAGCCTCACTTTTCCTCCAGAGCCATCTGAATACAGTGACCAGATATTCATCAGGATGACTGGAGATGACCCAGGATGAGACAATTGGGGTTAAGTGACTTGTCCAAGGTCACACAGCTAGTGAGTGTCAAGTGTCTGAGGTGAGATTTGACTTCAGGTCCTCCTGCCTCCTTCACTGGTGCTCTATCCACTGCACCACCTCGCTGCCCCACAAAGAGACCATCTAATTGAAACATCTCATTTTTCAGATGAGGAAAACTGAGACCCATGAAGTAGCCTGTTTGAGATCATGCACTCAGTAAGTAGTAGAATTGGGATTAAAGTTAGGGCTTCGGACTCCAAATGTAGCATTAATTTTTATGGATTCAAGATTTTTTTCTTGAGATTTTTATTTCCTTTCATATATGTGTGTGCATATGTGTATATATATATATGTATATATACATACACACATAGAGTACAATATATGTATATGTATACATATCCATATTTGTTTGGAGCTTTAATTTATAATCTAAATATTAACTTCTGTTCACTAAGAATGCCTCTTGGAATTTGGGGCCCTTTGGGGTAATTATAGATCATAGATTTAGACCTGAAAGGGTCCTTAGAGGTTGATTCTAATATTCTCATTTTCCACATGACAAAATTGAAGATTGTCACTTGCCCAGCATCATGCAGCTAGAAAGTGTCTTAGGCAGAATCCGATATTGTGATGTTGACATCATTGATATAGGTTGAGCTTGTGAAGTATGAGCATTAGTGCCTTGTTTGGACTTCAGGGACTATGGATCTAGAATTGAGGAGTCATTTATGGATGTATCTTGTTAAGTATTATTATAGATTTCTTGAGCAAAAGTTTTGTTTTCTAGCCACTTATTGCCAATGGTTCTAGAAATATGGATTCACTTTTTTCTGGGTACCTTAAGCTCTTTAAGTATAAATGTTACTAAGCATGTAATTTTTGTAAAAGGTTTAGAAAATGAGAAATTAATTTAGACATTTTGGAATGTCTGATGCTTTTCTATATTTTCTCTCATAAATTATTACTTCTATTATTTAGATATTCCAGTTTAGTTTTCCCATACTATCTATGATAAGACATGGCCTTGATTAATTTTCTCTGCCCACATAGTGTTGTATTTCTTGAGGCTTACAGGTTCAGAGGTAAGTGTGAAGAATGTTAACATGTCAAAGTCTTTTAACTAAACAAGCTGCAAAACTCAACCTTCTTTCTCTCTGGGATTGTCATTTTTCCTGTACAATTAAACATTTACCTTTGTATCCTCCATGTTTAGTATATAATGGAAATATATAGCTTTATTATGGAACCATCCAGTTGTCTAACCCCTTCTGTTTCTACCATATAAGATTATTTGAATCATAGTGGGAGCTGCTTACTGTTTAGCTGAAATTGTCAGACAAACTTGCCAACAGATTGGTATTATGTTCTTTTAACTAGCTTAAAAAAATGTGGCTGAAATTCTTGTCAATAGTTTTAAAATTAACTTGAATATAACATATAACTATGACTATAAAATATTGAGTGATTTTATAAGTGATACATTAAAGTCACTCTTTTCTTTATGAACAGCTAAATAGTTGTTTCCCAACAGCATTGATGGGTATAATCTTTCTTGCTTATAAAACTGTAAAAATCAGTCTGTTTCTCTTCTTTCAGATCCAAAATGACCCCTATAAATTTACACCTACCCTACCACATCTGGCAAAAAAGAGATTAATTCTGACCTTCTCTATAAGTCCATATAAAGTTTTCTTTTGTATGTTTTTGACCTCTGAAAGGTTCATGAATTAGATTGGAAAAATTTCAGATCATTGCCATTTGACCTGAGTTCCCTCTTTATTTACTACTGCCGTATAATTTACTAATTATTTTGATAGACCCTAAAGTCTAGTTGTATAATATTCATCTCTGATCTAATAAAGGGTTAGATGTCTGCTAATCTGGCAGTTTTTGTTCCATTTTCTTTCTTCCTGGTCCATAATAGACTGGTTGCAAGTAATTTTTTAACCTTAGAACTACCTGAAAATTGTTCTGATTATCAATGATATTACTTGAACATTTCAGGCAAAAATGGCTTTGAAACCTACAAATATTTCTCATTTTTCCCTCCCACTGATTTCTGCTTTATGGACCATTACACTAACTTTTTTATGTGCTCAGTAACCAATACTCATTAATGCAAGTTTCTCTGGTGTTTCCTTAAAGTTTCTGCTCACAGCAGTTCTCCCTTTGAAAGACATGGTGACACCTACTAAATGTGGCTCATTAAAAAAAATACTTTTATTTTATTTCTTCTTTGATTGAATTCGTAGAGTATGTAAAATTTACATAAGATTATAGTTTACATATTTTGACATCTTGCCTACTTTCAGTTGGATTCCAAATTCCTTCCTTTTTCTGTTTCTATACTCTCAGATCTTTGCCAGGTTGCTTGCCAATAGTTTGTGGAGTTTTCCCCACATTTGTTAAACAAGTATGAAGCTGTGTGTCAGTATGACATGGTCTTGCTTTCAAGGAGTCTACAGTTTACCTGGGATATGAGACATTCAAATATAGTGATTGTAATGGCATGTAAGGTGGCATATAAGTACCAAGTGACTGAACAATATAAGTGCTATTGGAGTTCAGGAACATGATTGATCATTTTTGGCTGGTTGGGATAATCAGGCATAGCTTTATGGGGGAAATTAGATTTCAGACTGGTTAGGTTAGGTAGGAAAAGAGAAGGAGAAAATTTTATATTCTTGTTGAGGTAATAGATGGAAAAAAAAGCCATACACACACACACGCACAGAGGTTAAAAAGATACAGTATCTTTATGAATGAGTAAAAATGAATGAATGAATGAATGAATGCATACTTTGCTGGAACCAAAAAGTGTAAAGGAAGGAAATTGCACTAGAAAAGTTGGTACTATTAGTTTTGGGGGAACCTTGGATGCCAGAATGAGGAATTTGGATGTGTTCTTCATCCTTGTTGACCTTTTTGCAGTTGACTGACTGTGTTCTTCTGGATATTCTCTCCTCTGGTTTATGTGACTTCCGTCTCTTGGTTTATCTACCTGTAGGACTTTCTTTTGGGTCTCCTTTGTTGATTCACGTACCATGTTCTATCTATTAACTGGGGTTATATCCCAAGTCTCTGTCCTTTGACCTCTTTTATTTTTGCACTCTCATAGTAATCTCATTAGCTCCCAAGTGGTCAGTTTTCATTTCTGAACAGATGACTCCAAGATCTATATATTTTCATCTAAGTCTCCCTTCTGAGCTCCATTCTTACATTCCCAACTGCCTGTCAAATATTTCAAACAACATGTCTTTTAGGCCTCTCAAATTCAACATGCCCCCAAACAGAACTCATTGACTTCCCCATAAATCCCACCCCTCATCTAAACTTCCCTATTACTGTCCATGAAACTACCATCCTTCCAGTCATCTAGGTTCACAGCTTTGGTGTTATCCTTGATTCCTCTAAAAACTGCAAAATCTTGCACGTTTTTCCTCAAAAAAAATATTTCTTGCAATATGTCCCTTTCTCTTCACGCACACAGCCACCACTAGGTCAGTCTTTTATCACCTTTTGCCTAGACTATTATAATAGCTGGTCTTCCTGCTCCAATTTTTTCCTATCCAATCTATCCTCTACTTAAGCTTCCACAGCAATTTTCCTTAAGTGTAGGTCTGACCATGTCACCTGCCCTGTTCAACAAACTCCATTAACTACTTTTTGTCTTCAATTGCAAGTATAAAATCCCAGCTGGAGTCCTTCCTGTGTTTCAAGCCTTCTTACATTCTGCTCTCCAACCTACTTGCCTTTCCTTACACGTAGTACCCCATCTATTGTCTCTGTCTTTACACCAGTTCTTTGCTTTGCCTGCATACTCTCCCTCCCAACCTCTAACTCTTGAAATTTGTGGCTTCCTTAAGACTCAGCTCAAGTGCTGCTTCCTTCAGTGAATCTTTCTTGGTTGCCCCTAGCTTCTAGTTACATCCCCTCATTGCTGTGTGGTCTATTTCTCACTAGAATATATAAACTCCTTGAAGACAAGGGGCTTTTTTTGTATCCAAAGTATTTAGTGTAGCAACTAATACATTATAAGTGACTGCTGAAACAAATTTTCATGAAGATTACTCTGATGATGTTGTGTAACAGATCAGGGAGTGAAGTGGACAAAGGCAGGGTGATCAGCTAGAAAGCTTGTATAGCAGTCTAGGTTTGAAGCCATCAAGGCTTAACCCAGCCTGGTGAAAATGGAATGTAAAGGAGGGGAAGAGCTTAAAAGATATTTGAAAGTAAGGATTGATGGAGCTGGTTGATTAGATGTGTCTGTACATGTGGGGTGAAGAAGCAGCATGTCAGAGATGACTTTCAAGAGTATTTAGATGACTGAGAAAAAAGTGGCGCCATTGACAGAAATTGACAAGCCAGAAAGGGAACTGTTTTGTGAGACAAATAGAGTGAGTTTATACATGTTGAGATGGAGGTGACACTGGAACTTTGAATTGAACATGTGTGATAAGACATTAGAGATATAGCAATAGAACTCTGGAAAAAGATGACTTCTGTAGATGGAGAGGTGCGAACCATTTGCAGGGAGCTTGACAGTTGAAGCCATGAAAGGAGACTCAAGGCCTAAGAGAGATTATAGACAGAGAACAAAGGGTTAAGGACTAAGCCTTAGGAGGAAGCATTTGTACTTGGGGGAAGAGGAAGCTGAGTGAATGAAGACAGAATAGAAGTTGGAAGTTAAAAAAACAAAGAAACCTATTTTCAGTATTTGTTCCATCCAAACTCATTAGTATGCATGGCTTGTTCTCTTGAGAAGTTCCCTTTAAATGAATAAGGTCTTAAAGAAGTGAGTACTCTAGGTGAAGGATTACTTTTGGAATGCTCAAATCCTAGTACTCAGATGCTTTTCAGATAAGTCTTAGGAACAACTCAGTAGTGTAAGGCACCAAGATTTGTTCTTCCCTCCATTTCCTGCAGTTCTACCAGCAATGCCAGTGTTTGTTTTATAAGTAGGATCTTAACCTCTATTTGACCCTGCTAGTACTTCCCTTTACGTCTTGCCATTTTTTGTTTTTTTTTTTTACTCTTTTCCTTCTTTCTCCTCTACCATTTATTTTAACATTAGAAATATGTATTATTATATTTATGTTGTTATATATTGACTAGATTGAATCTGTTTACTTAAAGTATCTATACAATGTGAGTACAGATCAACAAATCATTTTGATCAAGTTTTCATTTCTGTCAAACAATTCATTGGGTCATCTCACTGAGTCTGAAAGCCTTTTTGGTTGTGAAAGTGTGGAGTACTATAACAGCTTAGGGTCTTATGAACTGTTGGTTAATGAATTATGCATCATGCTAATTATGAAGGTTTCTTATAGTACTTAATTTAATTTTTTCTTGGGGTATAAATTATGTTTCTTGGACTTGGGATTGTCGATAGAATGCTGAGTTCAGATCTAACCTTGGAACACTTTCTAGTTGTATGACCCTGAGCAAGTCACTTAAACTTTGCCTTGATTTCTTCAGCTGTAAAATGGGGATGATAATAGCACCTACCTTGCAGGGTTTTTGTGAGAATCAAATGGATTTGAATTTGTAAAGCATTTAGTACAGTACATGACTCACAGTAGCTGCCTAATAATCACTTGTTTCCTCCTCCCTCCCCCATTTATTAATCTTGTAAAAAGTTATCATCTCTTCATGGTTTGAATTGTTAAAAGTATAACACATTTACTTTACAATAAGCAACATTTACGTTCTGAGATGATAGAGTTAAAAAGAATTATTTGATGTTTTCTATACATTTAGTTATGTTTGTGATCAGATTTATTTTGTAACTGACATCTCAATAAAGCTAAAACAACTGATGACAGAAGGCATGTTAATTTTCATTCTCCCCACCTCAGTTATATTTTATATTGATGTGAAGATTGATGTGACTCTTTTAGAACTGAATTAAAATCTTAATACTGCTATAGTTATAAGGAAACTACAGTACAGTGAAGGCTGTATGTTTATTCTTGATCTTTTCAGAGAGAACGTTAGAAGATCATGAATTGGTGATTGAAGTTCAGTCAAACTGGGGAATGGAAGAAGAAAATAAGCTATACTTTAGGAAAAATTATGCCAAATATGAATTCTTTAAAAACCCAGCGGTAAGTAATATCAACAAGTAGTACAAAATACTATAATGGAAAATAAGCACTTCATTTTAATTATCTTTTTAATGTCATTTTAAGAAGGAGAACATTTTAATCCACATGTCCCCAGAATTAATTGTATTATTTCTAAATTAGAGACTCCTTAGCTTTTTAAAGCACACTAGTGATTTTAGTATGCTTTAAAAGTATATGATTTATCTTGCATTATAGAGAAGAGGCAATTGGTATAATAGTGCATGGAGCAAAAAAATCATAAGATCTGTGCTTTTGCTTTAGTTCTACCACTAATTAGCTGTGTCACTGGACAAAACACTTACATTTTGAACCTGAGTTTCTTCATTTGGTAAATGGAAAGGGATTGTGTTGATAGTCTGCATTTTAAAATTATTTGCTGGACATTTCCATTTGAATATTCTGCTAATACAAACTCAGTGTGGTAAAAACAACGCTCATCTTTATAGCAAGAATGAAAAAATAAAAAAGAACAGAAAGGACTAAGGATATCACTTCGAGAAAGTATGGAGTCCAGGGTGAATTTTGCCTTGACTTATCTATGTTGAAGGCACAGGCTGAACTCCCTCATTGAAAAGAAGGTAAATGGATCTTGAAGAACATCTCTAATGGGGGAATGAGATACTCCATAAGTAATAGAGAGAATGGTTTCAATTTGAAAACAGTAAATAATAAGGTGTCAGAAGTGCAGCAAACATTTATTAAGTGTCTACTATGTGCCAGGTACTGTGCTAAGCACCTCACTAATGTTATCTCATTTGATCCTTATAAGAACCCTGCAAGATAAGTTCTATTATTTTCACATTTTACAGATGAGGAAACTGAGGCAGATAGCGGTTAAATGACTTTCTCAGGGTCACACAGCTCATAAATTTCTGAGACTGTCTTTGAACTCATATCTTCCAGATTTCAGACCCAATTCTCTATCCATGCTTGTCTAGGGGACTACTGACCTATGTGAGGAGGTCAGAGGGTGGGGAGTTGTGACACAGAGGGGAAAGGGAAGAAGGACCACTGAATACTGGGAGCTAAGGAGCATGTTTAGCTGTGTCTTATCCTGAGAATAGTCAGCTCTTCCTCTAAGGAAGCAGCTCCTTATGCTCTGAAGTGAATCTGTCAGTGCTGTCAGGTAGGCATCCTGTAAGTGCCAGAGGAAGGAATGAGGAATGATGGCTGGTGGCTTCCTGTTGAGGAGTACTAAGGTCTCTATTTGTCTCCCTGCTGATACAGTATAGAAATCTATTATTTCCCAGAGCATGTATCCAGAACATCACAGAAAACCTCCCAAATCCTTTCAATCCAAATGAGTGCCATCTATTTCTTTTTTTGGGTGTGTGTCATTCACTTCTGATAAACTATGTAGTTGCAATCAGTACTGCCAAAAAGAGTCTAGAAATATTTCTAAGTATTATAAAGTCTTAGGCAAGAAACTGAATTTTTTAGGAGCATTGGTGACATTTTCATCCCTTTTGCTTTCACGATCAGGATTTGGGATGGAAAAAACTAGATAAGATGTTATCAAAAAATGGATTGTGGACTTCTGAACAGTTGTGCCAAAAACATCACTGCATAGGGATGGAGTGGAACATAAGAAGGCTAGCAAAAATACATTTGGGTAGTCTTGCAAATCTAATCACAAAGGGCTTTAAATGGAAGGGAAGAAAAATGTCCCTACTAGATAAACACAGTAAAAAGTAGCTACAGTGAATGAAGGAGAAAGCAGTGGAGTCTCAGAAATTCACAGGAGAAAAAAGTGCTAGAAAAAGAACCAGCAGTAAGACACAAACTCACAACTTTTTTTTTTCTGTTGTCATTTCAGTCATGTCTGACTCCT
Source organism: Bettongia penicillata ogilbyi (assembly GCA_023548195.1). NCBI lineage: Eukaryota > Metazoa > Chordata > Mammalia > Diprotodontia > Potoroidae > Bettongia > Bettongia penicillata. The sequence goes on along the minus strand of JAJHZJ010000610.1, from coordinate 2,471,149 downwards.
TGTGACCCCATTTGGGGATTTCTTGGCGTAGTTGGCAAACTACTTTATTTATGGATACTACTTTATTTATGCATTTCTTTCTCCAGCTCATTTTACAGATGAGGAAACTGAGGAAAACAGGATTAAGTGACTTGTCCAGGGTCACACAACTAAGAAGTATCTGAAACTGGATTTGAAATCAATGTGCCACATTTGTGCGTACACACAAATGCATGAAATATTGGAAATAAGTAAGAAATCCCACTTCCAGGAATCACATTTCTTTAAAAAAAAAAAAAAGAGTTTTTCTTGTCAGGTAAACAGGAGCCATCGGAATCTCAACAGATCAGTTCTTTTTTATTTAAAGATTTTTACAAATTGGCTTCAGCCTCTTAAATATAGTTTGGAACAGTGGAGAGGACACTGGATTTCAGGTTGTGGTGACCTGGATTCAAATTCTGCCTCAGACCTGGACAAAGTCGCTTGACCTCTCTATACCTTATTTTCTTCACCATAAAATGAGGGGGTTGTAGTGAACAGCTATTAAATCAGTGACCCTATGACCCTTGCTTTACAGTTTGAATACATGCTACTCTATGGTCCAGTCAGGCTGCCTTTTTTTTTTTAAACCATTCCTTATACATAGGAACTCAAATACAAACTTACTCTTTTTATTGATATCAACTTCACTATAAGAAAAGGAAATCTATACTATATAACATACAAATTATTTGGCAAATTAGGACTAATCAGTGTATTTTAAATTGGTTTATTTCTGAAACTGTATATATTTCTGCTATAAGTTTTTCATTGTTAGAATTATCCTTCAGGAAATATTCATAGTATATATCATAATTGAGTATTACTCAAATCCTGAAAGACCCTTTTTTACATTCTATTTTCTTTTACTTTGTTATTTTAGTCATCCACCAACCATTTTAAGTGTCTACTATATGTAAAACCCTGTGCTGGGCAATGGGGGAAATAAAGATAATTAAGATATGGTCCTAACTCCCTTGGAATTTGAATTCTAGCAGCATGCTAGAATTGGCATTTGGAAAATAATAGGATGATTCTTAATAAAGAAAATAATAGTTGCAGTAAAAATTAAATGGGAACATAATTTCAGTAGAAAGCATTTCCTTGGTGCGCATCTTTATTAAAAACAAGAAATTAAAACTCATATCTAAAGAGATGTGCCATCATGATGTTCTTAATGCAAAATGCATGCTTTAGATATGTAGTCTTTTATTCCTTAACTAGCTAGGATATTTGATTTTATATAACTGGAAATGAAAAACCAATATCATTTAGTCATATTTCTATATAGGCATGCCAGAGTGTTGATATTTAGGTTATTATTCTAGAATAGGATTTCCCATTCGTTTGGATGGCCTTCTTCCTGGCCTCTCTTTGGAACTATTAGCAATGACCCCCTCCCTGGTTTATGCAGAAGTTTGAGCATCCTGAAGAATGTATTCAGTTCAGTAAACATTTATTAAGTACCTGCTGTGTTTAAGGCACTATTGTAAATGCTGTGGATACAGTCAGAAAAGAAGCAGTCCCTGCCATCTGTGAGTTAGTTAACCAAGAGTAGGAGGGATTTTGCATTATAATATTTATGGAAGAAGTTAAAGCATCAAATTAGATTCAGTTCAGGTCAAGAAGCAGTCTGAGTTTGAACCGTCAAGGCTTAACCTAGCATGGTGAAAGTGGAATGTAAAGGAGGGGAAGAATATAAGTGATATATGGAAGTAAGGATTGATGGAGCTGGTTGATTAGATGTGTCTGTACAGGTGGGGTGAGGAATCAGTACATCAGAGAGAACTTTCAGGAGTAGAAAGTACTCAATATTTTCAGTAAGTACTTGAAGTCAATTATTTTTTTTTTTAATTTGCATTCATAGTCTTTGAGAAAGCTTGAAGCTAGAAGTAAAAGGGGACAGCAGAGGATGAGATGGATAGAGTGTCATAGAAACAATGAACATGAACTTGGATGGACTTCAAGAGATGGAGCATACAAGGGCCTTCATGGGGTCATGAAGAATCATACATGACTGAATGACTTTACAAGTCTTATATAACCTACCTTTCTGGGGACTTCCTTTTTATACCTTTTTTCTCTGATTTCTCAGGAATTTTTCATCCTTTTCTAATTAGTTATAAAGCTAGAGCTCATTTAGAACAAATAGACTAGAGTCAAGTATGGTGCAACGTTTTTCTTGCAATTTCTGGTGTGTTATTTCTACTAAAACACATCACCATCATATTTCCTTTTTTTTCTCTTTTTACTACTGTATTGCTTCCTGCTGTTTGCAATTCTCTCTGATCAGCAACTAGTCACTCAACTTCTTTGGAATGTAGATTTGATGACTTTTCAAGGGCCCATCTACCTCTGAGTTGTGTATCACTGGGTTGTTGGGGGTCATTTTTATAGAAAGCTAATTATATCATATATTTTTAAACTGCTGTATAAGATAGTCTGACATTTGTCTTTTTTAAACAGAATTTTTTTCCAGAGCATATGGTGTCTTTTGCCACTGAAACCAATGGAGAACTCTCTCAAGCTCTTATTTTACAGGTATTCCATATTTTTTTTGAACTAGATCAGCAGCAATTTGATTAAATTGTTGGTTTGAGACCTTTGCTTGAAAATGCCTAGGTTTAAAAATTTTGTTATAGGCAATTTCAATTTTTCAATGAAAAATAAAATCCAAACAAAAACAATAATTAATAGATTATAAGAAGCCGATGGGGTTGATTTATTTTGTTTGACTTTATTTATTTACAAAAGAAGTCTTTGTTCCTGTATGTTGTAGACCCACTGGGAAGTGATTCTGATACTAAGAGGAATGGGGAGAAGGACAGATAAGGAGGAAGATAGGTGGGGGGAAAGACGAAACAGAGCATCAGAAACGGACGGGAGACAGAGACATATCATTTAAAAAATAGAAAACTTTGGGCATTCAATGTATTACTATTAGTAATAATATAGTACTATTTGTACTACTGCTGCCAGGTAGTTTGGTTTGTCGGTTGCATAAGATGCAATACTCAGTTTGTCAGTTGCTTAAGGTGTAATACTATTATCTCTGTGACTACAATTTTGACAACAACCACCACTGCCACTACAACTACATTTTACCTTAGTGGAAATTGCAAAGTGATGTATGTTGAAGATTTATCTAAGTTTATTGTTCCACTTTCTTGTTGGAAAATCAAAAATAAGATCAAGAAAGTGGAAAATTCTTCAGTAAAGAAATACTTGAGGTAGATTTTGTAAATGGTCCAAATATAATGAATCCTGTTTCCTAATAAAATTAAAAAAATAAAATTAAATAATTATAAAAGCGCATGAAAATCCTGTAAAATATTTTCTCTACATGTTGATTCTTCTTAACTGAATCTGGAGATTAATGGGAATAATTAATGAGAATGAGGGACAAGATTATTTGACTAAGAACAATATAGAGATATGTGTCATGAATTTGTACATCTATAATGTTCATTTCTTCTTCATGTAGTAGTGGCTTATGATGTTCATTCCCCAGAAATTTGACTTGAAGGAAAAGTGATTTGAGTTATTTTTTCAGATAGATTAGTTAATTATAATGCTGTAGATCTGCCATTACTTCTCACAAGCAATTTCTCTGTAACTGCTGGGGTTTTCACTGGGTGAGCTACAAACAGTTGAGAAATACTTTGTAATATTACTTTCTTTCACTTTGAAATGTTAGTTTCTTTGACAGAAAACATTCTTTTTTTGATTTTTTTTATTTCTGGAACAAAGATCAGATATATAACATTTATTTTTTAACCATCTTTTGGAATGGTATTAATAGTGTATTTCAGTTTGTGATAAATTGGAAATGCAGTTTGTTATCAACAAATACTTAGCAAGCATGGCACAAAATACATTTGCAGACACAAGGAAATATCATGGACCTTGCACTCAAGGAGCATATAGTCTAGAAAGATATGTGCTTTTCTCTGGAAAAACGAATAAATATAAGAAAATAAATCATCCTACTTATTCTGAATTATCTGTAGGACTATCCATACAATAGAATGATATTTCATAATTTCTACCTTCATTTTTTTAAAGATTGTATTTATAACCCCAAAATTATACTTTCCTTATAATTAAATCTAGATGCTATATTTTTGTTTTCTTGTTGATTTTTAAAAATTAATTTTGCTGTAATATTTTATTTGATGGCCACAATTTAAATGATCTTATTGATTATTGGCAGAGAATACCACCTCTTCTACTCTTGTTGTTGTCACTTCTGTTGTCACCAAGCAAATCTAAGATCTAAGAGGTTAACTAAAACCACATGATACCTCTTGAGGGAAATCTGTGGCAACTGAGAAATATAAGGAGAATTCCTTACTACTTTGAGCAATATCGAAATTTTACCTCCCTTATTTTTCATGGGAGGAGGAAGAGGCACAGAGCATCACATCTGGGGTGAGACTATTGACACTTATAGCTCATTGACTGCCACAGCCACTTTTGGCTTAATTGATTCCCTATATCTGGCCAAACTGAGAAACTTCCAGAAGATAATGACAGTGGAAGCCACAGTGCTTAACGAAGAATTAGAAATACTTTCTGACTGATTTGAAATTTTTACAGGTGGTCTAGATATCTAGGTCATACCTCTTCTTTTACATGCCTCTTATTCTCTGGGGAGGCATCAAACATTCTTCGCATGTCTCTTATTTTCCTTGTTTTAAAAGCACCTTAGGGAGATGTCCAAGCAATGGACTCTCACACCTTTATTTGTGATTTCCATCAATTTGCCATTTCCCAGAAAAGCCTGTGAAGTTTCATTGGTTTGGGAACCTGAAAACCACCCTCCCCTCTTTCTATATACTCACACTAACCCCAACCCAAGTAAATAGTTAATGAGAGCAGGAAGTCAAAGTATCCTGTCCAGAATAACAATGCCTCTCAGTCCTTGGGATTGGAGGAGGATGTTGAGGAAATGCAGGGAGAGAGAGAGAAATTGTACCAAATCATTGCCAAGCTTCCTTTCAAATCTAGTATTTTATGATACCATGGCAAGAGGAAGTCATTACTACCTAGACAAGGTAAGGCATGGACCGCTGTAGCAACTAGGACTGACTTAGGCCTGTGGATCCTGGTGGTATCACCATCATCAGTAATTCTACAGCGCAGTAGCAGTGATGGAGACTGTTTGGAAGTGGCAGCATGCCTCCCCCTTTCCCACAGTTTATTGCAGATATTCATATTATCATCATATTTCTATTGATATCATGTTGATATAATGATGTAATAATTGACATAATTGATGTAATAGCTTGTCATTTAGAAATTATTTTCCTTGTAACACTATTGTACTGTAGCACTGTAAATCTTATCTATGTTTAATGGGTGAGGGGACTGAGGATCAGAGAGGTTAAGTAGTTTTTTTAATCCATAACCGCTTAGCCTAGTCAGTGGCAGACTCAGATGTGGAACCAAATTCTTTTGGCTCCAAGTTCACTGCTCTTCGTACAGTGTCATACTGCCTCTTGTCTCTCATCTAATACCATACTGGTTTTTAAAATAGCCTTTGCAGTGCAGCCTCATCAAAGCCTTTTTCAAAGTTCGAATAAATTATATTTCCATCTACCTCCAGAAGCAAAACCCGATTTTTCAAATGGATTCGGTGGGGACAACAGGTATGTTAAATGGCTGTCGCTAGTAACTATCCTGATTAGGTTACAGATGTTTAAATTTGAAAGTTCTCCTTGAGCTCTTCTTCGTGGTAATATACTTGGAGACTTTTGAGGGGATTATTTTTTACTTACTAAATTAAATTGCCATTTCTGTGGCTTCATGAAGATAGTCAACGTCTTGCTCAGTATATGAAATATATATAGAACCTCAGATTTGTATTTCCTGTAAAAAATGAAGTTCAGCTGGTCCTTCATTGTGAATAAGTATCTTTAATGTTTTCTTCCAGAATTTTCTGAGTTCTAGCACATATCCGGAAATACATGGTTTTTTACATGCAAAAGAGCAGGGGAAAAAATCATGGAAGAAGATTTACTTTCTTTTAAGAAGATCAGGTTTATATTATTCTACCAAAGGGACATCAAAGGTGGGTAGAAACAGAAGTGATATCTTGTGCTCTATGTGCTCATGGTAAGGTGAGGTATATCTTTGTTGGGTTTTTTAATTTGATAACTTGAAGTTAAAATAATTCATGTTTATGAATTTAGGACCATTTGTAAGTTTTGAAAGAAAAATTTGTCAAGATAGAAATTCATTCATCAGTAAACAATAAGGAGAAATTAAAAAAAAACTAGACCATGTGCACTTGGGAAATTGATGGTAAGAAGGAGATAATGGTTTAAGGTTGAGGACAAGAGGATTGCCTGTCTTGAAAAAGACAGCTATTGCTAGTGGATCATATGCCCTGGCTGTCCGCTTGTTATCCGGTACTTTACCTTTTACCCTACATGCTCTAGAGTGATTGGCAAACTATGGTGTGCAGACCACATCAGTATTCTCTGCTGCTTGGATCAGTAAACTTTCATGTAATCACTTGTATTTAAATTTCTTTGAGAATTTTATGACATAATTGATTCAACCCAATTAATTAGATTAATATTTATTGTCTGATCCGTGCAAGGTGATTTGCTGATGTTTCTCTTGTACATATAGAGAAGCATCTACTCAAACAACTGTTTTTTATGTGAAACAACAAATCTTTAGTATGTACACCTTAAAATATATTTAATTCAACATTTTAGCTTCAAAGATGTCGTGTTTGTCTGCCTCTTCCTTCCAAACTCCTGTCCTCTCTGGTTTTAAAAAATGTATTGACCCACTTTCCTTTTTTTTTCTTTTACTTTATTTTTGGTGCTCCTATTAATAGTTATTCTCCCCTTCTAAACTCCCCTCCCTCATTATAAAAAAATACTCTTGTAAGAAATAACCATAGTTAAGCAAAACAAATCCACCTACTTGCCACATCCAAAAATGTGCATTTCTTTCTGCCCTTCAAGTTCTCAACCTGTTTCCTTGCCTCCTAAAATAGTGGCTGGTCATTGCACTGAGTTCTCAAGTATTAAAAGTTGTTTTGCCTTGTAGTGTGGTAGCTGTTGTACAAATTATTCTGGTTTTGGTCACTTCACTTTTTATTAATTCACATACATCTTGCCAAATTTTCTTGAATCTATCCCTTTCGTCATTTCTTTTTTTAAACTTTCTTTTAAAAATTTATTTTTTTCATATACCATATATTTTTATTCATACTTCCCTTCCACTCTCTCTCCTTACCACAAAAATCCCTTGTCTTAAGCAAACACCTCATTATATATTTATATAGTCTGATTTAAAAAATCCACATTAAACATGTCTGAACATATATTTCTATGTATTTTAAGTTCATTGCTTTGTCAGAAAGTGAGTTGTGTTTTTCATCTTTTCTTTTGAAGTCATGGTTTATGATTACTTTGGTCAGAGTGCCAAAGTCTCTCAAAGTTGTTTTTCTCTCCAGTGTTACCATTCTATACATTGTTCTCCTGATTCTGCTAACCTCGTTCTGTGTTAGTTCATAAAGGTCTTTATAGGTTCGCCTGAAATTGTTCATTTAATTATTTTGTATAGCACAAAAATGTTCTATTGCATTGATATACTGTAATTTGTTTAACCATCCTCAAAAGTTTACAATTTTGGGTTCCCAAGAAGAGAACTGCTGTAAATATTTTTGTACATACAGATAATTTTCTTCCTTTGGATTCTTTTTTCTTGGGGGGGGCAATATTATCCTGGTAGTGGTATAACTTGAGCTAAGAGTGTGATGGGTGCTAATGCTTTGTAGTTGGAGTGAGTTGTTCTGTTGCCCTGACCGTTCTTTCTCTCTTCTCCCAGACCTTGATCATTGGTTCTTACCCAGTCTTTTCTCCCTTTAAATCCTTCTTCACAATCAGCACTTGAAAGTTGGAATTTGTCTTGTTTGCACCTGTTCCCTCTCTGATATTAACCTCTCTTAAGGCTTCCTTTCCCTGTTCCTTCGTGTTTCTCTGCCAAGTTTAATGTATTGCTGTATCAGACACTTTGCGTGTGTCTTGTGTGTTCACCCTTAACCTGGTTCAGACAAGTATAAGATTCATTTGGTCATCACTCCTACCCTTTCTCCATGGCTGTGTACTCCTTCTCTCCAGCACTTGGTTATGAGGAATTGTAAATACTTCCTCTTCTTCTCTTTGCTTTCCTAGTATATTTCTTCCCCCTTCTTTTTTCCCTGAGATTTTGAAGGTACATTTGATTGTGCTTCCCCATTAAACTATTAGCTAGTTATTGTCATATATGTATTACTGGAGATATTTACCTTTACTAAGGTAAATACATCAAATGTATTTACTTTTTATGTTTCTCTTGACTTTGTGTTTGAATTTTGGTGTTTCTATTCAGCTTTGGTCTTTGTATTAGGAATGTTGAAAGACAAACATATGCACACAGAACTTTTTCACATACTAAATTAATCCATGGATAACCTGAAATTTTAATTCATTAAAGGTTGAGTTATTCTACTCTTCACAACCACATATCAGCATTATTAGAAGAATATTTATATTAAAATTGGTCTTTCAGGGAGAAACTTGGGTGTCATTAACAGTGCCACAGAATTTTCCAAACACAATACTGCCTACTACCCTCCAGTTTCTCTCTCCCCCCCTGCCGAAAAAGGAGGCTTGGTACAGTTTTAAGTTTTAATAGCTTAAAACTGTCTCTGCACTTAAAATGCAATAAGACTTTTATTCTTTCTCTATGTCTGTCTCTCTTTACATGTATATGTACTACTGAAGGATCAGCTCCATGGTTGGTCAGTTGAATTATGTATCACTCAGTCAGTCAACAGACATTTATTAAATGCTTAATCTGTGAACTCACAATGTTCAGAATACACATGCAAACAGAAAGAAAGATAGTCCTGCCTTCAATGATGTCACATGCTAAATGGAGGAATAAAACACATAAATTGAGGAAGAAAGTGGATGGGGTGGATGGTGGAGTCCTGAGTACAGCTTAGAGAGGAATAAAAACATGACTGGCCTGGATGCCCTCCTTAGATGCAAGTTTTTGGAGGAGCCTTCCTATCAGAGGGAAAGGTCATAGAAAAGAAAGGGAGAAAGTAAGTATTTATTAAGTACTTACTATGTACTAGTATGTTAAGTGCTTCAAATATTATTTCATTTGGGTCTCACCATAGATTTCATTATTATCCCCATTTTGCTGATTTACAGATGTAAACTGAGGTAGACAGAGGTTAAATGACTTGCCTAAGGTCACACAGCTAGGAATTATCTGAGGTCAGATTTGAATTCAGATCTTCCTGGCTCCAGGCCCAGCACTCTATCCATTGTACTACTTAGCTGCCTCTACAAGGGTGGAGGGTACTTCTGATGTATAAATTCCAGGGTTGGAGTGAACTTCCAGGATGAAAAGGTTTCTGGAGTCCAGAGTGCCATTTGGAGAGGAATGAGGCTATCATAGTCAAAACTACAGGTATTCTTCATATGTTTTCCTTGTATAGATAGTTATAGGCCACATTCTTCTGAGTGATTATGAATCAAATTCAAAGGGCTATACAGTATTTCAGGCTGTAATTTATTTAGTACTATGTCATCTACAAACTTGAAAATCTGGATGTCCTTATCATCTTTAGGAAATAACCATTTCATGTGGATTCTGCTGTCATCATACTCTACAAAAGAGGCAAACACTTTGGTTCTTGCTGTTTCCTTGAGACTCAAGGGACATAATACTTTGAAAACTTAAAAATGTTCTTTATGTATTGACTATTTTCACCCCGTTTCTTTGTGATCATTTATTAGCAATACGGGAGAAAAAATGACTTAGCTTCCAGGAAAATTTGAAACTTAAGACCTATGTGTCTTAGAATTTAAGATTTCTTACTTTCTGAATTTCTGTCTGGAAATCAGAGAGAGAAGTTTTCAGTGTCATTGAACTTAGTGATTTCATCTGCATAGAAATTATAACTATATTAGTAATCTTGCTTTTATGCAGAGAAAGTGCTTTCTACCATAGGGAAGTAACCATCAGTAGTTCCAGATTGCTCTACAGAATGGTTAGGTCAGTTCACAGAAAGAAACAGAAAGAAAGATAGTCCTGCCTTAGTGATATCACATGCTAAATGGAGGAATAAAGCACATAAAATGAGGAAGAAAGTGGATGGGGTGGATGGTGGAGTCCTGAGTACAGTGTAGAGAGGAATAAAAACATGACTGGCCTGGATGCCCTCCTTAGATGCAAGTTTGTGGAAGAGCCTTCCTATCAGAGGGAACAGTGCATTAGTGTACCAATTATCCTACATCACTCCCAACAGTTATCTTTCTTTTATATTAGCCAGTCTGATAGGTGTCAGGTGGTACCTCAAAAGTTTTTTTTTTTAACATTTAATAATATTTTATTTTTTCCAATTACGGGTAAAGATAGTTTTCAACATACATTTTTGTAAGATACTGAGTTCCAAATTTTTCTCCTTTCCTCCCTTCCCTCCCCAAGACAGCAAGCAGTCTGATACAGGTTATACATGTACAAGTATGTTAAACATATTTCCACATTAGTCATGTTGTGAGAGAAGAATCAGAATAAAAAGAGAAAATAACGAGAAAGAAAAAAGAAAACAACAAAGAAGTGAAAATAGCGTGCTTTGAAGTGCATTCACCCTCCATTGCTCTTTCTCTGGATATGGATAACATTTTCCATCGCGGATCTTTTGGAATTGTCTTGGATCATTGCATTGATGATAATCGTTAAGTCTGTCATAGCTGATCATAGCACAAAATATTGCTTTACTGTGTACAGTGTTCTCCTGATGGTGCTCACTTCCCTTGACATCAGTTTATCTAAGTCTTTCCAGGTTCTTCAGAGTTGTTTTAATTCTCATTTCTCTAATCAATAATGATTTATAGCGTTTTTTTCATATGACTATGAATAGGAAAGCTTGATTTTCTTACAAATAATACTAAATTTGTTGTATCACAAGGTTATTGTGAGGAAGCAATTTGTTAATTATAAAACATTGCATCAGTGTGAGTTATTGCTGTTAATTCACCCCATCTTCTCTGCCTCGGGAAGTTAATTTGGATGTTACAAACATCCTGTTTGCCAGTTTTCCTTCTCTGAGATACTGAAGGATAATGCCGTGCTCAGAAGATGCGCCTTAAGTCTCTTCCTCCAAGTGATGTACAAGTATCCTTACTACAGAGATTTTCCTCCCATTCTTCTCTATCCACTTTCCTCCATCGTGGGATTATTCTCTACAGTCTAAAAATGAGGAGGTTTTTCGTGCCTCTTCCTAGATAGGTTGAAAAACAAAAGCACAAAATATTTAAATTCTCTGGTGTAGTCAGTATCCCCAGAGTCTTTTTTGTCTAGAAAATTGTATTTCCTTCTCTTGTGCTTTCAGGTGGTCAGATTTTTTTTTTCAGCTCTCTAAAGTTACTGCCAGTTCTGTAAGAATCTTCTATAAGATTGCAGCTTTAATTACCTGATCGTTCCCCATCCTTCCAAAAAGCATGGCCATTATTTGAATTTAGTTTACTGCTGAGAATTGCAATTCCATTTTCAAGTCGTAGAAGAGCCTGACATTATCATTTACCTCTTAGTAATCCAGTTTTATGGTGACCTGCAGTATCATCAGAGAAGATTTCATTCCATCTTTAAAGAAATCCAAGTTATTTCCCAGTAAGTATGCTTATTTGTTTTTCTCAGAAGACCTATTGCTTCTGATATCAGGTAGAGATTTTTTCTTTTTTTATCACCGGCAAGTGCTAGACTAGGCCACGTCAAACAGTTTTAGCCACTGTCAGGTCTTAGTCACTGTAGACTGTGGACATCCGTGAGGACAAAATGCCTTTTACAATTATTTGTTTTAAATGTTCTTTTTAAATTTTGGTTTCTAAATTCTATCCCTTATTCCCTCACCAACTAAGAAGGCAAAGCAATATGATATCAGTTATATATGTGAAATCATGGAAAACATTTACATATTAGCCATATTGCAAAAGCAAGAAAACTAAGTGAGAAAGGTATATTTCAATTAACACTCAGAATTCGTCAGTTCTGTCTGGAAGTGGGCAGCTTATTTTCATCATGAGTGTTTTGGAATTGTTTGGGATCATTATATTGATCAGAGTAGCCAAGTCTTTCACAGTTTAATGGTCTTTCAGTTCTTCTCACTTCACTGCATCAGTTTGTATAGGTCGTGCCATGTTTTTCTGACCTCCCTGCCATCATTTTAGTACAGTAGCACTCCATACAGTCATATGCCATGGCTTGTTCATCATTCGCTATTTGATGAGCATTGCCTTGACTCCCAGTCCTTTGCCACCACAAAAAGAACTGCTGTAAATATTTGTGTGTGTGTGTGTGTGAATGTATATGTATATATATATATATATATATATATATATATATGTATATATATTCTATTACCTTTTCTTTCATCTCTTTGGGATATAGACCTAGGATTAACATTGCTGAGTATTGCACAATTTTATAGCACTTTGAGCATAAATCCAAACTGTTTTTCTACAATAATTGGACCACTTCACTACTACTCCATTAGCAGTTCATTAGTGTGCCTATATTTCCCCTCCATCATTTGTCATTTCTGAAAGTTGTGAGAACTTCAAAGTTGCTTTGCTTTTCATTTCTCTAAACAACAATGATTCCGAGCATTTTTTCATATGATTATAGGTAGCTTTGATTTCTTTTTATGAAAACTGCCTAATCATATCCTTGACCATTTATTAATTGGTAAATGGCTATTTTTATTTTTAATATATTTGACTCATTTATGTAGACAGTATGTATTTGAGAAATAAAGTATTTGTACTTAATTGTCTATGATAACTTCTAGCAAAATGTAGTTTCCCTGATTATTTCTTTTAATTCAGGCTATTTTTGCTTTTGTTTTGTCTAAGATCATAATTGCTACTCCTGCCTTTTCTAACCTCAAGTGAGGAATATTAGATTCTATTCCAGCCCTTTATTTTAACTCTTTGTAAGTTTCTTTCTATTTCAAATCTCTTGTAAGCAACATTGTAGGAATCCGATTTTTAATCCATTCTATCTGCTTCTGTTTTATGGGTGAGTTTGTCCCATTCACATTCACAGTTACAATTACTAACTTTGTGTTTTCTTCCATGCCATGATCTTCTGTTTCTTTCTTTTCCTCTTTTTATTCTGTTCCTCCTCTAAAGTCTCTATTGCTTCTAACCCCTGCTCCCTTAATCTGGTCTCCCCTTTATCATCCCCACTACTTTCCTTATCCCCTTCCCCTCCTATTTCCCGGTTGGGTAAGTTATATTCAATGGAGTGTGTATATTTGTCTCTCTTTGAACTAGTTTCAGTGAGGGTAAGGTTGAAGCATTGCCCATCAACATTTCCCCCTCTATTGTATTCCCCTTTATTACCCTCCTCTTTTATGTGAGAAAATTTCTCTATTGTGCCTCTTCCTTCTGCTTTCTCCCAGTGCATCTCTCTTTCTTAATCTTTCTTTTTTTGTGCGAGATCATTCCAACATAATCGATTCATACCCATGACCTCCATCTATGTAAATTCTTTTTAACAGCCCTAATAATGATAAAACTATTGAGTTACATGTATCATCTTCCTATGTAGGAATGTAAACAGTTTAACCTTATTGAGTCCCTTATGATTACTCCCTTCTTGTTAACTTTTTTATTTTCTCTTGAGTCTTATGTTTGAATATCAGATTTTCCCTTCAGCTTAGATCTTTTCATCAGGAATACTTGAAAGTCATCTATTTCATTAAATTTCCAGTTTTTCCCCTGAAAGATTACACTCTGTTTTTGAGTGATTCTTGGTTGTAAGCCTAGTTCCTTTGCCTTTTGGGATATGATATTCTAAGCCTTCTGTTCCTGTAATGTGAAAATGCTAAATTTTGTGTGATACTGACTGTGGCTCCATGATATTGAATTATTTCTTTCTGACTCCTTGAAGTATTTTCCCCTTGATATGAGAACTCTCAAATCTGGCTATAATATTCCTGGGAATTTTCATTTTGGGATCACTTTCAGGAGGTGATCAGTAGATTGTTTCAATTTCTGTTTTATTCTCTGCATCTAAAATATTGGGACTTTTTTTCTTGATTATTTCTTGAAGTATAATGTCTAGGCTCTTTTTCTAATCATCAGTTTTGAGTAGTCCAGTGTTCTTAAATTATCTCTCCTTGATATATTTTCCAGATCAGTTGTTTTTCTAATGAGATATTTCATATTTTCTTCTATTTTTTTCATTCTTTTGACTTTATTTTATTCTTTTTTGATATCTCATGGAGTCATTAGCTTTCAGTTGCTCAATTCTGCTTTTTAATTAGTTTTTTTCTTAGGAAATTTTTGGGCTGCTTTTATTGTTAGGCCAATTCTATTTTTTAAGGTATTCTTTTCTACCGTGTTTTTGTGCCTCTTTTACCAAGTCATTAATTATCTTTTCCTGATTTTCTTGTGACATTCTCATTTCTTTCCCCAATTTTCCCTCTACCACTCTTACCTCTTTATTTAATGCTCTAAGGAAATCTTGTTGGGTTTGTGTCCAATTAGTATTTTTCTTTGAGTCTTTGCTTGTAGCTGTGAGACATTATTGTCTTCTTCTGAGTTTATATCTTGGTCTTCCATGCCACCATAGTAGCTTTTTATGGTCAAGTTCTTTTTTTGTTGTTTGCTCATTTTTCCAGTCTATTTCTTGTCTTTGAATGTTATGTTGAATTTGGGCTCTGTTTCCCTGGGGATGGGAGGATGCACTGTCCAAAATTTCAGGCTTTTTTGTTCTATTGTTTTCGAAGTTAGTTCTGGAGGACTGCAAATTTTTAGTGCTTCCAAGGTGATGTGATCCAGGGAGAGGTGTGGTGTCTGCTCTCTTAGTCTGCACTCTCATCGTTACCCTGTTCTCGTGCAGCTGCAAGTGTTAACATTCCTCTTACCCCAGAGATGTCACCGGGGCCCTTGATCTTCTGCAGCTACAACTGCTAATGTTGCTCTCTACCTGGGAACTTAGACCAGGGCCCTTCTTCCTTTGTGACTGACCAAAGGCATCCCCTTCTGCCTTTAGACTACAACCAATAACTGTGTATCAGCAATAGAGTCATTAATCAGTGCCAGTTGCATCCAGTGCTAGCAAGGGGTCTCCCATAATCTCTTGCTGACCAGTCATCAATCCCCTTACCATCTCTCTGGGTTGAGAGCTCTCAAAGTTGCTGCTGCTGTTGTCCTAGCCACCTTCAAGACCCATGACTGCTGCTGCTGTACTCTGGGATGATACCCACCCCAGTGTTACAGACCTCTTTTGCTGATGTCTGAAATTGTTGCAGTCTACAAAAATGACCTTACTCTGACTTTTGTTGTTCTTTCTACTCCAAAATGTGATTTGAGGAGTTAGTTTAAAGTTATTTGAAAGGAAATGTTGGTAGAGCAGCTGGCAACTTTCTCTAATCCACCATCTTACTTCTGCCCTCTCAGTCATAGGATGTTTGAGTTAGAGGAGACCTTAGAGATTATCAAGTTCAGTACATTCCTTTAATAGATGAAAAATTAAATGACCTCTAGGATCCTTTCTAGTTGTAAAGTTCTGAATTGGGAGGAATAACTAGTAAAGTTGGTTGACAGGATCCAAAAAGACCTCATTGGGTCAAATCTAATAAAATGAAATTAGTAAGAATATATATTAAACCCCATTCTTGGATTAAAAAAGTCAATTGCACAAATAGAAACTGGGAAGGATGTGGCTTACTCAGCAGTTAGTTTGAAAAAAGAATTGTAGGTTTCAGTGGACTTTACTATAGTGTATTTTAGCAATATATAATAGCAGTCAAAAAAAAATATAATCTTAGCCTGCTTCAAGAGAAGTACAGCATCCAGAACAAGAGCAGTATTATTAGCAGGGCTACATTGTATCTTGGTCAGACCAGTGCCAGAATACTGTTTAGTTCTATGCTGGATAATGCCTGGAGGAAGAAAACTGGCTAGGAGAAGGACCTTGCAATCATTCCATGCCACAATTAGTTTAAGAAATTTTGAGGAGAGAAGATTTAGAGAAAATATAACTGCCTTCAAAAATTTAAATGACTATAACTAAGAATAGGGATTAGGATTATTCTTTATCCTTAAAGGGCAAAACTTGGAGCAGTGGATGGAAGTTACAGAGACAGAGGCAGATTCAAGCTCCACACTAAGAAAAACTTCCTAGTAATTAGAACTGTCCAAAAGTACATTGGACTTCCTCAGAAGGGAGTAGATTCCTTCTCATTTTAGGGACTGGCAAACAAAAATTGGATGACCCCTCACTGAGAATGTTGTTCAGAGTTATCTGGGAGGGACTTTGGTATTCTCTTAGCCTTATGATTCCACAATACTTTTCTAAGAAATCAGGAGCTACAGATGACCAATGACATGCTACAGCTCACATAGTTTAGTGGCAAAACAGATTGAAACTCATATTCTGACTCTTATTCCAGTCTTATTACCTTACCACTGTTCTCTGCAGGTTTCCTTGCTTATATTACCCTGGGTGTAGCCTCTTGAGAAGTAGGTGGGTTTGGACCATCCTGATTAAACTTTCGAGCCCAAACTCCAGCACTACTCTATGTTATTAACCTATCAGAAAAGCAAAATGACCTGGTAATTTCCCATGACCATATCCTAAATATCACTGATTTCCTAGGGAAGAAATAATCATTCAAGATTCTGCTTTGCCTTTAAATTTAGATATAGTTCCTTATCCACTAATTTCATTAAATTTACCTATGTAATGTATCTTTCACCATGTAAAGGAATATATAGTTGTATAGCTTGCATTGCTACTGTGTACAGTGTGTTACTTCATAGCCGAATGTGAGAAGTGTTAAATTCTAAAAGAAGTAGGAGACATTGTCTGTTTCCTCTCATGAAGGTTTTTGTCATATTTTTTAGTTGTTTGTTTAGCTGCTATTTGAGATCATCAACCATCTTAGTTGCCATTTTTATGTTCAAAAGTTAAAAAAACTGGTTAAGGAAGAAAATTAGTCCAACTTGGTTATCTTTTTTCCTTTGCAGAAAGTGTGAGGTAGGTGGCTACCACAAAATGGGCAAAGCTGTATTTTGCATTATGGTAAAAGTTTTTCCAAGTGTGAATAATAGATTATCAATTTGCAGATGAAAAGTATCTTTTCCCTATTGTATTCTTAGGATTTTGAAGTAGGGCAGAGGTTGAAAGGATTATTTCATGCATGATGTCTTATCCTTTTTGGTATGGCGTGAACTCCTTTGCCAAGTCTGGCAAAAACCTATGGACCCATTCTCAGATGAATTTTTTTTAAAGGCATCAAACAAATGTACAGAATTACAGAGGAAGCCAGTTCTATGAAGTAAATACATTCTTTCCTAATTCAAATTCACGGACCCCCTGAAATCTGCCTACCGACCCCCACAAAGGGTCTGTGTATCCTGTTTAAGAAACCTTGAATAAGTAATGCAAGTACCTAGTTTTGTCTGTGGGTTTGGTTTTTCATTTTGCTTTGTTTTTTTTTTTTGTTGTTTGTTTTGTTTTTTTGCTTTGGTGGCATTAGGATTAGATTTCATCCTTAATCTCCTGATATTTTAAAATTCTGCTTCCATAGTACAAATTAGGCATGTTAGGAAAAAAGTTTCAAGTAAGCTGAAGCCGTTAAAATGTTTCCATTTCATTTCTTTTTAGGAACCACGACATTTGCAGTTTTTCAGTGAATTTGGCAATAGCGATATTTACATGGCATTGGCAGGCAAAAAGACCCATGGAGCCCCAGCAAACTATGGATTCTGTTTAAAGGTACAGGCTTACTATTTTGATAACATGCATAAAAACAGGCCACAGCTTTTTTAGGTAAGCTTTAGTTTCTTTTAACTTTTTCTTAAGATAAAAAAGAAGCAGCTTTCTCATAAATAGGAGAATTTTAGTGGCTTTTATTTCAACAGGTGTTACCTTCAAGATATGCATTAATGCTAAACAATGTGCTGTGGCCTTCTAGCCTAACAAAGCAGGAGGGAGCCGAGACCTGAAACTGCTCTATGCAGATGAGGAGCAGAATAGGACGTGCTGGGTGACCGCGATTAGATTGCTTAAGGTACTTTCTTGTGGAGCTAATTCTTGTCAAATACTTTTACCATACAAAGTAGAGGAATTTTGCAACATTAAATGTTACCAAAAGTTAGAAGTATTTCCTCTCTCTCTCTCTCTCTCTCTCTCTCTCTCTCTCTCTCTCTCTCTCTCTCTCTCTCTCTCTCTCTCTCTCTCTCTCTCTCTCTCTCTCCATTTAAAAAAAAATTGTAGAGGTTCTAGCTTTCAGGTTAATTAGAATGTGATGACTTCAGATTTATCCTTTCTGTAAGACTATTACATTTAAGGACAGTTTGGTTTATTTCTGCTAGAAATTAATACAACACAAATAATGGTAGTCTTTGGCATTGTATTATTTCCAAGATAAAATAAATTTTGTAAAGCATCTGTCTTCAACAGTACTTCCTCTTTGTTTAACAAAATGTTACCCATGTTACAGTTGATGGTCATCTACTTGAAAAATGTACCCAGTTAGTGTAATATGATGCAATTATTTTAGATTTCCTAATTATTAGGTTAAATGCATGGGTTCCACGTTCTCTTCCACCACTAAAATTTTAATTCTTTTATAAATTTTTGAATATAATTTCTTAGATCCGTATTTATAATACATATGGATCACTGCTGCAAGGAAGACAGTTCTTAAACTTTTTAGTTTGGGTATTCACTCCTTTGGAGGTTATAAAGAGTTCTTTTAGTTGAATGTACACACCGAGGAGAGGAATGGAAAAAAAGGGACGAGTGTTTTAAAAAAAAAAAACTTTAAACCATAAAGGACATATGAAGAAACATCTTACCTTAATCCAAGAAAAGAACTGATAAATAGAAGTATGTACAGGATGGTTCTATATATCTATACCTATTTGTGTCTATTGGTAGCCATCCAGGGAGAAAGGGGGAACAAAGAGGAGGAAAAAAAGAAATTTACATGATAATTTTGTTGTGTATTTGAAAGAAATAGCAAATTGTGCGTAGCAGATTTATAGTTTCATGTGCAAACACTTTTTTATTATACTGTGAAAATGCTTGTTTTATTCCATAAATTAAAAATAAAAAAAAATAAAAACAACATTCAAATGGTGGCTGTACCATCACTTGGATACAAGTCAGTTTAATGCCACTTTGAGTTTGTTTGCCATTTCTTAATAAAAATCCTCACTTTGGAGGCAATGACATAGATGGCTTAAAACTCATTCTTTCAATAACTATGGTCTTGCACTGATTGAAAAAAAGTCATCTGAGGAATACCATATTTATGTTCAACAAAAAACCCTCTTAAGAGTCATGGATTATTTAGAGCTAGAAGGGACTTTCGAGGTCATAGGATCCAGCCTCTTCATTTTACAGATGAGGAAACTGAGCACAAATGAGGGTGAATCGCTTGCCTAAGGTGAGCTAGGTAGTAAGTGGGAGAATAGGACTTGAAGCCAGATTATCTGTCATAAAATTTAATGTGTTTTCTATAAAGTAAAATATGGCACCATCCCACCGGTATTACTGCTCTTGAGATATGACATTTACATAAGCAAAAGCATAATTATCACTCTAAATTATTTTGTTGCAGTTTTTGTTTCTAAAAATTCAATGTTTTTCCAAATACTTAATTTCCACAGTAAATGCAGTTAAGCTTCTTCTGCTGATATGACTTTGTTCTAACCCCAGTCTGGTAATTTGAACTCTTCCAAGTGAAGACAACATTATAAATGTGTTTGTTTAACAAATTTCTGTTTAATATTAAAATATTAAATATTATCATTAATATTAAAATAAAAATTGGCTCACCAATTTAATTTATAAAGCAGACTAATAAATCTGAAGGGGCTTTGTGATCATTTGGTATTGTCTTCAGGTACAAATACTTTACATATATACATATATCTATCACATTTTTTCCTTATAAAGCTATTTGGGGTTCTTACTATAAATACTTAGTGGAATCCAGTGAATGGACAGTTAAGGATTTGTGCTTTTGCATTCTTCTAGTTGATTTAAAAAAAAAAAAACCAATCCTTATTAACACCTTTGACTCTATACCCCTGACAAGTCACAACCCCTCTGTGCCCCTGGCATCACTAAATTTTAAACACTGCAAAATAGGTGCGTATCTGCATTGATTGGGGGCGTATGTTATACATCTCAGTCCTGATTATTGCATTTAGTAAATCCACCTGAAGTGGTCACTTTATTAGAATTCATTTTTTTATTTCCAGTTGGCTGGGATAACTTACCATATTTTACATAATTATGACTTCTAATAATACGAATTTGAATACATGCAACCACTAAATGGAGTTTAATATTCAGAGGATATTTAATAGGGATAACACTAGAGCTTTTTAAGTTTAAAAAAACTGGAAAAAATATAGAGAGTGCATGGCTAAGAGACAGTTCATGTGGAAAAGATCTAGGAACCTTAATAAACTGTAAGCTCAAGATGAGTCAGGTGACATAAAAACCAAAAGCAAACAAACAAAAAACCTAAGGCCATTTTTGACTATAATAATAGAAATACATTATTCTAAAAAAAAGATAAATGATGGTTTCACAGTGCTCCAGACTGTCACCATTTAGGGAGAACATTGACAATGTGTATCATGTCCAACAGAGGGCAACCATGATGGTGAGGTGACTGTAAATTGAACCATTGTAGTGGGCGTAGTTAGGAAGCTCACTGAAACATTCCTATGACATTCTGGGCCAATCAGGTATCACTTCTAAATTGTACCAAGTAGATATCATCTATGGGGAATTTCTCTTCTGTTTAGATTTTGTGCAGATATCCTGTGATCCCAGAAATCACCTGTGTCTCCTTGTTTTATTCCTAACTTGATACTGATAGGCAGAGCATCACTGAACAGTTCCCTCTGAGGTGTGCTATCAAGAAAAATTCTACCATCTTAGTATAATCATAAAGAGAACCTTTCTAGGATATTACCTAGTAATCTACGCAGGAAAAGAAAAATCAAGTTAATGACAAATACATATTATCCAGAACATGACCTACTTTTTCATGGTCCACCTGTTGAATTAATTCATTAGTATATATATTTTAGCCAGGCACTACTAATGGACAATCATCTAAACCCTAGAACTGACTAGAAAGAGGCTAGTGAGTTGAATTAAATTTTGGAAATTTTGTTGCCGTTTTAGTAGTTCTAATGTCATGAAAACACATATTTAAAACCTATTCCAACTGTACTCAAAGCACATATTTAAAAATTAGTGTTCTAATAGTGTTATGTGGAATGCAAATCTTGAATGTTACAGTCTTAGAATACAAATTACAAGTGACCAAAATGGTAATGAAAAGACATATAATGAGTATAAGTAGACTGTATCCTAATACAAATTTTTTTTTTTATTTATGCACAAGGAACCATTTAACTCTCCCCTCCCTGCCCTTTCTAATTCCCCAATTAAAACATCATCAGGAGAAATTCATGAACACAAAAGTAAATGGGTCAGTCATGCAATGAGAGGAAGGGACAACATGGACAGTGAATTAGCCTGTGCATTGTATTGGAGCCCACAGAATATTAAAAGAAACAGCAGGAGGAGGGAACCTGTAGCCTCAAGGCAATATGTGGCCTTCTAAATCCTTGGGTGTGACTTTTAGACTGAGTCCAACTTTTACAGAATAAATGCTTTTATTAAGGATCCTGACTAGAGGATTCCCTCAAGGGCACTGGGTAGATTCTCTATTCATGTATAAGGATCTTCATAAATGAGAAGGCACGGATAGGTTAAGATCCACACCTTTGGAGAAAATACTCACGGAGATCCAATGACCATTTTACTTCAAATAATTAAAGAAAAGCATCAGATAATTTAAGATTGAAAAAGGAGTTTAATGTAGATGTATAGATAAAGCTGTTTATCTGTATAGGGTAAAAACAAAACCTTAAAAATTATCCTTTTTCTTTGACTTAAAAATAAATTGGTGCATGCAACGTAAGTTCTTTTCCCATTTTTGAAGTTAAAAAAATATCCCTAGGAGAAGCTAATTCTTCTGAATAGTTTCAAATATTTCCAACAATATACATCCTGAGGGTGAGATTTTCATTCCACCACTTATCCTAAATCTCTCTTTTAAGTAAATTGTAGCTCTTTGCAGAGAAGACAGTTTATCACGGAGTAGAAAGAAATCCTGTTCCATTGATGTTTCATGTAGAAAGTAGAATAAGCCTAAAGGAATAGCCCCCAGTTTCAGGAGACAACTACTCAAGGACAAGTTTGTGGAAAGGAATTGCATTTTTCACATATCTCAAATCTCAATAGCAATTATATCAGGGATTTTTAACTCCTTTTTTTGGTATGTCATGGATCCCTTTAGTATTCTGGTGAAGCCTGTGGGTCCCTTCTCAGAATAATATTTTAAATGTACAAAATAAAGTGTGTAGTATTACAAAGGAAATCAATTATGTTGAAAAATAGTTATTTAAATATGTAAAACATGCACACAAGGATATACATATATACGCATATGTACACAAATGGGTATATGCACACGTATATGTATACATATAATACATATATAAAGTTCCCAGACCCCAGGTTAAGAACTTTGGCTCTAGATTAGCTTTCCAAGTGTTTTCTTGCTGCTTGACTGTCTATTGTATAAATACTAACAACATGAATAATGTAAAGATTAATATTGAAAGTACATTTTTTGCTGACAGCCACGTAGTACCTGTGTTCATTTGTTCTCTTGCTTGAATGTGGAATTCTTTATCCTGTTCCCTTCTACTTTGAATTCCTGGAAATTTGAGCAAAAAATGAAAGAAGTGACAATACTTTTGACATCACCAAAGTATTTGATTTTTCTAAAACATTGCCTATGACACCTAAAGACATGACCTCAGGGGTCTTAACTATGTGAGAATTTGTAAAATAACCTATAGACCTTGATTCACTGTTCTGAATCTATGATTCTCCATTGGAAGGAACCTTTTAAAGGTACAGCTAGGTCCCAATTAGCTCAAATGATGAATTCTGTAAAGTGGTCACATTATTTGAATTAGCATTGCATATTTCCATTGGATTGAAACCTGTTACCATATTTTACATAATTATAACTTCAGTGCAAATTCAGCTATCTGCAACCATTTCACAGCATTCATTTTTAGGAGAATGAATCTTCCCTGTGTGCTTTTTGTAAACATGGAATCTTAAGAGATTTAAGACCAAATTGTATAACAAATTTTAGCTTGGTTATCCAGTAATTTGTTTAAGTTTCCCAAGTGGCAAGCAGCATGCTTCACAAAATACAACCTATTTGATGTTTAAATAAGTAATACAGAAATGATATTCTGTGATCTTTGGAAACTTGAATTTTGGAGAGAAATGATGACTTCCATTAGGTAGTGTTCTAAGGTATTTTTTTTAAAAACCACAACTCACTTCTGATTTTTTTCTTTAGCAAAGCTTCTGATTTTATACATACATATTTATTTCAGAAGTTATTTTAAATTGAAAGTGTTCAATTACAGACTATTGTGATAAAGTGAAAAGTAAAATATGAAGATATTTTTGCATGAGAGACATTTCTTGTCTATAATGAGATGAAAGTGATGAAGATATTTGTTTGTCTTTGCAGTATGGGATGCAGCTGTACCAGAATTATATGCATCCATGTCCAGGGAGAAGTGGTTGCAGCTCTCAGAACATGTCGCCTATGGTAAGTACTGCGCCAGTGTACTGAATTTGTATCTTACTTTAATGGGATACTATTCAGTTTGGTATTCTAAGTTATTTTACTTCACTAGGAAGAAATAATGAACATGCATGTTTTATTTTCTTTTCTCTAGACTTATCACAGAAATCTTATGTGATGATGTCCCTTCATTATCTCTTTCATTTTACTTTTGTTATGCTTTGCAATTTATTTTTAAAGTTTATTGATGACTTTTTTTCCCCACGGTATTTCTTGATATATCCCCTTCCCAGTTAAGCGTCGTTTGTTCCTTATAAGTTTTTTGAAAATTGTATCTGTGTTTTTGAGCTGTTATGTTATTGACTTGAAATATTTGGGAAAAGTTATTTTAAGAAGCAGCTCTTAATAGGGAAATTGTAGATCATATTAATTTCACGAGTGAATTTGTGTGATTGTGAAATGTCTGCTTTTTTAATTTAGCCAGTAGTTTGGACCTGGGAAGAGTAAGACATGATGTTCTTTCAGCTCTTGGTTTATGACCCATCACTATAATATATTTATAAAACTATGAATGCAGATTTGTTTAAGTGTAGATCACCTTCTAGGAAAAAATTGAATGGTACTAATTAATTATATATGCAACCAGGGCATTTATTGGTGCATGCATCATAGCATGAGGTCCTTTAAAATATGCTACAATACAAATACCTATTTCCCTTACTCGATCTGACTTTATTTTCCTGCATATTAATTCAAGAAATACATTTCTGCACTTTAAATATATAACATGCTATCTTGGAGGTACTCCATAATGATAAGTATATTTAGAATTTAGATTTCCATGCTGGTGTTACAAGTAAGTTAACTTGTATTTTTGAAACCTGCATTTGCTCTTGGATTTAAAATATTCTCTTCATGGCTGTGCCCAAGGAAAGAACATTTACCCTACGTGTAATGTAGCAGATGAAATGCTCAGTTCTAGGAATGAGGCATGAAATAATGTTGATTAGAAAGCTTGATAGACTATATAGGCAAAGAGCTCCGAAGCAGTTAGTGATGTTACTTTAAGTTACAGAAGAGTGAGTTTCCATCTTTGTATTGTTCTGCCTACAAACCACAAACTAAGAGCTACATATCTTGTTGAATTTTCTAAAAGTGACCACTTTAAGATGAGCATTTTGCAAATAATTTGATCACTTATCTATGCAAAAGAAAAATAGATTTGTGAGTTTGAGGGTTATTATATTCTTGTGTGTCCAGAGTATATAGAGAATTGTGTTGGCTAACCTTCTTTGGTAAGCTTAGACATGGGTCTGGGTCATGGTCCCATAGGGTGGGAAGGCATTAGTGAATTAATCTGTGTCATTGGGAAGGAATGCTAAATCAATAAGACCCCATATCCACTGGACAGCAGTAGTTATTGCAGACCTAATCCTGAAAGGGTGCGTGTTGTGTATGTGACACACACACACACACACACAAACACACACAGAAAACTCAACATCTTCCTTTGGTAGCTGCACGTTCTTTTTCAAAGAACTAAAATTCTGCTGTTCAGGATAGCAATTTAATTTTTTGGGGGGGTGGGCAGTTGTTTAATTTTTAGAAAATATATTGCTCTCCATCTGTCCTCATCACTCATGTTCTGAAAGTAACAGTGTGCAGATATGTACCTTATTTGGAGGTAGTACAACTGTTGACCATCTTCTGGGTTTATTTATGAATGAAAAGACTGGTATAGGATTAGTGCTTGTGCAGAGTCCTTTCATCAATTAATGACTGGCTTATCACCTAACACTACAATATATTTATAAAACAATGAATGCAGATCCTTTAAAATGCAGATTACTTTCCAGAAAAAAAAAAAAAACCTGAATGGAAATGTAAGAGCAGTATGTGAACTATTGGGTCCTGCCTCCCTGATTCATCATAAATGCGACAAGGATGTTTATTTGTGCATATGCTGTCAGGGAACAACTGTTTTTGATACATACAGGGACATTTGTGAAGGCCTGATTTTAGTTGCAACATTGCTATCCTCCACTGTTTTAAAATTGTGCTTAAGAATAACTTTTTACATCAAAGGTACAGTCTGTGATTCCTTTGGCTCACACAGAATCCCAGTGGCATATTTAAATGACTGCTTTGTTCATTCCCTTTCAAAAATAGGGATTTTTTCATAGTATCACCATCAATAGTAAGGAAAACTAGCATTATATAACTTTTTAAAGTTTTCAGGGTGCTTTACAAATATCTGATTTTTATCTTCATAATCCTGGCAGGTAAGTACAGTGATAATATGTATAATTATCATACATAATATTGTAATCCCCATTTTACAGATGAGGAAAATGAGGCAAAAAGACTTTAACTTGCCCAGAGTCACACAACTTCTAAGTGACTAAGGCAGGATTTGAACTAGGTTCTTTCTGACTTTAGGTCCTTCATTTTATCCATCGTACCACCTGACTGCCTAATGAGACATACCAATAGCTTATAAAACACAGGTGAGAATGTCAGCTGATTGTACATCAAGAATCTCTATTTCTTGCTATCTGCTGAACTGCTGATCCTAACTAGCTGTATCACAATGAGAGTACAAGTAGGAATAGGTGATAATGAATGTTTTTGTCCTTTACTAGTACTAGAAAAGACAAGGAGAATGCAAATCTTATTGATAGTGGGATATTCCAATGCAAAATTCATATCTTGATGACTTAGGATATTAACTTGATGGGTCCTGGTGAAGCCACAGAGCCTTCTGTATTCAGAATTCTGTACAGGGAGTACTTTGTCCATTTCTCAGAGGAAAATGCTAGAAAAAGGAGATTTTTAACTTAACTTTACAGATTCTAATAATGCTTTTACTGTTGTTTTCCTGTGTGGTAGAATGAACAAGCTGAAAACAGCTCTTTAAGTCAGATTATTCCTCACATTTCTGTGTTAGAGATGAATTCTTCATACTTTTAATTTTCATTATGCCAGGGGAAACAGACACTTTCTGTATTCCTGCATTGGTTTTCTCCCTCCTTACAGTCAAGTAATTAGGGGTATGAGATCTTGTGTTTTTTTTCATTGCTGACTTATGTACTCCAGGAAAAAAAAAGAAACACCTGATTGTGTTTATTTTTCTTTCCTAACAGTATTTCTATGTTATCAGAAACTTTAGATTACATAGCCCATCTTGGCATGTGAAGATAGAGATATTCTAAGGATAAAGCTATCATTATGATGGAGGCTAGATACTCAGTTCAGACCTATGTGTTTGAGGCAGGTGGAGGCGTTTCATTAATGTCAGCAAAGCAGAAGTACATCTGGCTGGTCGACAGCCGTGCCCATAAGATCACGAGGTGAAAAGGGCAAACTAAGGTGTGACAGCAAATAGAGATTACAGAGACAGCATCTGTCTGGAAAGAGCAGCTGTCAGTTATAACATAAAGGACCCTCTAACAAATGGAAGATTGCATGCAGGATCTCTAGAAATAGAGATGAAACATAAAAAAAGATGGTTGACTGCTCCAGCATGGTTTGAAGACAACATCACAATATGGTAATACGCTCTGATGTGCAGTGTGGCACGAAGTAAGTCCTAAGATTTTTTGTGGGGAGTGTTTTTATTCAAACACATATTTGACTGTGATCTGTTGCATAACACAAGGACTGGCTGGTTCCAAGAAGACAGATCTAAAAAGTCCTTACTGAGCCATGGGGTCCCCCAGATGCAGGTAGGAAACTAATTTACCATTAGGTCATTTTTATTTTTGCCCTTTCCTTATTATCTGATGGGAAATAACTGTTAAAGACTCTCTGTCCTTTTGGAGGGTTATCATTATTTGGGGGCGGGGATGGAGAGACGAAAGAAGATGTGTTCCACTCTATTGTAGCCTGAAATGAGATTCTACTGACTGGCTTATTTATTTATTTTCGCAGTTTGCTAGTTTAAGGACAGCTGACTCAGTGTCGTTGGGAGGCAAATCTCATCTACTACTATTGCTCCAAAAATTGATAATTAGGTACCAGGGTGTCTGTTCTCAACTTTGGAGGAAAGAAATGGAGAGAGTTGTTGGATTGAATCAAGATGGCATATATAGTCTTTTCAGTTTTTGCTGGCATCAGACAATGTCTCTCTCATCCCTTTGTTCAGCATAAAGAGATTTGTTTTTAGAGTTCTCAGATTTATTTGTTCTACTTTACAAAGTGAAAATTGTGTTTTATAAAGTTACAGGATAATTTCTCTCTTAACTGAAAATTCTAGATTATTCTGTGACTTTATAAAACACAATTTTCACTTAGTGAGATAAAACAAATAAATATAAGTGCTCTAAAGACAGGTCTCTTAATGCTGAACAAAGGGATGAGAGAGACATTGTCTCATGCCGGCAAGAACTAAAAAGATTATTGAAGGCCATTGAAATGATTATTCCCTTCTGAGTTGTATTTTTTCAACCCTAAATGAGAATGTGAGCAGATAGTATTGCTTCACTTGACAGATGGATTCTCTCTGTACTGTATGTTTTTAATCTTTGTAGTCTGTTAACTTAATGTTATTGTACTAACCACTTAAAATAATCAAAACAAATGTTTTGGTTTTTTTTTCTGTTTTAGGACCTCTATAATAAAAGAAACCCACAGATGTTTTAACTTCTTAATTTCCCTGAAGGTTTTTGGTTTGGTTTGTCAGCCCTCCTTGCTCAGTGGATCATCATGCCCTAGGATAAAGAACAATATTGGAAGACAACCTGCCAAAAATTTTTAATATTAAAAGTGAATTTCTTTTCAGAGAAGCATCTCAGAGAATTCCCTTGTTGCAATGGACTTCTCAGGCCATAAAAGCAGAGTTATAGAAAATCCTACTGAAGCTCTTTCAGTTGCTGTTGAAGAAGGATTAGCATGGAGGGTGGGTATAATACAAATTTCTTTTTAAAAGTTTATTTATAATTTTTATTTTTTTCCATTCAAAATTTGAAAAGTACTTTTTTCCCTTCCCTTCTCAGAAAAAAGGATGTTTACGACTGAACACACATGGTAGCCCCACTGCTTCTCAAAGTTCCTCAGCAAACTTAGGTATGTTTGTTTGTTACTGGAAATAAAATTCCTGTAAATGTGTAGCTGAATTCAGGATGGATGTGGTAGAAACTTCACTTGACTTGTAATCTTAAGAGAGAAATCTTGAATTATATTTATGTGATTTCTTCAGCTATTCATAGGGCACAGCCATGGTTTCATCATAGAATTTCCAGAGATGAAGCTCAACGATTGATCATTCAGCAAGGACTTGTAGATGGGTAAGTACAGTGTCTAACAGCTGCTTTCAGTAGGAGGTACAGAGACAAGAGCACATCCATGCCTGGATGGAGTGTGGCTGTTCTGTGCTCCTCCCACAGTCCATAACTGGCCTTTTCATGGTCACAAGGCACAAAAGAGATGAAAGCAAAAACAAATGAGGAAGATTCTCCTCAGTTGAGTCCTCAGCCATCAGTTACATTTCCCATTGTGTGCCAATTTGAGAAAGTTTATTGTTGGTCACAGATGTTAATTACTGGAAGAAAACAGAGCTAGAGTTTTGGGTGCCAGTTAAGTTGGCAGTGGTGGCTGGGGAAGAAATGACAACACCAAACATGTTTTGATTTAATCGTACAACTAATTTACTGTGTTAGTGTGTGCATATTTCCTCCTCAAATTTATTCCACTAATTGTATTTTTAAGATAGTTTTTTTAGACTGAGGAATAATTGTCCACTATTCCAACCTCTGCCCAGAGAGGGAAAGAAAGAGGAGGAGCTTGTCTGAATGAATTAAATGCTTATTCTTTCCTGTTTGTGATACAGATTTTCTGCTTATTTTTACTGTTAGCTTTTAATCCTCTTTAGCTCATTTATATTCCTAATTGGTAGAGATTATGAGAAATGTTAAGTGTGATTCAGGGCCATTTTTTTTGAGTTATATTCCTAGATTTTCTTTGGTGCTTTGATGAACCAAATAAATGCAAGCAAAGAAAGTTAAAATATTTAATATGTGGGTAATACTCATGAGACCTTTCTTTTTTCTTTAGTGAAACTTAAAAGAAGTTTTATGTTCTAAAGTACAAAGTTTGCCTTGGTATGATGCAGTTTCTTTATAGGAATTTATCCATAGAACTTTTTCTGTTATGATGATATTGTAGTGTTATCTGAATTCCCACAGTGCCTATTGTTTTCTTACCCATTCCTTTTATCTTAATTTTAATACTTTAATAAAGGTAGCCACATAATTGAAGAATATTTAAAATTTACTGGGTCTGCCAACCAAAACTGTCTGCAGACTGGTAAGATTCCTACCATCAGATCAATAAAGCAAGCATTCATTGGAACACCTATTATGAGCCTGGAGCTGTGGTGGCCTGGGGGGATGGTGGTGGTACAAGGGGGTAGGTACAAGCACAAAGAATGAAACAATTCCAACTTGCAAGTACCTTATATTCTAATAGGGGGAGACAAGTACATATAAAAGTATATACAGCCTACTTATAAAACATATATTTTCATATATATTCATATATGTGGTACATTTGTGTGCGTCTATATGCAGAGAGAGAGAGAGGCAAATATGGTGTATGTATGTTCATACTTTGTTGCTGAAGAAGACCATGCCTTCAGAGAAATAATGACTTGACTTGCACTGGACTTTGTTTTGAGTGAGTGAGGACTGTGCAGGTCATGGTATGATGGTGGGGGGGCGGGGTGTGGAAGAAGGCAAGGTTTCATTCAGAAGATGGTACTTGAATAGTTTCTTAAATAAGAGAGACTATGAAGCAGATATAAGGAGGTAGTACATTCTAGGTTAGGCATGGAGGATGTCCAGTGCAAAAGCATGGAGGTGGGAGATTGAATGTATATAAGAAACAGAGAGAAGTCCAATTGGGCTAGATAACAAAGTTTTTAGGATGGGGAGTCATGCCCTTTAAGTCTGGAAAATTAAGTTTGGTGAGTCCAGGTTGCGTAGCTCTTTAAAAACTATTTCTAGGAGTTTACATTTTATCTCTATAAGCAAGAGGAAAACAAAGGAATTGGTTGTGTAAGGATGACAAATGTCTAGATCTCTGGTTAAGGAAAATGATTTTGTCAGCCTTATGTAGGATGGACTGGAATGGGAAAAATTTGAGGCAGAGAGACTCTTAAAATAATCTAGGCAAAGGCTGGTGAGCACTGAACTAAAGTGGCAGCTATGCCCAAGGCAAGGAATCAGAAGCAAGAAATGTTGTGACAGTAGAAACAATAAGATTGGGCAGCTGATCGATTATTCCAGGTGAGAGAGAGGGAGGAGTTGAGGATGATGCTGAAGTTAACAAGCCTGAGAGCCTGAAATGACCTGATACTTTTGATAGAAGGTGAATTGGAAGAGAGGAAATTTAAGGGGCAAGATAAGTTTGTTTTTTGGATACGAGTTTACTATTTCTCTAGAATATTCAATTTGAAATATCCAATATACAACTGATGATGCAGCATTGAAGGTTGTGTAAGGCTGGGAGTCACCTGCATTGATAGCTAAATCCATGGAAAGTAATAAGGTTACTGAGAGAGAGGGAGAGGAGAAAAGGCCTTAGGGGACAACCCTGTGGAAGACTCACTGTTAGGAAAAGTCTAGGAACAACTGAGCAGGAGAGGAAAGTTTAAAAACTTAAAATGTTGAAATCCAGGTCTCAAGAACAAGAATTTCATAAGAGTTCTGCAAATGAATAAAAAGATCGAGAGTTGGATGCTATAGTGTGGGGGATACAAAATATTGATATGGCTGGTCTACTCTGGGACTGTTTAAATCTGTTTAGAGAACTCTATTTTTCTGAAAATATTGAGTATTTCAGAAATTTTCATTAATTCTTGTTCATGTTTTTAGTTATTTTAAATGAGGACTTATTGTAGCTTGCATATACATATTAAGAAAACATTTTTGCATTTATGTTAGCCAAATGATACTGGTGATTTAACATCAAAGATACTTTAATTTCAGTAGAAGATTTTGGGGGACTTGATACTGATTTAAGGGTAAATGAGATTTTTTATGGAAGGGATTATCCCAAGCACTTTTTGAAAATGGAGAAATATTTAAGATTTGCAAATATTAATTGATCAGTATGCATTTATTGGCTGCTTGCTATATGCCAGGCAACCTAAAAGGGATGTCATGAGGAAATTGCTTTGTTAACCTCACAGCATTATATAGATGGGAGATATTTTACATTTTATTAGAGGTGAATGTTATATTTAACAGACTACTTCAATTTAAATCTAATGGGAGCAAAAGGCATAAGGGATTTTCAAAAAGGCTGAGGGGAGGACTTTTACGTTATTTTTTATCTACCTTCAGCCTTCTGTCATTTTGATATTATAAGAATATACAAAGAATATACCTTTGTTTAACTTTTTTCTACATCACCTTGGAGAGAATTGATCCACTAGGTGGTGGTAGTGTTCTACTTAGGAGAGAAAAAAGATTTACAACTTGATTTACCA
This sequence comes from Bettongia penicillata ogilbyi, assembly GCA_023548195.1. Taxonomy (NCBI): domain Eukaryota; kingdom Metazoa; phylum Chordata; class Mammalia; order Diprotodontia; family Potoroidae; genus Bettongia; species Bettongia penicillata. The sequence continues at coordinate 2,438,888 of JAJHZJ010000610.1, read as the reverse complement.
ATAAAATTCACTTTTGTCTTAGCTGCCAATGATGTAATGTCTGGAATTTCACACTAACACAAATGAAATAGGACTATCACTGGACAGGCACTGAAACTCAGATCTGAATGCCTTTCTAACTAAGCACCAGGGAAAGTAGCATAGGATTTGCCAGTGGGGTTTGTTGAAAACAGGCTGTTTGCCAGCAATTAATACAAAACTGGTTTTATGCTGTCTTGCCAGTAAATAAGGATCCATGTCTGGCAGCATTTTTCTCTCAGGCCATTAGGCCGTGTCTTGTTTTCTCGCTTGATATATCAGAAGATTTTTTTTTTTTGTCTCAGCTTTCAAGGTTAAAATGAGTTTTGTTTTGTTTTACAAATCTTCTTTCTATTGTCTTTAAGATTCTTATGCTTTTCCCCCCATTTTATTAAATTTTCTGCTCTTATTTAAACAGAAAGTCATTTCAAGAATATGGCATTTCATCTATTCCTCTCTTAGTGTTCTCATTGTGTAATACGTTTGTAACATTAGCAACCAGACCAGACCCTCTCCCCCACAAAAAAACCCCGAAAGGAATGGCAGACAATATACCAAAGTTAAAAAAAAAAGTAGTTAAGGCTTCTTTCCAGGTGGAAATTTTTCTTTTTCAGGGCTTAATGTGACTTGTGAGGTAAAGTAATAGGATGCCGATGTCATTTCTTCTAGTTAATAGTATTCACACTTAGATGTCAATACTCAATTTCCCCATATGAAAACCACATGTTCCCAGTTGTTGATGCTTACAAAGCATTTTATTTTGGGGGGAAAGCTCTTGGAAATGAAAGACTGAGACTGTTAAAAATGACATATTTTAATTTAGGTGACAGTTGTAGTTGAGATTTTCTGAGAAAAATTACACAAAATTCCTTGACCTTGCTGAGTTTGTTTCATACCATTGAAATTCACATGAAAGGTATATATAAGTGGGCTTACTGCATTCAGACATAACTGGCACATTTACTTCTGTGTTTGGCTATTTCTTTGAAATTCATGCATTCCTCAGAAACATACTGAACTGCCCTCTTTCTCCTTAGAGTTTTCTTGGTACGGGACAGCCAAAGTAACCCCAAAACCTTTGTACTTTCATTGAGCCATGGACAAAAGATAAAGCATTTTCAAATTATACCAGTAAGTAATTTATAATTGCACATTCTTATATTGGGAATTATCTCAATGAGTACAATTGTGGGAATCTTTTTTATTCTTTTATTAAATGTTACTTGGAAGATTTTGTTTTGACTGGAGCTATGCTTGGCACAAATATCTTTTAGGTCTGAATTAATAGAAGGAGTAGAGAAAATGTTTGAAAAATTGAATTTCCTTCAATTCTATAAAATTGATTTAGCAATGTTGTATTCCCTGCCACCTGTTGTTAAAAGACCCCTGTAAAGAAACCTTCTTCTGAATTTTATTTAGTTCTTTCTCTGTGAAACCATCATTTTACAGCTTCCATCTCTTCAGTTCTCCTAAATGCCCTGATTTATGTCTTTGTAAGGAAATATTGTGAAACTTTGGGGAAGTGTTAACACACATTTTCTGGGCTCAGGTCAATTAAAATTTTTTTTGAATAAAGTTTTATTACTGGGATGATGATTTTCTCATTCTCATCTTTTTTCAATTGGGTTCAGATAGAAATAGTCCTAAGGTAAGATGCTATCCTGCCATTTATTATTTATTTATAATCAATGTTCTGTGGACTTACACAGGTACACATTTTAAAAATAACTTGATTTTTGTAGTTGAATGAGAGAGTTGAGATGTAAGCTCATCCTCCGTAGGCTTATTCAGAGTATCCATGCAGGAGCAAACAAAATATTAGGAATGGCATATTACTTCAAACTCCATATTTTGAAAGCATTTCATTCTGTGTAACTTGAATTATGAGTATAATTTTTTCCAACTTTTTACGAATCAGTGTTCTGCCCAGGGAATTGTGGGAAATGGTTCAGTCTATGATAATGGTTCAATTCCATTACAATTTCTTGGTTGAGTTGTCCATGATACTTGTATTTCTAATATGGGGAATTGTCCTGTGTGACTTCATGGAAGATCATACATTTATGATGTGTAATTCTTGCTATCCTATCAGGTCATGTCACGCTAAACATTTGATAGATGCTAAATTTTTACAGACAGTAAGGATGTGGCACTGTCTTTATTACTTCTTTGCATTTATCATTATTGCTATAATTTCATTTTCATCTTTTTTTGGGGTGATGGTGTTTCACACAGAAACAAATCAGTGTCCCGTTGTTTTGTATTTCCCATTCAATGAACTATATTACACAGGCACATGAAATAATACCTTAGGCACCTCTTTTTTTCCTTCATCTTTGAGGGCAGGATGCTGTCGAGTGGTAGGGAGGAAGAGGAGAGGGTCAGAAATGTCCTCTGCTCTCAATCAAGGGCATTAAAACTTCCAGGAAGAATGTTTTTCCATTCGCTAACCATTATAGGTTTAGGCTTGCATTACTCCTGATTTTTTCTCTCTTCAGAATGATCCGGAGCCTATAATGTGCTCTCCTACTTTCTTGATTATATGATCAGTATTTTTCTTGCAGAGTTCAACTTTTTAATGCCAAAGAGTTTAATGCAAAAAAAAAAAAGATGTTAGGTTGATATTTCATTGTCTCAAAATGAATTAAATGATGCAAATTATGTGAATATTTATTTTGAATACAGCGATTGGAAGTTAAGAGATGAAACTTAAACCTGGAGATGTGTTTTCTGTAAGATATAGTCAATTGCAAACTTGTTTACGCAAACTTTTGTTTCCTTTTCAAAGTATTAAGGCCTACTCCATTATTAATACATGTGTAGGTATATCTTATCAGGTTGATTAGCAGATGTGGGGCGGGGGTAGAGATACATTGTTCACTAGATATATTTAACTTGATTATGTCAATGATATTAAAGCTAGGAAGTGAATTCTTCCTCAGTTCTATTTCTGAAGGTGCCTTGTTTCTATTGGGCCATAAATTTTGGTCCCTAAACTCTCACAGGGGAAGAGATGATATTTGTAGGCTATTGTTTGTCAAAGTCATTTGGATTTTCGACACCATTAAGCAGTTTGTCATTCCCCTTGCAGCTAGAAGATGACGGTGAAATGTTTCATACCCTGGATGATGGTCAGACAAGGTTTACTGATCTCATACAACTAGTGGAGTTCTACCAGCTCAATAAGGGTGTACTTCCTTGCAAGTTAAAACATTTTTGTTCTCGGATTGCTCTTTAACCAAAACAGAAGTTGCCCTATAAATAAAGGAGAGAAAAGAATTTCAGAATGATTTCTTAAAGTCCATGTGTTGTGGAAAAGCTGCTGTTGGTGAGAAGAATAGACAGTTCATCGATAAACTACAAAGAATAATATTGTAATCATAAATTAGAGGCCACCTTCAATTTGCATTGAATTCAATATTTTAAAATACATTGTAGTCTAAATTAAATATGAGAAACTTATTTTTGTGTGTTCTGGTATAGTGTTACAGTTCTGTAATCCTTCAAACAGGAATCTTTTAAACACTTTTGGGTTTATTTACTCTAATAATGTTGCGGCTCTCTTACATATGAGTATAATAAAAGAAATTCCTTGAGCTCCAAATGAATTGTTTGTAGACTCAGTTCTTTACTTCTGTGATGTTTCTTTCGGGTATCTCACAGTGTATGGTGGTGCATGCCCACATTCAGTCCCTGCTTGTGGGGAGGCTAAAGCTGGCAGACCTCTTGAGTTCTAGGGTTCTGAACTGCATTGGACCAAGCAATTGAGTGTCCATGCTAAGTCTGGCACCAGTTTGGTGAGTCCCAGTGGGAAGGGAAGGAAGGGGAAGCTGTTTAAGAAGGGTAGACTGCCCAGATTAGAAAAGCAGCAGTTGAGAGCTTCCATGCCATTCAGGGAGACGCTTGTTTCAAAACAAATCAGCACAGAACAGCATATAGTATGACTTTACTTATCAATTGAAGATACACTGCACATCATATGTAAATCTCAAAAATTATTTTGTATTATTATTTTAGCCTAACTTTTTTTGTGTAGTTCATATCTGTTGATATTTTATAAGAAAAGTCTTAAAAATAGAATATTATATTGTACATTGATTTATGCCAGGTAAGTACTATTCAATAATTCAGTATTCTGGTGCTTGCTCCGGCCTAGTTGTTATTGAGATGGCAGCACATAAGGTAGTCACTGTGGCCCATTTCATTTTTGTGTTGATTTTGTAATGATTAACTGAACCTACTGAAAAACCAGCCAAGCAACTAATCAGCATTGATGCTGAGGTGGTTTTCATATATATATTATCATGCACTTATTTTCTGGTAGCTTATAAACTATACTTATCATTTTCCTAGGATGCATTATTCACTATGGTAATTGCTAGCTGCACTCATTATGAATAAAAGTTGCATGATTAAGCTATTATTATAGTTTTTTGCCACATATGTTAGTGTCCCCTTACTGGAACAATTTATAGGAAGGAGTAAACCATTGTACTTCCCTCTTCCTCTGCCGTGAAATTCACATGCCTTGTTAGGCATATGAGGCAACTTGAGAAACCTGAGACTACTTCAGCACTTAGCCCAGTAATGAAAGCTCTTTGACTGACTGACAGACCCGGACCCATTTTCTCTCTAAGTAGACTGATGTGCTTTTGGTAGGGTGAGGTAACTTTACTTTTTCTGTCCTTTAGGCTGTGGTAGTAAGTGTCCTTGAGAAGTTCTCGAATACTCATGCCCAATAAGCTGAACACTGCATCTGAGATATCTTCAAAATGTTGAAGTTCTGAAAGAAACTCACCCTTTTGACAAACCATAATAAAAGTTTTTGTCTTTTCAGCATATATAATTTTATTTTAAAAAGATTAATATTTTATTAACTAGCATTTAAGATATAAATGAAATGCTATTAACATTTATGTAATACTGCAAAGAAACATGATTGTTTTTTTAAAATACAACTTTTAGTTACAGTTATGAGAACAAATTCTTAGATTACTTATCTTTCACTCTTTTTTTTCTCTCCCTCTCTCCTACTTCTGCTCCCTTCCTCTCCCTTTTCTCCCTGCCCTCCCTGGAGAGTATTCACACTTATATGTCAATACTCAGTTTCCCCATATGGCAACCACACATTACAGTTTTAATGATGCCTACATTGTGTCATGGGCAACTAGATAGAGCAGTGGGCTTGGAATCAGGAAGAGTAACTTTCATGAGTTCAAATCTAGCCTCAGACACTTCCTAGCTGTGTGATCCTGGGCATGTCACTTAACTCTGTCTCAGTTTCCTCATCTGTAAAATGAGTTGGAGAAGGGAATGGCAAACCACTTCAGTATCTTTGCCAAGAAAACCCCAAATGGGGTCACAGATAGTTGAACATGACTGAAATTCCTGAACGACCTTGTCAGCTTTGTGTGGGGCTAAGTACCTGAAGTGGTAGGCTGAGCCTGTTAAAAGTGACACAAACATTTACATTTCAGGTTTTCTGAGAAAGTTATGCACAATTTTTGACTTTGCTGAGTTACAGCTGAAATAGACATGAAGTGACAAACTTTAAGAATGAACTTAGGTGCCTTTGGGACATAATTGTGTAAACTCCCAACACGGGTGAAGATCAGCAGCTCACCTGAAATGGACTGTCTTAGAGATTTACCTGAGAGAGGGGAATGATTTGTCCAAACTACAACTGCAAAAAAGTTGTAGTTCAGAGGCAGAACTCGAACCCAAATCTTACTGACTCTGAAGACAATCCTCTGTCCAGAACTCCACCATTTTCTCTTCAAACACGAGTGGTAGAATTCCCAGAGTGCCCTTGAATAGAATATGGAACATGCAATGGAAAAACATGGTGAGGGAGAAAGGGGGGAGAGGAGAGATAGAGACGAGAGAAAGAGAGAGACAGAGAGAATGAGAATATGTCCTGTAAAAAAAATGGCAGTGTTTCAGTTTAAAAAGATGGCCCTGTATGGGCTCAGTTCAACCTACAATGATTGGCACTATCAGTAGGTGTAATTTTAAAAAAAATTGGTCCTGGATGACCAGTTTGTCAGTGTCTTTGATATTTGGTGACTATAATTTATTTTTTCTTCATTACACATTGCTTTGGAATGAGATTGCTATTGAGGAGACTGAGTTTCACAGGTAGTTGCTTGCTTTCGTCATGGAGTGACCTGTAAGGAGGTTTGAGGTATAAGGTTGAGAAAGAGAAACTTAGAGAGCCTTTTCATTTCTCCTTTATTTTTTATATCTTTATAGTGTTTTATTTACACAGAAGCACATGATCAGAATATTGGGCCTCAAAGGCAGACACTATTGAAAAGTTTTAGGAAATAAAGTTGATTAGGTGGGGTACACATGATAAAAAAAGGTAAATGTTTTAAAATTATCATATTGGATTATCCATTTCTCTGCTTCCCTGTGCCATTTATATATCACCAAATTTGAACAGATTTTCATATTAGACTTCTTTGATCACATATCTTGTTGTAGTTGACACTGCATCCTTTCAGAGGAGAAAATTTTTAAAAATAATTTTTTAAATATCAGATTTTTTTAATAATCTTACTCTTCAGGAAGACAACACTGAGTAAAGAAGAAGGAATTATTAATTTATATCAAATAAATAAACTAGTGCATTGGGAAGAAAACTAAAATGTATTTAAGAATGCATCAAAATTTCCCCATTTTTAGTCCCTTTTATCCCCTTATTTTAAAAATAAATAATTATTAACAGTTGTCAATGCCCCTTTTAGATCATGAATTTTGAGGGCATAGGAACTGAGTAATCTTTGAATTCTTTAAAGATCTAAACTTTAGTATAGAATAGTGTTCGCACTATTCTGTAGGGCTCTCCCAAACTACTTCTTTTGATTATTCTTCCTTAACTGTTGCTGTTGTGTTCTCACTCTCCTGTTCAAGAACATCCAGTCCAGGTATAGAGGTCTTGTTGCACAAGAAGTAAAAAAAAAGAGAGGGTAATTTCCAGTAATCTGTAGCTGGATGAGGACCCAACTGGGAACTTCTCTTGGTACTTGGGACCTCCTTAACTTGGAACACTAAACCTTTTGCTGCCTGGGGCCTTCTTAACCTGAAACATCTGTCAGTAAGGGTTACATCTTTCCTCCTGGAGTCTCTATTTTATGGGGGGACTGGATTTCATTCTCCCTTCCTTGTTCTTGGCTTTTAGACTTCAAAACCGTGCTCCCATGGAGGATAATGTCTTCATCCTACCATACTCGTCCTTCCTCTAGCTTTGTAGCTCCCTTTTGTGTATTGTATTATCTTTTCTTGATATGCTCCTTGAGGGCAAAGACTATATTTTTGGTCCTATTTGTATCCCCACTGCTTAGCACAGTGCCTGGAACATAGTAGGTATTTAATAAATACTTGTTTCCTTCCTTCTCCCTAGAGCCAATGGTTATGATTCCATTTCTCATTGTGACATCACTCCTCTGAATGAATTCCTTAAAAGTGTCAACAATTCTTTGTCACAATTTAGGATGTACATGTTTTACTCTCATTAACTGTATCCTAGGCTCCTGTAATGGTAATTTAAATGGGAAGATTTTTCCCATTCATTAATGGGAGCATGTGCCTGCCTGGGTCATATGGAAGTGTGAGCCACATGGAGCCTGCGATGGGAGGAGCTTGCTGAATGGTTGTTACAGGAAGAGGTGGAGCTAGAGCAAAGCTAAGAGGAAGTTAGAGAGCTGTCAGAGCTAGGAAAGATGCAGACAAGCCAGGCAGCTGGCTAGCATGAGTGAGAGAGCCTGCTTATAATGTGTTTAAGGGAACTGGTTTGTGAGAAGCCTAACAGGGAAAGCTTGGGGATGGTGTTGTCCTCTGAATTGTTACTGCGTATAGATTGTTGTTGCTGTGATGGATTTGACTTTCTGGTGTTGAAATTTGGCTTTCTGGTATCTGAATAAATGTTTTGATTCTGTCTTCCTTGTGGAGAGTCTGTTGTATTTCACAATTCAAAATTGTGCCGTAATATTCATGGCTGCCATAAGGTGCTGTGAATATCACATTGGCACTACAAATGGTGACCAGGATGGGATTGTGAAATATCACACCTGGAGGCAGGAGGGCTTTGGAAGAAGAAATGGATATCCCATTATGGGAGGATTTGCCTTATCTCCCCTTGGTGAAAGAATGGGCTAAAAGCACAGGGCTGTGTGAAAACTGGGAACAAAGTCTACAGAAGGGAGGTCCTAGAGATTTAGAAAGATATTTGCAAGGGATACCAATAGAACAAGGGAAAGAACTGGCAGGGGTATATAGGAGAGGCTGGGCCTTGCTAAACAAGTTATTACTTTATGTGTAAAAGCAGAAACAAGTTGCTGGAGAAGAAAGCTCAGATGGAAAAGGAGTAAATTGATTGGCAAGAGAAACTTTCTATGCTGAACTCAACAATATTAGTCACTAAATAGCATGACTTCATCAATATATAATATGTATAAGTTGCATTCGAGTGGCACTTTGGCAACAGCTTCGATTGGCCTTTCTAAGTAGTAGGTGCTTATTAAATGTATGGTAAATAAATAAGTGAAAGGATGCAATTGCTTTAACCTACACTTGTTTCCTGTGTCTAAAAGCTCTAGTAAGCTACTATGTGGTGAAGTCTGTAGTAGTCATCATTTGTAAAAACTTAAACTTTTTCCGTTGGCCTCATTACTCTTCAGGATGGAAGAGACAAGAGTATCATAATGTTGGAAAACAAGTTAGGAAATTTTTCCATTTGATTAGGTTTTTATTCTTGAGACATGCCATAACTGAAGGACTGATGGAGTAAGAGGTATGGTTTTAAAGACACTATCTTCAGCTCTGTATGCAAATAGAACAGGGGCAATTTTAGGTTTATATATAAGGCTAAGTATTTGATGGAATTTGTCTTCTAGGAGCTTGTAGTTACATGCATTTGAGAAGCCGAAAGTCAACCCTTTTTCATGGGAGGAACGGCTGCATGATAATAACAGATTTTAATGGATTTTGTTTCAGTAAGTATTAGCTTCAGATTTATATTTGTGCTCAACATGGATGGCCTCTAGCTTAACAAAGCTGGAGAAATTAGAGACTTCTTTCTATTCGGTGAAGAAAGAACACAATGAAAACTGTTGTAACAGCAATTAAGTTATCCAATAAAATTTCTTTTCTAAAATTTATTTCTTCGCTTCTTGCCTACTAAAAAAGTCAAATTTAGAATAGGATTCTGTCTTGTAGTTATCTACCCAGTTATTTCTGGAATGATTTGGAACATTTTCCTATGTTTTTTTTTTCCTGAGAGTAGTTTATAATCTTTCCTTAAGAATTTTTTTGCCCATCAGTAATTGGCTTCTGTTGGAATATTCCATGTGTTTCTTCCTTTTCTTTTCCACATTAGCACTACTGAACAAGAACATGATTGTGCTTCTCTCCCTTTTGGCTTCTTAAAATTCTCAGGTCAATTTTTATTCTTTGACCACAGTTACCAGACAGTTCCCAATGCTGTGGCATGGTATCATATAACATAAGAATGGAAAATACCTAATGTTTTTTAAGTAGTTATTAATTGGCTATTAAAAAACACAAAATTAAGTACCTACAATGTGTAGGGCACACTGGGGATTTTGTTGTTCAGTCATTGCAGTTATGTCCCTGATTGGAATTTTCTTGGTAACAACAACTATAATAAAGTGTAGGGCACTTTGGGGACATAAAGACAAATGAAATAGCCTTGGCTACTTAACTTTCGACTGGGGAGATAATGTGTCCATAGTTACATGAACACAAAATATATGGAAAGTAATCCAACATAATTTAAAGCGGGAGAGACCACTAATAGCAGAGAGGGTCAGGTAAGACCTCTTCTAGGAGGTGGTATCTAATGGGCCTTCAAGGAAGCTAAGAATTCTTAGAGGTACAGTTGAGCAGAGAATATCTTCCAGACAAGGGAACCGCTTCCTCAAAGATCCAGACACAGAAGATGAAATGTCTTGAGGGGTAAACTCTAAGCCAATTTGACTAGAAGGAAAAATGTGTGAAGAGTAGTATGTATCAATGGGAGAGGAGTAGGTAGGGGCCAGATTATGAAAGACTAAACTGCAAGCCAAAAATTTTGCATTTTATCCTGTAGTCAATAGGAGGTCACTGAAGATCTTACCAGAAGTTTCTACTGTTAAGAAGAACTTTTTTGTTTGGTAATGTTAAAATAGTACAATTCTTATTTATTTATAAATTTAATGGCAAATGTTTATTAAGGATCCAGTATTTTAAAATACTAGATACTAATGGATTGAAAAAAAGATGAATAAGGATTGTCTGCATCTTTCAAGGATGGGAAATGTATTAAATGAGATAATACAAGGATATGAATAATTTTTTAAAATAAAGTTCTGAGGAAGAAAATGTTATTTTTAATTGTGGGGATCAGGTCCATGGATGAAATAACATTAGAGCAGGATCACTACCATCTTCATTGTTGGAAATTTTGAGTCAAAATCTTTGGGTATATTAAAATGTGTAACATGGTGGTAAGAGTGCTGGGTTTGGAGTTAGAAGACAGTAATTCATGTTTAGCACTTTCAAGTTTACAAAGAACTTTATATACCTTGTCCCTTTTGTCACAACAACACTGTGGGAATGGACAGTGTGAGTAATAGTACAATGTTATAGATGTGGAAACTGATACACAGAGAGGGAAATAATTTTCCTTAGGATGGTAGCAGAGGCAGCTAGGTGACTCTCTGGACAGAGTGCAGGGCCTGGAGTCAGGAAGAATTGAGTTAAAATCTGGCCTCAGATGCTTAGCTGTGTGATCCTGGGCAAAGCAATTTACCTCTCTGTTTGCCTTAATCCACTGGAGAAGAAAATGGCAAACCACTCCAGTATCTTTGCCAAGAATACTGTGTGAACAGTATTGGTGTGCTATAGTCCTTGAAGAGTCAGCCACAGCTGAAGTGCTAAACACATAGCCCATAAGTGTAAAAGAGAGGCTCTAATTCATAGAAAAACTTAGTATAGGTTCTGGTACTTACAGTAGAGCCTTGAATAGGCTCACTACTTTCTCTCTCCTCATCTGTGAAATGGAAATACATACCCTTCCTACCTCTGAAGCTTTATAAGGAAACCTCATATAACTATAATGTGTCATAAAAACTACTATTGAAATTACATAGGGCTGGCATAAAAGTATAAAAGAATCTAACTGGCTTTATGTATCGGAGTGGAGGCTGAGACTGAGTTAGAAATAGATAGATCTATCCTGAGATAGATAATTCATGGATGAGTAAACTAGCTCTACCACTCAAGGAGGCAAGTTAGAGTCTCAGAGAGTTCACTATAACTCTGAGAGGTCTTGCCTAATCAGGATCACGTCTCCAGTCTGAGGGGTGCTAGAACCCAGGTCTTCAGGCTTTGTGTTCTCTACTATGTCATGACACCTTTCCTCCTGCCTGTGGAAAGATCATTTCAGTCACCCAAGATTTAACGATAATAACTGGTCTTAGAAACACACATACTACACTGACTGGTTCAATGTGTGCCTTTCCTGTGCCAGCAGGGCTGGCACCCCCTTCTCTGTGATGGGGATTGTAGATTTCAGTTACTCCCCTGCTAACAAGGAATTTCCAGTAAGGGTGGGTCATAAACTTATTGGGAAGGTGCAGACAATCAACAACACCTTTATTGACTTTATTGATCTTTCCCTATCCCCCTTAATTCTGGTGCCTTCCTTTTAATTATTTCCGGTTTATCCTGTTTACATAGTTATTTGAATATTGTCTCCTTTGTTAAATTGTGAGTTCCTTGGGATCTATAACTGCCTTTCACTAGGTATTCTTAGAACTTGGCACAGTGGTTGGCACTTAGTAGGCCCTTAATAAATATTTATTGACTGCCTGACCTGAACTATAACCATCAGACCCCAGATACTAGATCTGTAGTCATAGGAATAGTCAGAAGATTTACACTACAGTCTTCCATTACTACTGGGGCAGAGTGGCTGCCGTAGGAGAATTCTATGGCTAAAAAATTGCCTCCTCTTTTCATTCCTGTGATTGTCTCAGGCTTTCTAGGCAAACAGTCCTTTCCCTGTACCTACCTTCTATTCCTTCATGTCCATCCACCTATCTCAACTCCCTGATCTATTCTGCCCTCCCTTACAGTGTCCCTGTGTAATTCCAGCTCCACTTAACAAACTGCCTTTCGTATTTGACTTGTTCATTTCACACTCCTTCCATCTTCTGGGACTCACAGAAAACTGGCTCCTCAGAGAAAACACTGCACCCTGAGCACATTCTTTGGTGCTGGTTACGCTTCTCTCATTGACTACATCTACTCCTAACCCCTCAGGACAGGAGGGAGGAGCAGGCAAACGCTTTCCCTGTCAGTTGTCCCTCCCAGACCCTCCCTCTATGCCCTTGCTCTCCTTTGAGATTCTCCTCATTCATCTAGAACATCAGTAGATGTGAATGTCTGCAGAGGACGCAGGTGACCTGTCTTTCCTACCCTCTTTGTCTCAGGAGATATTATCTGCCATACCCTTGTATAATAATTAGTCCATTTTAAGCCTAGGTGCAATATAATACTCCTACAGGCCCACATGGTTCCTCCTCTGATGCTTTAGGAAATTTATATGAAATGAAAAGTTAGGAGTATATCCCCTATTGCTCAGATCCTCTCCTTAGGAAAATTCCTAACATTTAGCTCTGCTTTAATTTAAATTTATATTTATCCCTAGCTCATTCTAGGCCTCTCTCATCGAGATAAAATTCAGATTACTGGCAACATTTGGGGAAAGAAGCAAGCAAAAATGTTACCATGTCTGTTAATAGACAGGTTCTGGGAGGGAAAGTTGATAAAGGAGAAGCCTTTTACTTGGAACTTCCTCAATCCTTGAGGATTTGGGTTTGAGTTCGAATCCTTACTTTAGCCAGAGGGTGGTCTCTTCTGGGATGACTAGAGCGTCAATGGACCTCCTGGAGCTTTTCTTTTATACAAATCAGTTCTACTTTCTCTCTCCCTTGTCCTCTCCTTTCTCTCCTTCCTCTCTCTGCCTCCTTTTGCTGGTTTCTCCTTTGCTGCTGATTCTTTCAAGTTCAATGACTGAGCTCATCTATGCTTCCGTTTTCCCTGCTAGACTCTCAGATGCTTGTGGGTAAATGAGAGACAGAGAGACAGAGACAGAGACCCTCAACCAGTTCCTAAGATGGCACAGCTGTGATTGCATCAATCAAGATGTGTTCTCACCTGATAGAGACATTAGGCTAAGTGTGGGAGGTGGAGGGGGAGGTGATTCATTGATTGGCTCTATCAACACCTATTAGTGTCTACTATATATCACCCTGTCCAGATCCTGACTGTTGCTCTCTACCAGCCTGTAACCCGTTCTTCTGTCTCAAGGAGTCCAACACCTGTCTCAAAGCCATTCTCCACCAAACCCTTCCCTCTTACTTGGAGATTTCAATGTTAAAGATGAGTTTCCTTAAATAAAAGTCTAGTTCTCCCAGTTCATTAATTTCTTAAAATCCTATAATCTTCAACTTCACTCAACTTCATCCATAGAAAATTATGGTCATGTGCTTAATGTTGCTAGTGTTCATTGATCTTCAGCTCCCTGATGCACGGCTCTGACGTTCCTTCTCTCTGACTATAAGTTCCTACCCTCACATCTCTCCCTCTGCTTCGTTCTTCCTAAATCTATTTTTTTCCTCATCATGAATTCCACTCACTTCAGCCATCTCTGCTTTCCCAGTTCATTTCCTCTGCTCCATTCTCATTTTTCTAACTTTGTTGATGTTTGAAAGAAGGGAAGATTGTGTCAAAGGGACGTTGCAGAGGAATGCCCAGGAAGAACCACCCATTTAGTAGATTTTTTTAAAAGTGTGACTCACTCTCTTTCTTTTCTCTTTCTCTAAGATTTTCCGTAGCAGATGTCCTCCCTCTTCCCTGGCAACATGATGGATGCAAGCATCTGTCAAGCACATATATCTTACCTAGGCAAGCCTAAATCTGGGCCTTAGAGTGGTAGCTGTTTCTTCTGCTTTCTCTTCTTATTTCATAAGTATAGGAAATCTGAGAGATTGTAATAATTAAATTGTATAGTCTCTATTTTTAGAAACACATGGTCATAAGTGTGTATTATGTTTCTTTTGTGTATAGGAAATAAATAACTGATCTACAGTGTACACCGAATATCTACTCCCCACTTCACCCTAGGCATGAACCAAGCCTAAGATTTAATTGGTTTTCCAAAAATATCGAGGATCAAGTGGATGAGTGGGTGAAAAGTCAGAGCATTCAAGAAAAGAGTGTGACCTCTCTCAAGAACAGGGATTCTTTAAGATGTAGTATATTAATGTAATGGAATACTATTGTTCTATAAAAAATGATGAGCAGGTGGATTTCAGGAAACTTGGAAAGACTTAGATGAACTGATGCTGAGAAAAGTGAGCAGAACCAGGAGAACACTGTACACAGTAACAGCCACATTGTGTAATGATAAACTATGATACACTTAATTCTTCTCAGCAGTGGAATGGTCCAAGAAAATTCTAAAAACTCATGAGGGAAAATGCTGTCCATATTCCAGATAAACTGTGGAGTTGGAATGCAGATCAAAGCATACTATTTTTGCTCACTTTGTTTTTTCTTTCTCGAGGTTTTACCTGTTTGTTCTGATTCTTCTTTCACAATATGACTAATGTGGAAATGTTTAACATGATTGTATGTATATAACCTATATCAAATTGCTTACTCTTTTGGGGAGAGGGAAGGGAGGAAAGGAGAAAAATCTGGAACTCAAAATCTTACAAAAATGAATGTTGAAAACTATCTTTATATGTAATTGGAAAAAATAAAATACTATTAAGTGACATAAAAGAACAGGGGTTCTTAAACCGACATTGCCTGGGAGTCCATGATAGATTTCAGGGAGGCTATAAATTTGAATGAGAAAAATACATCTTTATTTTGACTAACCTTTAATTTCTTCTTGTAGTCATTTGTATATTTCGTATTTAAAAACATTTTTTTTTAAAAAAAGGGTCCACAGACTTTACTACATTGCCAAAGGGGACCATGATACAGAAAAGGTTAAGCACCTCTGATGGAAAGCTTCCCCCATAACTGAGCCCATTATGAGTATGTGATTCCAGAGAAGGAAGACAAGAGAGAAGGGGTACTGGGGGAGGGGAGGAGTGACTCAGAACCAATAGTGGCTGTAGTCATTTATCTATGTACCTGTTGTATTACCACCAGTATCATATAAACTTGAAGGCAGAGATCATTTTGTATTCTCAAACCCTGCTCACAGACTAAATGCTTGCTATTATTAAATGCATATTGAATCGAATTGAACTAAATTGGCTTGATGCCCATACAGAACACTACATCTATAAGTAGGTAGGTGGCTCAATGGGTAGAGCACTAGACTCGGAGTCAGGACAACTTGAGTTCAAATCTGGCACCAGACACTTACTAGCTGTTTAAAACTGCACAGGTTATTTAACCTGTCGTCCTCAGTTTCCTTATCTCCAAAATGGGCATGATAATAACATTTACTCCATAGGATTGTTGGGCAAATAAAATGAGAAAATATTTGTAAAGCCTTTTTCAGATCTTAAAGTTAATTACAAATGCTAGCTATTATTATTGTTATTAAATTATTATCCATGTATTGAAAAAATTATGCAATGAAATGTTTTTGTTCAAAGTCAAGTCAAGAGAAGTAAGCAGTAGAATTTAGTTGTTTCACAATTGAAGATCATGTATTCAAAGAAATTAGATAGTAAAAAAAACCAGTGGGAAAACAGTGCTTAGCAAATGGCATTACAAACCTGAGACAAAAAAATCCATTCCCTACTGGAGATCATTCCTTCCTGTGCCTCCTGTGAGGATCTTGTTATAAGGAGATGAGCGCTGAATTTGAATTTCAGCTCTTTCATTTCTTTTCTTTGTGACTTCTGGCAAGGCTCTTTGTATCTCTAAAATAAAGGGATTAGACAATGATGCCCTCCCTTGTGCCTATGATTCTGTTGTGCGAAGGCCAGGAAGAGGTTTGGATATAAACCTTGCTTTACACTGATACATCCCCACCATTCCTAGGGGATGATACAAACTGACACCTAGGTTGGGATCAGGCTCTTCTCCTCACTAAGTGATTTGGGAATTTGGCCAAAAAGCTTCCATCTTAAGCAGTTGTATTTTTTGGATTCTGAATCATCTTGCTATTTTGGAGATGACACATAGGGTATAACTAAGTTTCCTTAGCCAATACCAATATACTTCTATGTAAGGTACCTCTTTTCATCCAGCGACTTTCTAGGACTTCTGAATTGATCAAGGACATTTTACACTTGTTCGAAGGCCCATGGTTGATTGACCAATTCAATTAAATATTTAGACCTTGTTCATACCTAGTTTACCCCTAGGATTTATTGATTATTCAAACCAGACTTAGGTATCTGGATGTAGCTTGTGCCACTTTAACTGGGTCAAGGTAATTAATTGACTCAAAGCCCACAGCCCCTATACATTGCATTTCATTTTTTGTAATCAACAAATGTTACAGAGTGGGTTATTATATTCTTGATAACTTTTAGTCTGTTGTGGGATTGTCAAAGTATGATGTGCTAGAGATCATCAGCAAAAATCTGCCTATTCCCTTCTTGTGTTTTCATAAGGCACCCTCAATGATGCACTGACCATTCTCATAAAGATTTTATAGAAATAAGAAAGCTGATGAATGGTTTGGTAGTTTCTCACATCTTCTCAGCCACCTCTTTTGTATAATAATACCATTCATGATCGTTTTCATCCTTTTTCAGTTTTTCCCTTTGAGATATTTTAAAAATCAAACTCTAAGTTGCTTTTAAATTGTGCCACCGTCAGCACAGATTCCTTCTTATGTTTTTGGTCTAGGCTAGCTATTCTTTTTACTTAACTTTTAAGGTGTCCTTCCTGCATCATTTGCAGAGCAAGCTTGGATTGAAATGGTAGAGTCCTTATGTGGGATTTCCATCATGATTGAGGAAGAGTAGATTGCTATGGAAGAATGAACGAATCTGTACTTTTTCATAGAGGTTTGTTTCCTTCTTTCCAGTTTCATTTATTAATGCTATCAGAATGGTTTGGCTTTGCTGGTTTTTATTATGTGAGGTAATATTTCTGCTCCTTTTATACAAACACACATATACATACATAATATACATATATATGTATATATGAGTAATTTGCGAATGCACTTGTATGCTTAACCAGGATTGCCCTTGGCTGCCATGTTGTTTTTTCTGACTTATATCCATTTAATTTCCATCTAGGAGCCTAACTTTTGATTCTGGGCAATATTAAATGATACTTGAAATCAAATATCTCATCCTTTATGCAATGAATAAGAGATTCAAGAAAAATGTAGAAATTTTTTGGTCATTTTGAGGATATGGATTTTGTTAAGAAAGTCATGATAAATAAGGAGTTGGGAAGGAGTTATGACTATTTAGCTGTCAAGAAATCATGGATAATTTAGGAGAAGGTGGTTTTAGTTGAGTCAAAGACTCAGAAACCCCACTGTAAAGTATTGTGAAGTGAGTGGAAAGTGAGAAAATAGAGTCCATGACTATCAATTAAAAAACCCCACTTCAGATAGATGAATTACAATAACTTGAAGGGGTAACAAGGCTCAGTGGATATATTTTTAAAGATTTGGGATACTTGGGTATGTTTATAGGTGTTAAGGAAGGACCACTGGATAAAAAGAAAATGTAATCTAAGAGACAGAGGTTATGACCAGTGAGCAAGTTCCTGTGGAGGGTATGGGATCAAAGACATAAATAGAGCTGTTCGCCTTGAAAAAGATATAAAGAGGAAAGAATGGGTCTAAAATCAAGCGGGTTTTTTTTTGTGTTTAGAATTAGGGAGAATAGGGAACTTGGGATAGAAGACTTCTATTTTCTTGGTAAAATAGGAGATCAAGTCCTCTGCTGAGAAGGAGAATTAAAGGACAGTGCAAGTGGATTGAAGAGAGAGAAGGTTTGGAACCATTGCTCCATTCCTATGGGGGAATGTAGTCAGAGTAGAATAAAAGCACTGTGAGGTATCAGTGTGGGTCCAGCTGAAATGACGTAAGATAAGTTTGTGGTTGGCCTCATCAACATGGTGGCATCTCTTTGTGCATCATCATTTAGAATTACTTCAGATTAGAAGGCAAATGACAGGAGTAAGCCTGGACAAAGTTGGGAATGGCAAGGCATGACCTTTAATAGGACAAGAGGGCAAGGGATTTAAGAGTAGGCAATGGTAAAACTGTACTTATTCACTAAAACTCAAGGTTGAGAGGGGAGGAAGATGATCACTGTGCAGGGGATGGTATATTGAGAGAGTAGGAAGGGGTAGAATGACTATAGGAAATGATGAGAATGAAGCATAGTTCTACTGTAGTTCTTAACCTGGGATCCATGAAATATTTAAAAATATTTTCAGTAACTGTGTTTCGATGGAATTTTCTTCTTTAATCCTATGTATTTTATGCATTCGGAAACATTATTTGAGCAAGGGGTCCATTTCCTCCACCACAGTGCCAAAGAAGATCCATAGCACAAATATAGCTTAAGAACCCTTGGTTTAGAAGGAATGAGGAAGAGAGAGAGCTTACATGAAAATAAGTTGTGGTATGTAAGGAATTTTAGAGCTCTGAATCACGGAGGGTTGAATAGTGACTAAAACCATAGGATTTAAGATGGTTAATGAACTGTTTTGAAGGAAACATTAACATGTAGGCTGAACTACTCAACTATGAAGGAAGAATTTGATATGGAGAGGAAGAAAGTAATCCCGCTACATAACGATAGTATTTTTCACTGCTTACACAATGAGAAGCAGTGTTTTGCAATGGGTAGACAGCCAACCTCGGAATCAAGAAGACCCAGGTATATTCAGGTAACTATCACCATGAGTTACAGAGAAAGTACACCAATCTACATAGATGGAAGGAATTCATTACTAGAGCTCACTAATAAAATCACAGTTCTGATCAAAAAACAATTTCAATAATAGTAACATGAAAACTATATTGTTTTAGACATATATGTCTCAGAGAATGAAGACCAAGGTTCAAGTCTTTCCTCTGGTGTGTAGTAGCTGTATAACCAAAGGCAAGGACTTAACCTTTCAGTGTTCTCTGCAGCACAGTAAGATTCTAAGGGAGGTCCCATACCAATAACATAGGTTTGGACAATACCAACAACAAAACCAAAGGAAAAGAACCTAAGGAAGGCCTCCGGCACAATAGGGCAATCCTCAGTGGAGGACTTTCACATAGACATGGATGGAAATTGTACCTGAGAAGACCCAGGGGTGTGGATGATACTATGCTAGTGGAGGGAGGCCCTTCGTATCCCTCATTTACTATTGCTACTACTACTGTTACTACTACTACTACTACTGCTGCTGCTGCTGCTGTTGCTAATACTACTACTAATCACTACTACCACTACCACCACCTAATATTTTTTATAAAAATAGCTAATATTTGTATAGTACTTACTATGTTCTGGGCTAAGTGTTTTACAATTATTATCTCATTTGATTTTCACAACAACTTTGAGAGGTAGGTACTATTATCATCCCCATTTTACAGATGAGGAAACTGAGCCAAATAGAGGATAAATGATTTGTCCAGGGTCACACGGACTGTAAATACCTGAGGTCCAGTTTGAACTTCCTCACTCCAGGCCCAGCTTTCTAGCCTCTAGAGCCACCTATCACTAAGTCTGCTTTATATCAACTGGGCCTGGAATTGCCATGAACAACCTGGTGGAGGATGGATAAAATGACTTTATTCTCCAAGTTTCAGACTTTCAGAAGTTAGGCACTTGCTAAGTTGAATGCAATCAGTGTACTGTAATCTACTGTTAAAATTAAAGACAGGCATGCATATTTAAAGTTAATGATTCCTCCTTCATAAGCCATGCACTACTAAAGCTTTAAGGATTCAGGACAATACGAAAGGACTGCCTGTGGATGTCAGCAGCGTACCACAAATTCATAAAGTCAACCATAACTTTTTCTGTTCCCTTTCAGAAGTGGCTGTGATGGGTGGTCATCTTATACCTTCAGAACATTCCTTACTTTTTTCCTTTCTGTATAAATTATTCACTTACTCTGTACCAATTAGTTTTTACCAGTTGCTAGGTTTGTTATCAAGTTAAGCTTCAAGACAAGAACCTGAACTCGAATTATAAAAAATTTATCAGCAGTTGATTAAATATGCAGCTATTCTGTGAAGTGACTTCTTGATAGCATTATACTACCTTTTTAATACTAATGATTTGTATAATTATTTTTTTTAACATGCCTGAATGAATTTAAGAAAGCAGTACAACTTTAAAGGAAAGAGGGTTAAATGCAGCTAAGTTTGTGAGCCTTTGTATTAGAACATATTTAAATTGTACCCAGTAAAGCTATTTGGTTAGAGAAATATTTCCTTGTTCCCTCACTTACCCATCCCCCTTCCTTTTTAAAAAAAGATCATATTGTGGAGTTCTAAAATTGTTTTGGAAACTGTCTGGTGGATCAGTAGTATGAGAACTAGTTAAGTACACTTTGTGAATTGTATGCATTTCCTCCAATTAAAAGTCTTAATTACTCCAGTGAATTTTCCCATTTCAAGGTTTGTTGTGAAGTACAAGCACTGAAGCGTGGATGTCCAGATCAACTGGTGCTACAACGGAGGCCCCCTAGTCTGCTATAAAGCTGTTTCTAGTCAATTACGAAGTTGTTCTAGGTAACCTGGGCTCCAAAATTCTTAGCAAAGAAAGACATTTTTCCAAAGTGCATGAACTCTTCATGCTATGGTTGTAAGCAAAGAACTGGAGGCACTCCTTTTCTTCTCTATTCTCTATTTTCTCCAAAATGTCTCTTCAGCTCTTTATATTACATTTTTCCTAGCTGTGATCAAATCTGGGGACAGCAAAAGATGCTCAGAACCCTATTAGGTAAGATTCCAAAAAAAGTGGCTTAGTGCACAAACTTTATACTACTTCTCCATGAGTATTAGGGTTCTTTTAGATGTCAAAGGGAATATAAATGATGGTTCATACTTGGTCAGAAGCATCACCCAGAGCTACTCGGAGGGACTAGAGAATCCAATGCTTGCCTATCTACGAGAATGACTCCTCATGCTCCGGCTAGCATGACTCTGGAGACAGAGACATAGAAGCCCTTAACATATTTTTTAGCAATGAATTTTTTTTTTCTCAACAAGCTACAGCTCTTTATATTTGCTCTCCTCTTAGGTCATAGGGGAAAATACTATCAGCTTCACTTTGCAGATGAGAAAGTGGTAGCAAGATTGAGCAACTTTGCTCAGGGCCATTTAAAAATACTACTGCAGAATTCAGCAGAATTCAGTGATGTTTTCCTCAGGTTAATTCATAGTTAATCAAATTTATCTCTTGAGGAATGCTACTTATCTAACAAGTTAGTTTCAAATCTTGCCTTTTCTCTAGAGCATCTCCAGGTCTTGTTCTGAAATCAATCATCTCAAACTCAACAAAGCTTAGAAACCTTTTCTACCTATGATCTGTGTTACCATCATCATCTTGCTTATCATACAATACAGTGTCTTAGCTTAAACAAAAAAGGAAAGAAAATCACTTATTGTTCTTCACCTATTCAGTTGGGTGGTAAGTTCTACCACTTAATACACCTTAAAACTTTGCACTGTCTCCACCATTTTTTCTTGTCTATCTCCCTCCCTTTCTGAAAGGTCAGATAAGACTTAGTCGTATCCTCATGGAGATTACATTGGAGTAAAGAGATAAGACACAAGCACAGGTAACTGTAATTCACACTATGAAAGCAGGGAAGAAGAAGGAGTCAAAGATAAGGTTTTCTATTATATGGTCAATGCATTAGACAGTTGCGAAACAAATGTGAATTCTGAAGAGGGAAAAAGGCATTATTGATCTAGGAGATCTGGGACGACTTCAAAGAGCAGATTGAATCCAAGCATGGATTTAAAGGGTGAGTGAGAATTAAATAGATGGAGAGAAAAGTAAAGCATTCTAGGCATAAGGAGCAATATATACAAAACCTCTCATTTGGGAGAGTACATGGTATATTTTAGTAGCAGAGACTGGTGCAGTTAGGTTGGAGATTGGGGTATGGAGGGGAGAAACTTGAAATAAGACTAGAGAGGGTAACATTAGATTATAGAGGTCCTTAAATGTCTTGCGAAGGAATCTAAACTTTGTTTGGTAGGTTTTAAGGAGCTGTTAACTTTTGAAAACAAACTTAGATCCTATTGGTTTGTCCTGATTCAATTAGCAGAAATAATAGTCATAATTAAATATTCACTTTTTTCTCCCTAGAAGCCCCCCAAAAGGGAAAATGAAAACAGGGTGAAAGTTTACTACACATATTTGTAGGAAAAAATTGTTTCGTACTTGGGCTACTTAGCATTATATACTCAAGAATACGTTTAGTCAAAAATATTAACTCTCACTTCTACCATCTATCTCTTAAAAAGGTTTATATGGCACATCCATTCAGAGAAAAACATCGTACTCTCTCCCTTCAGATGTTATCTAGATTTTTCCAAGAAGACCTCTGGAGTATGTTTATCTTGGAATGTCTTTTGGAGGTTCTGTCAATGAATAAATGATAGGATAAGCAGCCCAGAGTCCTTTCAGATACAAGAGGAAGTGAGGAAACAGTTCAAACGTTTTCTTTCCCTGTGGCTTGAGGACCTCCCCTCTGTCTCACAGAAAACTGTTCTGAATTCCAAAACTCTGTTCTGAACTCCTCAGCTTTTGCTACCAAAGCCTTCATTCCCCACCACCTAATCCTCCTTGATGATCACCACTGCCTCTAAAGCTGACTTCAGATTTAGGTTTGGCCTAAAGTTGAGAATTCCTTTGTTTCTGTCAATCTCCCCATTACACATGGCCCCTTTGGAAGCTTTTCTCACTTTCTTCTACATTGAAGTCTACAAAACCAAACCATTTAGTTGACCCAGTTTCCTTGTCTTTGATCATCCTTGCATCTAGAGAGCCATAACATGATTCAGATATATATGCCTTCTCAAACACGTTTTGTAGACTTTCTTCAGTGGAGCTGTCGGCAAGGTTACTTAGCAGAAGTGTCTTCAGGGCTCATGCTTCCTTGTTACCCTTAGTCTACCTCTTGAATATTCTTGTCCTGAGCTCTTCTCTCTTGTATAGCTCAGAATGAGAGCCAAATATCGTTCTCTGTTCTGTGTTTCTCTTCTAAGGCCTTCTTCATATCTGTTTCTGGATTAAATTTCTTTGGCTGTCTCATCTTTAGAACAGACTAATCTAACTTCAAAAGCATCTTCAGATATTTTCTTAGGTTTTTTTCTGTGTAATTAATGGGGTAGAATCTTGATGGTGTCCTTGCACCTCAATTTTTCATGGTTTTTTTCGTTTTCCCCTTATTTTCTCCAGTTTAAGAGTAAAGGACAATGTGACAGATAAGGCAAAAATGACAAATGCTGGAGAGAATGTGGAAAATTTAGGACACTAATACATTGTTGGTGGAGTTGGGAACTAGGGTAACTACTCTGGAAAACAATTTGGAACTATGCCCAAAGGGCTATAAAGTTGTGCCTACCCTTTGACACAGCAATACCACTACTAGATCTATATCCCAAAGAGACCAAAGAAAAAGGAAAAGAACCTATTTGTACCAAAACATTTGTAGGAGCTCTTTTTGTAGTGACAAAGTATTAAAAATCAAGGGGATGCTCATCAGTTGGGAAATGGCTGAACAAACTGTAGTATATGATTGTGATGGAAAACTATTGTGCTATAAGAAATGACAAGCAGAATGGTTTCAGAACAATCTGGGATGACGTATGAACTCATGCAAAGTGAAGTAAACAGAACCAGGAGAACACTGTACACAGTAACAGCAATAGTGCATGACGATCAACTGTGAATGATTTAGCTACTCTGGTCAAGACAATGACCCAAGGAAATTTCAAAGGATCCATGATGAGAAATGGTATCCACCTCCAGACAGTAAACTGATGAGGTCTGAATGCAGGTTGAAGCATACCTTTTTACTGTCTTGACTTTTATTGTTTCATTTTATTTTCTTATGCAACATGGTTAACATGGAAATATATTTTGCATGATTTCATATGTATAATTCATATCAAATCCTTGTCTTCTTAAGGAGATTGGAGGGGTACAAGGGAGAGAGAGAACTGGGACCTCACAAATTTTACAAAGATTGTTAAAAGCTTTTTACATGTATTTGAGAAATATTTAATGAATAATTAAAAATTGATTCAATTTATTAAATTAAAATTAAATGAAATTAAATTTTAAAATGAAATGAAATTTAAATTAAAAATTAATTAAATTTAAATAAAAATTAATTAAAATTTAAAAATTAAATGATTAGAAATAATTTTTAAAAAGAGTAAAAGACTTTTGAGCCTCCAGAGCTTTTTTCAGGTTTTTGGTGGATTCAAATTCCTAGTAGCCAAACTTAGTGATAGTGCCAATTTTGACATCCACAACTACAATAATCATTTTTTCCCTGATAAGTCAATGACACCAACTTTTAGTTCCGAAAAGCTTTTTTTTTATTGACACTTCCATTTCTTTCTCTTCCTCATTGACATTTTAATCATCTTCTTCATCCTGATCTCCATCCTAACTCCAGCCCTTACCTCCTCATTCTGATTCCTTAGCTTTTACAGGAAGGCAACTAGGTGGTGTAGTGGATAGAGCACCAGTGCAGGAGGACCTGAGTTCAAATCTCACCTCAGATACTTGGCACTCACTAGCTGTGTGACCTTGGATAAGTCATTTAACTCAATTGCCTCATCCTGGGTCATCTCCAGTCATCCTGATGAATATCTTGTCACTAGATTCAGATGGCTCTGGAGGAGAAGTGAGGCTGGTGACCTGCACAGCTGTCGCTCACTCAAAACAGAGTCAAGTGCAAGTCATGTCATCATTTCTGTGATGGCATGGTCTTCTTTGGCAATGAAGGATGAACACACACACAACTTTCGCAGGAACCTTCTTATCTCTGGCAGGTGTGCTCTCCGCAACTCCATTTTGATCATCCTCACTTCCCTCTTCCTCTTCCCTCATTCTCGGTGTTTGGTTGGAATTGCTCCCAATTTTTATCACTTTAGGTAGCTCAGATCCTTCATCTTCTTCGTTGTCATCCTTCTTTTCAGATCTGATGTATTCTTTCTTGGAATTCATCCCATTTTTTAGATGAAGGGGAGATAGTGATTTAACTGGAGTAACTGCTGCTTTAATGAGACTCCCTTCTTGCCTGGGATGATAGCTAGAGTCAAGAAATCAAGCTCTGGGAAAATCATTCACATAAGTTCAGTATCCACTTTTTATTGCTACTTAGAGATGGTCTTTCCCATGAAGAGCTATGGGAATGGCAGGAGCAGGAGCTTTCTAGTTGCAATTCATTTAGAAGAATTTTAAGGATGGATGAAGTTTAACCACTCATGACTCACCATAGGACACTAATAGATCTAAAGAAAGCCAAGTACAGCAAACTGAGGAAAGGATTTTGTCATTGCTGTTGGTTCTCTTTTTATCCCTAGTATCCAACTTTGGAGGCTCACTCTTCCCATCTTTATTCTGTAACCAAGGATGATTATATGGAACCATTGGAAACTCTCAGTCTCAGCTCAGGGGCATCAGTAGAGACAGAAGAACACCTAATTCAAGTATTCGGTTTTTATTTTGTTGTTATTTTAAAAAAATTGTTGATATATTTTGTTCTTTTGCACTATTAACTATTTCATTGTGTATTCTCTCACCCCAAAGGACCCTTCTCTAGTAACAAATGTTAATAGTTAAATACTAAAAAAGTGACCATGATGAAGGTTCTGGGAAAAATTATGTATCCCTGTGTTCCAATCTCTCTCCTGAGACAAAAAAGTGTGTTTTATCATTTCTGTTGTGGGATTAGACTTGGTCATTGTAATTCATCTGAGTTCACCTGCCCCTTAGTGTTGTTTTCATCTATATTATTTGTAAAGCACTTTGCAATAGTCATCACATAGAATGTTATTTTGAGTTTGATTTCTGTGCTATGGTTGGGACAGTTTTCATGTCTTCTCTGAATTCCTTATATTCATAATTTCTTATGGTACTACATTACCCTTATAGCATGATTGGGGGGTGGTGGTCAAACACCCTTATATATAACCTAGGTGAGATAATCACCTTTCTCTCTACCTGATAATATCTCATTTTCCTTATTTGTTTGTATTCTGAATTTAAGGTAATCAAGAGATATGTTCTGATATTATGTATTAATGATTAAGATGCAACATTTCTCTCATTAAATAACCAAATCTATCAAATGGTTCTGAATCCCTCACCCCCAGTTTTTTAACTATTCTTTAATAAACTGGAGAAACCTCTTTTTCCATAAGTGTTATTCATTTGCCTTCAGGATTAAATACACAAGACTCTGATATTCAAAACCCTTAATTACCTAGCTGCCTCCTACCTTTTCATTCTTTTTACATTTTGCTTGCTGACACAGACTCTTGGATCCAGTGACCCTGACCTCCTGGATGTACCATGAACAGGACACTCTATCTCTTGACTCACAGCATTTTCTCTCGCTGTTGCCCATGCCTGGAATACTCTCCCTCCTCTGCTGTGGCTACTGGCCTCCATGAATTCCTTTAAGTCCCAAAGAAAGTCTTGCCTTCTACAGGAAAACCTCTCTCTACACACTTTAATGGGTGGGAGATGAACTTTCAGAGTATGCCACACTTTTAGGTGTCTGTAAGCCATTCTTACAGATTCTTTCTGCTTATATTAGTAATCAGCAATCCACTTATTTGTGTCTATGATGGGACTTGGACAAGATCAAAGAATTTAGAAGTAGGAAAGAACTTAGAGATCAACTGGTCTAACATGCTCATTTTATGAACAATGGGAAAAACTTTGCAACATTAAAAGAAAGATGATTAAAATACATTTGGAATATAGGTGAGTCATCTTCCATATACATATACACACAGACACACACACACACACATATATATATATATATATATATATAGATAGATATATAGATAGATGGGTAGATACATACATACATGCATGCATGCATGCATGCACATATATATCCCCTTAGCTTCCATAGGTACATTGGAAGACATTTCATTAAAGGATATTTAAAGAAATATTAAGGTGAACTATGAATGAAGTAATCACAACAGTATCCATCTCCTAGCGTAATGAGGGTTGGTGCTATTAGGGTTGTAGGAGACTCTTAAACAATGAACTTAATCAGGATGAACGTTTGCAGAAAGTAATGGAATTTAATAATAAATAATTCCAAGAGGCATCATTAAGCTGGAACATTATCATGAAAGTGAATATATATGTTGACAGCTGAACCAATACATTTTAGAGCTGCAAACATGTTACATAGATTATAACAAAAGCCCTCACAGGTTTGCTTGCCCTTGAATTAGGAAAGGAATTGCCTGGGGATACTCAGTGGTTTGACATTGCCTCCGTTTACCACAAAGGCAAATTAAACTTTGCTGCTTCTGCATTCTAAGACTTCAGATTAGGTAAAGAAATGTAGTAGGTTAAAGCAACCTCCAGAACATATACTTTACAAAGTTTATCATAGCAGGTAGCAACATTGACTACAGGTGTGGTAGACCAAAACCATTTCTTCTAAAACCATGTATTTTGTCATGTTACATTGGAATTTCAATAATGAACATTCAGAACCTTTAAGGGGCTAACTAATGCTCAGATTTTGATTCTAAGGATGGAATTTGATGCAACCCCATTAGATAGGACTGTTATGCCAAACTTTTGTTAATAAAATTACAATCAATTAATTAAATAGTGAGACTAGCTTTATGTTGTTTTGTCGCATATCATTCAGTACTTTTGTAAGAGAATATAATAGGTGAATTCAATTAGATTTATGTGCAATCTTCAGTGGATATAGAAAGATGTCTGCTTTCAGATCACCTTAAACTTTGCTGTATATAAAGCAAGAACAATGTAATGGTGATTAAGGCTTAATTTTATCACTGGAAGATCAAATACATTGTAGAAGCTAAAGCATATTAATGGAATGGCAAAAGAAGCCAACGTAATGAGATTAATTTCAGAGATAATTGTACCATCCCTGGCATTGTTCAAAATAACCAAACACAAAGTCCTTTAAGAGGATTTTTATTGAAAGAAGATGAACTGAAACATGTGTTTGGGGGGACATACTCTGCACAAAGTGTTTCTTTATTCTTCAGGAGCCTCACATGGAATTTTCCTTTTTCTTGTACTGCAGTATGAGTACAACTGATAAAACAATAAATAGCTAGCATTAATATAATATTAATTTTTAATAATAATAATATTGGGCTTTGCAAAGTGCTTTACAAATATGATCTCATTTACTCATTGGTGAGAAGAAATAAAAAATCAGGAGGGAATTTGATCAATGAATCAGTCTAATCTTTACATTTTTTATTCAATATATTAAACTGTAAGGTGGCCTTTTCCCTCCTCCCTCACTATGCATTCCCTATAATAACTGGAGTAAAAATAACTTGGGCTTTGGTTGGGCTGAGAGTTGAAATAAATTTCCTCGAGGAAGGACCAAAGCTGCCTTGGAGATGGTGTCAAGAGACATTTGAGTATCTTTTTTAAGGTGTAGGGATTCTCTACTAAGGCTATTTAATTTATTTCCATAATAATATTGGACATTTACACCTGGTGAAGAGTACTGTTCCCAGGTATTGTCTTGGGCAACATTCATTCATTGTCAACAAATGTTAATTTTATAATTGTCATGTTCAAGACACATTGAAGGCAGCTGGTGGCACAATAGAGGGTTGGACCTGGGGTCAGGAAGACCTGAGTTTGGATCTTGCCCTAGACACTTACTAGCTCTCTGATCCTGAGCAAGTCACTTAACCTTTGTCTTACTTTCTTCAGTGATAGAATGGGGATAGTAATAAATGGTACCTACTTCACAGGGTTGTTGTGAGTCTCAAATGACAACATTTGCAAAAAGCAACTGGCACAGTACCTGGAACATAGCAGATGCTATATAGGTGTTTATTCCCTTCCCTTTCGCTTGATTACAAGGCACTGTGCCAGGCACTGAAGAAGCTAGTGCCTGTCTTCCAGGAGCTTAGAGCTTTGTGGGGTTAAAAATAAGTATATGCATCATACTATCTTACATATAGATAGATGAATAAGAAAGTAAAGATTTTACAAAGGCTCATAAAAGAAAAAGGTGACTAGAAAATACTTCATGAAAGAGGTTGCATTTGAAGTGAATCTTCATGGATATAGGTATGACTTGTGCAGGCAGAAATGAAGGCATCTGGGGTAAAGGGAATAAAGAAGGAACCTGAGCACAGAGAAGCCTGATGTATATTTTGGGGATAACAAGTTTGAGTAGAGGGTAAATAGGAGTGAGGACAATGAGACTGAAAAGATAGATTTCTGTCAGAATATTGGGGACTTTATTACTATACTAAAGAATTTAGTGAAAGGAATCCATTGATGGAATTTGAAGTTGTACATTAGAAAGATTAATGCATAAAACAAATTGGAGCTGGGTGAATTACAGCAGCTTGGAAATTAATACAATGGTTCAGGTGAAAGGGAATGAATTTTGAATGGTAGAGAGGGGAAGGCCGTGAGAAGTATTTTGGAAATAAAATTGTCGGGGTTTTATGAAAAATGGCGTGTGGGGTGTAAGGAAAAGGAATTTGTCAGCAATAGTTAAGAGCTTTGAATATGGGTAGCTGAGAGAATGGCGATGCATGAAAAAAATTATATCTGGATGAGAAGTATCTTTTGAAGGAAAGATGAGATATGACTTAGACATAAATTTATCATGAGATACAAGATTGGGATAGTAGATAGAGAGCTGGCCCCAGATTCAGGAAGACCTGGGTTGAAGTCCTGCTTTTGATATATTTGTATGTGACCCTCTCTTCTTTGTGTCTTGAAATGAGAAACTTTTTCTCTCTGAGACTGCAAGTTGCAGATACTTATACTCATTAGTAAGGGGCACATCATTTTGGGAGTTCCCTATACTAATAAAAATCAAGTTCTGCTTAAAAAAAAGCTAGACAAATGGAGAAGTGAAAGTATGTATAGCATTAGAAGCCTGAGTTGCTTTGGCCGCATGTTTTCAAGGTGACTTGTTACCTACCCTTACATCCTGTAATTTCATCAACTGCGCTGGGAGAAAATTGATTGGTAGAGGTTTTCTGATCAACTCCCTCCCTGCGACATACTTTTGTATCATTGATTCAATTCAATTAAGCAAACACTTACTAAACACAGAAGTAAACATGGGATGATTTAAGAAGGGAGATGGTATTAAGAACTTAAGGAATCAGGGAAAGCTTCAGGATGGAGATAGCCATCCCATTAAATCATGAAAGAGACCTTATGAGGTAGATACTAAAAATTATGTTGTACCATTTTATAGATGAAGAAGCTAATACTCAAAAATTCAATGCCTTCCTCAAAGTAAGTGGTAGAGTTGACATTCAAGCCCAGCTTTTCCAACTGTTTCTGGTGCTCTTTCTGTTATGCTGGGTGCTTTCCCTGGACTTTTCAAATCTTGATATTTGCCCAAAGTAGGTAAATTAATCGTAAGGTTTTCTTGTACCCTTTTATACTCTTTAATACAAAATCACTGGCCTTGGTGAAAGAGGAAGGAAGGAAGGAAGCAAGCAAGCATTTTTTAAATGCTCACTATGTGCCAGGCATTGTGTTAAGCACTTTTCAAATGTTGTCTCATTTGAGATTTAACAGCCTTGGGAGGTAATACGCTATTAATATCCCCATTTTACAGTTGAGGAAACTGAGGCAGAGAGTGGTTAAATATCTTGTCCAAAGTCACACAGCTAGGAAGTGTCTAAGGCTAAATTTGAACTTAGGTCTTCATGATTCCAGGCCCAGCATTGTATCCACTGTGCCACCTATCTGCCTCTAAAGAGGCCTTATAGTCAATCAGAAATCAAGTCTTGTCAGTCCCACCTTTGCAACATTCTCTGTATCCATCAATCTCCCCATTCAATAAGTCCCTGTCTCCTCCTCTCCATTCCCATTTTCCCCACTCTTACACAGCCCCTATTACTATCCACATGCATGACTGTAATAAAAACTTAACAGGTCCTCCCACTTCCACTCTTTGCCTGTTCAGTGCACTATTTGTCATCACAATGGCTAGTTTGAGTGAGGGGGAAGCAGCCTGCCGACAGATGTACTACACTGGTATCACCATTACCACTGTGAAGGTTAGGAGAAGGAAGAGAAAAGGAAGAAAGGCAGTGATAATGGAAAGGAAACTGACGACTGACTCTAAGAGCTGCACTGGGGAAGGAGAAAGGAAACCCATAACTCTGTACTGAATGAGATGAGGAGGAGGAGGAGGGGGAAATTATCCGGGGATAATCGTTTGACTCCTCAGTGTCTTGAAATGAGAAACTTTGCACATTTCTTTTAAAGGAGCTGCTCATTCCTGTTAATAACCAATAAATTAGATTTAAAAAATCCCATACAACTGCCAAGTATGAGCCCTGGTTTAAATTGTCTGTGCCAATATCTTATATGTATGTTCCTCTTCTCTCTGCCAGCTAGGATCCTGATGGAGAGCATCAGCTTGTTCCACTGCAGTTTGTTATAAATAATACAATGGAGTGATATCCAAAACAAAGATCATTCCTCTTTTTTTGTTGCAGCTAATAAAACAGTTTGAAATGATGTCAATAGCAATGATTCATATTGATTACCATTTATGAGACAATTATGATGTATGAAAGTACTTTTCAGAATGAGAAGATATATGTCTGTTTTTTGTTCTTTTTTCATTCATTTCATCTCTTTCAGTGGCTTTCAGTTAGAAATGGTGGTCATGGGGCATGTCTATATTCCTGTTATCTTTTATATTTAATGTTCTGCAAATTTTTGCACAGGTTGATAAAACGATTGCTTTTAATAATTGAATAGGAATATTGGGATGTAGGCTCATCTTCTGTGAACTCACTAAAAGCATCTTTGGGACAACTCCAGGAGCAGACAAGATGACAGGGATGACATCATGTACCTCATCTTCTTCTCACATAGTTTCAATTTCTTCTGCTAACCCTCTATATTTGGAAGACATTTTATTCAGGCCCTGCAGCTGATGAGAGCTCCCCATAACAAGCCCAACCCAGACCAACCACTCTGATGTGCTCTGCCATCTTCATGCCGTGCTGCCTCCTACTATGCCCTTTCTCTAGCCCATCACACCTCCAGCTTTGGGAATTGTAATCAAATCAACGCTACCATTCCTGGAAAGAACAAGTCAATTAATTTCTCTATAGTATCATTAAACCTCCCTGTATCTTTCCAGTTCGAAACAACTTCTTTAACTGCCACTCAATTATATGCATTGTCTTCTCTTATGATTAGAATGTAAGCTTCTTGAGAGTAGTAGCTGTCATTTTGTCTTTTATCACAAGAGCTTAACATAAATCCTGGCACACACATAGCACTTAAGAAGTGCCTGTTCTTTATTCATTTATAGTTTGGAGATGATCATTACATTGATTTTGAATAAGAAGAGTGTCATAGCGACCCGGGTGCAAACCCCATTAATGTTATAGCCAGAGCCTAATTTGGCAACATTTCAAGGTAGCTGCCAGGCCTTTATAACCCCATTATGATCCCTGAAATTGATACTGTAAACCATTTGGGTTAGCATCCTACTTATTTGCTATTAACCCTATGGATTATGGGACAGGCTTTGAGAAGCTTATTACCTTTTCTTTCCTCATTCTTTTTCTTCTTCCTTCCTCCTTCTCCTCCTTTTCTTCCTCATTCTCCTTCTCCTCTTCCTCCTTCCCCTTCTCTTCTACCTCTTTCTTTTCTCTCTTTTATGAATGTCTTCCCATATCCCTGTAATATATGTGGAACATTGGTTCTACAAGGTCCTTCATGTATTTTACAGTGTGTACAAAGTAAGTTTACAGTTTAAATTCACTTGTGCTACTATAAGAGGAAGCAAAACAAAACAAATTGATATCCAGGGAAATGTCAGGCACACTGTGCAAATTTGTTAAATAAGCATTATTATGTGTAGTATTAGTTAATATTATTATTTTCTATCCCTGGAGCTTTAAAAATTATCTTTATTTCTGAAGAATGTATATATTTCATGGAATTTAGTAAGAGAAGCCTGGAGGGCCAATATAAAACTGCCAATATTCAGTTGAAAACTTTTTTTTTTTTTAAGTTTGAGGCTATAGACTCACATATCAAATTCATGAAACCTCCCTATCAGTAAGGGGATGTTAGCTATTTAAGCTTAAAGATGTTGTGTGTATAGCAGCTATCTGTACCAGTCATGAAACAGATAGCAGGCTCTCTAGAAAACCTGAGTTTTCCTTCCATATTTTTGGCTAATTACATAACCAAGAAGTTATTTCCTTCTTTTGTGCCCAATTTTTCCTTTCCTAAAATGGTTTTGATCTAAGTTCCAGTGACCAGTGTTATGATCAGAATGGAAATCACCAACTAGTTAGTTTTGATGAGGCTATAAAAATTATTGCAAAGATTGAAATGCTAGGAATAAATGACTTCTAGAGCTAGAAGGGATCTGAAAGATTTTCAGTGTGTAGCGAGTGAACCTTGGAGTTTAGGAAGACCCGGATTTAAATCCTGCCTTTGATACTTAGTTGAGTGATCAATCCTGCCACTCCCTTGGCCTATAATATAATAACAGCTAGCACTTGTACTACAATTTGAGAATGCAAAGTGCTTTAGAATAATTTTATCTTCGCAACAACTCTAGGATTTAGCATAAAATACCTGGGAGGTATCATTATCCTCCTTTTTATAGATGCTGAAACTGAGGCAGATAATTTAAGTGATTTGACCAGCTCTGAAATTTCTGAGGCTAGATATGAATCCAAGATCTTCCTGCCCCCAGATACAACAGTCTATCTGCTATGCTGTCTGGCTGTAAATCGGCATTAGTGATGAGGGTTTTCTCACTGAGGTGCTCCCTACACAGATTAAATCACAGATCTTTAAAAAAAGGTTCTAAATATTTATTGAATGCCTAGCACTGTGCTAGAATGAAAACTTTGAGCTGCTCAATATTATTCTTCATTTTTATTAAAACAGCTATAACATTGGTTTATCCATAGGGGACTGAACTACCATATTTTCCCAAATTGATTTCTGTATTCGTTTTCAATTTCCTTTCCATGATTAACTATTAGTGCAAGCAAGTGTTTGGGGTCCTTTTAACCTACTCACCCTAAGCCATCCTCTGTTTCCAAGCAGGTCTGTGATTTCCCAGTGTAGCACGAGGCTCTGGTACAGAGTCCTTATCCTGAAGAAGCAGGTTCTGCTGGGGGTTCATGCTTGAGTCCATTTTTCTTATCTTTCTCAAATGACCAAAGTTAACTGATTTGAAAGGTCCTCATTTTAAATTACATTCATTCAGTGAAAACAGAAATTAACACTTAGAGACATCTATATGCTAATGATTGCAGCTCAGGGAATACCCTTCCAACCTTTTCAAAAGGCTCCGGTGAAAAGCCATTTCACTTGAAAGTAACTTAGTAAAACTGGTAGATTAATTAAATACCATAAAATTTCCCTAAAAATCTTTATTTCATTTATCATTTATATCATTATTTTTCTCTTTATGAGGACTACCTTAGTGTAGACTCTGCCTTCCTTCCAGGGTGGCATTATTCAGCTCCTGTAAGTATGGCTATAGGAGAACCCAGAGTAGGTAGGTCTTGTGCTCCAGGAATAATGAGAAAACCAAACCAAACAAAGGGAACTGGCTTATTGCACATGTAACTTGCATCTTTGATAGCTGTTAGGGAGAATAAGCATATATATAATATATATTATTGTATATACATATATACACATATATGTATATAATATTTATTGTCTATATATATAGTGACTATATATATTGTCTCTCTCTCTCTCTCTCTCTCTCTCTCTCTCTATATATATATATATATATATATATATATAGTGTCTACTATGTGCCAAGCACTGTGCTCAGTGCTTTTACAAATATTATCTCTTTTGATCCCCATAACAACCTTGCAAAGTAGGTGCTAGTATTTATTATCTCCTACTTTACAGCTGAGGAAAGTGAGGAAAACAGAGTTTAAATGATTTTACCAGAGTTCTAGGGCCTGTAAGTATCTGAGAATGGATTTGAACTCAGATCTTTTTTACTCCATTTACTCTGCCATAGTCTTCCTCTGGTGTTTCCATGGACTGCACAGAAAAAACTGTGAAAGGCCAATCAGTCAGGGGAGGGCATCGTAGGGGAGCGCAGGTAGAGGTAGTTATGACCCTAAGGGACATAGCCCACCCAAGATTTAAATATATAGACCTGACCCTAGACCTGAAACACACCACATGTCCCCCTTGAGCAAGAAAGAAGAGATGTAGGAAACAGTGGTTAATAGGACAAATGAATGAGAAGCATTTCTAGGGTAAGGTAGATGCCAGGAAGTCAGCTACACCTTTAGCAAAACAGTAGACTCTAAGAGCTGAGTGGAGGCAAGCATAGTAGGTGTAGAAGACTGTTCTGTATGTTGACCAAAGAGCTTCATTTTTTTGTTTTTGAGTCATACCCATGATTTCATTAGTAGAGAGAATTCACAGTGAAGAAGCTTCCTCAATCTATGTAGATCAACAATTGCTCTGCAACTTAAAGTCTTAAAGAAGTTCTTAGCCTTTTGTGTGAGACATGAACCCCTTTGGCAGTGTGGAAAAGCCTTAGGATCCCTTCTCAAACATTTTTAAAGGCATAAAATAAAATACGTAGGATTGCAAAGGGAATCAGTTATGTTGAAATATAGTTATTTAGAAAAAAAACTTTACAGGTCCTGGGTTTAAAATCTATGAGAGCAATAATTCTGGTGTTGAGAGACTCAATGACTTGCCCAGGTTCTCATAGCTAGTACACATCAGAAATAAAGCTTGAATTTGTCTTCCTGCCTCTGAGGCAGGTACTCTTCCCACTATACTGTTACCTCTTGTGTTCCCCTTATTCTACCTCAATTAATGCTGAAATAGACCAGTGATTTAGAAATTG
Source organism: Bettongia penicillata ogilbyi (assembly GCA_023548195.1). NCBI lineage: Eukaryota > Metazoa > Chordata > Mammalia > Diprotodontia > Potoroidae > Bettongia > Bettongia penicillata. The sequence goes on along the minus strand of JAJHZJ010000610.1, from coordinate 2,402,747 downwards.
TCTTTCACAATGCAGATTACTGCCCATCTATGCCAGATCCTTCTGGGATACTGTCATCCATGTTCACCAAAGGTGGTCTCCCCACGGTACCGGAGACCTCCCTCAGTTTCTTCTGACATTGTGAAGGGCCCGCTGGAGCATATTAGCTGTTTAACTGTTATCCCTTGTCTAGTCGTGAGATCAAACCATCCTTTCTTTCTGTCATGTAGTTTTTCAATGACAGCTTTTACTCTTTTTCTTCTGAGTTCTTCACTGGTTAAACAGGCAGCTAGATGGTACAGTGGATAGATAAATGGATCTGGAGTCAGAAAGACCTGAATTCAGGTTTGACCTCAGTCCCTGGCTATGTGACCCTGGACAAGTCATTTCATTCTATCTGCTTCAATTTCTTCATTTGTCAAATGGTGATGATAATAACACCTACCTCCCATGTTTATCATGAGGACCAAATGAGATAATATTTGCAAAGCACTTCACAAACCTTTGTTGTTGTCATGTGGCAGCCTACTTCCACCCACCACACACGTCTGCATTGCCCTCTGTGAGATGCTCATCATTAGTTCTTAGGAGGCGGTAGCATTCTAGGTCTCACTGCCAGACAGCAATACTGGTAAAATCTTTGTACTGAAAAGGTGAGCCTTGCTTTTATGTTATAAGCTTGGGGTCAGTAAAAGTGCTTTGCAATTTTCCTAAAGCAATCCAGTCCTTTTTCCTTTTCAACTCTGGGCCCAAATTGCTGTCTATATTTTCTATCTTCGCTGTTCGTACTACTGGACAAGCTCCATGGTGGATCCATACAGATGCATGTTCAAATCCAGACAATAAACATAAACCCTTTCCTAAAAATAATGTATCTACTTATAAAATGTTTTTCAATTTTTGAAGCACTTTTCTTACAACAATCCTGTGAGGAAGATAGTACCAGTATTATTATCTTCATTTTATAGAGGAGAAATTTGAGACTCGGAGTAATTATAATAAGCAGTTTACCCAAAGTCACCATCCTGCTATTTGGGATCCAAGGCAGAATCCAAGCTCAGGTCCTGTGATTCCAACTTCAGAACTCTAACCATTGAACCACTGTGTTTATCTTCACCATGAGCTGTAGATGATGACTTTCTACAGTAATTCAATCTAATGACTGAAAATGACAAGTATGTCAAGTCATTGAATATTTGTAACATTTAATTAAATTTAGAAGGCAAACATGTTGCTCATGTAGAGAGGCACATAGCAGATAGACAGCCTGAATGTTACACTGGTGTCCATGAAATAATAAAAAGAACCAGAGAAAAGCCTTCAGCATTTTGGGTAGAGTCTTTATGGAGTACATGTGGAAGAACAAGGACAAGAGTACTAGAAGGTGTGGATAGCTGACAATCTGCCCCATTGGAAGGAGTGCTTATAGTGAGCACTTCAAATCAAATCAGGCATTTATGAGGCATTCAGCTTAATGGTTTAATGGGGGAGAGAGCATACAAACCGTGCAAATGGTACCCATACACACACGTATGTAATATATAATATATATTAATCCTTGAGGGAAGGCAGTAAGATTAAGGAGGACTGGAAAGGCTTGCTGAAGCTGGTGCTTTCGTTGAGACTTGAAGGAAACCAGGAAAACCAGGAGGCAGAGATGAGGATGGAGAGGATTCTAGGCGGGGGCTGGGGGCAGTCAATGAAAACTCCTGGAGTTAGGAGATGGGATGTCATATCTGAGCAACAACAAGGAGGCCAGTGTTGACGGAACCCAGAATAAGGGAAGGGGAGTCAGGTAGAAGAAGAAAAAGGTGGGAACAGACCAGGTTGTGAAGGGCTTTAAAAGCCAAACAGGATTGTATAATTGATCCTGGAGGCAACAGGGAGCCATTGCCAACAGACAGATGGTGACCTGGCCAGACCTGCTATTCAGAAAAATCAGTTGAATCACTTAGTTGGGTATGGACTGGAGTGGGGAGAGACTTGAGGCAGGCAAACCAGAAATCTACTGCAATATTCTAGGCACGAGGTGAGGAGAGCCCGAACCAGAATGGTGGCAATGTTAGAGGAGAGAAGGGGGCTTAAGTGGGAGAAATTACAGTGGGAATCTCTGAGAACAGTTTTCTTAGGTAAGATAGGACACTTCCACTCCTGCTACTGGTAATGAACAGAACCTTAGGGGAGTCCGTGCATTGTCTGTCTTGCAAACTTAAGCCACCAGTCAGACTTGTTCATCAGTAAGCACAACCCTGATGATGTTTTCAGCCCTTTAATAGCTGTAAGCTGATTGGTGAGCACCTTGTTGATGCTAATGGAGATATTTTTACACTGATAGCTGCCTTATTCCCAACAAATGTCATGGTTACATGGACAAAAGAAAAGCCAAATCAGAAACTTTCTGAACAACGATGATGGCATGAAATTGGAATCTTTTGGCCATTTACTCTAACAACAAAAACAGGTCCTTTCTGGAAGGAGTTAAGGAAGTCTCTGTTAACTGGGGGAAAAATCCAATCCTTAAAACAGTTTCTCCCTCTGTCAAATGAGGAGGTTTGACTAGAGGATCCGTAAGGCACCTTCCAGATTAAGAAATGTCTGTGAATCCCTAATCTCTCCATCCATTTTCCTGTCTCCACTCTGTGTCCACTGTGTCCACTTTGCATTTGTGTCCACTGGGAAGACGAAGAGAATCAAAATAAATTTTTACTTACCTATTTGGAGTTTTTCTTGAACAATGAATTATATTTTGATAGAGGAAGGTAATAAGCTGAGAATCTTTGAAATTGTGGTTACACAGAAAAAACAATCTTTATTGTCTGAAGGAAAACTCCTAATATTTTGAGTGTTTGGTGCAGTCATAAGAGAGATGAACTTGAATTTAGGAGAGATCTGGATTTGAATCTGACATTTTTGGAGCTGTGTGACTCTGGCCAAATTGCTTAACCTCTCTGAGTCTTACTTTCCTTATTTTCAAAATGGAAATGGTACCTGTACTTAACTTAAAAGGTTGTCATGAGGATTAAATGAGATAATGTATGTATATAAATGTAAAGCATACATGGAGAACTTTAAAACACTATTGAAATGTCAGTGTTTATTTAGTCTGGATATGGAAACTTCACTCTCATATGGGAGCAAACCACGGACTCTGCCCCAGTGCAAATCAGTCCAACTGGGGGGATATCTAGGAGTTAAATTCACATTTGACATCACTTCTAAACTCACCAGCGTGCTGCTAACTCAAGCCTTGATTGACACCTCAGCCTCCTTTCCCCTCTGAATGGAAGGCTGGAGGGCAGAAATGCCCTCCTTTTATATGCCTTCCTTTATAGAGGGCAGAAACTGCTCATTCCACTTTGCATCTCTGTCCTGTCTGGTTTCAACTTCATGGAACAAGGCACCCCCTGGTGTCCCCTCCTCACCTTTGCTGCCTCAGTGTGCGTATTGTCTCCTGTAATCTCCTTGAGAACAGAGAACATCTTTCTTTTTATTAATTACAGCCCTAGCGCTTACCACAGTACCAAGCACACAGTAGGTGATTAATAAATGTTTATTGGATTGGATTTGGTATCATGCTAGTACTTTTGGAAAGTAATTTGTGGAAATAATTTGAAAAAAGAAAAAAAAGTTTTACAATTTTAAATGGTTAAATTCTAGCCAAAGAACCAATGAATATATTTATTAAGGACTTAATATATGTAAGATCATGATGCTAGGTGCTGAGGGAGGTACAAAGATTTAAAAGGAGGCCCCTGCCCTTTTGGAGTTTATAGTCTGGCAGGGGGTTATGACACAACACAAATAACCGTAATATATAATATTACATGTAAATGCATTGAGCAAAAAAAAAGCAAAACAAAGTATGACATAAGATCCAAGGGAGCTGCTATAACCAGTTACTGAGGTGGGGTGGGATGGAGAAAAATAAAGAATAAGTTATCAGAGCTACAAGGGAACTCGGATGTTACCTAATTCAGCCCCATTCATTTGGTAGATGAGGAAACCAAGAATCAGCAATGTTAGGTGACTTGTCCAAGGTGACCCAGTTAGAACATGTTAGAGCTGGGATTTAGATCTAGACCCTCAGATTCCAAATTCAACATCCTTTCACCCACTGCAGCACACTGGATCAGGGAAGATAGTGGGACAACAGAATTATTACTTCTCACTCACTATTTGCAGGTAGATTTGACTTAGTGAGCTATTGTTTTTCAGAGGACCAGTGATGTCACAGGTGATGATTTGTGTGTGAAACTGGATTTAAGTGAGGTAGAGTTGCAAAAAGTTGTCAGCCTCACTCTCTCTTCCAGAGTCATTAAGTCCAGTGCTAGGTAAAAAGTCAAGACGACTGGTGATGCAGGGACCCCTGCTCAAAATCATGGTCCCAAATATATAAAATACACCCAAAGGAAACATTCTACCAGAATATAGATGTGTGTTCATCCTTCGATGCCAAAGAAGACCATGCCATCAGAGACATAATGACATGACTTGCACTTGACTTTGTTTTGAGTGAGGGAGGGCTGTGCAGGTCACCAGCCTCACTTCTCCTCCAGAGCCATCTGAATCCAGTGACCAGAGATTCCTCAGGATGACTGGAGATGACCCAGGATGAGTCAATTGGTGTTAAGTGACTTGCCCAAGGTCACACAGCTAGTGAGTGTCAAGTGTCTGAGGTGGGATTTGAATTCAGGTCCTCCTGACTCCTGCACTGGTGCTTTATCCACTGCACCACCTAGCTGCCCTGTCAGAATATAGATAGTGCCATACGCTTAGACAAGTTCACAGATCCTGGCTCAGTAGTCCCTATTCCCAACTTGAGGGATCTCCCATGATCCCTCAAACCTTCCAAGCCTCTGTTCTACCCTGTTTAATGATCAGGTAGACAAGGGGACCTCTGAACCCCCTCCTGCTCAGAACCTCTTGGCTCTTGGCAGGCGGCCAAGGGAACCTGGGCATGAATTTTTAATCCATAATGAAAGGAAATTCTTGATTTCAGTTAAGAGTAAGTGAAAATAAAGATTCAGTTTCTCCCCTTCTCCCCCACCAAAAAAAAAAAAAAAAAACAACCAAAATCAAAAACCAAGATGACCAGCGATGGTCCAGGATGCACTGGATTACCTTGGTATTTTGGATGTCTGACCACGTTCTACGCACTCCACAGTTCCTGCTTCAGCCGCTTTAATGGCCTTGGAATAAATTGTTCTCATCTGCCCATTCTGCTGAGGAAAAGAATAGCTATCCACCTACCTCATCAATGGGTTTGAGGCCTGTCATTTACCTTCAACCAGGTTTAGTCCGTCTGCTGAGATGATTCTGCTGGCATGTGGCCCCTGCACTGCAGCTTCTTGGAGCCACAGGTGAGAGCTGGGTGAATCAGGTGGATATAAAAGGTAGATTAGCAGCCCTGCAAAGGCCCAGCAAGTCTTCCCACCAGAGGTGCTAATCCAACCTGCTCACTTGGTAAGCAGAAGAACTGTGAATAGGCAAGGTTCTGTAAGGGGGTATTTTCTTTCTTAGTCTTGCCCAAACCCTTTGGGTATCATGAGGGCACAGATAGAGTACTAGAATCTCAGGACCAGAAGAAATTTTGAGGAGCCAACCCACTTGTTTGCCAGTTTCTGGAGTGAATTCCCTTAAAACACCAAAGCAGTTATGGCACTCCAGGAAGTCTTAAGGAGGTAGATTAAAGGGATCAAATTACCATATAACATTCTTCCAGCTTGTCTAGTTTTAGGCGCTCAGAGTGTGTAGCTGACTATTTTAATTAATATTAGCAAGTATTTATTTGATGTTATGCAGACAATGATCTGCTGGTGTTGCATTGGATGTATTGAAGTATGAAACAGTATTCCTCCCCTCAAGGAGCCTGAAAGCTAGTTGGGGAGATAAAACATGCAAAAAGGCAACGTAGTGAAAGGAGAGTTCAGGGTTTAAACACAGAACTCTGATATTTACTAGTTTCATGCCTTGGGGGGGCAATTAACCTCTCTGAGTCTTGCTTTGCTTATCTATAAATTGCTAGATGATGAATTTCTGGCAATCCCTGCCTCCCAGACTTGTTATAAAACTTTAGGTAAATGTGAAGGGCTATTATCACTATAGAGGCAGCTAGATGCCTACAGTGTTGGACTTGGAGTCAGGAAGACCTGAGTTCAAATCTGGCTTTAGACATGCATTATCTAGATGACCCTGGGCAAATCACTTCTGTTTGCCCTCTATGTGTGTGTGTGTGTGTTCATCCTTTGTTGCCAAAGAAGACCATGCCATCAGAGAATGATGACATGACTTACATTTGACCTTGTTTTGAGTGAGGGAGAGCTGTGTAGATTACCAGCCTCACTTCTCCTCCAGAGCCATCTGAATCCAGTGACCAGAGATTCCTCATGATGACTGGAGATGACCCAGGATGAGGCAATTGGGGATAAGTGACTTGCCCAAGGCCACACAGCTAGTGAGTGTCAAGTGTTTGAGGTGAGATTTGAACTCAAGTCCTCCTGACGCCTGCACTGGTGTTTTATCCACTGCACCACCTACCTGCCTTAATCCACTAAAGAAGGAAATGACAAACCACTCAGTAGTTTCGCTAAGAAAACCCCATATGGGCTTAGAGTTCAGAGATTCCCAAGGTTTGGGTGGTCCAGGAAAGCCGGTTAGAAAAGGGGAGACAAATGCTGAACCTTGAAGGGCTGATAAAATTTGAATGGAAAGAGAAAAATGAGGAGGAACTTAAGTAGGAAGAATAGATGACAAGCAAAAGTATTGACAAATGAAAAAGCTGAAAGTCATTTGAGGGGTTGTGATCGGCCTGATTGCTGCAGAAATTTGTTCTGAGAGCAGCGGAAGATGAAGTTTGAAAACCAAAAAAGATGGGGACTAGATTGTGGAGGGACTTGCGTATGAGGTTAGGTGAGGTTGATTTTGATCTATCAGCATCGGCCCTGGCACCTTACGGTTGGAATCCTATGATCTGTACCAAGGAAAGACAGTTACTCCCATCTGTGCTGAACACAGGCCAAGAGGACATAAGTGGGTTGTTTATAATGGTTCAAAGCCCTTTCTTATTTACACTGCCTGAGTAGTCTTTCCATGTTTCATTAGTTGCCAATAAGATATTCCTTTGTCTCTGTGTTTGGTTTTATGGATTCCATTGTTGTAATGATAGGAGCACAGGGGAACCATGTAATGACAGGGAGAAGTACTCACAGGGGGAAAGAAAAAGCCACTGTGAAGTGTTGGGTCCCCCACGTGGCACCTGGGCACACTGCCAACATTCTGTTGCTGCCGACAGAGCCACACAAACAGGTGACAAAGAGCCTGTAATCTGTCCACGATAAAGGAAGCTGACATCAACACAGAGAACCCAGCTCGCTGATCAATAGTTTAATAATTATCTCATTGAAACAATTCATTTGACTGAATTTAGGGAATTTGTAATCCATCTTCAGAAGCTGGATGCTTTTGAAGATAACCCAAGCATCCTGAGCAGAATTTCAAGGTTCTCTCTTGTACTTGGATTGTGAAACTCTTGGGTTTGGCTATATTATACTATAATTTTTTGAAAGATTTTATCGCTTAGGACAAAATTTTTCTCTCATTTAAAATTTATCTTTTCATTTATTTATTCATCCATTCATTTATTCATCTGTTCATTTAGCTATTCCATATTTGACACTTTTCTCAATATTTATGAAATCACCTGAAAATTCCAATGAGTAGTTGGAAGGTTTCTTTCATTTATGTGTTTTGCAGATTACTTTAGGGGTTGTGTGAGAATTCTGCTCAAAATGAGCCTTATGAGATCACAGCCTTCGGAGATGCAAGGAACTTTAGAGGTTATCCAGACTAACTTACCTGTTTAGTGTTACAGGTAAGGAAATGGAGGCTGAAAGAGCCTGAAGAGCTTTCCTAAGGAAAACATTAACTTTTCAGTATTTAAAATTCTTCATCACCTGGACCCTGCCTACCATTCCAGCCTTCTTACACCTTACTAACCCTAACCCTTGCATGCATCTTTTAATTTAGCTACACAGACCCACTTGCATTTCCTTCAAGGAGACTCCATCTCCCATCCTGGGACCTTTGTACTATGTGGTTCCTGTCTCCTTACCGCAACCTTGGAGCCTCAGTTTAAATGGCACCTTTTGTAGGAGGCCTTTCCTGGTTGCCCTCTTCTTCAGCTGCTTATATTTTCCCTTTTCAGAATACCTGCTACCTTCTCTCATAGCTAAATTGTTATGTATGCTCCTAGATACTGACATATTCTTTTCCCTATTTGAATTACGCTCCTTGAGAGAAAGGGTTATGAGCTGGCGGGTTGTTTAAAAATTTATTTGGCTTTACAGTACTTTGCCCTATCTGCTTACTGCCTGACTGAGGATAACCAGTAAGTAATGACAGCTGGGGATTTGAACTCAAGTCCTCATCTATACCACAATCTCTCATCTTCCTGCTGCATATCAGTTTGCCCTAGTTGCAATTAGCTCCTGAACAGTTATTACACATGTTGGACTTAGAAGTGTAGCTTTAAATTTTTTATAATCCTCTTCTTCTTGGAAGTTTAACAGTTTAAAGGGAGAATAATTTTTACTTCCTAGTCAGAAATTAGTCTTAATCTTGACAGAATTTCTCTACTGGATGTGGGGATTTTTTTTTAAAGAGGAAGGATGGAAGAGGGGAAAGACAATTGAATTTGGAATAATTCAGAGGACCTGGGTATCAGTCCTAGAATTACTAATTACTAGCCCTAGAACATGTCATTTAATCTTTCTGGGGCTCAGTTTTCTTATTTGTTAAATGAGAGAGTTGGACTAGATGATTCCTAGTTCTATGTCTATGATCTTAGAACTTATAAGGTCATAGGTCACCTATGTGAACTGTGAATCTCCTGATGCAGAAACTGAGGGGGGATCATAACTGTTGTCATGGTGGAAAGTCCAACCTTAGGAAATATTTATAGGGTTTAGAACAGTGGCTCTAGAACTAGAGTCAGAGGGCCTGGGTTCAGATCCTGCTTTAGGCATTTACTGTATGTGTAACCTTGGGCAAGTCACTCAATCTAATTAGGCTTAAGTTCCCTCATCGTTAAAATAAGGTGGGGAAAGGAGGCAGACCTTTGAACTAGATGGTCTCTTCAGTCTTTTGCAGTTTTCCATCGATTCCTATGCTTCTTTTGCCCAACCTGATCGCTGGAGCTCTCCTTGAAAGGATGTCTGTCATTGGTCTTTCATCAACATGCCAACCATTGCTACTTTCTATTTAGCTCATTGCAGTCAATGGAGCATTTATACTGATTGATTGCCTGGATTTTAGATCTTCATTTCTTTCTTGTCTTGCAGCCCTATGAAAGACAGGTAGTTTTTTGTAGTTATAAATGTAGTTATGTTGCAGTGGGCATATGGTGCTCCAAAATTATGAAACCAAGAATATCGTTGATGTTATTCAGTCGTTTCGGTCATGTCTGACTCTTCATGACCCACCTTGGTGTTTTCTTGGTAAAGATACTGGAGTATTTTCCATTTCCTTCTCCAAGGCAGATCTACCATATTGTAATAGTCCATGCATGAGGTGTTAAAGAGGGTGTAATTAAAGAGTTATTGCAGAGGTGAAATTGACAGATCTTAACAGCAGATTGGATATGGGGGGGGGTAACAGATAGTGAGGAGACCAGGATGACTCCTAGGTGGGGAGCCTGAGGTACTGGGAGGGTGATCTGGCCCTCTACACTATAGTAAAAGTGAAGGTAGAAGGAAGGGAGAGTTCAGGGTAAAAGATCACGAATTTCACTTTGGACAAACTGTTGATTCACAACATTTGTTATGCACTCACAGTGTGCCAGGTATCATGACAGTTGTGGGGGAGTGGGGGTGAAGGGAGGACAGAAGATACAAAGATATGTTTGAAAAAGTCTCTACCCTCAAGGAATGCATTCCAGCTGAGAGTGAGACAACATGTATGTACATACATATAAATAAAACAGATACCAGGTAATTTTGTGGGGAAGGCACTATCATCTGGAGAGATCATGAAAGGCTTTATGTAGGAGATGGCATTTGACCTGAGCCTTGATCATGATGATACATGTAATTGATTAATGAACTACAGTAGCTAATTTCAACTATTATGTTGAACTGTTATTCCTATATAAGGCTATTCTTATTTGATGAGTTATTTCACCAAGTCTAGAATCCTCTATTTTTGAACTCTGGGGAAAATAGTGAATGTAGGTGAAATTTGTCTTGAGCAGCCTTCCAACTTTCCTTTAATATCTCCCTCCCCACTCTTTCTTGGTCCCCAGGTACTTATACAAATGTTTCATTACTGAAGGACGTTTCTCTGAGCTCTCTGTTGACTTATTTTTCCTAAGGTGTCAGCCCTCCAGAGAAAAACGGTATTTCAATATATGCTTCTGAAGATGCAAAGGAATACCAAACCTGAAAACAAAACAGCTTATGCCTATGTGGCACTCTAACATTTATAAAGCCCTTTAGTTTCAGCAGCACTGCAAGGTTGCTAATGAAAAAATCATCATCCCCTTTTTACAGAGGAGAAAACTGAGTTTAAATAACTTAGCCACAGATCCCACAATTAGAAAATGCCAGAGCCGAAGCTCAGACTGATTCCAATTGTAATGAGCGCTCTTTCCAGGATTCTATACTGCTTCTTGGATTGCAAGCACAGAGAAAGGTGAGAGACAATTGTCCCTCACCTGCTCACCCTCAAATCACATGAGGGTAGTAACTTCGTGCTCTAACTCTTCCTAAGGCTAGTCCTGGCTGTAAGATGAATAGCTGAGTTTCTTTGGTTTCCCTTCTTTTTTGTAATTTTAACATTCTTTTTGTGGTGGAAAGCAGTTGGTCCTTGGTATACATTATGTATTGGGGCCTATTTTATTAAGGCTCTAGAAAATCCCTTCCTCCATGGCATATTTAGAAAGTGCTATTGGCATTCCGTCCTACCATGTTACCAGTGAATGACATGTCAATGTCTTGATGCCTAATGTTAATTATTCACTCTCTGCCATTTCCAGAGCACAGAGATGACTTTTGTCTATGCTGACACGTAGAATATTGCAAACAGCATTACTGGATTCTAGAGATGAAGGTGAGACCTGGGTGGAGGAAAAAAATAATATGGTCACGGTAAAAACTGATTGGTCAAACAGACTCGATGGAACCTTGGTGGGAGGTCATGACCCCACCCTCTCCAAACATGAAACATCAATGACTTTCCCTTTCCTACTATCCCACAAATGTGCACAGTGGAAATATTAAATCTTATCTTCTCATATTCATTCAATGTATGCTCTTCAGTGGTCTATATAAAGAAATGACAATAGCTGTGAAAACACTTAGAGCAATTAAAAGCATTGTACAAATGCAAGGGATTAGAAATCTCACCACTGCTTTCTCTTATTTATTTTTTTGGTGTTTTTGATGAGGTTCAGAGAGAAAGTCCCGACACAAGTCACCATAATGCCACTATTCTTTCATGGTTAATGTTCTGCTGACAATTGAACAGGTGGATAAAATAACAGCCTTTGATAATTGAATAAATGGCTTAGGATGTGAGCTCATCTTCTGTAGGGTCACTGAAAGCATATTCAGGATAAGTCTAATAGACTAAATGATGTGTACCTTATCCTATTCCACGTGGTCTCGAGTTTTTTTACTGCTAGGTTTCTACATTTTGAACATTTTTCATTCCACATAAGTAGGAGATTGTGAGTGTTTACTCTGGTAATAGCTATTAAAATGTTTATAGATCAATGCTATGTTCAGGAGATTGTGGGTAATAGTTTGGTCTATAATAATGGTCTGGTTCCAGTACTGTTTATTTATTGCATCTTCAAAGAAATTTTGAGGTCTGTATTTGTATTATGGAGATTGGCTGCCCCTTAATTTATGAATATAGTGAGCTTTTGATATACAATTCTCGGCACAGTGTCATTCTTGCTAGATAATTGGTGGATGATAATTTTTTTAAACTCACATTTCTGTCATTTCCACCCACAATCTGAGTTTATCAATAAGTACAAGGTTCCTAGATTAACTTTAAATTGTATGGGCAACAAACTGAAAAAAAGGGCCCTTTTTTGAGGGGAAAGATAACTCCCCAGAAGCAAAACATATCCTTTTATGAGTCATGGATCATAGGTCATATAGCTTATTGCAAGCTCCAGGTCTGCTTCCTCCTTTTGCTCCTTACTGGGTCTTCTTCTCACCCCCAAGGAATATGTTGCTCCTTCTCACTTGGGAGGACTGTATACTGAGAGGTGAACTCTTTTCAATAGGGAACTGGATTGTGGTAGTAAGGGAGTGATAGAAAATTTGATAATAATGTAAATATATCCCATAATGTCACTCACTGCCCAAATTAACTTCCACCAGGCTCATCAACAATGGAGCATTACGAAGTGTGCCAGTAAAACTGGCAAAACCAAAATAAAACAAAAACAAAGCCAATAAATCTTGTGATTTGAGGAAATCTTTTGCTGCATAATATATGTTTTATATGCTATGATTATGATAACAATCCAGAAAGCAACAGATGATGACAAACCATGAACTAGAATTCCATGATGGTTCCAGTTCTTTGGGAAAAGTCAGTTAATTTGCACCAGTGCCAATGTCAAGGTTAAAGTAAGATGAATTCCTCAGAAAATAGCTGCAATCAATTTCCACGTTGACCATATCCCAAAATTTATGTCTCATTCTGCAGATTCAGTCCATCATTTCTCTAGATGTGGGTTAACATTTTTCATCATTGGTACTTTGGAATCATGGTTGATCACTGTGTCAATTGGAATTCTTACATCTGTCAAAGTTGTTTATTTTTATAATATTGTTCTTCTGGTTCTGCTCACTTTACTTTGCATCATTTCCTATGTCTTCTTAGGTTTCTCTGAAACCACCTCCTTTCTAATAGCACAATATCTTGTTGCAAACATCAGCCATAAATGGCGCAACCATTCCCTAATTGATGTCCAACCTCCTAATTTCCCTAATTTTTTGGGTAATGCTACCCAAAAGAGAACTGTTATAAATTTGTTTTATGTATGGGTTCTTCCTTCTTCCCTTCCCTCCCCTCCCCTCCCCTCCCCTCCCCTCCCCTCCCCTCCCATCCCCTCCCGTCCCCTCCCTTCCCTTCCCTTCCCTTCCCTTCCCTTCCCTTCCCTTCCCTTCCCTTCCCTTCCCTTCCCTTCGCTTCCCTTCCCTTCCCTTCCCTTCCCTTCCCTTCCCTTCCCTTCCCTTCCCTTCCCCTTTGGGGAAATCTTTTGCTGCATAATGTATGTTTTATATGCTATGATTATGATAACAATCCAGAAAGCAACAGATGATGACAAACCATGAACTAGAATTCCATGATGGTTCCAGTTCTTTGGGAAAAGTCAGTTAATTTGCACCAGTGCCAATGTCAAGGTTAAAGTAAGATGAATTCCTCTATGGGTTCTTCCTTCTTCCCTTCCCTTCCCTTCCCTTCCCTTCCCTTCCCTTCCCTTCCCTTCCCTTTCCTTTCCTTTTTTTTATAGTAGTACATAGTACTTCATTGTAAGTTTCTTGGGCATTTTCTTTGCATGAAGGACAGCATTTGGATGAGGTAGGCCTGTATTGGAAGGCAGTGATTCTGTGACTTCTGAAATCTCAGAAGCTAAATGTGACACACTGCAATCCTTTGATGAGAAATATCCTGAAGGAGGAGTCACTGTGGTTGAAGAAGTTTGAATTAGCAAGTTCTTTTTCAACGTCTCAGAAAAACTAGGAACCTCAGAAGTCTGAAATGAATCCATGTTACCAGACATGTTCTTGGGCCTCAGAGCGGCCTCCTCTACTGCTACTACCACCACACCTGGCTTGGGAATGGAAGGTCGGTGGAAGCTGTTTTTGTTCAATCTTTCATGTTCTTCAAAAGCACAAATGAAACCTTGAGGGTTTGATTTCTATTTTGCACCTTTTCTTGTGTTTCTTACCCTTCTAGGAAAATGATCTTGGTGAAGATTTGGGAATTTTCCATTCTTTGGTAAGATGAGGAAGCTTTTCATTTAGTAGTAGTTACCCCAGTTTATCGTGGAAAAACTTGTTAAAGTACTGATACTTCCTACAATAGTAAAAGTGTCTCCCTCCTCCCCTCCCCTCCACTGCTTTAGATATATTCACTATATAGCCCTGTTGAAACATAATGCTGCATGAATGGGGCGGTGTTTAAAGGAAGTGCATTCTTGTTTTGGGTTAAAACCTTTAAAAATCATATAAATGGCTTCAAAGATATAACAAACTCAATAATTTTGTTTAATGATTCTCTGACCTAATATCAAGCAAGGAATAAAATAGAGAGATATATGCTTGACAAGTGTTCACTATGGTCATGTAGGAGTTCCAGCAAAGAGTCTTGATATAGATATTCCTTATGGTGGTGACAAAGCATTCTTGTTTTGGGTTACCACACCCAAGTCTTGTGATGATCCACCCAAGTTTATGTTTTGAGTTCCCTGTGTTTTGGTCAAGTTGCCCTCTCAACAGAATTGCTTTACTGTATGCATGTGGTTCATGTTCAGGCACCCTTGCCCAAATTCTATATAATGAAAATCTTCCAGAGCCTGGATAGGAGGGAGCCATATCTACTTTTCAATTTGCTCTCCTTTACAAAATAACCTAATAAATTTCTTTCTAAAACTATTTTACATTTTGGGGTTCATTTTTACTACCAATAGCAGCTTTTGGAGGTCTTGCCTCTGTTCCCAGATTCCTCTAACAGTTCTCAGTCATTGAAGTCTGGTTCTCAGTCATTGAAGTCTGTTGCTACTGCCCTCTTGGTTTTGGTGGTCTAGAAAAGAAAGGAGAAATATTACAGCAATCAAATAGAACTAGAAGGGACCTTAGAAACCTTCTTATAAAACCATCTTATTTTACAGATGATGAAATGGAGGCTCAAATATATTAAGCGGCAGAAGATCTATGTTCAAATGCCAACTTTCTCAATATACGTGTCCTTGGCAAAGTCATTTCAGTTCTCTGGGTTGCAGTTTTTTTATCTATAAAATGAGACAGACTGGATGACAATTTTTCTTGGATAATTCCTGTTTTAAAAAAATGACTTGTGCAAGCTTACACCAATTTTAAGTAGCCAAGTTGGCATTTGAACTATAGACTGCTGGCTTTGACTATACCGCATTGTGAAATCATATATACATTGTCTGCCTGTTTCGCACATGTCAGTCTATGAAAATTGGTTTGGATTTTACTCTAACTGGAAAGGTGATATTAAGTAAACACTTTAAAATCTATGAAATTTCACCAGTTTTATGCTGACTTGACTTCAACTCGCTGTGGAAAAAGCAGATTTACCGATCTCTGTGAAAAGGTTAAAAAATAAATAGGTGAGGTGAAGGGTACAGTGATTAAACTTGAATAATGTCCAGGTTTTGTTTGTCCATTTAAAAACAACTATTGATTTTGATCAAGTATTCTTCCAAACCTTGGTCCTTGGACTTTGTCTTATGAACACTGCATTACTGATGAGATTGCTGGTATTTCTTGAACAAGGTATATTGCATGGGATACATCTAGGTATTTTAGCTGCAAATGCTTTAGAGAACTGCTAAGAGCTAGCTAGTCAGTTGAAGAGACCGAGTCTCCATTTAAGAAAGATAGTACCAGGGAAAATACACATAAACCTACCCAGTCTCTGGATATTATAAATGCTGAATGGGACAACTTGACAAATTTAAACCTCTGAAAATTTACATCTTTGAAAAATCTTGCTCTGATGCCTCCTTGTGACAAGGAGATCGATTCTAGTTATCACTGCAACTCAGCAACTTATAGTCTTAGAGACTTGCCTGGGGGCACTGAAACATTAAGTGACTTGGCCAGGATCACACAGTCAGTATATGTCAGACGTGGGACTTGAATCTAGCAATGATCCTAAGATCAGTTCTCCATTTATTGAGCTGCTGCCCCACCCATATCTTTCTCAACACATACTTGACAGGAAGATATTGAGAATACAAGAAATCACCGTGCTTATTGCTTGTTTATTATAAAAATAGAATTTTATTTAGTAGAGCAAATTTGTATTTTAAAAGTTCTTCAAACAAAGTGTGTCCTGTATGTGCCTCAAAATTATGCTTGTTTTATTCCATAAATTAAAAATAAAATAAATAAAATGTTTAAAAATCATATAAAATGGCTTCAAAGATATAACAGTCAATAATCTTGTTTAATGATTCACTGACACTAATAACAAGCAAGGAATAAACTAGGGAGATTTATGCTTGACAAGTGTTCACTATGGTCATGAAAAACCTCCAGCAAAGTCTTGATACAGATATTCCTTATGGTGGTGACGCAACAGATTTTCCTGTTTGCAAATAACATTGGTTGCATTAAGTCCTAAAACTTCTTAGATGTAATTTGTGATTACTCAAAAGAATTAGTCCTAGTCATCCATGTAGGAAAATCTAATGGCTTTGGAATGCCTATTGTTCACTTTGTGGTATGCAGCTAGGTAAAGAATCTATAGGTCTTGTCAATATATATGTATATGTATATACATACATGTGTTTGTATGTTTGTCTGTCAATCTGTGTCTTGGATAGACACTGCCAATGGAAAAATGCATTAGCCCTAGAAATAAACAGGAGGAGAATGGTTTGGTTACTGTTAGTAAGTTGCAGAACTTTTTTAAAGAACCCCAAATTTCTCCATGAAAAAGATTTTTCTTTAAAAAAAAATCACTAGTGTTATTGAATGACTTTGAGCCACAGAAGCTGTGTAATCCAAGTGTTCTTAACCTTTTTTTTTTATTTCATGGACTGCTTCGCTATTCCAGGGGAGACTATAGAAATTTCAGAATGTTTTTAAAAACATAAAATAAAATTTTTAGTAATATAAAGGAAACCAATTATATTGAAATATAGTTATCAAAATATTGTGAAAAACCAATTTCATGGACTCCAGGTAAAGAACTCCTGCTGTAGTCTCTTGAAAGTTAAAAATAAGTATCACTTAGAAGGCAGTCAGGGAGTGCATAATGGATATGAGCAGTCTAAAGCCCACAGTGCACAAGGAAATGGGGAAAATATCTTTTTTGCCAATGAGATAGCTTCAGTACCACAGACAGCACATTGCTTCCTTGCCCTTGAAATTTTGGGGATTGATTCTTTGCTGTAGCATACACAGCTGCTTTCTGGCTTATAGTCTTAGCTTTTGGGTTGGTATCTGTTCTCCCACACTTATTTTTTCTGCTATGACCCGATATAGAAAGACAATTCCTTAGGCTTTTTCCTGTTGGAGTGATACTTTTCATGGAAGCAAAAGAAGGAAGAACAGTAGAACTGCAGTATTTGAGATTTGTACGGCACTTTAGTTCTTTAGTGACTGTCTAGTCCAACCCATGCCCTAAAGAAATTCACATGATATTCATAGAATATTTGAGTTGTAAGGAGCCTCAAGAGAGTATCAAGTGCATATGACAATGTTTTGCAAACTTTAAAGGGCTATATAAATGTTAGTTATACATTCTCTCCTAGATTATCTCTGGTGATGGGGAGTGGACTAACTTCCAAAGTATTGTATTCCATTTTTGGACCCCTATAATTGTTGGGAAGATTCTCCTCTTGTGCTGCCAAAATCTTCTCGAATAGGAATCACTTCTACAATATTTCCAGCAAATAGCCTTCTCAGAGTTTGGTAGAAAGTTTAAGAGGAAAAGTGATCAAGGAATTCCATAGAATTTTTCCTCACTCATCATTTACCAATTGATTATAATAGCTTGATAAGAAAGCTAAGGCAGGTGATAAATACTGGAAATAAAAACTATTTCCCTGAATGGAATAAAAATATGTATGTTATATTTGTGATATGCTGATTTTATTTTCGGGTTGAATTTTATGCAGTTGGTATCCCTAGGATACAAAAAAATGAACATCAGCCCCTCTGACAGGACTCTTTAAAGGAAGTGAAAGGAGAAGATTTTTTTCTTAGAGGAGGAGAAAAAAAACATTTGACTGGAAGTTAGGAGATTTAGGTTGAATTCTATGCCAGGTATTTGTGTATGATCTTGACAGAGTCACTTAAGGTCTTTGAACCAGAGTATCTTCATGCAGAAAAGAGGAAACAATATTCATGCTCCCTCTCTCCCTGAGCTTTTTTGAAGATAAAATCACATAACGTATATATAATCATAAAGTGCTGTATAAACATAGCTACTATCTGTTATATGGAGAAGTGGTCAAAACAGGATAGGTTTAATCATAGCATCACAAAAGTTGGAAAAGACCTCAGAGGTCATGGAATCCAATCTATTCTGGAGCAGAAGTTTCATCTACAATGTCTGCAGTGGCAAATTAAAAGTTGATCTTAGAGTCAGGAAGACTTGAGTTTAAATCTTACCTCAGACATTTGTTAGCTAGGTGACCCTGAGCAAGTTATTTAACATCGGTGTGCCTCACTTTCCTTATTGATAAGATGGGAATAGTAATAGTTCCTATGTTGATGGGTTTTTATGAGGATCAGAAGTGACATGAGAGTTTTTTCGAACTTTAAAAGGCTATATGGCCATTAGCTATATTGTCTCTCTGGGGATCTTTGCTGGTGGGGAATGGACTACCTCCCAGATAGTATATTCCATTTTTGACAGCTATAATTGTTGGGAAGAGTTTCCTTTTTGTGTGCAGCCAAAATCTGCCTTTCAGCAATCTTCATCTACTGCTTATAGGTCAGACCCTTGGTGCTAAGCAGAAAAAATTTAGACTCCCTTCTATATGATAGTCATTTAAGTAATTGAAGATGTCTGTCATGTCCTTTTCTTCACATTTTTTCCAAACATTTCTTTCACAAATACCCATCTTGACTTTGCTGTTCACCAAAATGACCCCTTGTTCATATGAACTCTTATTCAGTTATCTCTCTCAATCCTATACTCCTGTTTCATTAGAGTCTGCTTTTCATTTCAGCTTTTTGATATCCCTTTGCATTATCACTATCAAACACCATGAATACTGTCCCTACCAGCTTTGAGTCATCTTAAAAATGTGGGAAGCATGACATCTATTCCTTCATTTAAGTCAGTAATAAAAATGGTGAGTAGCAGAGGACAAAGATCAGGTCTCCATTAGAGACCTCTCTCTAGGTTGAATCATTAATTGCTATCAGTTTAACAAACCTTCACTTCAGTCTTTCAAAGATAGTAGTCAAACAATCACACCTACTTATCATTATTAAAGTTGTTATTATTAGCATTATTACCTTGAGATATAGCTCATTAGCTACTTTCTTGCCATATCATAATTTATTGTTCTCAGAGACAAATACCTAGGTCAGAAAGATGTGCCTACTATACTTACTAATGGTGTGACTCTCAAAACATTATTTAACTTCTGTCTGCCTCATTTGCCATCTGGAAAATGGGGACAATAATAGCATTTATATCTTGGCATTGTTGGGAGAATCAAATATGATTGTATTTGTAAATACATGATTTGATAAAATATGATAATATTTGTAAAGCACTTTTCAAATCTCAAAGCCCTGTATGAATATTATATTTCCTGTATCTGCTAAACATTTTATTTTATCCTCAATCTAGAGTTTGTTTTCTTGTCAACAAAAAGAGTAATCAAATAAGAGGTGCATCATTCTTCCACCTCTCCATGGTCTGTTATCATTATTCCATTTATCTCAAAAGATATTCCTTTCTTTAAGTTTCCTTTTGTTTCAACATCATCTAATGGTAAAAACCAAGCACACATTTTGTTCTCCTAAGCATTAATTAGTCTTGGTTCACTTAGTGTTCATAACATAATTCTTAGAGGGTGATGCTATGGTTTTCTATTCATCTTTCATTAACTGCTCTTGCTTCCTTCCATCTTCTTTATATTCCATTAAATAATATCTGTTGGTTAATGAGTTTCCTGTGTTCTCATATCAGTTATTCTCTTTAGACAACCCACCATTTTTCCTTCTCATTAGAATATTTGTATTTATGTTCCGTGAAGACATGCTAGAAGAGATCAGTTTTGAATTGTATTTTGAAGGAAACATTTTCAAAACACCAATTTCTTATTTTTTTTAGCATTTTATTTTTTTCTCGGAGTGATGAAAATAGAAAGTATCATCTGTCTTAGCTAAAAGTTGAGGGTAATAGCATAATGAATAATCATGACTCCAAATTACATGGTTGAGATAATGTGACAAAGTTGACATTAAGTAAGCTTTCACTAATGTTCAAAAGAAATCTTTATTATAAAAAACTCATCTTTAGACTTCTACTTAATATTTCCCTCAGTGTCCTAATTGTTATCTTTCATGAGTTTTAATTACACTGTGTAGATTTAGGAATTTTCCCCCTTTTAATAGGTAGGTGTCAGGTTGTCATAAACTCTCTCTTTTAGGAAGTCACAGCATATTATAGTGCTCTCAAAATGAGCCTTCTGATGTGTTGAGGTAACCTTGCCAAGAACCTCAACCTCTCAGTCAGTATGTGTACATACACCCCACCCTTGCCCTCAAAGATACTGGACTTCCTAAGGAGGATTGATATAAACACTTTAGAGAGATGAGAAGAGTGCCAGTGCCATCCTGAATTAAGCTCTTATCTTAAAATTATTCCGAAATAGTCATGAGCTGCCTTAGTAAGTAGTGGGTCCCTACTCATTGGAGGTGTCCATGAATAGTGTAGAGTAGAGGTGACAGACACTATTGTTTATGGCCCAGAATAGTCCCATGTGTCATCTGAACCAGGTTAAAATGTAATTGGAAAATATTTAACAAAATTGATCAAATACAACAGAACATAGAAAATGCTAATATGTGACTAAGTAAATATTGAGCTGTCAGGGATCCTTGTGTAAGGTTTAGTGCCCCCCCCCCCAATTTCTATTTGTTCTTGGCACTGCTGATCTAGAGAATCATTTATCCTGTTCCCTGTAATGGGAACTCTTTTGGTTAAGAGCTAGATGTAGATGACTATTGAGATTCTTTCTTACTTTAAATGCTGTGACTCTTCTGGATTTTCAGAGAACATGAGCATCTGGAGCCATCAAAGCAAGAAATTTTAACAAACATTAAATATACTTTAGGGAAGGAAAATCAAGTTTCATTCTTCCAGGCCCTCCCCATAGAGTAAGATTCTACACTAAGAGTTTGCCAAGGATAACACTGAAGGTGGAATAAGGAAGGGCAAATTGCTATTAAAAATGGAAAAGTAAAGGTTTTGATGGATGGTGAAAGTCCATTTAGCAAGTCAAGAAAAATGTGCCATTGCCCTGTTTTACCTGAGTAGAGCACAGGGAAATAGCATATAAGTGATGCATGGCATTTAATGAGTCAGGACTGAAAACTTTAATTAGCTTGTAGGCTTTTTATTATTATTATTTTTTGTTCATTACAGTTTCTCCTCGGTCTCTGTGGATGTTCTGCATTTTTATCATCAAATGACTGGCTGGCTATTTTTGTCAAGCAAGAACCCTGAAACAATCCAGTCTGAGTGCTGAGACAGTCTGCCCATTCTGTCAACAGGATGAAAGTGAAGCTCAGGCCTTTTTAATTACAAGGATAACATGTTCGCTCATCTAATAATGAAGATGGTTAGCAATTTTAAATTTTAATAATCAATTACTGAAAGTAATTCTCCATTAAACCACAAGAGAGCCATTAAATCTCAAAAGATGGAACATGCTGTATATAACACTAGCAAAATTTCTATTTTTAAATATCATTAGGGAATATCTGATTGTTTCATTTCTCTGCATTTCTTTTACCTTTTTCCTCATGCAGACCATCTCATTTTCAGCAGGAAGACAGCACATGATCTTATAAATAATAAAAGAAAACCCTTGCAAGACTTGATCCAGGGGTGTGAAATATGTGCTAAGAATGTAATTTATTTCAGTCTGGCATATTTTGACTGAATAATAAGGAAGGTGACTAATTAATATTATACTATGCTGTGGGCAAGGCAGAGCAGTGGGCTAATCCACTCTCCTTTCACCTCTGGAGACCCGCATTCAAACATTATGGATGTCACTGCTGCTGCTCCAGGTTTTGGTAGGGTGTGGGTCTCCAGTGCCTTCCTGGTAGTGCAGATCTGGCTCAGGTTTTAAAACCACACTTTATATTAGTCTATGTGACAGGTTCTGCTAGAAGTGTAAGGGGAGCGACAAGGCATTGCCCGCCTGAACTGGGGCAGTTCGAGAGAATTTTGTAAGTCAGAGATACCATTTCACAGGTTCAGCTATTCCTTGCCCTGGTCCTACTGAGCTAGCTTACTTTCATCCATTTTCAATATTAGCCAAGAGGTGAAATGAAAAAGGAAAAGAAATGGGAGGAGGGGCATGGTAGTGGAATGAGAGCCCCCAAATAATGGAACACCTGGGATCAAAATGATGTAGGTGCCAGTACAAAGCAACTGATTCCACTTCCATAGTATCTAAAGCTCAAAGAATCAAGGGGCACTGGGCTTCATCCCTAAGACAGTCTGAATGCCTTTCAGACCATAGGAATGCCGCTTTGATTCTAGCCAGCAGCACAGTGCAGTACACCAACTGCCATCTTGTCTGTGGGTGGCACTCTCTCAAATGCCGTGAACAACATTCGTTGTAAAGGAGGTTTCTGTTGTCTCTGATGTTTTTTTTCTGATGGAGAACTTGCCTGTGCTTCTGAACTCTACTGACCTTTTCAGTGGGCAGCACTGTGCCATCCCTAAGAATAGGTTGCACAGATGCTATGGCAAGCCGTGGGTCAAAGGAAAGGAGATTCTCACTAGACTTCTAATTAAAAGACAATTCATTCAGGGCAAATGCATAATTTCTATATATCCCAGGCCCCTTGTGACTCCTCTCCCACCCTCTACATTTTGACTTATTGATCATTAGCACATTTACTAGAAAGAGGCAAGTCAGGGAAAAATGAAGGAAATTAAATGGAGGCAGATTTCCTCCTTTTTGGGCCATCTGAGAAATGGTTTAGTGAATAAGGAAAGATATTGTTGGCTAAAAATATATCATTACTCCAGTGAATTCCTGACTTCATCAGGGTTTGTATTCTCTCCAAAGAATGCAGATTGTCACCTTTCCATCCATGATTGCTCATCTTGTGCAAACCTCACACATTCCTTCCAATAAATTCACCAAATGATGTTGGCTCTATTGGCTGGAGCTTTCCTTATATTCTCTTTATATTGGGCAGTTAGCAATGTAGCATGAAACCTGGTCTATCCATCAATTTTTCCTGCTAGCCCATATGATCATTTTGGTCATATTTTTCTTTAATGATATCCCTTTGATGACCCTTCCACGTGAATTGTGATGAAAACCTTCTATGAGTGTGTTGTCTCCTCCATTAGAATGAGAACTCCTCCAGAATGGGGACTATCTCACTTTTCTATTTCCATCCCCAGGGCTACACCTAGTAAACATCGCATACATTTTATTCATTCATTGAGTTCTCCATTCATTCCTTGTCCTCCTTTATTTCTAATCTTTTGTAGCCTGTACGTGCCTACAATGTGCTTTTCTGTTTCCCTTTGTGTTATTCTTGGCTTAATTTTTTTTTAATTCTTTGAGACAGCAGTATGACTTGAAGCCATACCATGTTATAAAGAAGAGTATTGATGGACCTTTATTTTAGGGAGAAGTTCAAGGATAGTAATCAGTTTGGGAATTATTTGTGGACTTTTCTCTTCCATTGGTACAGATGATTGACACTTGGAGTTAGAGGAGAAAGGTTATTTAGTGTAACCTTCAAAGGAGTCAGAAAGTAATCAATGAGATGGTTTTAAAATTCTAAAAATCGTTTTGACAATAAACTTTGGGGGTTCTAGTGGAATTTTCATGAAATATCTTAGTCCTTTTTAGTGTTTTGGTGCATCCATCCATCCTTTTATCCCTTCCCATCCTTCTACATCATTAATGAATGAATGATGCATAGATGAACTAATGAATGGAAAGATAGTCAATGTTTATTATGTGCCAACAGTCTAGTCAAGTAGATAAACAGCTGGCATCAGAATCAGGAAAATACCTGCTCAAGACCACAGCCTCTGACACAAACTGGCTGTGTGACTCTGAGCAAGTCAATTAAACTCTCAGTAAACAAATAAATGTAAATAAATCAAATTATCAGAAAATCAAGGAATAGAAATTTATTTTAAATTCATATTTACATACACATAATTTTCAGTCACTTCCTGTGATTC
Source organism: Bettongia penicillata ogilbyi (assembly GCA_023548195.1). Lineage (NCBI taxonomy): Eukaryota > Metazoa > Chordata > Mammalia > Diprotodontia > Potoroidae > Bettongia > Bettongia penicillata. The sequence goes on along the minus strand of JAJHZJ010000610.1, from coordinate 2,378,573 downwards.
ATAATAGCAGTGCATTTTGGCAAAAGTGTGTTTTTCCTGTATTTGAAGTGTTGGAACAATGTACAAAAGGCAATAATCTCCTTACTATAAGCCTTCCTTTACTCTAATTAATCCTCTACAAAGCTGGCAAAGTGGTTTTCCTAAAGTGCAGGTTTGCTCGTATCACTCCCCCATTCAATAAATATCATTGGCTCCCTATTACCTCTGAGATAAATTACAAACTCTTTTATTTGACATTTAATTGTCTTTATGCTTCATGTAATCTAGCCATGTTGGCTTGCTGGCTTTTCCATATGCGCTACCCTCTACTTCTGGTCTCTATACTTTTCCACTGGCTGGAATGGATTCCCTTCTTATTTCTAGCCCTCAAAATCCTTGGTTTTCTTCAAAATTTATCGAAAGTACCACCTTCAATACCAACATTCCTTCACCTTCCATTTCCATTTCTGAATACATAATCAAATCAATGCTTTCATTGCTACTGGAATGCTGTGTCAATCTATATTTTCATGATTTTCCCTCAGTATCATGGAAACTTTCCAAATCAAAATACTTCTCCCTGGCCACCACTGTCTAATACGTGCCGTTTCCCCCTATTAGAATGTGAACTCCTTGAGTTCATTTTTGTTATGTATTTGTATCTCCGACTTTTAGCATAATTTTTGATACAAAGGTGATACGGGAATGGACTTGTGATTTCATTGGCCTAAGGGACTCTTGATGATGAAAAATCCTTTACCAATAAAGATCAACAACTTCTCTGAAGCTGAAATTCTCAGAGAACTGCCTGCAACCCTGAGAGTTTAATTGACTTGCTCAGAGTCACACAGCCAGTTTGTGTCAGAGGCTGTGGTCTTGAGCAGGTATTTTCCTGATTCTGATGCCAGCTGTTTATCTACTTGACTAGACAGTTGGCACATAATAAACATTGACTATTTTTCCATTCATTAGTTCATCTATGTATCATTCATTCATTAATTCATCCATCCACTAAGATTACTATTCTTTTAAAAATTTTTTATTTATTTTGAACTTAAATATAAATATACTAAAATAATTTCCATATACACAGCACAACATAAAAAGAAGATTCAGTGTAAAATCATCAATTTCTATTTCACACTCTTTATTTAAAAAAACCTATGTAACAAATATCATATATCATTTTCAAAACTACTTTACTTTTCTTCCTTCTAAGTTTCCTTTTGATCTGTGCTGTGCATTTTTTATTTTTCTCCCTTCCTCCCCTCTCTACCCTGGAAAAGGCTACCATCAGATGCAAATAGCTATGCATATATGTATATATATATGTATGTATAGATACATACACATATATGTAATGATACTATGCATACTACTATTTATCACTTATTTTCTGGATGTGGATAACATCTTCATAAATCCTTAGTAGTTAACTTTAGTGTTCATGATACTAAAAATTATTTAGTTCACCAATGTTGTTCTTTGAATAATATTCTCTTGGTTCTGTTCATTTCACTTTTCACTAGTTCATGCGAGTCTTTCCATGTTTTTCTAAAATCAACCAGCTCATCATTTCTTATACCACAGTAGTATGCCATTAAAATCATAAATGAAACATGGCCATTCTTTGTGAAAAAGACAGTATACAAGTTTTCTATGACTCACCTTTCCTATGACTTCTCCCACAAAAATCCTTCTCTGATCACCTTTCTATGTACTGTCTTCTTCAATAGAATTAAAGCTCCTTGAAGGCAGAAACTGTCTTGATTTTGTATGTGTATCACTAGTGTTTGCATAGTGCTCAAAATATAGTAGGTGGCCTTTTCATTCATTCATTCATCCTTCTGTTCTTCTCTTCTTTGGGAACATCACTCCTGACAGTTCTGTGCACAGAAGAGGGGAAAGGCAATGCCAAGTTTCCCTCTGCTTCTCCCAGTAGATTTGCCTCTTTCTTAAGAGCTAGAAAAAGTCATCCTTGGCATTACTGAAGGAGTACTTATCCCATAGGGAAGACAGAAAAAGTCAGGAGAAAACACCTAGAGGCAATATTTGATTGTTTGGTGAGCAGATTAGAAAAGAAAGGAGGAGTCCTAGTCAGGGACCTAATCAAATGTTCAGGAGAGGATCAAAAGAGGTGGCTATTTAGCTTTCCAGAAGACACTTGAATGGGGAAAAAAATGGATTGACTTGAGACCATAGAATATTTAGTCCAACTCTCATTTAACAGATAAAAAATTGTGGTCACAAAGATCCTTAGTAGAAGAGTAAGGACCCTGGTTCCTTACTTTTAATCAAGTTCCCCCTCACCCCCAACTAGGGAGAGCTTTGTCTATAAACTGGGATGAGAAGGATATTTTATAGCTAATGTTCTTACTATATCATCTTACTAAGTGCCTTTCTTTTGAGTTAATTGTGAATACTATGATGGGTGAAATCTGAAATAACTGAGGAAACAAAGATTCAAGCTTCCAAGTACACCAGTTGTATAACAAATAAGGACCAGAATTCCTCAATTTGTCACTGGGCCTCAAATACAGGGGAAGACAGATTTTTATGCTTTAAAAGAAAGTAATTAACAGGATATAAACCAAGATGCAACATCAAGTAATCCAGTATTTAATTGAATAAATATTAGGGGCTTTCCAAGCTGGGAGGGAGAGAACTGACAAGTACACTTCCCTAAAATCTGGAATGATATGTTTCCTTCCCTAGCTCCCCACAAGTATCTGTATTCAATAAAAAAAACAAAACAAAACACCAAAAAACAGTGATTGACTGACCAGTATGGGACCATTTTCAGATAAGACCTATAGGTTGCTTGAGATACATAATTGTGAGAAAAATTCCTTGCATCAATTTTCAGATCTGATTGGGTTTTTGCTCAGTATAATCTATGTCCTTAGTTAAAGATCACTAAGCAACAGGTAGGGGTTGTCCAGCTTCCCAGCCATACAAGGCTGGGTTCAAACAATGCAATAACATTTTCTTACAATTATGAAAATTGAATAAAGTTTACTTAGAAGACAGAAAGTGGACTAGATCCCACAATTCCCTCAATACTGACTGACTGAGGATACAGCTTAGTCCTGTTCTCTCTCTGGTAAGTGCACTGTGATGATTTCTCCAGGCATCCAGATAGTCATGGCCTTAGAATGATGTAGGGGGAAGAGGCCTTGGAGATTGTCTTGCCCAACCCTTTATATCTCTAGCTACTTCAATTTGTTGGTACTAGTGGAAGGTAGCAATGGCCTCTGAGATTCTGGAGTGAGAAAATTGTTCTCACCCAAAGTAAGTTATCAGTATTATCAAATGATCAATAGATAAGTTGGAAAATTCTAGTTACAAAATCAATGGCAATTTTTTTTAGCAAATATTTCTTGAGCATTTATGATGAACAGTTGGACATCATAGGCATGTAAAACTGTATAAGAGATGCTTTCCTATCCATCCACACACAATACAATTTAGGAAGACAGATGAGATGTGTGTGTGTTCGTCCTTCATTGCAAAGAAGACCATGCCATCAGAGAACTAATGACTAATGACAGCTTGCACTTGACCTTGTTTTGAGTGAGGAAGGGCTGTGCAGGTCACCAGCCTTAGTACTCATTCTGAGCCATCTAAATCCAGTGACCAGATATTCATCAGGATGATTGGAGATGACCTAGGATGAGGCAATTGGGGTTAAGTGATTTGCCCAAGGTCACACAGCTAGTGAGTGTCAGGTGTTTGAGGTGAGATTTGAACTCAGGTCCTCCTGACTCCTGTGCTGGTCCTTTATCCACTGCACCACCTAGCTGCCCCAATAACACACGTGGGCATTGTTTGGCCTGTACCAGAGATGGCATACATGTAGCTCTCAGACAGCATTGCAACCAACATCACTCCTGACTACATTCTGAACTAGATTAAAAAGAAATTAGGAAATATTTAAGAAAATAAATAAAAATATAGGGGAAACTAAACAATGTTAAGAAGTAGTTTTTTTAAAATAAATTTATTTATTTAACTTTTTACATTCATTTTCACAAAATTTTGGGTTCCAAATTTTTTCCCCATTTGTCCCCTCCCCCCATCCTAATACACCAAGCCTTCTAATTTCCCCTATCACGAATCTGTCCCCTTTTCTATCATCCCTTCCTTCCCTTGTCCCCATCTTCTCTTTTGTCCTGTAGGGCCAGATAACTGTCTATTCCCCATTGCCTGTATTTCTTATTTCCTAGTAGCAAGAACAATACAGTTGTTCCTAATACTTTGAGTTCCAACTTCTGCCCATCCCTCCCTCCCCACCCATTCCCTTTGGGAAGGCAGGCAATTCAATATAGGCCCTATCTGTGTAGTTTTGCAAATGACTTCCATAATAGTCATGCTGTGTAAGATTAACTATATTTCCCTCCATCGAATCCTGCCCACCATTGCTTCTATTCTCTCTATTGATCCTGCCCCTCCCCAAGAGTGTTGATTTCAATTTGCTCCCTCCTCCCATTGCCCTCCCTTCCATCATCCCCCCCACCCTGCTTATCCCCTTCTCCCCCACTTGACTGTATTGTAAGATAGGTTTTCATACCAAAATGAGTGTGCATTTTATTCCTTCCTTTAGTTGAATGTGATGAGAGTAAACTTCATGTTTTTCTCTCAGCTCCCCTCTTTTTCCCTCCACTAGAAAGTCTCCTGCTTGCCTCTTCTATGAGAGATAATTTGCCCCATTCCATTTCTCCCTCTCTCCTCCCAATACATTTCTCCCTCACTGCTAAACTTCATTTTTTTAAGATATGATCCCATCCTATTCAGTTCACTCTGTGCTCTCTGTCTCTGTGTGTGCATGTGTGCGTGTGCGAATGTGTGTGTGTGAGCATGTGTGTGTGTAATCCCACCAACTACCCAGATACTGAAAAGTTTCAAGAGTTACAAAGATTGTCTTTCCATGTAGGAATGTAAACAGTTCAACGTTAGTAAGTCCCTGATGACTTCTCTTTGCTGTTTACTTTTTCATGCTTCTCTTCATTCTTGTGTTTGAAAGTGAAATTTTCTTTTCAGCTCTGGTTTTTTCATCAAGAATGCTTGAAAATCCTCTATTTCATTGAAAGACCATTATTTCCCCTGAAGTATTATACTCAGTTTTGCTGGCTATGTGATTCTTGGTTTGAGTCCTAGTTCCTTTCACTTCTGGAATATCCTATTCCACACCCTTCGATCCCTTAATGTAGAAGCTGCTAGATCTTGTGTTATCCTGATTGTATTTCCACAACACTTGAATTGTTTCTTTCTAGCTGCTTGCAATATTTTCTCCTTGACCAGGGAACTCTGGAATTTGGCCACAATGTTCCTAGGAGTTCTCTTTTTGGATCTCTTTCAGGTGGTGATCGGTGGATTCCTTCAATACTTATTTTGCCCTCTGGTTCTAGAATCTCAGGGCAGTTTTCCTTGATAATTTCATGAAAGATGGTGTCTAGGCTCTTTTTTTGATCATGGCTTTCAGGTAGTCCCATAATTTTTAAATTGTCTCTCCTGGATCGATTTTCCAGGTCAGTTGTTTTTCCAATGAGATATTTCACATTCTCTTCCATTTTTTTCATTCTTTTCATTTTGTTTTGTGATTTCTTGGTTTCTCATAAAGTCATTAGCCTTCATCTATTCTATTCTAATTTTGAGAGAACTATTTTCTTCAGTGAGCTTTTGAACCTCTTTTTCCATTTGGCCAATTCTGCTTTTGAAAGCGTTCTTCTCCTCATTGACTTTTTGAACCTCTTTTGCCAATTGAGTGAGCCTGTTTTTCAAGGTGTTATTTTCTTCAGCATTTTTTTTGGTCTCCTTTAGCAAGGTGTTGACCTGCTTTTCATACTTTTCTTGCATCTCTCTCATGTCTCTTCCCAGTAGGAAGAACCACCTCTCTAACTTGATTTTCAAAATGCTTTTTGAGCTCTTCCATGGCCTGAGCCCATTGGATATCTATTTCAGATGTTTGGGATACAGAGGCCTTGACTTCTATGTCTTTCCCTGATGATAAGCATTGTTCTTCCTCATCTGAAAGGAAGGGAGGAAATATCTGTTCATCAAGAAAGTAACCTTCTATGGTCTTATTTTTTTTTCCCTTTTATGGGCATTTTCCCGGCCAGTTACTTGACTTCTGAGATTCCTTTCTACACCCACCTTGCCTCCAGATCTGCCCAGCTAGTGCTTGGGTCTGAGATTCAAATGCTGCTTCCCAGCCTCAGGGCTTTCAGTGGGGGCAAGGCTGCTATTCAATGTAAGATTAAATTCAGGTGCTCAGGTGGGAGCAGGGCTGCTATTCAATTAAGTTCAGCTGCTCAGGTGCGGGCAGGGCTTCCACTCAGGGCTCAGTTCCCTCAAGGGTTTTACATGGAGACCTTCAACAATGGATCTGAGCTCCTTTCTGCTTTGGGATCTCTTGTCAGCTGCTGCCTCTACCGCTGCCTCCCCAGGGGGCCTGAGTTATAGAGACATCCCGCTCCCTTCTTGGCAAGCCAAACAGGCTCTCTCACTGGCCTTTGTGCCTGTGGGTGGAGGGAACTGTGGGGCTGCTGGAGATTCCATCCCTTAAGCCTGCTCGGATCTGCTCCTCTCGGGGCTGCACGGCCAGGACAGGGCTGAGCTCTGCTCTGGTCTGGGGCCCGAGGGACCTTTGCTGTCAGTTTTTCTGGTCTCTCAAACAGAAATCTCCTCCACTCCGTTGTTCTGTGGCTTCCGCTGCTCCAGAATTTGTTGGGATTTCTTCTTTACAGGTATTTTATAGGTTGTGAGTTTGGAGCTAGTGTATGTGTGTCTTTCTACTCCGCCATCTTGACTCCTCCCTCCTGAAGAATTAGTTTTCTAAGTCAATAGGTGGCCCTCTGGGATCCTTGTGTATGATTTAGTATCCTTCATTTTTATTATAGTTTGACATTACTAGCCTATACAATTTTATGGCTATGCCTGATGACAATGGAGATATTTCCAGTATCCATCATTTCAGGAAGAATATTTAGGAAAGGCAGAGCTGACCTGAGTGCATGTTGCATTGTGATATGACAATGACAAGTTCTTACAGTGAAATACATTTTTTTGTCCTGTAAAGGTGTTTATAATATTCTTATGTAGATAGACATTCGTGGCTATAATACATGAACTTCCATTAATGTGTTTGTAGCCATTCTCCAATTGATAAAAGGCCCAAAACTAGCAGTTTTCAGAAGAAATCAAAGTTATTAATAGTCATATGAGAAATGTGAATTAAAACAACCCTGAGGCAACACCTCACATCTATCAGATAGTCTAACATGACAGAAAAAGAAAATGAGAAATGCTTCAGGGAAAATGGAAAAAAAAATAGCCACTGTAACACCGTATTATTAGAGTTGTGAACTGGCCCAAGCATTCTGTAGAACAATTTGGAACTCTTCTCCAAGGACTATAAATCTGTACATACCTTTTTACTTAACAATGCCACTTCTATGTCTGTATCTCAAAGAGATTAAGTAAAAAGGAAAAAGATCTTCAAAAATATTTATATAGTAGTTCTTTTTGTGGTAGCAAAGAATTAGACATTGAGGGTTTATCCATTGGTTGGGAAATGGCTGAACAAGTTGTAGTATATGATTGTGATGGAAAACTATTATGCTGTAAGAAATGATGAATGAATTCAGAAAAACCTGGAGGATTTATATGAACTATCAAAATGAAATGAGCAGAATCAGTATAACAGTGCACACAGTAACAGCAATATTGCTACAAAGATCAAGTGTGAATGACAGCTATTCTGATCAGTTTAGTGATTCACAACAATTTTAAAGAATTCATGATGGGAGGAACCAAGATGGTGGAGAAGAAAGACTCACATATCCCAGCTCCGAATCCACAGCCCATAAATTTCCTGTAAAAAAGAACTCCCCACAAATTCTGGAGTACTGCAAGCTGCGCACCAATGCACTGGAAGAGATTTCCGTTCCAGAGAGCCCTGGAAAGCCATCCACAGGCGTCCGTTGCACTCCAGACAGCAGAGCTCACCCCTGAGCTGCCCTGGCCTGGCGGCCTCACAGAAGCAGATCTGAGCAGGCTTCAGGGACGGAATATCCTGTGGCTGTGAAGGTCCCTCCACCCACAGGCACTCTAGGTCAGTAAGAGAGGCTTCTGGGCTGTCCGAGAGGGGAGCAGGGTGTCTCCGTGACTCAAGCCCCCTTGGGAGGCAGTGGCAGAGGCAGTGTTGGCCGGGACTCCCCGAGCAGATAGGAACTCCATCACCGAAGGTCTCTGCATAAACCCCCTGAGGGAACTGAGTCTGGGAGGCAGCCCTGCCCCCACCCAAGCACCAGAACTTAAGCTCACATTGAATAGCAGCCGCTCCCACCACGGAAACCCCCGAGGCTGGGAAGCAGCATTTGAATCTCAGATCCCAAGCACTAGCTGGGCAGATCTAGGCGGGGATGCAAAGGAATCTCAGAAGTCAAGTAACTGGCTGGGAAAATGCCCAGAAAAGGGAAGAAAAATAAAATGATAGAGAGCTACTTTCTTGGAGAAGAGATGTTCCTTCCTCCTTTCATTTCTGATGAAGAAGTACAATGCTTGCCATCAGGGAAAGACGTGGAGGTCAAGGCCTCTCTATCCCAGACATTCGAGGTGGATGTCCGGTAGGCTCAGGCCATGGAAGAGCTCAAAAAGGATTTTGAAAATCAAGTTAGACAGGTGGAGGAAAAACTGGGAAGAGAAATGAGAGAGATGCAAGAAAAGCATGAAAAACAGGTCAATGCCTTGGTAAAGGACACCCAAAAAAATGCTGAAGAAAATAACACCTTGAAAAATAGGCTCACTCAATTGGCAAAAGAGGTTCAGGGAGCCAATGAGGAGAAGAATGCTTTCAAAAGCAGAATTAGCCAAATGGAAAAAGAGGTTCAAAAGCTCACTGAAGAGAATAGTTCTCTCAAAATTAGAATGGAACAGATGGAGTCTAATGACTTTATGAGAAACCAAGAAATCATAAAACAAAATGAAAAGAATGAAAAAATGGAAGAGAATGTGAAATATCTCATTCGACAAACAACTGACCTGGAAAATCGATCCAGGAGAGACAATTTAAAAATTATGGGACTACCTGAAAGCCATGATCAAAAAAAGATCCTAGACACCATCTTTCATGAAATTATCAAGGAAAACTGCCCTGAGATTCTAGAACCAGAGGGCAAAATAAGTATTGAAGAAATCCATCGATCACCACCTGAAAGAGATCCAAAAAGAGAAACTCCTAGGAACATTGTGGCCAAATTCCAGAGTTCCCTGGTCAAGGAGAAAATATTGCAAGCAGCTAGAAAGAAACAATTCCAGTATTGTGGAAATACAATCAGGATAACACAAGATCTAGCAGCTTCTACATTAAGGGATCGAAGGGTGTGGAATAGGATATTCCAGAAGTGAAAGGAACTAGGACTCAAACCAAGAATCACATAGCCAGCAAAACTGAGTATAATACTTCAGGGGAAATAATGGTCTTTCAATGAAATAGAGGACTTTCAAGCATTCTTGATGAAAAGACCAAAGCTGAAAAGAAAATTTGACTTTCAAACACAAGAATGAGAAGAAGCATGAAAAAGTAAACAGCAAAGAGAAGTCATAAGGGACTTACCAAAAGTGAACTGTTTACATTGCTACATGGAAAGACAATATTTGTAACTCTTAAAATGTTTCAGTATCTGGGTAGTTGGTGGGACCTCACACAGACGTACACACACACACATGTACATGCGTGCACGCACACACACATACACACATGCACGCAGACACAGAGACAGAGAACACAGAGTGAATTGAATAGGATGGGACCATATCTTAAAAGAAATTAAGGTAAATGGTGAGAGAGAAATGTACTGGGAGGAGAGAGGGTGAAATGGAATGGGGTACATTATCTCTCATTCAAGAGGCAAGCAGGAGACTTTTTAGTGGAGGGAAAAAGAGGAGAGATGAGAAAAAAACATGACATTTATCCTCATCACATTCGACTAAAGGAAGGAGTAAAATGCACACTCATTTTGGTATGAAAACCTGTCTTACAGTACAGGAAAGTGGGGGAGAAAGAGATAAGCAGGGAGGGAGGGATGATGGAAAGGAGGGCAATGGGTGGAGGGAGCGATTTGAAGTCAACACTCGGGGAGGGACAGGATCAAAACAGGGAATAGAAACAATGCAGGGCAGAATAGGATGGAGGGAAATACAATTAGTCTTACACAACACGACTGTTATCGAAGTCATTTGCAAAACTACACAGATATGGCCTATATTGAATTGCCTGCCTTCCCAAAGGGAATGGGTGGGGAGGGAGGGATGGGGAGAATTTGGAACTCAAAGTTTTAGGAATAACTGTTGAGTATTGTTGTTGCTACTAGGAAATAAGAAATATAGTTACTGGGGAATAGAAAGTCATCTGGCTCTACAGGACAAAAGAGAAGATAGGGACAAGAGAAGGGAGGGATGATAGAAGAGAGGGCAGATTGGTGATAGGGAAAATTAGAATGCTCGGTGTATTGGGGTGGTGGGAGGAGATAAATGGGGAAAAAATTTGGAACCCAAAATTTTGTGAAAATGAATGTAAAAGGTTAAATAAATAAATTTATATTTAAAAAAAATTCTGCAAGGAAAAAAAAGAATTCATGATGAAAAATGTTATCCACTTACACAGAGAGAGAACTTGATGAACTCTGAATGCAGATTAAAGTGGACTTTTTCATTTTCCTTCTTGTTTTGCAACATGACTAAGATGGAATGTATTTTGCATGACTTCATGTGTGTAATGGATACCATATGGCTTAGTTTCCCAATGGGTGGGTGAGGGCCTGAAACAAGTAAGAGAATTTAGAACTTAAAATTTTAAAATGAATACTAAATAAAAACAAAAATAAGAAAATAAAATAATATTCAAAATAGAATTACACAAAAATTCTCTTAGAATTTCTACAGCATAAAAAATTCATTAATTCTCATGACACAATTTGGTGGTTGTGTGGGAATTAGAGCTGTGTCAGATTTCTGTGCACGCGAATACTTCATCATGTTTACCCATCACTTGATATGACATACAGTACCACAATTTTTTAGCTGGCAACTCTATCTTCTTTTATCCATTAATTAAAAAGCAAATCACACAACCGAATCCACTGTGTCTTGGCTTCAAATCAGACTCCCACCACTTCCTCAGCAAAAAGCAAACTTCAAGCTACTAATAAGGATAGACATGACTAACCAAGGTAATTTCCTCCTGCATTAATCTTAAACTCTTTAAGAGTCATCATGGTTTTATTTCATTGGCTCTAGATTGAATTGTTGGGATGTACAGAAAGCATTAAAAGTTACACTAGAGAGACTGAATTATAACAAAGGCACCAAGGCCATTAAGTCAGCATTAAAGATTTCATGTATGTATTAATGTACTTAGATATATGTGTGTGTATTTATGCACATATATCTCCTAGGTTTTAAATAGAAATAGAAAAAGTAAGTTGATGCTTTTCTCTCTCTCCCTCCCCCCTTTCTTTTTCTCTGTCTATCCCTGTCTCTGTCTCTGAGTCTCTCTCTCTCTCTCTCTCTCTCTCTCTCTCTCTCTCTCTCTCTCTCTCTCTCGTTTTTCTCTCTCCCTCCCACTCTATTCCTTGCTTTCTCTCCCATATTTCTTGCCCGCTTCCCTACCTTCTTTCTCATTTACAAAGTAATCTGGAGCTTGCAGGAAGAATACAATATTAAACATCATTTTAACTGGTACAATTTAGATGAAGGCCATCAGACATGTTTAAAGAGGACACACTATTTGTGTTTCTGTTTTAAAATATCTACAGTAAATTTATAAAGATGTAATTAATACAAATATATTTATTAAACACCTACTATGTGCCAGGGACTATACCAGTTACTGACGTCAAAAAGAGTAACAATCTTTGAGGAGCTTATATTATAATGGGGAAGACAATATTTACCTATGTTGCTATATACAAAACATAAAAATAAGGTAATCTTGGGGTAATATCTAGGGGAACAAGAAGATTGTGCTTGGGCTGCATCTTAAAGGAGTCCCAGGCTCAGTCTTGTAGGCTAGTCTAGTGTCAGAAAAGCTTAGGTTTGTGTCCTCCTTCTGATGCATAGTATCTGTATGACCATGGGTAAAGTCCCTTCTCTGGTTAATCATCCCAGGCAACTCTCTATAAGCTGCTGAAGGTCTACTCATCTTGATTGGTGGAAGGCATTTCTACACTGTGAATTCCCAACACGTGTGAAATTGTAGGTCTAGAACAAAAAGACTATAAAATTCAGATAGACTATGTCAAAACAAGATTGGCATTATTCTGAAATTCTGCAACATATTCTCCTTTATCATCTATCAACTGCTTTCTTTCTTGGAAGTTTTCCAGTCTGAGTTTTTGGTTACTCTAACCAAGGCAACCTCTTCACTGCATACATCTTCCTCACTCCTGCCTCTATGAAGTTCATTCAAGCCCCACTGATGAAATGTCTTCCCTTCTTTTGGATATCTATGTCTATCATTTCCTTTGAGATCTGCCCCCAAACTCCCCTTGTCAACGTCACAATCCCTGGAAAACACTAATTTATACTTATTTATTCCATTGTCACATTAGCATTTACATTTATAATACATAATATATAATTTTGTGCTTATTTTTATGTCATTTTGACCTTGAAATTGTTAAGTGCTGTGGATAAAGCACTGAACCACAAATCAAGAAATACCTGAGTTCAAATGTGGCCTCAGGAATTTATCCCCTCAGACCCTGGGCAAATCAACTCTAACTTCTGTTTGCCTTAGTTTCCTCATCTGTAAAGTGGGGGTCATAATAACACTTATCTACAGGGTTATTTTATGGACAAAATGAAATAATATTTGAAAAGTACTTTGCAAAACTTAAAGCTCAATATAAATGCTAGCTATAGTAACCATTGTCATCATTATCATCATTGACACTACCATTATTATTTTCTAGTTTCATTTTTCTGTGTTTCATCTCTCTAGGTAGACTGTTAAGTGTGAGAGGGCAGAGGTTGTCTTTTTCTTCTTTGTATCTTCTCATATTACGTGGTATGCTAGTGCTCCTCACACAGTAGACACTCAATAATGCTTTCAACGAATTAACTAATGAATGTTGAATAATAAAATGTATCTGACTTGAAAGGAATACTTCATTTAGAGGAACTTTGTCTAAGAATAAAAATAACAGCATTTAAATACTGCTTTAAGATTTGAGAAAACATTAAAACTTTTAGAATTTAAAAAAATAATTATAGCATGAATCTGGATAACAATGAACTAAAAAGTACCATGTTGGAGTCATGCCATTTAGAGTAATGGCCCGTCCAGTCCACAGTTATATCTCAACCCTGTGATATTTCAAGCAACCAGCACCATCCCCATTTTGCAGATGGAGAAACAGAATGGATAAGTGACTCAAACAGGTTATAAAACTCAATGAGCAGTGCCAGGACAGTAATTGGAATTCCTTTTTTCCAATTTCCACAGCAGCATTCTGGCCATACAATGACTCTAAGACCTTTTCTCCTTACAACAAAGATGCTCCAGAGATTTTTGTTTTCTCAGGCCTTTTTTCTTTTGGTTCAGTGTCTTGCATGATGGTACTTTATTTCTTTTCATTAGCCAAGTGGTTTAATTCACTCAAGAACAATTTTTGACTGCTGAATTGTGGGAGCTGACTGAACGGTGCTGAACTGAATTATTTTCAAATCATCTTGCTTTTATTTTTCAAGCTATTTGTTAAGACACTTCTCAACAAACACACCCTTTTATAAAGTTTATCCCCCTAATTAATCAATTGTTTAAAAATGAGAATTGTACCCTTTAACTCTGATGATAGATAGGGTCCTTTGTTGTTCAGTTGTGTCTGACTCTTTGTTACCCTGTAGACCATGTTGTTCACAAAGATAGTGGAGTGGTTTGTCAATTCCTTCTCTGGTGAATTAAGGCAAAGAAGTGACTTATCCAAGGTCACATAGCTATTCAGTGTCTGAGACCAGATTGGTACTCGGGTCTTCCTGACTCCAGGCCCAGTGTTCTTTCTGATGAATCACCTAGCTGCCTCGAGTCAGATGCTTTGACAATTGTATTTGACTAGAATTTTGTTACCTCTCCATCTTCACTTTATTTGCACCATATTCTTCTGGCTTTGATTTCTTCACTTTCTGTGAAATTTGGAGTTCTTCATACTCATAGAGTCTTTGATTGAGTCATAGATTTAGAACTGGAGACACTCCAAAGGTCATCTGGCCCCATCCTTCATTCTGAAGATGAGGAAACTCAGATTCAGAAAGGTTGGGTGAGTTGTCAAATATCATGCCACTAATAATTGGGACCTTTTCCTTCCAAATCAGCACTTTCCTCATCTCACTGTGCTGTATTTCCTTATGTGAAGTAATATTCCAACACTCTGGCACCATCCTGCTAGTCATCCAGGCTTACAACCTCAATAGCATTTTTATCACCTCATTCTCTCACACCTCACCCTTCCAGTCTTTTACTCAATACTTCTTTCTATTATCACAATATCCCTTCTGTCCACTTACATAGCTACCATCCTGGTGTAGTCCTTCATCAATTTACCTTAGAAGCAAGTGGTGGTGCAAAGGATAGAACCTTTGGACCTGGAATTAGGAAGATCTGAGTTCAAATATGGCCTGAGACATTTAGCTATGTGATCCTGGGGAAGTCACTTAAACCTCTGTTTGCTTTAGTTTTCTCATTTGTAAAATGGGGATAATAATGGCATCTATCTTCCTGGCTTATGAGGATCAAATGAGATAATCTTTGTAAAACACTTAGTACAGTGGCGAGCCAGCTTTCTGTCTAGCTGTCTCACTCCTGTACTACAGCAGTGGGCTGCTGGTTCTTCTTCCTCCCTCAAGTCTCCCTATTCGGCTCCACCATCCACTCAGCTGACTATGTCACCCAACTTCCCATTCCACTCTAATGGCTCCCTATTATCTCTAGGATCAATTATAGAATGCTTTATTTCACCTCTTAGTTCATTTTTATTTATCATTTAATAATTTATTATTATTTTAATAATACTTTATTGTAAATTATAAGTATTTATATATTCTATATTCTATAAAATATATACTATTATATAAATAACTAATATGTTCTATATACTTAAATATTACTCTAAATATATAGGGTACAAAGTATACTCTAAATAATTATTGCATAATATCCTAACATATACAAAATATATTATTATTATTTTATAACACTTTTGTTTGTAAATCTGGAGTTCCAAATTATGTCTCCCTCCCTCCCAGACCCACCCCCACCCACTGAGAAAACAAGAAGTATATCAATTGTGTATGTGAAATCATGCAAAACATTTCCATAAATAGCCACATTGACAAAAAAAAAGAAAGAAAAATAAAAAGTGAGAAAATTATTCTTCAGTTTCCACTCAAAATTCACCAGTTCTCTCTTTGCGGGTGGATAGAATTTTTATCTGATGAGTTCTTTGGAATTGTCTTGGTTCGTTGTATTGATCAGAGTGGCCAAGTTTTTCACAGTTGATCATCATTGCAACATTACTGTTACTGTGCACAATGACCTCCTGGTTCTTCACATTTCACTTTGCATCAGTTCATATAGGTCTTGCAATATTTTTCGAAACCCTCTCCCTCTTCATTTCTTATAGTACAATAATATTCCATCAGAATCATACACCAAAACTTGTTGAGTCATTGACCAGTTGATAGCTATGCCCTCTATTTCCAATTCTCTGCCATCACCAAAAGCTGATATAAATATTTTTGTATGTATTAGCCATTTTCATTTTTCTTTGGTCTTTTTG
This sequence comes from Bettongia penicillata ogilbyi, assembly GCA_023548195.1. Lineage (NCBI taxonomy): Eukaryota > Metazoa > Chordata > Mammalia > Diprotodontia > Potoroidae > Bettongia > Bettongia penicillata. Next base: position 2,362,758 of record JAJHZJ010000610.1, on the reverse strand, counting down.
AGGAACTGAACTTTGGTATTTCTGGGTCAAAGAATATACATAGTTTTATAGTCTTTTAGGCATAGTTCCAAACTGTTCTCCAGAATGATTGGACCAGTTCACTTCTCTCAACAGTTCATTTTTGTTACTATTTTTCCCCTCATCCCCTCTAGCATTTGTCATTTCTGATAACTGTGAGGTGGTACTTCCTAGTTGTTTTAGTTTGCATTTGTCTAATCAGTAGTGATTTAGAATTTTTTTTATGACTACAAATAGCTTTGATTTCTTCCTCTGAAAACTGGCAGTTCATATCTTTTGACAATTCATCAATTGGGGAATGACTCATTTTTATAAATTAGACTTAGTTCTACCTTCAGTATTTATTTGAGAAATGAGGCCTTTATCAGAGAAAAGCAGTGTAAAATTTTTGATATTATTTCATTGTCTATGATACCTTTTAGCATAATGGAGTTTCCCTAATTATCTCTTTTAATTAGGTCTATTTTTTCTTGCTTTGTCTGAGATCATGACTGCAACTCTTGCCTTTTTTTTTTTTTTTTACCTCAACTGCAGCATATTAGCTTTGGCTTTGGCCCTTACACATGTCTTTCTGTTTTAAGTGCCTTCTAAACAACACATCATTAGATTCTTGTTTCTAATCCATTCCGCAATCTGCTCCCATTTTATGGATGAGCTCACTGCTTTCACATTTGCAGTTATAAAGACTGTGTATTTCCCTCCATTCCTTTTTTTCTGTTTCTTCTCTTTTTTTATCCTGTCTGTCCTTAAAGGTTATTTTTCTTCTAAGTACTACTTTCCTTAATTCTCCCTCCTTTTCATAATCCCCTCTTTTCTCTTATCTCCCTTTCTACCTATGTCTCTGTTGGATAGTACATTATATTTCTATACTTCATATTCTATAAATTCTATCTAGAATATTTCATATTCTACGTATAGGTATATTATATATATGTATATGTATATATATTCTTTTCTCTTTCAACCAGTTCTTATGGGAATGAAGTTCGAGCCCTCTCAATCACCCCTCTCAATCTTGCTCTCCATTGTACAAAACCCTTCCTTGCTCACCTTTTCTATGTGAGAAGTTTTGCTATTCTTCCCTTTCCTTCACCCTTCTCCTAGTACATCTCTCTTTCTCACCCATTCATTTTTTTTTTTTTTTTGGAGATCATTCCAACATAATTGACTCACACTCATGCCCTCTGTCTATGTAAATTCCTTTTAATTGCCTAACAATCATAAAGGTCTTTGGAATAATATGCATCATCTTCCCACATAGGAGTTTAAACATTTTAAATTTATTGAATCTCTTATGATTACTCTTCCATATTTACCTTTTTATAAGTCTTGTATTTGAAAATCAAAATTTCTCTTCAGCTCTGGGTTTTTTTTTTTATCAAGAATACTTGAAAGTTTTCTGTTTTATTAAGTATCCATTTTTCTCCTGAAGGATTACACTTAGTTTTGGTGGGTAAGTGCTTGTTGATTGTAATCCTAGCTCCTTTGGCTTCCAGAATATCATATTCCAAACCCTGTACTACTTTAACATAGAAGCTGCCAAATCTTGTATGATCATGACTGTGACTCCACAATATTTGAATTGTTTCTTTTTGGTTGCTTGAAGGATTTCCTTTGTGACCTGGGAGCTCTGAAATTTGCCTATAATATTCCTGGGAATTTTCATTTTGGGCACTCTTTTGGGAAGTGATTGGTAGATTCTTCCAAATTCTTTTACCTTCTAGACCTAAAATATTGGGGCAGTTTTCCTCTATAAGTTCTTGAAATATGTCTAGGCTCTTTTTTTTTAAATCATGGCTTTCAGTTATTATAATAATTCCTAAATAATATCTCCTCAATATATTTTTCAGGTCAGTTTTTTTCTGATGAAATATTTACATTTTCTTCTAATTTTTCATTCTTTTTACTTTGTTTTATTACTTCTTAATGTATCACAATTGTTAACTTCCAGCAACTCAATTCTAATTTTGATTTTTTTTGAATATTTCTTTTTCCCAATTACATGTAATTTTTAGACATTCCTTTTTTACACTTTTGAACTTCAAATTCTCTCCTGCCTTTCTTCCCCTCCCCCTTCTCTCAGATGGCAAGAAATTTTATATCAGTTATACATGTGCGTATTTCCATATTAGTCATGTTGTAAAAGAAAACAGACCAAAAACCATGAAAAAAAATAAAGTGAAAACTAGTATGCTTCAATCTACATTCAGATTTCATCAGTTATTTTTTTGGAGGTGGATAGCGTTTTTCATCATGAGTCTTTTGGAATTGTCTGGGATCATTGTATTAATGAGAATAGTTGTCATTCATAGTTGATCATCATACAGTATTACTGTTACTATATGCAATGTTGTCCTGGTTCTTCTCACTTTACTTTGCATCAGGTTTTGTAAGTCTTTCCAGGTTTGTCTGAAATCATCTTGCTTATCATTTCTTATGACACAATAGAATTCCATTCCGATCATTGTTCAACTATCCCCTAATTGATGGACATTTCCAGTTCTTGGCCACCACAAAAAGCTACTATAAATATCTTTGCATATGTAGGTCCTTTTCCCATTTTTATGATCTCTTTGGGATACAGTCCTAGAAGCAGTATTGCTAGGTCAAAGGGTATGTACATTTTTATAGTTTTTTGGGCATATTTCCAAATTGCTCTCCAAATTGTGGATCCACTTACAGCCCCATCAACAATGCATTAGTGCTCCAACTTTCCCATATCTTCTCCAACATGTATCATATTTCTGTTTTGTCATGTTACCCAATCTGATAGGTATGATGTTGTACCTCAGATTTGTTTTGATTTGCATCTCTCTAATCAAAAGTGGTTTAGAGCATGTTTTCATATGACTATAGATATATCTAACTTCTTCTTCTGAAAATTGCCTGTTCATATCCTTTGACTATTTATCAATTGGGGAATGACTTGTATTCTTGTAAATTTGACTCATTTCTCCATATATTTTAGAAATGAATCCTTTATCAGAGACATTAGTTGTAAAAATTCTTTCCCAGTTTTCTGCTTCCCTCCTAATCTTGGTTTCATTGACTTCATTTGCACAAAAACTTTTCAATTTAATGTGATCAAAATTATCCATTTTGAACTTCATAATGTTCTCTCTCTCGTTTTGCCATAAATTCCTCCGTTCTCTATCCTTTTCTACTTTTTATGATATCTTTTGGTTACAGATATAGTAGTGGTAATGCTGGATCAAAGGGGTACACAATTTGGTTGCCCTTTGGGCATAGTTCCAAATTACTCTCCAGAATAGTTGGATCAATTCACAACTGCATCAGTGTCTCAATTTTCCCACATCCTCTCCAACACTTATCAATTTCTTTTTTTTTCATATTAGTCAATCTGACGGTTGTGAAGTGGTGTCTCATAGTTGTTTTAGTTGGCATTTCTCTAATGAAAAGTGATTTAGAGCACTTCTTCATATGCTTATAGATAGTTTTGATTTCTTCATCTGAAAACTGCCTGTTTGTATACTTGGACCATTTTTCTTTTTTTTTGAAACTTAATTTATTTATTTTTACTCTTCAACATTCATTTCCACAATATTTTGAGTTCCAAATTTCCTCCCCATCTCTCCTCTCCCCCCACCTCAAGACTCCATGCATTCTGATTGCCCCTTCCTCCAATCACACCCCTCCCTTCCCTTATCCCCATCTTCTTTATTGTCTTGTAGGGCAAGATAGAGTTCTATACCCCATTATCTGTATTTCTTATTTTCCAGTTGTTTACAAAAACAATTCTCAACATTCTTTCTTAAAACTTTGAGTTCCAACTTCTCTCCCTTTCTCACTCCTATCCCCACAGAGAAGGCAAGCAATTCAATACAGGCCATATATGTGTAGTTATCCAAAGACCTTCCTAATAGTCATGTTGGAAAAGACTAACTATATTTCCCTCCATCCTATCCTGCCCCTCTATTTATTCTCTTCTCTCTTTTGACTTTGTCCCTCCCCAAAAGTGTTTACTTCTGACTACTCCCTCCTCCCATTTTCCCTCCCTTTTATCATCTTCCCACACATCACTTCTTGCCTCCTTCCCTGCTTTCATGTAGTGTATAGATTTTCATACCAAATTGAGTGTGCATTCCCTCCTTAAGCCAAATGTGATGACAGTAAGCTTCACTTTTTCCCTCTCACCTCCTCCCCTTTTCCCCTCCATTAAAAAAGCTTTTTCTTGCCTCTTTTATGAGAGATAATTTGCCATATAATATTTCTCCCTTTCACTTCCCAATATATTCCTCTCTCACCCCTTAATTTTATTTTTTTAGGTATCATCTCTTCCCATTCAACTTATCCTGTGCCCTCTGTCTATATAATCCCTCCAACTACCCAAATACTGAGAAAAAGGTTTCAAGAGCTACAAGTATCTTTCCATGCAGGAATATAAACAGTTCAACTTTAGTAAGTGCTTTATGATGTCTCTTTCCTGTTTACCTTTTCATGTTTCTCTTGATCCTTATGTTTGAAAGTCAAATTTTCTGGGGAGAAGCCAAGATAGTGGAGTAGAAAGATATCTATATCTATATCTATCTATCTATCTATCTATCTATCTATCTATCTATCTATCTATGCTAGCTCCTAAATCACAGCCCATAAAATACCTGTAAAGAAGAACTCCCAACAAATTCTGGAGCAGTGGAAGCCACACAACAATGGAGTGGAGGGGATTTATGTTCCAGAGAGACCTGAAAAACCAACACCAAAGGTGACTCGGAGACCTGAGCCCAGCCCTACTTTGGCTGTGTGGCACCGAGAGGAGCAGATCCGAGCAGGGTTCAGGGATGGAATCTCTTGCAGCCCCGCAGTTCCCTCCACCCACAGGTGCAAAAGTCAGTGAGAGAGCCTGTTTGGCTGGCCAAGAGGGGGGTGGGGTGTCTCCATAACTCAGGCCCCCTCGGGAGGCAGCAGTGGAGGCAGTAGCAGATAGGGGCTCCCAAAGCGGGAAGGAGCTCAGATCCATTATTGAAGATCTCTGCATAAACCCCGTGAGGGAAGTGAGCCCTGTGTGGTGGCACTGCCCCCACCTGAGAAGCTGAACTTAATCTCACAATGAATAGCAGCCCTTCCCCCACTGAAAGCCCTGAGCCTGGGAAGCAACATTTGAACTCAGACCCCAAGCACTAGCTGGGCAGATCTGGAGGTGAGGGGGGGTGTGGAATAAGTCTTGAAGGAATCCACCAATCGCCACTTGAAAGAGATCCAAAAAGAGAAACTCCTTGGAACATTGTGGCCAAATTCCAGAGTTCCCTGGTCAAGGAGAAAATATTGCAAGCAGCTAGAAAGAAACAATTCCAGCATTGTGAAAATACAATCAGGATAACACAAGATCTAGCAGCTTCTACATTAAGGGATCAAAGGGCTTGGAATAGGATATTGCAGAAGTCAAAGGAACTAGGACTAAAACCAAGAATCATCTACCCAGCAAAACTGAGTATAATACTTCAGGGGAAAAAACTGATCTTTCAATGAAATAGAGGACTTTCAAGCATTCTTGATGAAAAGACCAGAGCTGAAAAGAAAATTTCACTTTCAAACACAAGAATGAAGAGAAGAATGAAAAAGTAAACAGCAAAGAGAAGTCATCAGGGACTTACTAAAGTTGAACTGTTTACATTCCTACATGGAAAGAAAATATTTGTAACTCTTGAAACTTTTCAGTATCTGGGTAGTTGGTGGGATTACACACACACACACACACACACACGTGAGCACATACATACACATGCTCACACGCACACACACACACGTGCACATAGAGACAGAGAGCACAGAGTGAATTGAATAGGATGGGATCATATCTTAAAAAAGTGAATTTAAGCAGTGAGAAAGAAATGTATTGGGAGGAGAGAGTGAGAAATAGAATGGGGCAAATTATCTCTCACAGAAGAGGCAGGCAGGAGACTTTCCAGTGGAGGGAAAAAGAGGGGAGCTGAGAGAAAAACGTGACGTTTACTCTCATCACAATCGACTAAAGGAAGGAATAAAATGCACACTCATTTTGGTATGAAAACCTATCTTACAATACAGGCAAGTGGGGGAGAAGGGGATAAGCAGGGTGGGGGGGATGATGGAAGGGAGGGCAATGGGAGGAGGGAGCAAATTGAAATCAACACTCTTGGGGAGGGACAGGATCCAAAGAGAGAATAGAAGCAATGGGGGGCAGGATAGGATGGAGGGAAATCTAGTTAGTCTTACACAACATGACTATTATTGAAGTCATTTGCAAAACTACACAGATATGGCCCATATTGAATTGCCTGCCTTCCCAAAGGGAATGGGTGGGGAGGGAGGGATGGGCAGAAGTTGGAACTCAAAGTATTAGAAACAACTGTAGAGTATTGTTCTGGCTACTAAGAAATAAGAAATACAGGTTATGGGGAATAGAAAGTTATCTGACCCTACAGGACAAAAGAGAAGCTGGGGACAAGGGAAGTGAGGGATGATAGAAGAGAGGGCAGATTGGTGATAGGAGAAATTAGAATGCTTGGTGTATTGGGGTGGGGGGAGGGGACAAGTGGGGAGAGAATTTGGAACTCTAAATTTTGTGAAAATGAATGTAAAAAGTTAAATAAATAAATTAAACAAAAAAGGAAAATACTATCCAAAAAATGTCAAATAAAGAGAAGTCTATTAAAATAAAAAATAAAATAAAATAAAATCTTAAAAAAAAATGAAAGTCAAATTTTCTATTCTGTTCTGGTCTTTTCATCAAGAATGTCTGAAAATCCTCTACTTCTCTGAATAACCATTTCCCCCCTGAAATATTATACTCAGTTTTGCTGGGTAGATGATTCTTGGTTTTAATCCTAGTTCCTTTGACTTCTGGAATATCCTATTCCATGCCCTTTGATCCCTTAATGTAGAAGCTGCTAGATCTTGTGTTATCCTGATTGTATTTTCACAATACTGGAATTGTTTCTTTCTAGCTGCTTGCAATATTTTCTCCTTGACCAGGGATCTCTGGAATTTGACCACAGTGTTCCTAGGAGTTTCTCTTTTTGGATCTCTTTCAAGTGGTGATTGGTGGATTCTTTCAATATTGACTTTGACCTCTGGTTCTAGAATATCAGGGCAGTTTTCCTTGATAATTTCATGAAAGATGATGACTAGGCTCTTTTTTTGATCAAGGCTTTCATGTAGTCTGATAATTTTTAAGTTGTCTCTCCTGGATCTATTTTCCAGGTCAGTTGTTTTTCCAATGAGATATTTCACATTATCTTCCATTTTTTCATTCTTTTGTTTTTTCTTTTGCGATTTCTTGTTTCCTCATAAAGTCATTAGCTTCCATCTGCTCCATTCTAATTTTTAAAGAACTGTTTTCTTCAGTGAGCTTTTGCACCTCCTTTTCCATTTGACTAATTCTGCTTTTGAAAGCATTCTTCTCCTCATTGGCTTTTTGGACCTCTTTTGGATTTGGGTTAGTCTGTTTTTAAAGGTGTTATTTTCTTCAGCATTTTTTGGGTCTCCTTTAGCAGGGTATTGACTTGCTTTTCATGATTTTCTTGCACTACTCTCATTTCCCTTCCGGATTTTTCCTCCACATCTCTTACTTGATTTTCAATATCTCTTTTGAGCTCTTCCATGGTCTGAGAACATTGCATATTTGTTTTGGAGGTTTTGGATGCGGAAACCTTGACTTTGATGTCTTCCTCTGATGGTATGCGTTGTTCTTCTTTATCTGAAAGGATGAAAGAAAATACCTGTTCACCAACAAAGTAACCTTCTATAGTCTTATTTTTTTCCCCATTTTTTGGGTCCTTTGCCAAGTGGAAGGTATACTCTGGGTACCCATAAATCAGTGCATCTAAGGTGGCACAATCAAGAGAGAGGAGTCTGCTCCTCTCTTGACCTGCGCTGTGGTCTGGCAAGTGTATTATAAGCACTCTTCTGCCCAGAATCTGTGAGTAGGATTTCCTGTCCCGAGCCTCCACCAGCTCCACCAGCAAGTGCTCTTTCTCACCCCAGGATAGCCTCTCAGGGCTAAGATTCAGATCAGTGCCTCAATTCCCCCAGGTTCTTTAGGTCAAGGGCTCCTAAAATGGATGCTGCCACTGCCTAGGGCTAGAGCTTTCTCACTGACCTTTGAAGTTGTCTTTGGCATTTGTGGGTTGGGAAATCTGGGAACCACAGCTGTTGTCCTGTGATTCCATGCTCTAATGATTGCTCTGGTCCTGTATGTGTTGTGTTGTGTGGCCAAGGCTGAGCTGCACTCCATGGGCTGCACTCTGCTCCAAGCCTCATGGAATAGACCTTTCCTGTCACCCTTCTAGGCTGCCTTGCCTCAGTTGTTTTCTGGCTTCTGCTGCTCTAGAATTTGTTTAGAATCTTTTTATGGAATATGGGAGGAGATCTACAGCAGGTCCCTTTTTATACTTTGCCATCTTGACCCCGCCCCACTTTGATCATTTTTAAATTGGGGAATGGCTTGTATTCTTATAAATTTGACTCAGTTCTCTATTTGAGGCCTTTACTAAAGACTCTTGTCAAAATTGTTTCCCAGCTTTCTGCTTTCCTTCTGATCTTGGTTGCATTGGTTTTGTTTGAACAAAAGCTTTTTTATTTAATATAATCAAAATGATCTAGTTTACAATTTGTAATGTCCTCTCTCTCTTTTTTGATACTGAATTCTTCCCCTCCCCATAGGTCAGACAGGTAGACTATTCTTTGTTCTTCTAATTTGCTTATGGTGTCACACTTTATATCTAACTCTTGCTTCCGTTTTGACTTTATCATGGTAGATAGTGTGAGATGTTGTTCTATACCTAATTTGTGTCCTTTCATTTTCCAGTTTTCCCAGCAATTTTTGTCAAATTGTGAGTTCTTATCCCCTAAACTGGAGTCTTTGGCTTTATCAAACACTAGGTTACTAAGGTTATTGACTACTCTATCTTTGATAAACATCCCACTGCTTCATCATTCTATTTCTTAGCCAATATGAGGGTTTTGATGATTACAACTTCATAATATAATCTGAGGTCTGGTATTGTTAGGCCACATTCTTTTGTTTCTTTTCTTTTTTTTATTAATTCCCTTGACATTTTTGAATTTTTGCCCAGATGAATTTTGTTGTTATTTTTTCTAATTCTATTAAATATTTTTTGGTAGTTTGATTGATATGGCACTAAATAAGTAAATTAGTTTAGGCAGAATTCTCATTTTTATTACACTGTCTTGGCCTAACCATGAGCAATTGATATTTTTTTCCAATTTTTAAAATCTGACTTATTTGTGTGAAAAATGTTTTTAATTGTGTTCATATGGTTCCTGGGTTTGTCTTAGAAGATAGACTCCTATGTATTTTATATTGTTTCCAGTTATTTTAAATGGTACCCTTTATTCCAAAGCTCTATAGTGTTCTTAATAAAAATAGATACTGTATTTTGTCAAAAACTGTTTCAACATCTATTAATGTAATCATGATTTCTGTTGATGTTGTTACTGATACGTCAATTATGTTAATAGTTTTGCTAATATTGAACCAACCCTGCATTTCTGCTATAAGTCTCACCTAGTCATAGTGAATAATCCTTGTGATATATTGCAGTAATTACCTTAGTAGTATTTTGTTATTCATTAAGGACATTGTTCTGTAATTTTCTTTCTCTGCTTTAGTAAAGATACATTTAGCTGATAACTTGGTTTAGGTATCAGCATCATCTTTGTTTCATAAAAGGAGTTTGGTAGCACTTCTTAGCCAATTTTCCCAAAAAGTTTATATTGTATTAGGATTAATTGTTCTCTAAGTATTTGGTAGAATTTGTTTGTGAATTCATCTGGCCCTGGAGCTTTATTCCAGAGAATTCATTGATGGCTTGTTCAATTTCTTTTTATGAGATGGGTTTATTTAAGCTTTCTATTTCCTGATTTGTTAATTTAGGTAATTTATATTTTTGTAAATATTTATTGGCAGATTGTCAGATTCATTGACATATAATTGGGCAAATATCTTCTTCAGTGGTGGTGATTTCACCCTTCTCCTTTTTTGATACTGGATATTTGGTTTTCTTTCTTTTCTAAAAATCAAATTAAACAATGGCTTATCCCTCTTATTGATTTTTTCATAAAACTAGCTCCCAGATTTATTTATTAGTTCTATAGTTGTTTTTTGTTTTTTTTTTTTACTTTCAATCTTATAAATCTCAACTTTGATTTCCAGGATTTCTAATTTGGTGTTCAATTGGTGATTTTTAATCCGTTCTTTTCTAGTTTTTTTTTTTTTTTAAATTGCATGCCCAATTCACTGATCTGTTTTTTTTTTTATTTTGTTGGTGTAAGAATTTAGAAAAATAAAATTTCCCCAAGTACTACTTTGGCTACATCCCATACATTTTGCTACATTAACTCACTGTTGTCATTTTCTTTAATGAAATTATTGATTATTTCTTTCATTTTTTCTTTGGCCCACTTATTCTTAAGGATTAAGTTATTCAATTTCCAATTAATTTTTAACCTATATTTCTAGTACCCTGTTGAATGTAGTTTTATTGCATTATGACCCAAAAAGAATATATTTAATATTTCTGCATTTTTACATTTGATTTCAAGATTTTATTTATGCCCTCTTACCTCATCAATTTTTGTGTAGGTGCCATTTGTTACTGAGAAAAATGTATATTCATTTCTGTTCCCATTCAGTTTTTTCTTTTCTAATATTCCATTTACCTCTTTGGGTTTATTTTTTGGTTGGATTTATTGAGTTCTGAGAGGGAAGTGTTGAGGTCTCCCACTAGCATAGTTTTGCTATCTATTTCTTCCTGTAACTCACTAGTTTCTTTAAGAATTTGGATGCTATACCATTTGGTGCATATATGTTTAATACTGATATTGCTTCATTGCCTAAGGTACCTTCTAGCAAAATATTTTTTCCTTCCTTATCTCTTTTTGTTTTTGTTTTGTCTGAGATCATGATTGTTATACCAACTTTTTTTTTTTATTTCAGCTGAAACACTTGTTTTTCCCATGAGGTAACTTTTGAGATATTGTTTTCCTCAATTAGCTTTTGTGCTTTCTTTTCCATTTGATCAATTGTTCTCTTTAAAGAATTGTTCTCTGTTGTGGACTTTTGCATCTCCTTTTCCCTTTGACCAATTTTAAGCAGTTTTTTCAAGCTGTGACTCTTTTTTTCATAGTTCTATTGCATCACTTTCATTTCTTTTCCCAATTTTTCTTCTACCTTTTTTATATGTCTTTAAAACCCCTCCTCCCCCCTTTAACTTTTCCATGAGTTCCTTCTGGGCTTGAGACCACTTCCCATTTTTCTTTGGAGTTTTACTCAAAAGTGTTTTGACATTGTTCTCTTCTGATCTCTTTTGGTCTTCCCTGTCACCATAATAACTTTCTCTGGTTAGATTCTTTTTTTTTTTTCCCTTTTTTGTACTTGTTTTTTTGCTCATCTTTTTTTGGGCCCTTTTTCTCTCTTTTAAATTTGATCTCTGCTCCCTGGGTGCAATGAACTCTGTCTTAGGTTTCTTGTGCCAGTGGCTTCAGGCCCCATCTTTTTACCTCCTGCTGTGCTGATATTACCCTGAGGTCCATGGGGGACCTTCACATCTGGTTCTGTATTGAGGGGTTGGGGTGGAGTGTTGCTGGTGCTGCTGGAGGAAGTAGGGGTCTGGTAACTTACCTGTTGCTGAGTTGGGGTCCTAGTGGTACCTGGTGATACCAAGCTGAGGCTTGCTGGGGTGTTTCTCTATTTCCCTGGGGCTACACTGAAGCAAGTGGAGGATTGGTCACTGGAGGGTAACTGTTTGCCCTGGACTGTGTGCTGAAGCACCTGGAGGTCTGGCTGCTGGAGGGTGACTGTTTGCCTGTGGCTATACTGACTTCCAGGGTGATTTTTGGAGTTAGAATTTGGCTATGCCAAGGCATATGAGGGGTCCTGGTGTTGGTGTTTGCCTGCTCGACCACAGTGGGGCTCAGGATCTTCCACTTGTTTGCTGAGGAGGGGTTTCCCTGCTGGTTTGCTAGAATGCTTTCTGTCCTGGAATGCACCCCCTTATTACCCAAGTGAGGTGGACTTTTCTTCCTATCATCCAAGTCTCCCAGGTTAAAAGACTGTTCCTCTCCACCTTTCTGCTGGCTCTATGGCTTCACAATTTGTTCTGGGGTGCTATTTTATAGTTATTTGGAGGTGAATATGTGCAAATTACAGCAATTTACTGTTTGCTCCATCATCTTGGCTCCTGGAAATCTAATTTCCAATTCTTTGCTACCACAAAAAGAGCTATCTATACTTGTATGTGTGTGTATGTATGTATGTATATATGTGTGTGTATACACACACACACACACATAAATAGAGTATAGATCTTTTTCTGCTTTTCTTTAATTTCTTTGGATATAGACCTAGTAGTGGTACTGTTGGATCAAAAGGTATGCACAATTTAAAGCCGTTTTGGCATAGTTCTAAACATTTTCCAGAGTGGTTGGATCAATTCACAATTCTACCAACATGCATTGATGTCCCAGTTTTCGCCACCCCCTCCAATTTTTATTGTTTTCCTTTCCTTTCACATTAGCCAACCAATTCTAATTTTTAAAGAATTATTTCCTTTGGTCACTTCAACTTTTTTAAGAATTTCTTTTCTTTAGTGAATATTTGTGCCTCTTTTATCATATAGCCAATCCTGTTCTTTTTAAGGTATTATTTTCTTCAGTATTTTTGTGCCCCTTTTGCCAAGCTGTTCATTCTCTTTTCATATTTTCTTGGCTCACTCTCATTTATTTTCCTAACTTTTCCTTTACCCCTCTTATCTCTTTTTTCAACTCTTCAAGGAATTCTTATTGGGCTTTGGTCCAATGAACATTTTTGAGACATTTTTTGGTATCTGTTTTCACATTTCTGTCTTCTTCTGAATTTATGTCTTGATCTTCCTTGCCACTTTGGTACCTTTCTATGGTTAAATTCTTTTCTGTTATTGTTGTTTTACTTTTTCCGGTCTATTTTTTAATTTTTAACTTTATGTCAAAGTTGGACTTTCTCATCTGGGCATGGGGATGCACTGTCTCAAGCTTCAGGTTTTCTCATGCTACTATTTCCAGAGCTAGTTTCTGGGGGTCCACAAATTTTTGATGGTATGATCTTGGGAAAGGTGTGGTTATTGCTCTCCTGATTTGTACTCTGATTTTTACCAAGGAAGGTCCCCTGGTCCCTTGCAGTAGTGCTAACACTCTTTGCTGCTTTGGTCTATTTGGCTTTTTAAAGTCCTTTACAAGCCCTTCTTATATTTCCAGCCTCACTATTTTATTCAACTTATTCTGGACTTCTTTTTCTTCCTCAAACTAGACACTTCTTCTATTGACTCTGTGCCTGGTCATGCTTAGAACTTCCTGGCCCCTCAACTCTACCTTCTCTAGCTTCCTTTAAGACCTACTTCCAATCGTACCTCCTAACAAAGGCCTTTGCTGATACACTGCTAATGCCCTCCCTCTGAGATGACTACTTATTTACAATGTAGATATCCTTTGCACATGTATAGGTCAAATTGCATGTAGATCTGTGGACAATATTTGCATTGTCTTCCACTTTGGAATGGGAGCTCTTTGAGGTCAAGGACTGTGTTTTTGCCTTTATTTGTATCTCCAGCATTTAGCATAGTTCTTGGCATATAGTAAGCCCTTAATATGCTTATTGACTGACTATTTTATGACCCACTTTATATTGATCATCAGCAGACCTCAAACTTCTCTTTGTGGTGGCATTTATCAAGATTTCTTATATAATCTTTTTATGTAGATGCAAAATACTCTTTTGAAAGATAGGCTTTAAAACTGATTTATTCTTTACAGTACCTATTTTTTCTTTTATAATTAATAAACTAAAACCACAATATTCTCTATATCTTTTAGTCAATTGTGAACTTGTAGCACATTGTAGCTTATTGTCTTCAAAACCCTTCTGATTCCTTTCTCATGTTTTCAAATATGTTTTTGCTATATGTATAGACTCTACAATTATTGTAGAGATGGGAAAGTAGATATATGTCAATAGATGCTCATATTAGCTTGGTCTATTTTTTTGGTATTAATAAAATCACTGTATCATAGGATCATGGATTTAGAGACTGAATGTACCTAAGAGAGTATCTAGTCCAATCCCCTCATTTTATAGATGAAAAAAACAGATGCCCATGGAAAGCAAGTGACTTGCTCAAGTCCACATAGGGAATAAGTATCAAAAGTGTGGTGCCATTTTTTGGGAGTATGAGAAATGATATCTGTGATTTTTTTCATTTAAAAAACCTTTCCTTTTGAGATATTTTGAAAATTGATCATATAGGGTTTTCAAAATTGTATTGCATCCAACCTAGACTTCTTCTATGTCATAGTAGATGGTGTAGTAATACATAAGGAGAAAAAGGTGGACATAGAATGATGTGTTCCCTAAATATCTGGAAGTGTGAGTTTCAAAGTGTTAAGAAAAGCGATAAGTAGAATTTCAAGTCATGAAATTCTACAGGTGAAGCTGTCCGAATAGGAATGGGAAACTCATAATAAAGGAGTTTTGAATAAATTAAAAAGAATGGTTACAATCAGGAAAAAAAGAGGAAAGTACCTACATGACCCTGTGGGTACCCAGGGAATTTACTTGACCAACTTAGTGTTTTAATAAAACTGTGTAGAAGAGGGAAACTAAGGAAGGTGATGGAGAATCACTAATTCTCAAGGCTAACATCAGGAATGCTAAAGTTAAGAATGTACTTACTTAAAGTCTGGGAAGAATGCAAAAGATGACAAAATATTCTATTTATTGTGAGCAAGAGGAAAGTCAAAGAAAGGATAGACCTACAGATTGTAGAAAATGGACCAATGATGGCAAATGATGGGTGGAGGGAAAAATTCTTCAGTTCTTATTTTGAGCTTGTTTTCTCTCACTGAAAGGGACAAAACAAATTTGGAACCCATGTAAGAAGATAGAAAAGGAGCACCCAACCACAATCAATGAGTCTAATTCATTATAGCCTGGCTGAAGGATATACCAGGGAACTTGAAGAACCGGTGGTTGGGTTTATTAAATTACTGTCAAGGTTCAGTACAAATGTGGAGAATTTCTGGTTTCTGGAGGAGGAGTGGAAGAAGAGAGGATTTGAGCTGAATAGAGAGAAGGACATTGCACGAGTGACTTGGAGGGGTTGGAACAGTTGAAGTAGACAAGAGGTTGAATTTTCAGAGGAGAAACTGGGTGAAATTTGGGAGAAATTAAGAAAGTTAGAAGGAGAACAATTTCCTGGTTCACATACTGCTGTATAACCTACAGCTAGGTTGAAAAAGGAACAAGATCAATGAAAATTAAGGGAGCCCTAAGAAATAAGAAAGTGTGGGTTAGAGCAAAGGAGAAATACAAATGACTGCTTTAGGAAAAGCAACATCTTGAAGAGAATGATGCCATCTTTGGTTGGGAGAATCAGGTAAGGCTTCATGGTGACAGTAGCACCCAAACAACTCGGAAGGAAGGCCATTATTTCAAGAGACAGAGATGAAGAGTGTATTATTCACATGTAGCTTATATTGTGTGAATACATGAAGGTGGGAGAAGGCAGGGCTAACATCGGGGGAACTGCAATTGAAGGAGCCATGTTTGGCTGGAAGGGAGAGTGTCAAAGGGGTGTAATGTCAGGTGGAAAGTTAGATTGGAACCAGATGGTACTGCACTTTAAATTCCAGGTTTAGACATCTATATTTTATATTAGAAAGCCCAGAAGGTTTTTGAGCAGGACAGTCACATAGTCAGTTGCTCACCAGAAAAATTATTTTGGGAGTCTTGAAGATGGAATAGAGAGGGTAGAAACTGGAGGCTAGAGGATGTCAGAAGATTATTATAACAGTTTAGCTAGAATTTGAAAAGAGAAAGGCATGGATCTGAGCAATATTTTGAATATTAGGTAGGCATAGGAAAAGATCAAGAATAACTGAATGGGGGAGGGTAAGTGACTGGAAGAATGTCATCAGTAGAAATTGGGAAGTTGGGAAGACATTTAGGAAGCAAGATGGTGAGGTTAGTTCTGGAGTTTGAGTTACCAGTGGGATATGTAGGTGAGGATGATTAGCATCTGGCACCCAGGTTGAAATGAAGCACTGGAGCTGAGTAGAAATTCATATTACATGCAAATACACATACACAAGCCCATATATGTATATATATGTATATATTTGTATATAAGTGTGCCCATATATAATATATACATATCTTGAGTCAGTCTACCTTTTCATTCTTATTGCTCATTGCTCCCCCTTGAATCATAGATTGTTTCAGTGCTCATAAGTACTCTTCAGGAGAGCAACCTCTGTGGAGACACTTTCATCATCCTTCCTCACCATTACCAATATTAACAACTGCTGCAGCTACTGAGGACCCACAAAAAAAATCTTGTCACCAAAGTCTCTGGCACATCAGAAATGGGATGTGGTTTTATCAATGCAAATGATATTAAAGTACATAAATGACCTTCTGCCTGAGAACCAATAGAATTTCCCATCAGTCCTATAGCTGAACCCTCCTATAAATGTTATCTGTTAGAATGTGAGCCCCTTGAGAGTAGGGACTGTCTTACTTTGCTTTCTGAATACCTAGCTCTAAGCACAATGTTTGACACATAGTGGATGATTAAAAAATGCTTTCATTCATTCATTTACTCCTCAGTATTGAGATGATAAATGAATCAACAGACATAGATGAGATCACCAAAGCAGATAATGTACAGAGGAAAGAGAAATGGGTAGAGGAAAGAACAGTTGAGGGGATAATAATAAACCAGTGAAGGAAATTGAGAATGAGTGGGCAGGAGGACCAGAAGAGAGATTAATTTTATAGAATCCAAGGAAAAAGAAAGTTTCAAAAGAAGGAGACGCTGGTCAATAATGTGAAATGCCACAGAAAGGTCAAAGAGGATGAGGACACAGAAAAGGCCATTGAATTAGGCAATTAAGAAGTCATTGGTGATCTTGAAGAGGGCAGTTTCAGTAGAATGGCAGGGTAAGTCAGACTGTAATGGGTTCAAAAGTGAGTGGGTGGTAAGGAATTTACAGCAACAAATATAAACTACTCTTTCTAGAAATCTAATAGAGAATGGGAGGAGATTTGTAGGTTGATAGCTCAAAGGGATAAGTCACTGGAATTTTGCTTTTTGTTTTTAGAATAAGGAAGACCTGTCTTTGTAAGTAGACACCCGGGAAGAAGTCATAAAGAGTGAGAGACTGAAGATGAGAGAGGAGGATGATCGATGGAGCAAATGTCTACAGAAAATCAGAGGGAATGGATCAAGGGGACATGTGGAGTTTACCTAGGGCAAGGATTAGTGCTTTTGTAAGATTTGAGAAAAAGAAGATATGATGTGAGGAGTAAAAGATGTTTTGATAGTATTGAAGATAGAAAATCAGAAGATCATAAATTCAGAACTAGAAGGGAATTTAGAGATCATCTAATCATTTTACAGATGAGGAAAATGAGACTCAGAGAGGGTAAGTTATTCACTCAAGAATGCACAGGTAGTATGTGGCAGAGTTGGGATTTGAACATACTGCTAGCTCTCTGACTTCCTTCCTCCCTTCCTATTATATGCCAAGTGCTATACTGAGTGCTAGGGATAAAAAGACAAAAAGCAAACAGTTCCTGACCTCAAAGAGTTTATATTCTAACACGTGTGTATATAAGTGCAAAATAAAGACAAAGGAAAGCCTTTGAGGTGAGTATTAAAGAAAGCTGGTGTGGAGGTGAGGCAGGAGTCCATTCTAGGCACAGAGCACAACTCTGTCAAGACACAGGAACAGGTGAGAGAATTCTGTGAACAAGGAGAACAAACAGGTCAGTTTGTCAGGAATGTTGAACGCATGGAGTGGGGCCATGGGCAATCAGAATGGAAAGGTAGGCTGGTGCCAGATTTTGAAGGCCTTGAAATGCCTGACACAGGACTCGGTCTGCTGTCTGGCAGCTCACTATCGATCCCTGAATCTTTCCTTTATGTCAACTTCTGTGGGCCCATTTAACTCCCACACCCTCTTTAGAAAATGAACTGTGTTTGAATTTTGTGATAGTTTTTCCTCTTTAAACTCTTTAGAGACCTGACTATAGGAAGTTCTTATTCTTAGAAATCTAAAAATGGACACCAAGAAGCCTCATTCACTGGGAGTGGAGCCATAATGAGTAAGAAGCTATTTAAGTATGGCTATGCATCCAATTACTGTACTTATTCATCATGAAGGTTGTTACTGCCATTCCCTTCATCATCTTTTTTACCTTAAGGATGCAGGCCATTTATTGCCTATGGAGGCCTCGCTTCGCCACTCTTAGAGAGGTTGGTGAATCGAGGGCAGTCAATGATTGAGAGAGCAAGTGAAGGTTTTAAATCTTTATGCTTCCTGGCTGTTGTTCTTCTGTCATATCCTTCTTTTAAAAGGGTTTGGGGTTCTCTTCTCATTACGTATGCATAACTTCCATTAGTGTTAATCACATGCTCCATTTTAGAGCCGTTTTGGCCCCTCCGGTTAAATGGGCGTTTAAGCAGTTTTTAATGCATTATATGTGCTTATTTTTTAAACGAGTATTATATGCCCAATTGACTGGAATGAATGCAAAGTCCATCAGGTGAATACAGATTTATAATTGTTTTTAAAGCATGTATTATTTACTCGACAGACCATGACAGCCCTTTTGGAATCATTCCAGCTGAGAGTAGAAATACTTGTTTATGTCAATACCAAATAAACCCTCATGAAATCTCCCATAGATGTTCTCCTTCTCCTTGAAAAGCTCATCTGAATAATCTGTTTTTCTCTGCACATGTATTTGTTTTGTGTAACCAAATGAAATAAAAATATTGTGCATTGATTTTTTTTCTTGTGTTCCCATAGAATTGTGAAGTAAGAAAAAAAAAAGTAGACAAAACCTCATTAACAGGATTGTAGATTTATACTTGGAAGAAGCCTTAGAGACACATCTAGTTCTTCTCTCTCATTTTCCAGATGAGGGATTAAAGCCTTGAGAGGTTAAGTTTTTTGCCCATTGTTATATAGTTAATAAACAGTAGAGCCGGGATTCACACCCAGGTCGAGTGCACTGTTTCCGCAATACCAACCTGCCTCTCTATATAATCCATATTTAAACTACTAGATCAGTGGTGTTTTTCAAAGTAAAAAAAAAAAATAGGGCCACTAAATTGGACATGAAAATTTCCATGGGCAATATATTGACTTTAGAAAATCCTACATTAGCATTATATATGTTCTTTTGTGTTTTTGTTTCTTTTGTTAAATATTTCCCAATTGTATTTTAATCTGGTTCTGGCCCAGTCCTGAGTATTATGGACAGCATGCTGCCAATTTGACACCTCTAGATTAGATTATAAACCCCTTGAAGACAAAGCCTGTATTTTACTCATTTCTGAATCTCAGTGCCTGGAAAAAAATTCCACTTACACAATAGCCATTCAATTAATTTTTATTTCCCTGAATTACTAAGTCTTTGAAGGTGCATCCATACTTTCTTAAGTTTTTGGATGTTAATGTAGACCAAGAGTAGAAATCATTTCTGTTTTTATCTAGCTTATTATCTAATTCCTGAAACAATAGAATTTCTTAAGGAGTCCTACGTAAAAACAAATTAAAATCATTTGATAGCCACAATACGACCAATTAGCACACATGCTTATAACTTTTGAGAACTTAGGTGATTGACCCCAGTAAAATGCAATTTATTTTGCTTTTGCTTCCGTTGGACTCTAGCTTTTTTTCAGGATTAGGACCTGGCAGGGTGTGGGCTGCGTGGGTGGGGAAAGAATATTGAGATGACTGACTGAATTACATGGGAATGATCTGGAGAGACATTCTATCCTCAAATGATTCTATTGTCTACATTTCCTTCCTGTCTGGTACAAAGAGCGACCTTTTTTACTTCATTTGAAAGTGATGTTTGTTGGGCAGCCTGAGGGAAATTGTGAGAGATCTTGCTTGTTTCTCAGAAATTCCGTAGTATTCTGCATTAATACTATTAATTATCAATAATTAACTGATTATTTAATGGCAATGATTTGGTAAACATTCCCTTTCTACCTGATAGGACATTTCCAACATTTAAATTACCCCTTTAGCTTAGGATATTGTCTTTAGACAGTAGCTCTTAACCTGGAGTCTATGAACTTATTAAAAGGAAACATTTTGATAACTGCATTTCAGTTGCATGTGACTCTTTTTGACTCCTTTTGGAGTTTTCTTGGCAAAGATAACGGAGTCATTTACCATTTCCTTCTCCAGATCATTTTACAGATGAAGAAACTGAGGCAAACGGAGGTATGTGACTTGCCCAGGGTCACATAGCTAGAAAGTGTCTGAACTTAGGTCTTCCTGATCCTAGGCCTGATTGAGCCATCTAGCTGCTCTATATTTCAATATAATTGTTACTTATGCTTGGAACTTTCCTATCTTCTCCCTGTTCTTTCAGTGTGTGTGTGTGTGTGTGTGTGTGTGTGTGTGTGTGTGTATGTGTGTGTGGCTTTCCTTATTATAATCTAACCTCCTTGAAGGCAAGAACTTTTTTTTTCATTGTTTCTTTTTATTTGTATCCTTAGATCTTAGCACAGTGCCTGGCACATAGTAAATGCTTAATAAAACAATGTTTCCTTACCCTCTTTGCAATCCTATGGATTCTATTTTATGCATTTAAAAATATTATTCTGAGAAGAGGTCCATAGGCTTCATCAGACTACGAAAGATTTCATGACACAAAAAAAGGTTAAGAACTCCTGTGGTCATAATTAAAATGCGCACATTCCCGGGAGGGGAAGGTTAGGGAAAGGCATTAGCCCTCTCCCATTAAGAGACCTGATTATGCTTTATGTGCCTCTGTCATTTTCTGGCTTGTTATTATGTGCATAGTTTCCTTCTCCTCCCTCTTCCATCGTCTCTCCCCTCTGCCACTCCAGCTTTCTATGGCTTACTCTAGGAACTGTAACCAAATGAACTGTAATCAGATGTACACTACTACTGTTTCTGGTTAAGACATATTAATTTCCTTCTCTTTTGTTCCATTCACCATCCCGGTGACTTCTCGGACCAAAATAAAGACGATTATATATGTTAACTGCCCCTATTACAGCAGTATCCAAAGCGAGGTCCTTGGCCTGACCCCATGAGGTCAAACAAATTGAGAGTGGGAATATGGCTCCTACCTTCTGAATTGTTGGCTTATCTACAACATAACCATTTCACCCACGATTAGGTCAACATCTCCACTCAACACTTCCCCCCACAATTTCCTGCCTGTGACCACACCCCATTATTAGACCTTGAAAATGGTTATAATAACCAACCTGGGACTGGTTATCCACAGTAGTTGCAAAAGCACGTTCCCTAACTCCCCACTTCTCCTAGCCTCCCTGTGTCTTTCCCTCCATATTACCTTTTGGCTGCTTGTGGCACCACTCAGCCGGTAGAACAAGTGCTCAGGGGCAGAGTAAGACCCTGTCCATTTTCAGGGTATTTTTGTTTGTTTGCTTGCTTTTGATGGGAGATACTGATTAAGAAGCACAAGGTGAGTAGACATGGATGAGCTGTAATGTGCTCCCCACAAAAAAAATCACCCTTCTTCCAAACTTTTATTTCCACTGAGGGTACCACCATCCTTTCAATCTACCAGGTGTTCAACCTCCTTCTTATCCTCAGATAAGAAATACTAATGGTGTCTTATTTGCCAAATCTTAAAAATAAATATAATGATTTATTAAGCACTGTCAACAAAGGACTTCTTCCACTTAGATCTCTGTATTTTATGAGGTACCTTTTTCAACCATGAATCATTAAAACCAAGTATCTGAATTAGCTGAACTTAGAGTCAGAACTTCAAATTACTTTTTCATAAAGGGTTTAATAGATTTTTTTAAAAAAGAAAACAAAGCATATTCAATCAAACTGTTCTTACCAAAATACTGTCATTAATACTGCAGTAAGAAGAAAAGTTTGTATACCATTAACAAATGAAATATTATTTCCAAAGTATTATTTCATCTTTCTTATCCTTTTTCATTTATAGTTGTGTAAAAGATTTATAGTTTGTATAGTTATTTGTAAAGTAGTAAGTCCATATAATTTATAAATAAGTTTTAAAATAATTTATAATAACTTATAAATGCATACATTGGGTTGCAGGCTCAATTTTTTTATGAACTATTGATAAGGGTGTATGATGGAAGAAGCTTGGATACCACTATCCTATTTGAATGCAAACTCCGTGAGATGGAGGCTGTTTAATTTTTGAATTTGTATCCTTATTGTTGTGTTCATTCCTTTGTTTTCTAAAAGGACCAATGATATCAAGATATTGGGGTAAAATAGAGGATGATGGGTGGTGACTTTCCAGTAAATTGGATTTATGTGAGGCAGAGTGGCACAACATCGTCAGCCTCGCTCTCTCTTCTACAGCCTTTAAAGTCCAGTGACAGGACAAAAGTCAGGACCCCTGGTGGTGGCCTGGGATGCAGTGGGCAACCTTGGCGTGTTAGATGTCTGACCAAGCTGTAAACGCTCCTTCTTCTGCTGCCTTCATGGCTATTAGAATAAGTTGTTCTCATCTGCCCATTAGGCCTGGGAGAAGTCTTCACATGCTTGGGGTAGACATCCCCTAACTCACTGTCAGTTACCCTTAACCTGATTTAGCCCTTCTGCCCAGACAGTTTTACCAGGGTGTGACTGTTGCACATGTTACAGTTTCTTGGAGCCACAGGCAAAAATTGGGTGACAAATGGACACCAGTGAGCAGCCCTGAAAAGGCTTGTGGCAGCCCTCACATTAGAGGTGCTGGTCCTCCTTGAACTCCCCCCACTTTGTATTCTTAGCATTTAGTATAATACCTGGCAGAGAGCAGTCATTTAATAAACTCATTTTCATTCATTCATCTAGTCATCACAGGTGCATTTGTTATACTAGCTGTTATCCTTGGGGAAAGGAAAGAACGGCACCCTAAAACAGTGAGGCAGAGTGGGGAAACAAAAGTAGAAAACATCCAGGACACTAGACTAGGTGCTGAGAGACTTGACTTTGCCACCAACTTAACTGTAATCTTGGGCAAGTCACTCACCTGCCTTAGTTTCAGTTCTCTCATTGTAAAATGAGAAGATGGGTCTAGGTGATCTCTAAGGCCCCTTCTGGCTCTACTACTCTTTGAGACAGCCACAACAGATAAATGTTCAAGGGCAGGACAGAGGTAGGGAGATCCAGGAGTGTGGAGAGGGTGAGGTAGAACACCTGGGGAGGGAGACAAGATTGGAATAATAACCATACTTTATGTACGTTATCTCACTTGATCCAAACAATAATCCTGTGGGGGTAGGTAGGACAGATATTATCCTATTTCATTTTGTTTTTTTTCTCTGCACAGAGTCTTCATAACATCTTTATGAACTGTTAGCTCTCAGGATCAGGGTTAAGGCTATATAAGGCAAGAAATAATTTGTAAATGACATTTAAAAACTAATTTACCAAAGTTTTGGACAACTGCATCACATAGTCATGTACAATGTATTCTTATTTCAGGTCCTGTGACAAATGAAAAATGGCTCCGAAAGACAAGTAGGTAAACTGTGCCTGTGGTTAGCCGAATGGGAGTCCTTATCAGCCAGGAGATGAAAAATCACCATTTGTTACTGGAAAGATGCCCTGCATAAAAATTCAGTTTTTAGATGGATGAAGTTCAAATTTCAAAACTGCTAAGAGCTTTAGGTGAACTGTGTGTGCGTTTGTGTGTGTGTGTGTATGTGTGTGTGTATGACACACATTAACATATAAATATATATTCCTGCTGTCCTTTGTAATTCGATGATTGCAACATCTCTCTCTCTTCTTTCTCTCTCCTCTCCTCTCCATCTATGTCTCTGTCTCTTTCTTTGGAAGATGAGGGTATCTGTTTTCTATCCTGTACACATGAGAACATTGTGCTTTGGTCCGTGACTGTAGCCTCCATTTGCAAAATCAGGGCTTATTTGCCCATCTTTCTACGGCAAGACTCGAAGTGAGCCTGAGGCCTTTGTCTGAGAAGAGCCAGCCTATGGCTGATTGCTGCAAGCCCGGGTCTGCCTGTCTGCTGCAGCTGATCCCCCTGGTTCACAGCTATATAGCAGTAGTTGAAGCAGTTCATCAGAGCTTCCTTGAATCAGTTCTTCTCGTTTTCATGTTTACTGCTATTCCACATCAAGTCACCACACAGAAGCTGTTTGGAGGCCCTGCTGTCAGCACTTCTTGGGAACTGTACTGTGCAGACCATCATAGACAGCTGTGTTGCAGTGACTGTGGCTTCGATGCTGGTAGGCTGCCTTCCTTCTAGGGCCTTATGTTTGGTGACTCTAAGGGTGGGCAAAGCATTCTAGGAAATGGTAAAGGATAGAGGAAAGGATCAGCAATGAGCCCCCAGGTCAAGTGGGGCCAGATGTAATTCAGGGGTATTATCCAGTCTGAGCCAAAGTAAAACAGCAAGGTAGGTCTGAGTCATAGAAAAGAGAATGATTAAAGATTTTTACTAAGAAATAGTATGTACTTTATTTTCCAGGAGAGTCAGCTTTTTGTCTGTACTTTAGATATCTACCTAGGTAGCTGTGAGAGATTCTTTTCCTTTTTTCTAGTTTTCAAGAGATGGAATGCCATTTTTTAGGTGACAAAGGGAACTGTATTTCTACGTGTACCGTTTTATTCCTTGTTCCTTTGGGAGGAGGGTGGGAAGTCACTAGTTAGCCAAATGATAACCACCCTGGCATTCTCCCAGGTTGGCAAATCTAGAACCATTCTCAATTCTCTCACGCCACTCCCCTGACACCACCAATAGCTAATCATTTGCTCAGTCTTGTCCATCATACCTCCACAACATCCCTTGTAGCATTCTCTTCTCTCTTCTCACATGGCCAACTCCATTATTGAAGCCTAACTCACCTCTTTACTGGGCTATTACAATAACCACCTAATTGATGTCCTTTCTTGTCTTTCCCCTCTCTGAACTACCTCTAACCAAATGTCAAAATAATCTTTCTAAGAGCCAGGTTTGTTCAGGTAATTGCAAGGCTCAAAAAGTTCTAGTTGCTTTCTCTTGCCACATCAGGTTGGTGTTTAAAGAGCCCTTCAGGAAAAGGCTCTGGTCTACCTTTCCAAAATTTTTTCATGTTACTTATTTTCACAAACTTTAGGTTCCAGGCAAATAGACCCACTTGTCATTCTCTGGTCTGTGAATTTCATCTTCCACCTCTGGGTCTTTGCAGAGGTGTAGCGTCAATGTGATATTTACAATGCTTATGGTGGCCATGAATATCCGGCCACAATTCTGAATCATGAAATACAGCAGACTCTCCACATGGAAGAGAGAGCCAAAACATTGATTCAGACACCAGAAAGCTCAATAGTAACATAGTAACAAAACTCTATACACAGTAACAATGCAGAGGGCAACACCATCCCCAAGCTTTCTCTCTGCTGGGCTTCCCGCAAAGTAGCTCCATTAAACAAATCATAAACAAGCAGTCTCACTCATGCTAGTTGCTGCCTTCCCCGCCCCGCCCCTCCGTTTGCTGTCTGACTAACTTTCTTTCAGCTGTGCTCTAGCTCTGGCTCTTCCTGTTCCACCTTTGCTGCTCCACCCCTTCCTGTTCCATGTGACTTAGACTCATGTGATTCAAGCTTCCATGTGACTTAAGCAGATCAGGGCGGGCCTATTAATGAATGGGAAAGATCTTTCCATTTAAATTACCATTACACTAGGCTGCTCCTCATGCCAGGAATACTGTTCCTTCTCACCTCTGTGTCTTAGAATATTTCTCTTCTTTCAAGGTTCAACTCAGTTTCTGCCTCTCATCTGAAGCCTTTCTTAATCCCTGTGGTTTGAGGGCTCTTAACCAAGGGGTTAAGATATCTATGGATAGATTTCAGGGGGTTCTTGAACATTGATTAGAAAAAAAATTGCATCTTTATTTTCACTAAACTCTGATGGAAATTTAGCTTTTTCTTCAATTATGAATGTAGACAAAACATTGTTCTGAGGAGTACGTAGTACATCAGATGTCACAGGGATCCATGGCAAATAAGAGGTTAAGAACTTTTACTTCAGTTACTGCTCTCCTTCCTCAAATTACATTTTTTTTTAACCATTAGAGTACCTGATGTATCTCCCCAGGAGAATGCCCTCTCTTTGAGGGCAAGGACTATTTTTCATTGTATTTGTATCCTCTGTGCCTTGCCCAATGCATTATATCTAATAGGTACTTACTAAGTGATACCGAATTGAATTTAATAGAATACTTACCTTTTCAAGTTTCCTCGGATATAATCAGCCTATAATTTACCACTGTAATCCCTACTTATTGTTTTTAAGCTTCAATCTGACCCTAAATCTTGATATATTTTGAGGGTGGGAGACTTTAATAAGTGAACCAATAAGATTAAGGATGAAGAATGCGCATTCCAGATCCCCTTTCCTCATTTTGTTTCACTCAGTCTAATGTGAAAACTAACAAAATTAAACGCACATAAGCAGTACAGCTTTGAAAGAAATATGTTGATTTTATTTATGCTTTTAAAATAACATGCTGCATGTAACAGAGATTTATAATTTCCCATAATCTTTATATATCTTATATGTGGAAATGCTCACACTCAGTCTCTGTCTTTGTCTCTGTCTCTGTCTCCCTCCCTCTCTCTGGTGTTAATTGAACACAGAATTTAAAACAAATGACTAACCCTACTGCAATGTCTAATTTGCCCAGAGTCTTGGAGTTTTAGGTGCTCCTGGCAGGGTCCTGTGGTCCCTGCTTCTCCTGGAGATATAGTATGTGAAAGGAATACCTGAGACCTCTAAGCCCAGCTGAGTCTCATAAGCTGTGATGTATTGGCTGTCCTGTGGCGATGTCACTGTATCCTAACCCTGTTAGGGTTTATCTCCTGTTGCATAGTAGGTGATGGTGGCAGAAATATTCCCTGTGGCATCAGTGCAAGGTGTATGTCTTTCAGGCAAGTTGGAGGTTGGACTTTATCCTCTGATATCAAACATACTTAAGTTGTAAGTTTTAAAGTTGGAAAGGACCTTAGAGCTTTAGTCTAGCCCTTGATCCTCTGTTCTGGACAACCTGGATTTCTTTTCCTTTCCCTTCTCTTCTTTTCCCTTTTCCTCCTGCTCTTCCTCTTCCTCCTCCTCTTCCTCTTCCTCCTCCTCCCCCTCTCCTTCCCCCCCTCCTTCTTCTTCTCCTTCTTCCTCTTCTTCCTCCTCCTCTTCTTCCTCTTCTTCTTCCTCTTCTTCCTTCTCCTCCTTCTTCTTCTCCTTCTCCTCCTCCTTCTTCTTCTTCTCCTTCTCCTCCTCCTTCTTCTTCTTCTCCTTCTCCTCCTCCTTCTTCTTCTTCTCCTTCTCCTCCTCCTTCTTCTTCTTCTCCTTCTCCTCCTCCTTCTTCTTCTTCTCCTTCTCCTTCTTCTTCTTCTCCTCCTCCTTCTCCTTCTCCTTCTTCTTCTCCTTCTTTTTCTCCTTCTTCTTCTTTCTTCTTCTTCTTCTTCTTCTTCTTCTTCTCCTTCTCCTTCTTCTTCTTCTCCTTCTCCTTCTTCTCCTCCTCCTCCTTCTTCTTCTTCTCCTTCTTCTTCCTCTTCTTCCTCCTCCTCCTCTTCTTCCTCTTCTTCTTCTTCCTCCTCCTCCTCTTCTTCTTCCTCCTCTTCCTCTTATTCCTCCTCCTCCTCCTTCTTCTCCTTCTCCTTCTTCTTCTTCTTCTCCTACTTCTTCTTCTTCTTCTTCTTCTTCTTCTTCTTCTTCTTCTTCTTCTCCTTCTCCTTCTCCTTCTCCTTCTCCTTCTCCTTCTTCTTCTTCTTCTTCTTCTTCTTTTTCTTCTTCTTCTTCTTCTTCTTCTTCTTCTTCTTCTTCTTCTTCTTCTTCTTCTTCTTCTTCTTCTTCTTCTTCTTCTTTCCTGAGCTTTATACTGAGAGGCAATTCAGCATAGTGGAAAGAGTAATGAACTTGGAATCAAGTAAAGCTTGGTTCAAATCCTACCTCTGGTACTTTCAAGCTGGTGGCCCTAGGAGTCACTTAAACTCTCTAAGCTTTGGTTTCCTCATCTGTTAAAAAGGAGGAGGGGGAATAATGTACACATAAAGTGCTTTGCAAACTTTAAAAAGCTATGTAACTCTGAGCTATTATTATTTTTTTCTGTCCTGATCTGGAGTTTCATATTCCTGTTGAATAAACTCCTAGGATCAATGCAGATTGACTATTATCCTGTAATTTATATCCCTAAATAGTTTCCTAGGGCACTGTAAGGTTAAATGACTTGTCCTGGGTCATACAGCATGTGTCAGAAGTGGCACCTTAATGCAGATCATCTTGACTCCAAGGCAAACCTTCTATCCAGTACAACATTTTGTCTTCCATAGCCTTTAAGAACTAACTATATTTAAGTTGCTATTATTAGTAGTATTGATGATGTAAGAAGAAGAAGAAGAGGAAGAAGAAGAAGGAGAGGGAGGAGAAGGAAAAAATGGAGAGGGAGAAAGAAGAGGAGAAAAAGGAGGAGGATGATAAGGAGGAGGATAAAGGCAACAATAACAGCAAAAAAAAAAAAGAATCATTTTTGGCTTTCTTGGTACAACCTATATATGTGATCTCAGATCTGACCACAGATCATGAATCTAGAGTTCAAAGCGGTTTCAGAGGCCACCTGTTATGTCTCTATCATTCTAGAGTTATTAACCCAGGGAGGTTAGGTACCTAAGTTTACATGAGTAAAAGGTATCTGAGATGGGATTTGAACCAGGTCTATCGATTCTAGAACCAGTGCTCTTTCTACTGCTATTCCCCGTTATGCCAAACTTCCAGTGGAATTAGTGGAAATAAATCAATGAGGGTTAAAAAACCCAAGCCAACAATAATAAAACCCATTTGTCCTTTGAACACCCCATAGATAAAATAAGCTGATTGACGGGCAGAATCCACCTTTTGAGAGATTTTCTTTGGCCCGATGTAGACAACAACCTGAACACTGTTGGCATTTGTTGCTTTTTGTTCCTGCCATTGTGGGAAGGGTTAAGATCAAGTAGGGATTGGCAAGGATTGGAAGGGATTCACCAGGAAATGTGCCTGGGGCCAAGGTCCATTTGGAGAGCTGAGTATAGTTTTGTCCACCTAATGATTTTTGCAAAGCGCTTTCCCCAGCTGCGTGATGCTCTTGCGCGACAGCTTTCGGTTAGGAACGAAGAATCCACATGGCTGAGTTATAAACTCCTCTAAGTGGGCTTGAAAATATGAGTGCTGACAAAACTCAAACTCCGGCGATGTGAACAGGCTGCTGTGAGCTCTCAATGTCTCCCGAAGGAATGGCGATGTCTTCTATCTGATTTTTACCTAACTAGCCATTGCATGTCACAGTTTTTCCACATTAATCCAGTGGAAAGGCCAATTATCTGGCAGTAAAAATGTGCCTGTCCCAGAGGAAAGTTTAGTTGTGATGCTGCAGTTGGGGCAGGGTGGGGCGGGGTGGGAAGATGGGTTGCCAGGTCTCTTTAGTTAGCTTAAAAAGACAAATCCCAGCCCTCAGAGGGCACTTCTACAATGAGTTCAGGAAAAATGAAGATGATGTTGATGGTGTAGGAAGAAAAGGAAATAGTCTCCTGGTTGAAAGCCTTACTTCAGAATGAAACTTGCCTTCCAGCAGTCATATTTAAATTGATTTTATTTAATTAAAAGTATGCTTCAGCACCTAATTCACAAAAGCAATTCCAGTTTACTCTTAACAAAAACAAAAAGTAAAACCGAAATAAAACACACAGAATTTTCTTTTCCCTTACCTTTATCCTTTCCTTCCTATCATTCTATTCCCTGAAATCATTAATTTTAGATATTTCTCACATCATGTTCCAGATCTAGGGGATATATTTCTTGGTGTGGGAGGGAGGGGGAAGAGAAGGGTGGAGTGAAGGTGTGGGAGAAAGTAAATCTGATATTAATTGGAGAAGCTGTGAGGGGAGATCCAGCAGGAGAGCCCCTTTAACTGCTGGCCTGAGGTATTATTGTGTTTCTTGATTGAGACTTTTCTTTATAATGATTAATCTCTAGCAGTAGGAATATTCTTACTTTAAACTGAAGAAAACCTAATACTCCTAGCTGTACCAACAAGTATAAGTGCGAATTTAATGACTAGATAAAATAGAACCTTTTGGGCCATGCCGAGGAATTGAATACCTTAGGAAAATTAATGTAGATTTTTACCTTCTGCAAAAGGCCCTTAGTGAAAAAGTGTGCATTTTCAATAATGTCAAAATTTGAATTTATTTTACAAATACCATACAATTAAAAAGCATCACGCATCACAATGAGAGCTTGATGTAACACTGCAAAATCTTTTTTTCCCCATTATTCCCCATTTGTAAAAGTAGTTCATATTTGGGAGACAAAATTACAGAATACTTAACATTTTCTTGGTAGTATCTTCCTATGTCTCTTCCATTCAGGGAATTTTCTTGACCATTTTGCAAGCAGCTGATTATGACTTCTCTGGACCAGGACTATAGCACTGATTTCTCTCTGAATGATCTACTATATAACTGGGTTTGTCCCAATCTGGTCATTTAATAAGATTAACTGACTATCTGCATCTTTAATTGTTAAAATGGAAGGATTAGGCAGCTGGGGGAGTCATGCATAAGTTGTGGGGGCTGAAGCCAAGAAGGTCTGAGTTCAGATCCTACCTTAGACACTTATTGGCTGTGTAAACCAGGGCAAATTTATTTTTTTTTCATTTTAGACTTAAATACTAAAACTTAAATACACAATAAGAAAAGAAAAATAAACATAAATGTAAACTTTGAAACTTAAATACAAAATAAGAAAAGAAAAAACATGTCATGTTATGGAAGTGGTTGTTGAAAAATGAAAATAAATTTGAAGGAAACAAAGCATGTCATGACATAGCAAAATAGGAGAGGAATCAAAATATATAGCAATAAATTTCCATTTCAAGAAAGCCCATATAATAAATACTATGTGTTGAGAGCTGTTTATCTTTATTTCCTTGTAAGTTTCCTTTTGTTCTCTGCTGTGCACTTTTTCCTATGTTCTTTCCTCCCCTTCCCTCTGCCCCCAGTCCTTTAATCTCTGTCTTACTTTTCCTCATCTGTAAAATGGGGATAACAATACCATCTACCTCTCAGTGTTGTTGTAAGGATCAAATGAGGTAATATACGTAAATCACTTAGCACAGTCTCAAGCACATAGTACATACTATGTGAATTGCTGTAATTATTATTCCATATAAATCTGTACTTCCAAGCCAATTGATAGGTGAGCAAAGTTACAGGGATTGGTAGCATTATTATCTTTTCTTTCTTCTTTTCTTGCTTTGGTTTACTTTCACTAAACTTATTTTTCAAAAATTATGACTTCTTTCCCTTGAAAAACAGAATTAAAGAAACAACTTCTTGGAATTTTATCAGAAAAACCTTAGCACTTTATCAGAATTACTGTACCTTTTGCTTCTGGACTTCCTAAGTTTAGTGTGCAAAGGGCTGAACCAATATCTTCCTCCTTACCCCCACTCACCTACCATTAAAACAAACATTAAAATGAAAATGCATCCAACAAATAAGAGTGCCAATGCTACACAGAGATTCTGAAAGAAATGTAAAAGAAAACAAGGATTTATTTCTGTGCTAGTAATACTCCATTTCTCTAACAGACCTACAATCTCATTAATGTGGGCACTCCTTCCAGAGATGCAGATAGCAGCTCATTCATGAATGTACATCCTCTCTGACTCTTGTATACCTCCCCCCTCAATCTAACACTAGGCCCACCTAATGTGTGGGGCCCTTCCCTAAGCATGTATATCGATGGAACATGCAGGCTGACAGCAGGTTATCACTTCACTCTCACAATATGATCAGCTTCCATCTGGTTTTTTTTTCCTTTTTTTTCCCATGGTATTCTCTGATGATATCCTTTACACCTCATCTCCTTTAATACATGGTAGATTTTTTCCCCACTGTTTTACAGATGGTAACTTTAGTGAGAGCTGTAGTGGGCCAAAAGGCTGTCTAATTGTTCTTTAAATATAATTTTAAAAGCATGATATGAAATTGCATGGAATATTCCCTCAGGATAAATATGGAGCATGAAAATAATTTATAGAGCATTTGCTTCTACTTTTATCTCAATTCTAGCCCTTTATTTGTTAAAGTATTACAAACATGTGGAGTCAATTGAAAGAAAAATAAATCAATTTGATGTGGCAAATATATAACTGATAATTAATTTCTCCCAGAAATAAGAAAGCACATTTCAGTGGAAAGAAATAGACAATTCAGTTCTCTCTCTCTCTCTCTCTCTCTCTCTCTCTCTCTCTCTCTCTCTCTCTCTCTCCTTCTGACTTTAACTCTCCTTTTTTATCTCCTCAGCATCCCAGAAACCTCCTGAAATGTGGTAGAGTTAGCTTCATGTTAGGAAGCTATCTCATGCATACTGACAGAGGAACTCTGTGAGTGGAGTCAAAACTGTCTTCTCACACTCTCACAAAGCTGTATGCATTCTTGGGTCTCAGCATTGTTTAAGGAGCTGGTGCAAGCAGCACATGGTTATTCTAAAATATAGTTTGCTCAGAGATGTATGCAGAACTCTGTGCCCAGACATGTGTCTGTCTTGAGTCTGAAAAGCTATTTCCCTGATGTCTAGTCTAACATCCATTAGAAATATTATAGAACCATCCTCTGCATCTTTATCGGGTATTTAACAGCAGTCGTGAATATTCTGATTGATCTACACGGAAAAAAAATGTTAGCGTAAAGGAGAGTGAAATGCTTTAACTCTGTGTAGGCAGTGCTTGGCAAGTGATTGCTTAATCTCTTAAGGTAAAATGAAGAGCTCTGTGTAATCTACAGAGATATTAAAAAAAAAAAGGAATCCTATGTGTCTTTATTGAATGTGACACAATATAATCAAAGAATGCACATAATTAAGTGCTGCAGCAAAACACATCTGTGAAGCAGGAATTCTGCTGATTTTTTATTTTATGTGATTGCTTACAGATTAGTTCCCTATTTGCTCCTAAAGAATACACTTAAACACTCAATCAATGAATAACCTACAGCAGTTTGTTGTAGATTCAATAATGGGGAATGGTGCATTGTACCAGGATAGTCAGATATACCCATAGGGAGTGTCAGTGGTCAAAATGCTTCCATTGCCAGAAGGTAGTCTGAAAATGGTCTGGAAATTCAATACAGCATTGACCCTACATTGTATACATGATCCACAGTCAGTTTCTCAAGCTTACTTGAAGTTTTAAAAAGTCTTTTTATTTTTTGGGGAGTGGGGGTAAATCCAGGAATCAGAAAATAATTTATTTTAAATGAATTTCTCTTTGTTGAAGTTATTGTTTGTTAAATATACTGATTAAGCAAAATTAAAAGGTAAATTTTAAACATTCAGATTTCAGGCTAAAATACATCCAACTTTTATATCATATATATATATATGCATATAATGAAAATTACATGTTAATTCTTCCTATTTACCCAAAGATTATCCATAAAAGTTATTGTTCTAGCTAACTGCTTGGGTATTTCATCCATCCATTTGCAATCTCCTAAATTATCAATCACAGTACAATCTACTTCCTTCCCCCCCATCTTATTATTTCTGTTTGATCTCTGTTGCTCTAATTCTTATCTTTATTAAGTCATTGGTTTGGGGACAGGGTAAGTGGCAGGATTTCTGAGTAAACAGATTATAGTCATTTGTCAAATATTATCAAAATGTGTTTGCTTTCTCCTCTATTCTAGGTATTACTTACATACCCAGCTTAGAGCTAATTATCCCAGACAATAGAAGCCATGTATATAGTTATCCTAAATTAATTTAAAGATGTCATCTGTGTTAACCTAAAATAAAAATATGACTTAAATGGTAATTAAAATATATACACATATATGGAAGCTCAACTGAAATCTAGCATACATAGTGTGAGAAGTTACAAGGTTTGGGAGCATAAACATTTCTTGACACTTCGTATTTTCAACTTCATTAAGAAATCCCCTTTCAGATCTATAATAATTGGATATCATAACTAACTATATCCCTAGAGTATGTCTTAGCATGTTTTGCAAACCACATTAATTTCCTTTTCATTTTCACTTATTTCCATTCTTGTGTTCATATGTTAAGGGCCACATGTGTTTTCAAATGAGGAAAAACACATAGTATAAGGCACATAGTACATGATGATGTATGCTTTAAATGTATTATCTTTATCAAGTAAATAATCTGTAGAGTCAAAGGCACATTGCAAACTAGTATTTTTGTTTGAGATTTGGTGTTGTTTCTGAATGACATGTTCAAGTACAAGAATAAGTCTGGTGTTTTAGAGATTAAAAAGAGCATTTGTTGTATAAAGTGTGGATGTTAAGGAATGGTGCTTGTTTTTATTCTATTTATTTATTTATTTTTTTCACGTTACTTTGTCCTTATATGTTTTTTTTTAAATTTTATTTATTTATTTAATTTTTTACATTCATTTTCACAAATTTTTGGGTTCCAAATTTTCTCCCCTTTTATCCCCTCCCCCCACCCCAATACCCCAAGCAATCTAATTTTCCCTATCTCCAATCTGCCCTCTCTTCTGTCATCCCTCCCTTCTCTTGTCTCCATCTTCTCTTTTCTCCTATAGGGCCAGATGACTTTCTATTCCTCATTAACTGTATGTCTTCTTTCCTAGTTGCAACAACAATACTAAACAGTTGTTCCTAAAACTTTAATAAAATCTCTTTGAATTTACAAACAACATCTTTTAAAACAAGTATATAAGGCACTCTGGATTTTTTACAAGTTGCGTGAACTCTTTGGGAGTAGTGTATTAATTAACAAATTTAAGTTCATAATAACCTCTTCATGGGAAGGAAAACATGTATTTAATGAGTGCTTAGTATATTCCAGGCACTGTGTTAAGTGTCGGAGACCAGATTGGAATTTAGGTCGTCCTAACTGCAGACCCAATATTCTAGCCCACTGTGCCAACTAGCTTCCTCCATGATATCTTTGTGG
Source organism: Bettongia penicillata ogilbyi (assembly GCA_023548195.1). NCBI lineage: Eukaryota > Metazoa > Chordata > Mammalia > Diprotodontia > Potoroidae > Bettongia > Bettongia penicillata. The sequence continues at coordinate 2,327,702 of JAJHZJ010000610.1, read as the reverse complement.
AAATGGGGATCCTTACCTTTATAGTATAAATGGAGAAATGAAGTATTCAGCAAAGTTTTCTATGTTCATATAATAAGGCAGGAGTCTAGAGAAAGAACTGTAAGTCAGGTTTTTAATTGTCATCTAGTCCTTTTCCCTACAGACTTTCTTTAATTTAAAGATAATTTTGTTATACAGAAAAAAATGAACCCATCAATGAGAGCCATTGTTATTAATGAATAGCAGTGCCTTTTGTACATGTAGGCCCCTTGATGGATGCCATAGTCATGTTTGTTTGCTATGAAAATGCTCAGGTCTATATACAATGCTCATTTCATTCAGACCTCTAATTTTGAGACCCTATGTTTCTAAATTGGCTAAATCTGTTGTGGAATTGCATAGTCTCCTGGTAATGACATGGATACCTCAAGATATCAAGATCTGTTATGGAAATGTGTCATTGTGGCTTATTGGGTAGTACAATGGAAAACCTAGTTCAAATCTTACTACAGAATGTTATTAGCCAGGTGACCATGGATAAGTCACCTAACCTCTTGCCGCCTCTGCATTCTCAACTATAAAATGGAGATAATTATACCAGTAGTAGCTACATCACACAGTTGTTTGAAGCTCAAATGAAATAATTTATATAAAGGCTAGTTTATGTCAGCTTTTCCAGTGGTGAAGGATTCAGTTCAAAGTTTACCTTAGAAGCTACCTGGAGTACTAGAAGGACCCCATTTTAGTAATACAGTAGTATAGCATGAACCCTCAAGGGTACTTTTAGAGGGATGCTCTGGTGTAAGGCAGTGTAATATGGAGAAAAGAAGCATATCCTATCTAAGTTATATGTTCAGCAAAAGATACAAAATGGTTTGAAAAAGGGGATGTGAAGGGAGATGGAATTAATGATCTGATAGCTGTTAAAATGCTCAGATCTTCCTAGTTTAAAATTTGATTGACCACATATTTCATAGCCTTTTTCCTAAAAATTAAAGTTTCGGTTTCCCCAATTCCATTGTTTTCTTCCCTCTCCATAGTCCAAATTCCTGTGTTTGTTTACCGATTGGCTGATGGCTGGATCTGACTGATAAAAGTGATTTAAATGTAAATACCAAGGCAATCCAAATACCACTTAAGTGGTTCTTTCTGGAATAGATAAGTACTAAGTACTAAATACTTACTAGAGTCTATGGTCAATTTGCCCATTGAATGAATCTTTTTTTTCAGAGAATAGAATGCTGTATCCACTTAATCATTCATTTACTCCTGAAAACATTTTTTTTAAATAATTAACTTGATTCCTCTGAAAAGTAATTTTTTTCCTAATCAAAATGATTGATTGGGTCATAATGCTCATGCTTCTATACTCATCTATATAAAAGAAAATAATGTCGTACTGGTCACTTAGAGTATGTCTGGTTTTTGACACACTATTGTACTGCAAATATTGTATTTAGCACAGTTTTCCTACATTGACTACATTGGCTATAAATGTTTAATTATCTTAATTAAATAGCTGATCATCAACTTTTTGCTGGCATTTAACTTCCAAACAAAAACCTTTTCCATTGGTCTTTGTGGGAGGGACTGATGAAAGCCCACTTGACATATCTAGGTATTATCACAGGCAGTATTTTAAGAGATGCAAACATTTACTAAAAGCAGAAAAAAAAAATAACCTTTCAGTGTTTTTCTCTCTGCCTCCCCACCAAAAAAAAACAAAACCAAAAAACCCTAAGTGTTTTGTTTTTCCAGCTCTCTATGAAAGTTCAGTGCATAAAAGGTTAGGAGCTTGACTTTTTTCTGTCTTGTATATCTTTGAAAAATTGGTTTATGAAGAGTCATACATCATGTAGCCAGACATATGGGAATAGTTAAAGATTAAGGTAAATAGACAAATTGAACTGCTTTAAATCATTTTCCTGGTTTCAGTTTTATGAAAGAGCTTATGAACAAAAGCTGACATTAAGCAATCACAATAGGCTATTCTATATGTTTTAGACAGTGGTAAAGACTTTAGTGTCAGAAAGTGTTGCATCACTGAGAGTTACATCAATTTGATTGGTGTCTAGATTTCAAAAATGTTACCTTGTCAAACCATAACCTTTTCCAAGTCTTTCATTTGTCATTGTTTTGTGGATTATATCATTTATTTTACATTACCTGTATCAGAAAAAATGGATCATGGGTTATGATATTTGAAAATATATATATATATATTGTTTTCTAAAAAAAATAAAATTAGTATAGTAGGCATTTGGGGATTCAGAAAGACATCAGATATTTTGGGAGAAAGTTTGATTTCAAATAACAAATGCTACTATCACTTCACCCAAAGACATGTTTGATTCTCCTTTGCTACAATAGAAATTCTTGGAACCATTAAGAGAGTACTTTTAAGCAAAGAAGCAAATACATTTTTTTTGTTTTAGGATCTGGTAGAAAAATATCCTGTAGAGAGATGTTAGCTACTTGACTTTCAGGTAGGCCTAGGAATTTACTCAGTGACATTGTGATAATCCTCTGCTCTTGTCATAAGTATTATAGTATCTTCAATGTCCCTGAAGAGGGAAGATCTAAATTTTCATGGTCTTATTTGACAAACTCCCTACTTTAGAGGCTGTCTGCACTATTAATTCCAGTCCAAAGGAATATATAAGCGGATACTTGTATATTTATGAAATAGCTTTTACCTTTAAAATAAAAACAGAAAGAAAACTAACCTGTATACAGCCCCCACCCCAAGAAAAACACCACTCACCTACCCTGAAAACAAAATACATAGTCAGTGATCAGGCCTTTTTGGAGAAAAAAATTAGTATTTACTTGTTGTCATTGTCATAGCTTTTCTATCATGGCTTAGACATTTTTGAGGTGGTTCATCCTCTGCCCTTGTGGTGACTGGTAGGTGGGCAGAGAGAGAGAACTCTTTTGCGAAAATTCCTTTCCTGGCCTGAGTATGAAAATATCTGTCCTGGGTTTAGAAAAGACTAGATGGCAAAAAATATATTATTATCAGTGTCCCAAACATTATTCCCCAATAATAGTTCCTTGCTTGTTTCCTGTTTGTGAGATACCTAGAAACCCATATAGTCCATTGTAATAGAATGACTTTTTCATTCAGAAAGACTATTATTATTTCTGGAAAACATGACATACCCATGTTGTATTTGTCGTAGAGTTTGCTGGTCTATCTTCTAATATTTTAACCATGAAAGGAAAGATTTCTTTTTTAAAGATATTCTAGAAGAGCTTAAGATAATTTTAAAATTTTTTCAGGATGTTTGCTACTCTTCAAGAAAGCCTTGGTTCAATGAAGAGAATTATCTACTTTAGATTTTTTTTATAGATTCAAAAAGACAATTGGATTATAGTCTATTACAGCTTTTGATTCTCTCTGGAGGGAGTGGCAAAGCTGTTGGTCCCTTTTGGCCATACTGTTGATTGTACCTGTACTTGTGTCTATGTGCACACATTGATTTGGTGATTTCTATAAATCTAAATGGGCTAGTTAGTAGGAAGAACTTAGTCAAACCATTAAACTGGTTTCTGTGCTTTTGAGATTCAGAGCTATTATCTTGCTGCAAATTAGTATCCTTCAACATTTTATTCCATATCTTGCCCGCCCCCCCCCCCGCCATTTTTCATCTCAACGTCACAGGATATTTACCCCCATTACAATGAAATACACATTCTATTGTATGAAAACATTTGAGGATATGATGATGATGATGATAGCAAGTAGCCGTCTCTAGGGTAGGGGTAGGGAAGAAAAATTACATAATAATGCTGTATATTTGAAAAGAATAGCAGGTTGTGCATAGTAGATTTTCAATTTCATATATATGGTATGGAAATGCTTGTTTTATTTCATAAATTAAAAATAAAATATATATATAAGTGTGTATATATGTATATGTATATACCTATGTGTATGTATGTCTACATGTCTATATATCTCCCAAATGTCTTCATGCGGTTTTATGCCTTAATTTCCTAAGACTTTTGGGGCATCTTGTAGTGTTCTTTTATGTTACCAAGGCACTTTACGTATACGAGCTTATTTGATCATTATAACAAATCTGTTGAAGTGGTGCTATTTTTGTTCCCACTTTACAGATGAGGAAATTGAGGCTTATGATGGGTGGGTGATTTGTCCAGGGTCACATAGCTAGTATCTTTCTGGGGCAGGGTTTTAACTCAGGTCTATCCCACTTTTAAGTCTCTTGATCTTTTACAAAATCTAGGTGCCCTCTGGGACATGGCCCTATACTGAAGAAACATCTAAGTTAGTAGTTCTATGAAAATCTATTTTAAACTATAATTTTCATAATTTTTGTAAGATTCAGAGCTGGAAGAGACCTAAAAGAACAAGAGCTTCACTTATTTATTTTATGGATAAGAAAACTGTAATACAGAATGAAATGACTTGCCCAGGGTCACGCTGGGCCTCATGTAAGCCTCAACGTGAACCTGGCTGGGTCCTTTGACTTAAGATTCAATATTCTTTCCACTACACTATTTTACAAATCTTGTTCCAACAGTCATTAATCTCTTCAAGGTATTTCCCCCTCCCTCCCATATTTCATACATGGAAGGCAAAAATATGATTTATTTGTGTCAAGAATAGAAGGAAAACTAGACAGAAAAGGAAAACAGCAATATCATGTGCCATACAATTTTCCTTTATCACTTTCTTATTAAAATGAGGCATCTTTTTATGAGAGATGTAATGGCATAACAGAGAGAGTCAACTAGGATGACCTGAGTTCAAGTCTCTTTCTGATACATACTATCTGTGTGACTTTGGAGGAGTCCTTTACCCATTCAGTGCCCTTTGCAGCTGTGAGTTACATTGGTTGTGGGAGGTCCTTGACTCGAATCCATTCTCCTAGCTCGTTGTTTTTTAACCTGAATTTTTAGAAAGATGTTCCTCATGTGTGAGTTTCCTATTCCTTGAAAGCCCATGTGTGGTACCTACTCCTCTCTTATTGTCTCATAATAATAGTATAAAGATACAATATAATCATTGGATTCCTTTTTCTATTGTTACTGGAAACAGTGTAAACTCCCTATTTCATCAGTTTCTGGTACTGAGTATGAGGCAACCTTTCTTGCGAAGGGGCTGCCATTAGTTAAATCTTTCTCCAGCCATCACAGCAATTTAAAACAATTAAAACATCCCAAAAGATCCATAAAATTCTGAAATGAATCGTTGAAGTGGTACTTGAATAAAGTTAATGCACCATTGTACTGCTTTAAAAAAATTCTTAAATCATTCTTAAATTTCTCCATTCTGATCACAAAATGAAATTAAACCATTTCTAAGTTTAAAAGGGACATTTGGGTCACTTCTGATGATGGATTTACTTTTTCTAAGTTTCTTAATATTGCCTATAAAGTAAGTGTCAGTGAGCAGGAGCTGCATACAAATGCCATTCTCCTTTTCCCCAGAACGATGCAGTCATGGGCACAAGAGGGTGCTGTTGGAACTTAAACTGACAAGGAGACAGCCTAAACTTTCTTTTAATCAATATCATTGAGCTCTTAATATTTATCTAATGAAATGCTTTAATCTTTATTAGTTCCTTACCCCGTCCTGTATGAATGCTGCCGACACTAACTTTCAAAACAAATGACAAAAATAATAATTTAAGTAAATAACCCTATAAATTGATAATTATTTTTTAATGGTAATCTTTCCCCCCCAACCTTTCCCCCCTTCCTCCCCCCCACCCCACTGCCTTCTCTCTGTTTCCCCAGCTTTTCTTCAGAATGTCTAGGTTGGTGACACATTTTTACACAGCAAGAGAAAAACAGGTTTGTCAGGCAATTAGCATTTCTTTGGAATCAAAACGTGCATTGCCAAAAAGGTTGCTTCTTGAAATAAATGTGTCAAAAGGCAGTAGGACCAACTTTCCTAATGGCGTTAGGGAGCAAATACACACTGGCACCCGGGTCTCCATCTAGGAGAGTGTTGTTTATATGGAAATCGAAGGCTGATCTGTTTCCCCTCTCTGTAGTTATTTATAAAGGCATCATTGGTAGTTGCCTTTCTTAGACCTTCCCTACAGGCATGATCAGACTCAAGCAGGCAGCTATTTTCCTTTAATTTTCCCCAGCAAGCCAGTAATGCTTATGATTATTGTGAAGTCAGGAAAAGTTTAGTTTCATCAAGTGACATGTAGTGATACAATTAGTTACTTAAGCACTTCTCATAAAATGTTCCACCGTGGTACCTAGTTTGTCAGATGTAGCTAAATATTAGCATCTCATATTAAACTGGAGAGTATAACATCAGAGCAGAAAGTGCAGCTGACAGCTCTCAACACGAGCTGAATGATCACTCTCAATTGTAATCGATTCTGTAAGTACTGAACACAAACCCCCAGGCAATTGAAGAAAATAGGATGATGAAGGACTGCAAACTAATAAGTTACACATCTTCATTGATTAGTCATTGATTAACCATTATTTTCCTGAATGACAAACAGCTAGTGGTAAAGTAACTGAGGCTTGTGATTTATTTACATCTTAGACAGAGATGACTTCTTTATTCAGCTGCTGGTGAGCTAATGTTAAACCAGGAGGCAGCAACAGTTTAAGAAGACAGTCTGGTTTTTCAGACTTCTTCCTGGGCACTGCTCTTGGGTTTCTGACATTTTTTTTTTTTTAAATTGGAAGCAAATCTAACCAGATTAAAAAAAAAACCAACTAAATTCAAACACACACACACCATGTACCTGTTGTATAACTACATTTAAAGAGAAGATCATTTTATAGACTTGGTATTTACAAGCATATTGATCAGTGTTTATTGAACTTTTAATTTAATTCTCTGTTCTGTGCAGTGCCTTATTGGCAATTATGCACAACTGTAGAAGGGGCCGAATAAGAGGTTTTACATAAGAACTGCATATTTTTCTTCCTTGAGAGGTGTCTGGAACAGAGGCAAGTGAACCTATTGAAAGAGGATAAACATAGGCTAGAGATAATCTACAGTGTCAATAATTGTTAGTTCGATGAAAACACTAGTGTTACTGGCAAACTTGTACCAACATAAGGAGAAATTTGATTGCAATGTGGTGAGATTGCTTCGGGCGACTTGAGACGCAGTTAAAATATCTAGTGGATCATTTTGATCTCAAATTTTCAGTCAGTCTCTGGATTTGTTGGGTATGTTTTGTTTGGCTTTTGCTTTTTCAGCGTAGAGGACAGAGCACTGTCTTCACTGTCCCTGCACTGATCACTACCCGAAGCAGGATAGGATGAGCCTATGTTCCTTTTCTTTGAACCATTCTTTTGAATTTTAGAGATTTGTCAAAAACATCTGTTATTACACAGAGAAATCATTAAGGTGCTCTGGTATTCTGCTTCATAAGAATCAGAATATTCTCATAGACATAAGACATTTCATAGGAATTCTGTTGTAAATTAGCATTAATTAATTCCCACTTAAAGTGCTGCATAACTGTGATCTAGACCAGCTAGTTAGTAAAATGAATTTCTATGGCAAATATGGTCTATCAAAGTATATGAATTTAGTGTAACTGTTGGGTCTTCATTAAAAAATGCATATTACAGAAATCTATCACCAATGCTAGTGTTACAAGTCAATTAGAGCTTTACATAAATTAGAAAAAGGAAAAATGTTAGTATACCATATTATTGCAATTAATGTACAGATGTATTCAATGCCTCCTTTAATAATTATTGAATTATTAGACATTTAATTGTGCAATTTCATGTCTTTTGCCCTCTAATAGATTTTTTAATTCTGTAGATTTATAAATCAAATGTCTTTTTTTATGGACTTTTGTCAGCTCTTCTTGTATCAAACACGTCAAGTTTCTTTGCCCACAACAACTTGTGCAAAGGTTTCTTGAAGACCTCGTGTTTTCTCTCTTGTAGACATTTTTTGTTAAATAAAGCACTTGGGTTAAAGATATGTTGGATGACAGCTCTAGGCTTCTAGGGGGATTGGAGAGGACTGACTGCTGGTAAGGAGGAATACGTGAAGTATTTCTGCTCCTGTGTCATTAATTTTAATAACCAGGAACGGTATCTCTGACAAATTTGTTAAAGAAATGGAGCACTATTTTGTGGGAGCAGGCATGTGAAGTTTTAATAGGCAAATAACATTTAGTTGGGAAATTTTACAGACCCATGTGGTGCTCAAATTTTAACAAAAAGGGCCCAGCCTAAATCTGCGCCACCAGTGGCTGCCCTTAGTTTAGAGAAGCTCTGTGGAACCATCTTAATTATAAATCATTTCTTCATCATCAGTTAATCAGCCCTGTGTGTTTCTGAAGGCTCAGGCAAACTGTTCCCCTCACCATTAAGGTTGCCTCATACAGCACTTGGGATTTAAGGGAAGAGACCATGCTGATTGGCCAATGGAGCATGAAGAAAGAACAAATGAAAAACGACCCAACAGCCAAATCCCAATGGGGGCTTGGAACCCTAGAAAGAAGCGGAACGGTGTGATTTCCTTCCCCATCTATGTGAAGGTGGGTTCTATCCTGTGGAGGTCTGTGTGCAAAAGTAGAAATCGGAAGGCCAGAGATTTTAAAGCATCCACGGCATTGTGATATTTGCACAACAACTCCCATTTGCAAAAAGAAAAGGAACATTCCTTTGGTTTTTTCCTTCTTTCCTCCAGAGTGGACTTGTGTGTATGTATGTATGCACAAACATAGACATACATACACACCCCCACAGGCGTATGTGGGATAGAATATGCTTCAGTTTCTTCAAGCATATTTAATATCTTTAAATTTTTAAATGAAAATGTAGCTGTCAATTTTAAACTAATTTGGATGGACAGCAATAAAATGCAAACCTCACTTCAAATTAGAATTTTCAGTGAGGATTTCTAATGGAAAGTAATTGCTGACAATAGGAAATGACAAATTACTAATTACTTAGTTCAATTAGACTTTTGTGCCTTTGGTCCTAAGTGGCAAGCATACAGCAAATCTTGCACTTTTATAACAATTAATGACACTAAAACTATTTAAACTGCCAACAGATGTGAGTAAGAAGACATGAATTGAAACTTATTAATTTACATACTATCCCTATTTTATATCAAGTAAATGGTGTTTAATTTTTATGCTACAATTAAATATTACTGGTACAGGATAATTTCTGCAGAACTTTGGAGGGCAAAATATCACTATTCAAAAGCCGGTCAGTGTTAATGTGTCTATTTCTCTTATCACAGCAGTATTTCTCTTTAAAAGATTCTTAGAGGATAGATTTGTATCCATACTGTATTCATGGCTATATATCAGTGTTAATTAAAACCTCTTTCTTCTCTGCTTTAATCTTTCCTTTTTTCTCTTTTTTTCCACCCACTTCATCTATCCTTCTTCAATTTCTAAATTGTCTGTTTACCCCATATCTATGTCTATGTGTTGTACATGTGTATATTTATTCCTCTCCATTTTCCCTGCAACACTAACAGCTATTGTTTGGGGAAAAGAGGTTGTTTTGATGGTCAATCTCAATAACTGCCTCTGTGCAGTGAACTTTTGGTTGTATCCCATGGGGACTTCATTTGGTTTTTCTATAATCATTGGTCTATTTTGGTTTTCTTTAATATGTATTCCTTTTTCTTTCATTTTTATTTCTACAAGTAGTCAGAATTGTACTTTTTTTTCTCTGAAGGTCTGGAAGCACAGCAGAGAGATTGTAAATATATCACAGAATGGAAAAGAAAGGTAAAAAAGATTCAATTACATTTGTAATCATCAGTTCTCCCATTAAGCTTTCTCGAAATACATGCATACACATATATGTATATATAATGTATACACACATTCATATACGTATTTACACACCTGCATATGTGTGTATATGTATTATATATAATTTCAAATCATCTAAAAAGGTATCTAGTTGGTAATGTGGAAAATTACTGATCAACAGGGACACAAACTCACCTGGCATATTGTGCATACAGAGCAGGCGAAAGGCTTCTACATGAAGCCCAAAGCACAAGAAATAAACATTAAAAGATAATCCAGAAAAAGAAATATATAACAATGTTGGTAAAGTTAATGGCCTTAAAATTGTCGCTCATCTAAGCTGTGGGTAGAATTGAGAGAGGAAAACTAAACTGGCTCCATTATTCCAAGGATCTCCTCTGGGAAATTCTTCAACCCAAGAGATTCTCTTCTTGTCACTACCAGCTCTGGAGTAAAGCACTCTGTCCCCTTCCCCAGTGTTCCGCACACCACTGAAAGCATCCCATTAAAATTAAATGTTCGTTCTTATCAAAATCATTTACATTTGAAGGTGGTACGTATGTCAAGTCATATTGCCACGGAGAGTTCATTATCAATAGATGAAAGACAGCTTTGTGGTCTAGCTTCCTTGTAAGAGAATTAAAAAAAAAGTAAACAGACATACTGTTTTATTATTGGTGGTGTTTGTGGGGGGAAGCGAAAACTGACAGCAAACAGATTTTCACAAGTGCATTTCTCCCTGGATTTTTCTTGATTTTTGCAGTTTTCATGATGTGTGCAATTAAACTATTGTTTTGGGACAAAATGGTAAAGGAGAGCCGAATAACCAGAGGTAGTTTTGGACAAACCTCTGTTGTTTCACCACAGCTGTCGTTTTCTTTTCCCACAAGCTCTGTGAACTTTAAGGGCTAGAAATATAACAGAGAGCATATTGGATAATAGAGGAAAAAGGAAAAGCTTAGGCAGGGGGTAGGAGGCCTGGGCAGGGACAGAGGAAAGAAAGAGTTTCACAAATCATAAGAAAAAATGGCATTGGCATTGTGCTTAGAAAAAGATAATGTGGAAAAGAGGTGATAGCAGGGATAGAAGTAGCAAGTATACCTGGAGCAAGAAGGACAGAGAAAACGAAATGGCCTAATTAGAAGAAAAAAGAGAGACAGATGATGGGGGAAAGCAAAAGAGGGGTCACAGATACCAACAAGGGAATATATATATATATATATATATATATATATATATATATATATATATATATATATATATATATATATATATATATATAATAAAGCTCAAGAAAATTAGCAGGACAGAGAGGAGGCTAAGAATATGGCATCCTTACTCATGCCACTGTGAATCATGAGAACACAATGTTTAGACTGATTTAATCGTCCAAAGAATGGATCATTTCTTTCGTAGTTTCCATCATCATTATTGAGACACAAGCACCAGATAAAATGTCACTGGTGGTGATCTGGACTTCTGATTCACGTATACAGGCTTTTCTGAGAAACTGAAAGGTGTGTTTATGCCTGTGACTTTATCCCCATTTCTGCTTCTTTCTTTCTCTGCTACATATACAGTGCACATACGTGTCCTATGTCCAGTGAAGTTTCTTTGGAGAATTAGTTTTACAAACCCTCTATTGATCACTCTATTAAAGGGAAATGATACTGAAATGGCATCTCATTACAAGTATTGGTAGAAGGGCATTCATGTATTTATATGTGCATTTAAAATAACCTTATAAGAGAAATGTATTCTTACATAGGTCTGCTTGGAAAACAAAAACCAAAAATCCTTAGTGTTGATTGTGACTTTTTTTCATTTGCCAGCATTTCATCCCTGGAAACTTAAAATTACCCATATGAGAAAATTAGGGATCTCTCCAGTAGTGCAAAGCTTCTGTGATATCTCCAATGTGGGCACTCTCTTCAAAGAAGCAGGTTACAATCCAACCATTCCTGTTCATCCTCTCCATGTCCTCCCATACATCAGCCACAGAGGGTTTTACTCTCATTTTCAAAGAGCTGTCTGTTGGTTATCTCTTGCTCTCATTGTAGATCTTTTCTTCCTATCAATCAGGAAACAAACATTTATTAGGCATCTATGGTATACCAGATACAGCATACAAAGCAAGGCAAGAAACGTTTAAATGATTTGTCCAGAGTCTTCCTGACTCTAAGTAGAATGCTGTGCTTCTCCAAAATAATTCTTGCCCTAGATTATATCATAGTCCACTCGTGCCTACCATGTGCCTCAATGTTGGCCTTTGAATAATCTAAGGTTATTAAGAAAGAAAACTGCTTGAAGATCCCTTGTAATTAGGGAGTGTTAGTACTTTTATTTTTATAGGTGTGCAAGGCCTCTGAACAGCCTTATGTGAGTCTATATAGCAATATTGTAAGTAATAATAGTTGACATTTATCTATCCCACTAAGATTTATAAAGCACTTTTCATATATGCTATCATTTGAGATGTTTGACCGTCAGGGAAACTGAGACTCAGAAAGATTAATTAACTTGCTTTGTTTCACTGCTAAAAAACGTTCAGAGGTTGAATTTGAACTCAATCTTCCTGATTCCAAGTCCAGAACATGGTCCACCATGCTACACAGAATCTCCATAATGACTAAAGAGGAACATGGAAGGTGCTTTCTGAGAGGAGGCAGGAAGAGATTTTCTCAAGGATCACTGGACGTACTTCAAGGTCCATGCTAATGTCATAGGGCAGTGACAGAATTTCTCAGGCAGTAGTACTTTGGGTCTCCAGAATACCTTAGATAAATAGGTACCTCAGGGATGGGTATAACTTCAAAAGATGTGCAGGAGGAAGGAGGTGAAGGTGGAGCAGTAGATGTGGGGCATTCTTTAATTTGAGATAGTCCTTGAGGAGACAGTTTGGGAGCAGGATTGGTAGGTAGCCAACAATAGAAATCCTTTGTGATGATTATTTGTCCAATGGAAAATGCCTTTTGGTGTACACATACCTGGATATGACAAAGACTAAAATGTAACGTCAGAAAATAACGTTTTAAAATGGGCTACCATTTTTATGAAAGGAAGGACTTATTTTATATATATATATATCCAAATACATACACATACATCCGTATAGATATATATATATGAACACACACTTACACACATATGCACATATATAAACACATGCATATATGCATACATGTATATGTTGTTTATGTATATAAACATAATTGTATACACACATGTGTATATATGTATATATGTGTATATGACTTTTCAAGTCTTTTAGTTTACCTTAAACTTACTTTTTGTCAAATAACTGCTAATCCAAAATACCTCAAATGATTATCTTCATTTATTTCCTGAGAGAATTTGTACTGTGAATAGATATTGGGCTCAAAATTCCAATTTCCTTTGTAACCACATTTATTTCTTTTGTGGGAGTGAGCCCAAGACTTTGTTAGTGGTACGGTGCAAACATCTCAGTAGGGAAAAGTGTAGACTTATAAGCTGAGCAAGGGGAATTATAAGATAGGCACTTTGTAAGTACATTTTTCCTGTTTCTAGAGATTCATAGGCTTCAAAGTGTTTTCACAGAGAACACCTATTGTGCCAGCAACTTGTATTTATATGGTATTTTTTTTCATTCTTGCTTAATGGAGCAAGTTAGAAAAGTGATCATATGCCTGGGTAGACACATAATGCAAGTGTTATTTTATAACATGAAAGGAGTTGCTATTGTATAGTCCCTTGTAAAGAAAGGCATGGGCAACTAGGTAGTGCAGTGGACAGAGTGCCAGGACTGAAGTCAGGAAGACTCATTTGGCCTCAAACACTTACTAGCTGTAAGACTCTGGGCAAGTCACTTAACTCTGTTTGCCTCAGCTTCTTCATCTGCAAAATGAGCTGGAGAAAGAAATGGCAAATTGCTCCAGTATCTTTGACAATAAAACTCCAAATGGGGTCATGAAGAGTCAGACACGACTGAATAAGAACAAAAAGAAAAAAATAAACAACTGACAAACCTAGAACAGCCTAGAACATAGGAGAGCTTTCACTGTGGAGTTAATGCTGTTGAGTCAAGATCTGGTCCAAGTTCTACTCCTCATATGTATTGCCTGTGAGACCCTGGACAAGTGAGGTCTTCAGTTTCTTCATTGGTAAAGTGAGAGGGTTGGACTAGATCCCTTCCAACTCTAGAACTCTCATCCAGGTCACTGTGTTTTCCAAATAAGTAAATTAAATTGAAGACTGATACCGTGAAGATTCAGTCCCAGGTGGGGATTTTAAGCCCTTGAGGGAGAAGAAAGAAAGAACTTCCTGCTTTAGAAGAATCTAGCTCAGGTCTACCTTTCCAGGTTTTTCACACATCATTCCCTTTCGCACATCTTCTTTCCAGTCAAATTATCCTACCAGCTGTTCCTTATACAAAACAACCCACCTACCTAACTTCTTGGCTTTGTATGATCTTTCCTCCAGGCTTAGAATGCATTTCCTTTTCATCTCAGCCTTTTATCATTCATTCCAATTCCTTTATGATCTCTTTCCTGATCTCCACAATTGAGTGTCACCCCTGCTGCTCCCCGCCCCACAATTACATGATATTTCCTGTGTATTTTATGTTTACTTATGTATACCTATACTTCCCTTGCCCCAGTAGAATATGTTTCGGGAAGCCAGAGATAGTTTCATTTTCCTCTCTGTCTCCTGTGCCTAGGATAGTGTCTGGCACATAGTAGGTGTTTATGAAATACTGTTTGAAGTGAAATGAAGCTTAGTGACCATGGAATTAAAGGTTCTGGAGAGATGACTGATTCTGCTGTTTCAGTTTTTCAGTCTAAAATTGAACCTACATATTTTTATCAAGAGTTTGACCCAACTATCTAGATAGTAAATCGTGACTTTGTTGACATTTTCAAGTAACATGAAATGTATTCCTACTAGGCTAAAACTGATTTAGGAGAAGAAAGTAAGTTTATCCTAATTTAAGCCTCTTACAAAACCAAAGAAATGCTGAAAAATCTTCAGTCGTGATTATAAAACATACAGATCTTTGGGATAGGGTTCAGATGACCTCAGTGATGGCCCCAGGTCTGTTACCAACTTTTTGTGTCACTTTGCAAAAATCAATTAGCAAATCACAGAGGTACCTACTTGAGTCTCATTTTACTAATCTGTAAAATATAATATATAAATATACTTTGAAAAAGTCAAGTGCTATAAAATTCTTGGATTTTATTAGTAACATTATAATAAGTTATATATATATATATATTTATACACAAATATGGAACGTAATACTCCCAACTGATATATGTAAAAACACAGATACCTTAATATATAACCTGCCCAGTGTAAACTGTTTCCACTAAACTGCCCCTTTCCCCAACCTGAGAAGCTTCTTGTATCATATGATCATATATAACATGATCTGAAGGCACTCCAACAAGGAGATCATTATGAAATTGAACATTTCAGGCTTGATTTGATGTATTTTTCATCATTTGTCAATGTGATGCATGTATGTGTGTATATATATATGCACACATATATACACACGTATATGTACATATACATACACATAGGTGCACACATATATGTTATCCAGAGGCAAACTTTTTTATATCAGCCATGATCAACAAGATGAAATTTAAAGGAGTATATTGGTGTGTATATGTGTGTAAATGTGTATGTATGTATATACACACATACAAAATTTAATAGGGATATATAGGGGTACATATATATACAGATATATGTAAATATAATAGGGATACACACACACATACACATATATAATATATTCCTATTAAGTTTCATCCTAGTGGATGTGACCTATATGGAAAATTTTGTCTTTTAATTATGACAACATCCAATATATTATCTATCTGCTCTAGTTTGGTCACATGAAGATTTGACAAGCATACCTTCAGTGTCTTCATCCAAGTTATTGATATGTGGGCATTGAACACAATAAAGTCAAGGATGGAGATGCAGTATTCCTCTAGTCTGATATTGTTACTGTTGATCAGCTGTTTTTTTCAGTTATGTCTAACTCTCTATGGCCTCAGTTGGGGTTTTCTTAGCAGAGTTACTGGAGTGGTTTGTCATTGTCTTCTCCAGCTCACTTTACAAATGAGAAAACTGAGGCAAATGGGGTTAAGTGACTTGCCCAGGGTCACACAGCTGATAAACATCTGAGGTCAGATTTGAACTCAAGAAGACAAATCTTCCTGACTCCAGGCCTACCTGTCTGCCTCCAGTTTGGCAGAGTCCCTAATCATACTCTTTAGTGAAATTATTAAGCCAGTTTTAGTGCACCATAGTTCATGATTTTACCTATAGATCAGCACAGCAGGCACAGCCAGACCCAGAGTTCTATTTCTGCCTCTGGATTATACTTAGTCTTTGTGACCTTCGGCAAGTCACTTCACTTCTCAGTGAAGATGGTGATCTAATATTAGAAGTTGCACAAAGATTGCTTCTCTATACTGGTAGAGGAAGTTTCTTCATTAAGAACCCCCTAAATGACTGAACTCGCAAGTCTTGACCATTCACACATGTAATATATGAGTGCATACATGTAATTTATATACATTATGTGCATACACATGCATATACACATGCATGCATATAAGAACATAATAGAAAATTTTATTAAATGTATTGCTACACCAAGATACAGTATTTCTATTGAATTCTCCTAATCTACCAACCTAATAACTTAATCCAAAAAAAAGTAAATGAAGTTAGTTTGGCATGACTTGTTCTTAATGAACCCATCTTGGCTCCTAATTATTGCTACTTTCTTTTTGAAATGGTCACAAATTATTTGCTTAATAATCTGTTCTAGAATTTTATTGGGGATAAATGTCAAAATTACCCATCTGCATCTTCTAGGATTTATTCTTTTCTTTTTCTTTTTTTTAGTCTGAGAAAGTATTTATCTATTTCCAGTCTCCCGCTATCTCTCCTGTTTTCCATATTAACATGGAGTGGAGAAGAATTGGGGAAGATATGGTAACCGTCTTTGAGTGCTGAAAGAGTAGAATGGAAGAAGTATTGATGCAGGACATTTTTTCTCAGAACTTTTTGAAATGGGGTACATCAAATACTTGACATAGCATGACTGAAATTCTTAAGGCTTACATAAGTAAAGTGGTTTAATAGTTTTGTCTTTCTCATTACTTGGTCCTTACCCTTATAGAAATCAAATTATCCCCAATTACATTGGTAAGGTTCAATGAGAAGTTTTAAGATGTGGAGGAAGTATCACACATTACATTTCAGAGGGGCATATGTAGCAGCACTCTTACTCATTTGATTCTAGTTTTGTTTCTGTTGCAACCACATTAGGAGGATAATTTGGAGACACTTACTTTTCAGTGGATTATATAGGAGCCCTCCTACCATTTTTGGTCATTCAGTTCTTTGGTTGTAGGATAAATTTACAATATGTTCTCATTACTCTTTCCTTATGGAGAAGTGATATGCAGTCCCATGAGAAGATGCTGTGGATGCTGGGAAAGATAGGATGATCATTCTGTGTAAATAGTCCTTCCAGTTCAAATTTGAATTGAGGCAATTGGACTTTGGGTGTCATTCTCACAGAGAATTAAGTATGTTTATAGCAGCTTCTTAGGCCTATTTGTTTTCAGCCTGTTTAGAGTTTAATTTAATTAGAACTGGGAGTCACTTTCAAGTGGGGCAGTACAAGATTAAACCTCTTTTATCTCTTTATATGTTCTTCTCTTTCAAAGAATATCCTCATAGTAGATTTTCTTTTTCCTGCTCTGCTTCATATTGTGCTGTTATTGTCAGCAGAGAAGGACTCGTTGAAGAGCTGGGGCAGACTATTTCAATTTCATAGTGAATTTGATAGGCTTATTGCTCCTTTCAGATATTTACGTGAACATGGCAATGATCTATGTAATATCACACACATAACTAGCATCGATAATTCAGCTAAGTCAAGAGATCTGTTGTCATGCTTTGGCATTCACTGCTTGTGTGATGTTGGACAAGTCACTTTATTTCTCTGGGCCTTATCTTCCTACTCTATAAATTGATGGGGTAGGATTGGATGATGTCTAAGGGCACTTCCTACTCTCAATATCTGTTCATTTGACCAGGTTCCTTCCCTTAACCCTTTTCAGACCCGTGATTTCATAAGTGGAGGAACTAGGATGGGAATGCTCTTGACTGATACCAAATGGAACTCATCTGTAAAATAAGAGTTGCTTGGGGGCATTGAGAGGTTAAATGATTTTCTCATGGTCACTTAGCTTTTATTAAAAAAAATAATTTTATTAAAACAACTACAGCTCAAAAACGCCTCTGTTGAAGTGTATAAAGGTCTTAAATAGACTTTCTACATATTTTTTAATGCTAGTCATCTGTACAGAACAATATATAAAAGTTGGTTGGCACTTTTGGACTTGTCAGAAGGTGACTTTGAAGTGAGGTCTCTGACTCCAAAGCTGCTCCTTTACATAGTATAACTACACTCCACTATATCTAATTTTCCATAAGATATAATAACAAAACAACAATAATGATAATAGCCTTCATTAATAGATTGTGGTTTAAGATTTAGGAAAGTAGCCACCGTAAGTGTTCTAGTGTGGCTGTAGACAGTTGGGAGTAAATGTAGATTAACGATTGACTGATTGATTTTTAGTTTTCGAAAGACACTTCCACAAGATTTTGAGTTCCAAATTTTCTCCCCATATCTCCCCACCCCCACCCCAAGACAGCATGCATTCTGATTACCCTTCCCTCAATCTGCCCTCCCTTTGATCACATCCCTCCCTCCCCTTATCCTCATTCCCTATATTTTCCTGTAGGGCAAGATAGATTTCTATACCCCATTGCCTATAACCTATTTCCCAGTTGCATGTAAAAACAATTTTTGAAATTACTTTTTTAAAACTTTGAGTCCCAATTATTCTCTCTTCCTCCCTCCCTCCCCATCCCCACTGAGAAGGCAAGTAATTCAAAATCGGTTATACATGTGTAGTTATGCAAAACACTTACATAACAGTTTTATTGTGAAACACTAACTATATTTCCCTTCATCCTATTCTGCCTCCCATTTATTCTATTCTCTCTTTTGACCCTATCCCTTTTCCCATTTGCTATCTCCCCACCCCTGCTTAGCCCCTTGCCCCTTCTTTCCTGTAGTATAAGATAGATTTTCATGCCAAATTGAGTGTTATTCCCTCCTTAAGTCAAATGTAATGAGAGTAAGAACTCTTTCCCTCTCACCTCCCACTCTTCTTTTCCACTGAAAAAGCTTTTTCTTGCCTGTTTTTTGTGAGATAATTTGCCCCATTCTGTTTCTCCCATTCTCCTCCCAATATATACCTCTCTCACCCCTTAGTTTTACTTTTTTAGATATCATCCCTACCTATTCAACTCACCCTGTGCCCTCTTTATATATGTATATAATCCCTCCAATTACCCAAATACTGAGAAAAGTCTCAAGAGTTACAAATATGATCTTTCCTTGTATGAATGTAAACAGTTCAACTTTAGTAAGTCCCTTATGATTTATTTTTCCAGTTTACCTTTTCATGCTTCTCTTGATTCTTGTGTTTGAAAGTCAAATTTTCTATTCAGCTCTGGTGGTTTCAACAAGAATGCTTTAAAGTCCTCTCTTTCATTGAATGACCATTTTTTCCCCTGAGGTATTATACTCAGTTTTGCTGAGTAGGTGATTCTTGGTTTTAATCCTAGTTCTTTTGACCTCTGGAATATCATATTCTAAGCCCTGTGATCCTTTAATGTAGAATGTGCTAGATCTTGTGCTTTCCTGATTGTATTTCCACAGTACTCAAATTTTTTCTTTCTGCCTGCTTACAATATTTTCTTCTTGTCCTGGGAGCTCTGTAATTTGGCTACAATATTACTAGGACTTTTCCTTTTGGGATCTCTTTCTGGAAGTGATCAGTGGATTCTTTTAATATCTGTTTTACCCTCTGGTTCCTGAATATCAGGGCAGTTTTCCTTAATAATTTCTTGAAAGATGATGTTTAGGCTCTTTTATTGATTACAGCTTTCAGGTAGTCCAATAATTTTTAAATTGTCTCTCCTGGATCTATTTTCTAAGTCAATTGTTTTTCCAATGAGATATTTCACATTGTCTGCTATTTTTTTCATTTCTTTGGTTTTGTTAATTTCTTGATTTTCATAAAGTCATTAGCTTCCATTTGCTCTATTCTACTCTTTAAGGAATTGTTTTCTTCAGTGAGCTTTTAGACCTCCTATTCCATCTGGCCAATTCTGTTTTTTTTAGGGTATTCTTCTCATTGGCTTTTTGAGTCTCTTTTGCCATTTGGGTTAGTCTATTTTTTAAAGTGTTATTTTCTTTGGCATTTTTTTGGGTCACCTTTAGCAAGCAATTGACTCTTTTTTCATAATTTTCTTTCATTACTCTCTCCCCAGTTTTTCCTTTATTTCTCTTGATTTTCAAAATCCTTTTCAAGTTCTTCCATGGCTTAAGACCAATTCATATTTTTTTTTGGAGGCTTTGGATGTATAAGCTTTCATTTTGTTGTCTTGTGTTGTATACTTTGGTTTTTATTGTCACCAAAGTAATATTTTATAGTCTGATTCTTTTCCTGGTTTTTGCTCATTTTTCCATCTATTTACTTGGCTTTTGAGCTCTTTGTTAAGATAGTTCTCTGTTTCCAGTAGGGATGGGGGGTGTACTGTCAGCTCATTGGTTCCCCCACAATCTGTGGGCTTAGAGCTCCAGAAACAGTTGCTGCTGCTGTGGGCTCCTCCTCTGTGGGCTCTTCCACCCCTCCACTGCTCTGGGACCAGGGCCCAATCACTCTACTCTCTCACACTGGTCCCAAAGGTTTTTTCCACTGATCTTCCAATTTGTCCTTGGTGGTTTGGGACCATGAAGTCTGGAAACTACCCCAGGTACCTGAGATTCAGTCCCCCCCAGTGCCTGCTCAGGTTCCATCTGTGCTGGCGTGGCCCTCACTGGACTGTGCTCTACTCCCAGCATGACAGGATGGACATTTCCTGGTGACCTTCCACATTGTCTTGGGTTGGAGATTTGATGCACTCTGTCATTATTCCTGTTCTGCAGCTCCAGAATTTGTTTAGAGTCATTTTTTACAGGTATTTGGCTGAGTTTGTGGGAGAAGCATTAGCAAGTCCTTGTTGTTACTCTGCTGTCTTGGCTCTGCCCCCAAGAATGATTTCTTAATGGCATAATTGAATGACTTTTCCCTCAGTCCTTGTCCTTCTGGACCTCCCTGTAACATCTGACACTACTGACCAACAATTCCTCTTGAATATTCTCTTTTCTCTGGATTTCAGTATCATTGTTCCCTTCTGGTTCTTCTTCTCTTACCTGTCTGACCACAACCTTCTGAGTTTCCTTTGCTTCTTTATTATACATATCACACCTCCTAACTGTAGGTGTTGCCCAAGGCTCTACTATAGGCCCTTTTTTTAGTGTGTCTCTGTAATCTCTCCCTTAGTAATTTTATCAGATCCCATGGGATTAATTATATCTCTATGCAGTTCTGTATGTCCAGCCTTAGCCTCTCTCCAGTCATGCATCTTTATCAGCCAATTGGATATTATGAACTAGATATCCTCAAACTTAACTTTTCTCAAACTGAGTTCTTATTTTCCCCAAATATAATATTTATCAGAACTACCATATTTTTCTTGAGGGCAGCACCATCCTTCCAATTACCCAAGTTCACTGCCTTGGCATTTTCCTTGCCTACTCATTCTACTTATCTCTGCATATCTAATCAGTTGACCAGTCTTCTTGTTTCTACCACCACTATGTCTCTTTCATGAGTCTCTTTTTCTACACACATGGCCACTACTCTAGTTCAGACCTTCATCATCTGTTACCTCTAGAATCAAATATAAACTCCTCTATTTCATTTTTAAAACACTTTACATCTTAACCCCAATCTGCCTGTTACATGACTATTTTTCTTTTATTCTGTGGTTAAGCCAACAGGTTTTTGTTTTGCTTTTTTTCATATGTACACTCTTGTCACCTTTGCACTAGATGTCTCCCATGCCTAGAATGCACTCTTTTAGATGAACTATAACCTACTACATGAAATTTTTTATTAATTGAGTTCTAAATTTCCCTCCTTTCCCCCCTCCCCAACATGGCATGCGATCTGATATAGGTATGTACAATCATATTAAACATATTTCCACATTAGTCATATTGTAAAGGAAAGATTGGAATAAAAGGGGAAAATCAAGAGAAAGTAAAAACAAAACACAACAAAAAAAGAGAAAATAATTTGCTTCTATCCGTATTCGGACTCCATAATTTTTTGCTGCATGTGGATTGTATTTTCCATCATAAGTCTTTTGGAATTGACTTAGATCATTGCCTTGCTGTGAAGAGCTAAGTCTATCAAGGTTGTTCATTGCACAATGTTGCTGTTACTGTGTATAATATTCTCCTAATTCTGCTCAGTTCACTCAATATCAGTTACATGAAAATTTTCTTGATCCCTTCCTCTACTCTAATGCCTTCCCACCTCCAAAATTTGCCTTTTTTTCTATAGAAATGGTCTTAGAATGAAGAAGATCTAGATTCAAATCCTGCCTCAGACTCCTACTAACGGTATGACCCAGGGCAAACCACTTCATCTGTCAGCGCTCTGGGCAACTAAGGCTATACATTGCAGAGAAACTGCTGAACTGTATCGGTAGAGGGAGTTTCCTTACTTAGAATTTCCTGTAATAATGAAATAATGGGGCAGATTAAAGGAATAATAATTATTATTTTTTGTACACATGATCTCCCCTGATAGAATGTTAGCTCCTGGAAGTTAGAGACTATTTCTTTTTTATTTTTGTATTCCTGCATAGGGTTGGGCATAGTGCCAGCACTTAGTAGGTGCTTAATAAATGCTTGTTGATTGATACATCCTTATAATTGTTCTGGTAGTGTTGCTTCATGGTATGTTCATAGTCCACATAACCCTAACCATTCTTAGATGACATCAATTTAGCATGCTGAGCCATAAGCAAGCAAGCTTGTCTTTGCAGCAAACCTTTAGATAACACATAAACTCATGAAATTTGATTCTTGTACAAGGTCAACCTGCAGATATCACTCTCATAGAGTTAGAAAAGATCTTGAAAAAATAATTCATGACATTCTATTCAAGAAGAATGTTCCTACTTTATACCAGAGAATTAGGTTTCCTAAGTGCTAGTCCATGTGATAATATCTATCATTAACAACAGTATGAAATTGGACAAGCCACTTAAGTCCTGTGTCTTATTTCTCACATCTGTAAAATTGAGCTGGTGCCATTTGCTATATCTACCACAGGGCTGTGGTGATGGACAAGTAAGATGGTATATGTATGTGTGTTTGTGTGAAAAAATACTTTAAAAGGAACATGCTGTACAGATACCAGGATGTCATACAGCTTCAGATTGGTTTGCAAGTGTAAGTAAAGCATAAGTAAGATAGAAAAAGTGGTGGTACAATCCTTGTACTCCAGTTTGAAGATATGATGAGAAGAAGAAGCCTCAGTCTTTCAACGATCTGGTTCAGTATTGAATGCCCTGCACCTTTAGAATATGTTTCATTCTTTGTAGAGTTCTCAATTCAGACCAAGGCAAATTAATAAGCATTTGTTAAGTACCTACTCAATGCTAGTGTCACAGTAAGCTCCCCAACATACACAGGGGAGCTTGCTACTACAGGTTCTTTGATCTACTTCTCTAAAAGGAAAGGAAATCTTTGAGGGGTTAACAATCACTTTGATCAAGCACAGGTATCAGAGAAAATCAAAATCAAAATTTCATAGAAAATACAGAGAAATCAAAAGTCAACCAACATGCTTCCAAAATGTCTGACCATTAACATACATACATCTTTACCAAAGAGGGAACATTTGGGTTTTTTAAAAAGGGAGGGGGGGTTGCTCTTTCGTGGCTTCCCAGAGTCCTCTTTTGGTCAAACAAACACATCTAGTCAGTAAGCCCCCAAAGTAAAACCTCACTCTCAGAGTATTTATACACTTTTTTTTAGAACCAGAGGGCATAACCCTCTGACCTAGTACCTCAATAGAAAAAACAAAAGGTACTTGGCACCCTCCTACAAAACAACTCCCCTAATCAAGCTTTCCTTAATGGGCAAGCTCATCAATGGGTGGGGAAGATCTTTAATCACATTATTCAATCAGAGGCACTTTCGGTAAAATAAAAATAGCAAAAGATCCTAATTTGATTATCATCACAAGTCAGGCACTAGGTTAATCATATGGGATACAAAGAAAAGCAAAAACAGTCCCTGTTCTCAGGGTTCTTGTGTGTGTGTTCATCCTTCATTTGCTGAAGAAGACCATGCCATCAGACAAATGATGACATGACTTGCACTTGACTTTGAGTAAGGGAGGGCTGTGCAGGTTACCAGTCTCACTTCTCCTCCAGAATCTGAATCCAGTGACCAGATATTCATCAGGATGACTGGAGATGACCCAGGATGAGACAATTGGGGTTAAGTGACTTGCCCAAGGTCACACAGCTAGTGAGTGTCAAGTGTCTGAGGTGAGATTTGAATTCAGGTCCTCCTGACTCCTGCACTGGTGCTCTATCCACTGCACCACCTAGCTGCCCCTCTCAGAGTTCACAGGATGAGAGGAGACAGCATGCAAACAAATTTTGGGCAAAGAAACATAAACAGGATTAATTGGAAGTAAGCAACAGAGGGAAGACACTATGCTTAAAAGGGGAGAGAGTGAGAAAAGGTTTCTTGAGAGAGTTTCTGTGATGGGAAATAGCTGGTGAAAATTCATGAAGTCAGGAGAAGAGAGTCATGTGCAAGAAACAGCAAGGAGGACAGTATCCTTAGATTGCAGAACACACTGAAGGGAGTAAGGTGTAAAAAGATTCAATATGTAGGAGGGTATCAGGTTATGAAGGACTGTGATCACTAAACAGCTCTCCCAAATCAGCTGAAGATCATTTCTTGTTCTGTTTTTCACTGAAACTGGTGAGGAATTTGTCATCAATTTGAATAGAAACCCTTCATGGTAATTACAACTGTTAAGTAACTCTTTAATTAAATTTTGGAATTTTTTTTTAAAGGTTTAATTAATGAAAAGGTAAGGCAAGAAAACAAGCAAAAATGTTTTCCCTAATACCTGGGGATATACTCTTTCCTATGCTACCTTAGTCCCTGGGAAAAGTGGGTTCAGACTTAGAATATTTCTATAAAGCATGCTCTCCACTAAGTTCACTTCTGAATTTTGCATAGCTAATAGATTATTTGCTATCATTTCCTTTTGGATGGCTTCCATCCACTTCTGTCTTTCTTTTTTCTCTTTCTTTTTTTCTTTCTTTCTTTCTTCCTTTCTTCTTTCTCTCTCTCTTCCTTCCTTCCTTTCTTCCTTCCTTCCTTTCTTCCTTCCTTTCTTTCTGCTTTTTCTTCCTTCCTTCCTTCCTTTCTTCATTCATTCATTTATTTATAGTTTTTGACATTCACTTTTAAAAGATTTTGAAAAGACGGCATACAATCTGATATAGGCTACACATGTGCAATTATATTAAACATATTTCCACATTTGTCATCTTGAGAAGGATCAGAACAAAAGGGGGAAAGCACAAGAAAGAAAAAGAGAGAGAGAAAGTAGTTTGCTTCGATTTCTATCTACTTCTATGCTTGTTCAAGCTTGTTTTGTACTTGGCTCCTCGTTGGCTGGGGCTGTCCACAAAATCAGACAAGAACTCTCAGATCTTGGGCCATTCACTCCCCTATCCTTTCCAAGCACACAAGGTAATATCAGTCTAGTCCAGGGGTGGAGAACCTGTGGCCTTGAGGCCACATACGGCTCTCTAGATCCTCGAATGTGGCTCTTTGATTGAATCCAAACTTCTGAGATTACACGTTCCCCACCCTTGATCTAGTCTAATGCGACTTCATCTAAGAGCAGGAAAGAAAACACACAATGGAGCGAGAAACAACAGGGCCATGTGGTCATGGTCCACACATAGGCATCTTGGTTAGGGAGGTAAGGGCTGAGGTCTCTTTCCCCACTAGGAGGTTGACAGGACTCCTTACTCACACATATCAAGGCAGGGATTCTCAGTTATATATTTTCTAGATGAAATCATTCCAGGACATTCATTTTTACCTAATAATCACCTGGTTTGATGTATGCCAAAATGTTTTTGGGTTATTATTTGAGGTAAATTTTGTAATTCTATGTCCACTATCTTCACTCTTATTCCATGAAACATACTTCCCTTAAACAAGAATGCTCCATTTAAATCTTATAAATTAGACCTTCCAAAAACAATATTTACTAGAGATTGTAATTCAATCAAAGGAGAGTGTGTTTTAAACCTTTGAGACCTTCTTGGGAAACAATTTCTGAACTAGCAGATAGAACTCTTTATAAGGCAGGTTGCCTCTCCAAGTCCAAATGACATGGATGCAACAGAGAGGGAATATCATGTTGTGCACACCCTTCACAACCTGACTCCTGTTCTTAGATTTATCATCTATTACTCTCCTTTGTAGTTTCAACTAGACAGCCAAACTGACTTTCACACTATTCCTCACACACACCATTCCATTTCCCATCTCTTTGCCTTTGCATAAACTGTTTCCTATGTCTGCAATATACTCCCTTTCCACCTCTGCCTTATAGAAGTCCCATTTTCATTAAAGTCCATTTCAAACATTACCTTCCAAGAGAGGAACAAGTTATATTTTCCTCCTCAAAGGAACATAAGCTTCTTGACTAGGAAGAATGTTTTCTCTTTGTTTTTGTATCTCTAGCACCAAGTGTAGAAACTTACAGATAACATAAGCTCAATTAATATTTACTGATTGACGGATTGAAATTCAGAGAGCTGCTTGTGTTAGAATCCTATACCAGAAAGTTATTAGCTGTGTGCACCTGGGCAAATCATTTAATCTCTCTGAGTCTCAGTTTACCCACTTGGAGAAAAGGAAGAATTAAAATATTTATCCCAGGTTGTTAGGATCAAATGAAATAAATATATGTAATAAATATATGAAATAAATATAGATATGTACATAGTATACAATATAATATGTAATATAATATATAGTATACAATATAATATGAAATAAATATATGTATGTACATAGTACACAATATGAATGTTCTTTATTACTAAGTGTTCAAGTTCACCACTAAAGTCTTACTGTAATGCTTCTGATGAGGTTTCATGACTCTCTCCCCTCTGTCTAGGAAGAGAATCTGAGTTCTGCAGATGGACTACATTAAATACATATTCTCAGCTTCAGAGATTTTAGGAATGGGGAAACAGACCATTCGACTAGACTCTTAGAAAAAAAATAACAATATCACCATCTCTATATGCAAATAGTTTTTATTTTGTCTAAAGATTGACAAATGTAAACAGCAAGAATGCACATTCACAAAATTGCTGAAAAGAAACATAAACAGAAATGAATTCATGGGTCAGAATGGTGGGATACATCTGGGAAAGCTACTGTAGGAGACAGATATGTGCCTGTGATGAAAAGGGGAGAGAGATGCGCTCTGGTGACTAGATTCAAAACATGTAAGAAATGCCTCCAATTAACTTGGAAAGAGAATAAAGAACCATAGAACAACATGATAGCAACTCTTTCCTTTGATGTAATATACGTTTCATGTGTTATAGTTTTAAGCCAACATACAAATATTATTTCATCTGAGAAGCAGAACCATAGAATTTCAGAGTTAGAAAGATGTTTGAGGAGATGTACATATATCACTATATTTAAAATAGACAAAAGATGATCGGGTACTATAGGGTAGGGAATCTTGAATCAGAGGTTCAGATTCCATGACGCTCACTACTACTTGACCTCCCTGAGCCTCAGTCACCTCATCTGTAAAATGAAGGGGTAGGACTAGATACCCTTTGAGGTCCCTGATACCATAAATCTTCACTCTCACTCACCTCACATCCCTTCAGTTGCCAAATCATGTCATTTCTACCTGTACAGCATCTTTCTAAACCATTCTGTCCCTTCACTCACAACTACCACCCTCTCTCAAGTCTCAATTATCTCTCACCTGGTTTGTTTCAATACTCTTATTATTGATGTCTCTGTTCAACTTTCCTCTCTAAATCCATCCATCCTAAAATCCCCAACCAAATTCCAGTGACTTGTTGTCACCTTGAGAATCAAGTATAAATTCTTCTGTTTAGCATTTAAATCCCTTCCCAACCTGGCCTCATCCCACCTTCCCAATCATACTGTACTTTGTCCCCTCTCAGACTGGCATTCTTGCTGTTTTTGTTTCCTACTTCTGCACCTTTGCACATGGTATCTCTCATGTCTGGAATCTATTCCAGTTACTCAGAATCCCAACTTTCCTTAAAGGTTCAGCTTCTATAGGAGGTCTTCTGAGCCTCCCAGCTACTAATGTCCTCCTATCCCCATCATCTTTTGTCTATTTTATATATAGCGATATACGTGCATCTCCTCAATCTAGATTATAAACTCCTTGAGGGAAACGACTGTTCACATTTTTTATATGTCCAGTGTCTAGTACAGTACTTTTTTGACACAGAAAATGTTAATAATGCTTGCTGATTAACTGATTAGAGAAAAGGAGACCAATGTACAAATATTCTTTGGGTCCATATAATTTAATTTTGAATTCAATACATTTTCATTCATCTGAGGCAGTCCAACACATGTTTGGGCTCAATAATAACCTTCCTTACTTAAACCATCCATTTCAGTGGCATTCTTGCCAATTACATGTGGTTGTGTTCTTGCTGAAACATTTTCGGTGATTAATGCTGTGAAGAACGTTCTTTTCCAACATGATTTTGCCTCTTCGTGCATCAACTTGGCCCTCCTTTCTTGTTCTGTTTCAGCCTCACCCTTAGCCTTCCTGGAAGTCACTGTGAAATAGTTTAATATAAAAATGTCCCTTGGTAAGACTTAGGGATATTTATTTTGGGGGAAAAATCACTACCAAGTCTCAAATACAAAGTAATTAATTCCATAAGCTTTAATGAATGCTATCACACACTCCAAATGGCAGTTTAAATAAAGTTTTCCAGTAATTTTCAGCCCAATTTCCTGCCAATTTTCTCAGAATCTTTATCCCACCCCATTTCGCAGCCATATTCCCATGTCATCTTTGTACTTTTCATTCATGACTGCTTTCTCTACTCTTTTTTCCAAACACAACACTTCTCAGTACCTTGCCAAATTGTGTGCCCTAGATTTTCTTTCCTATGCTTTGACAGAATAGTTTCTTCTCTATCCTATCCCATTAACTCCATCCATTGCATTGGTCACTGATTAGCAGTAAGTCTGCTGGTTTCTGAATTTTTACAAAAAAATTTATGGAATACAGAGCATTCTAGAAGTCCCAGCAACTGATATTTATATAGCAGTTTAAGGTGCACAAGACCCTTCACATACACATACATCCCATTTGATCCTCACAGCAACTCTGTGAGGTAGGTGATGTTAATTTCCCTGTTCTGCAAATGATGAAACATCTCTGTGGTAGCTTACATTTCTGAGAGCTGATTCCATGTGCGGACCTTGGATACAGATTTTGTTGTTTTCAATGGTTGTTATTTGGTTTGGTCACAGTTCTCTAGGACTCATTTTTCATCATCTCTTGGTTACTTGTTTTTAATTTGAAGGATCCAGTTTCTCTCATTTTCAATCACTTGCCTCCAACAAGAAGCTGTAATTGGTTCACACTATAGAATCCCAAGTCTTTTGCATAGAATAAAATAAAAAAATCAAGGAATTTTGCCATTTGAGATGTAGAAGGGATTTCAAAGTTCATCTAGTCCAATCCATACAAAAATTTAATCCATAATATAATAAAAATAATAAAGTGATTAGCCAGTTTCTGCTTGAAGGATCCTAAGGATGGGAAATCTACTTCCTGAAAAAACCAATTCTAATTTTTGGACACTTCTAATAGGTAGGAATTTTTTTCTGACATCAATATCAAATGTTTTCTCTTCATAATTTCCAACCTTTGCTCTTTATTCCTTTCTTTGAGTTCAAAAGAAAAAAAAGAATACAATTAATTGCTTCTTCATGTGGTAGCTCTTCAAATATCTGAAGACTGATATCATATTTACATTCAGTTTTCTCTCCTCTTGTGTAAATATTTCCAATTCCCTCAAATGGCATAGACTCATCACTCTGGTTTCCCTCTTCTGGATATGCTACATCTTATAACTGATCTTTTAAAACTGAGGTGTCTTCAACTGAGCAAAATACTCCAGATGAGATTTAATGAGGGCAGGTATAGTGGAACTGTTATTTTACTTTAGCCCAAGTTCTTATTAGCTTTTTCTTTTTGGCTGCCATATTTCCATGCTGACATATTAAGCTTGTATTCTACTAAAAGTCTCAAATATTTTTCAAATTTCAGCCTAACTATTGCTTTCTGAGCTTGTCCTTTCAAAGTTGATTTTTTTTTTGCACTTAAGTGTGACTTGATATGTATACTATATGGCAGAGTATATAGCACACTGGGCTTGGAGTCAGGAAGACCTGAGTTCAAATCCTTAGACATTTATTACCTATGGACCTTGGGCTGGTCACTTAACCAGTTTGCCTCAGTTTCCTTAATTGTAAGGTGGGGATAATAATAGTACCTATTTCATAGGGTTGTTAATCAAATGACAATATTTATAAAATGCTTAGCCATATGCCTGGTGCATAGTAGGTACTATATAAATGCTATCTATCTATCATCATCATCATTTTCCCTACTGAATTTCATTTTATTAAGATTGAGCCCTGGGGGGTAGATGGCAGAGTAGAAAGACACATATACTCTAGAACTTCCTCCACAGACCAAAAAATACCGTAAAAATGACTCTCAACAAAGTCAACGGAGAGAAAGAGGTTTCCAGCCAAAGGTAATCTGGAAGGCCAACAGGAAAGGTCTATCTCACGAGATGCTGAGAGGAGCGGAGCACAACCCCGGCCATGCAGCACTGGGAGGAACAGGACCTGAACAGACCTCTGGGCAGAGTTCCTAGCAGGAAAGGTCCCAGATACTTCAACCCACATACCCACAAGGATAGAGGGCAATATATTTAGTATTACACAACATGATTATTATGGAAGTCTTTTGCAAAACAACACATATATAGCCTATATTGAATTGCCTACCTTCTCAGTGGGGATGTACAGGGAAGGAGGGAAAGAAGGTGGAATTCAAAGTATTAGAAATGAATGTTGAGAATTATTATTGCATATAACTGGGAAATAAGAAACACAGGTAATGGGGTAATGAAATTTGTCTTGCCCTACAAGAAAAGAGAGAAGATGGGGATAAGAGAAGGGTGGGGTATGATAGAAGGAAGGGTTCATTGAGGTAAGGGGTAATCAGAATGCAAGGTATTAGGGATTGGGGGGAGGGAAGGGATGGGGAGAAAAATTGGACATGTTACAAAGTGATATAAAAGCAATTAGTATTAAAACAATTGACTGAATTAATTACTGAGACTAAATCGGAGACACCTTTAATTTGGGGAAATGAATTTTAGTCTAAGTCTCTTAGAGGCAGGTAACTTCGGGTAAAATTTGGCATTGATGGAAAAGTTAAGGTTTTAATGGTAAATTTGATTTTATGATTGTTATTTAAGCAGGAACTAGAATAGGTATAGAAAGGCATGTAAGCCATTTAAGGCTTGTCTCAAAAGATGTTCCTTAGCCAATGTGAAATTATAGTCATATCTGAAACATGGTTATTGGAACCTGCTATTTTAAGATGCTATAGGACTATTAAGTGACTGTTCTCCTGAGTCTAACTCCAGTTAAGGATAGCAACAAAGGCAGTTTGAGCCTCCAATTCATGATGCCAGGAAGCCTATGAGATGCTTGTATGAACTGAAAAAGGTGATTTCATGGAAAGGGTGGGAGAACGACTGTTCAGCCTGGGCTGAGGTAGGATTCTCCTGACTCAATTTCTCCGCTGACACTTGGCAGACTCTAAGCTTCACTGAATACAAGTTGACAATCTACTCTTGCCTGGAACTGACATGAAGTTAGGGAGATATTGTTTCCCTGCAGTGTCCCTACTCTTAATGGCAATTTCCTATAGTCAAAAGGTTTGTAAGCTTAATACCAGATCTATTAAGTTATAGATTGTTGGTAGGGGAACATCTGAGGTCAAGTCTAAAATTAAGCTAGCAGGCTTAGGATTTTGGACCAACAACAATAAGTTAGGGTCCTT
This sequence comes from Bettongia penicillata ogilbyi, assembly GCA_023548195.1. Classification (NCBI taxonomy): domain Eukaryota; kingdom Metazoa; phylum Chordata; class Mammalia; order Diprotodontia; family Potoroidae; genus Bettongia; species Bettongia penicillata. The sequence goes on along the minus strand of JAJHZJ010000610.1, from coordinate 2,295,739 downwards.
TAATTCTTAGTAATAGTGTGGAGACAGTTAGGTCAAGGACTTATGAAGTTAGCATACAGAGTTATTTGTGTCTCAGTTGGTTAATGTTAAAAGAAATTCGTTCGTGGTCTATATTGTAAATGCTTTAAAAGAAATATCACCTGACCAAAAGTTGGAATTGTGTTACATGACGTGAACTGTGTTTAAAATGAAAAAAAAAAGATTGAGCCCTGTCAGGACTGGCGGTGGGTGCCTATAATCCTTTTTCCTGTGGAGGCTCAAGCTGATGGATTGCCTGAGCTCTGGGGTTCTGAACTGCAGTGGGTTAAAGCTGATCAGATTCATTTGAATATTTGTCTAGCGCTAAGTCAAACACCAGCATGGTGAGTCCCTGGGAAAGTAATACCAAGCTGCCTAAGAAGGGTTGAACTGGACTTGGAAATGGAGCAAGTCAGAGCTTCAGTGATGGTCACTGATAGAGTCAGGATTGTGTATGAGATCTGGTCTCAAAAACAAAAACATCAACCCCTTTTTTCTGGCATGTCACTATTTTTCTAGATCTGATTGACTCAGTTGTCTAATGTGTTAACTATCCTTCTTGGGTTGATGTCACCTATGGCATAATATATGAATATGAACATGCTACATATATCTTGACTGAAGGCAGGAATCAGGCAGACTATGGCCCAAGGACCAAATCCAGTCAGTGGCCTGGTTTTGTATAGCCATTGAACTAAGAAAAATTTTCATATTTTAAAATACAATAATTATTTTACTTAAAATGTAAAAATAATTGTTAGCTAGAGAGCACCATACCAAGGTGGGTGGAATGCCCTGGCTATAGTTTGCCAGCATCTTGATCTAAGACATTGGTAAAGATGTTTAATAACTAAAGGTCAAGCAATTTCACTGGAACCTTTTTTGATTGACATTGAATTAGAAATTACTATTCTTTGAGAACTAATTCTGAATCTATTTAATTTTATTATAGTCTAGTTAATATTTCTTCATCTTCTTCAAATAAATACTATGAGATATTTTATAAAATCCTTTGATAAAGCATCTATCTATCTACAGCATTCTCCTGTGAAAAAAGAAAGTAGGTTTAGTCCGGCACAGTCTGTTCTTGATGACCCCGTAGCAGTTAACCCATACTTCTCTCTTTGTAATCATTTCCCCCCCTTTTCTAGTTCAACAACCATCTCTTAAATGGTCTGTAAGGTTCACTATCCCTTTAAGATAAATGGAGCAGTTTAGTACTGAAAGGGACAGAACAAATATTTTTGTGTAAAGGAAAAGATTTATATGACCTGTCAAAGGATTAAGATATTGTGGTTATAGATGAACACTTTGAAGCTGAAAAGGTGTAGGTATCAAATAAAATAAAAATAAAAAATTTCCAATATATGTGTATAAACAGTTTTCATATGGGGTTTGAATAATCTTACAAAATGAACTATGATGTCAATATAAATACTCCATCTTGAGAACAACACAGAATGTTGCTTTGTTTGTGTTTTGAACACTTTGATTTTTGAAGAGATAAAGAAATAATTTATTTATAAAAAACTGGAGACAGGATAAATGAATGAATGAATAAACAAAGAAATGAATAAATTCAGTTGTGAGGGTGCTAAAGGAGATGTCAGATAGTCTTGAGGAGTTTAGAACTGCAAGGCTCTTTGTACATAATTGTTTAGTCAAGAAAGTGACTAAAGAAGATAAAACCAAAATGAATAAAAAGTCACATAAACATTTGGAGACAGGTATGTGCGTGTTTGTCCTTCGTTGCTGAAGAAGACCATGCCATCAGAGAAATAATGGCATGACTTGTACTTGACTTTGTTTTGAGGGAGGGAGGGCTGTGTAGGTCCCCAGCCTCACTTCTCCTCCAGAGCCATCTGAATCCAGTGATCAGATATTCATCCCAGAATGAGGCAATTGGAGTTAAGTGACTTGCCCAAGGTCACACAGCTAGTGAGTGTCAAGAGTCTGAGTTGAGATTTGAACTCAGGTCCTCCTAACTCCTGCAAAGGTGCTTTATGCACTGCACCACCTAGCTGCCAGGTTGAGAAGTATAGATTTAAAAGCACTATTAAGTTGCTAGGGAAAATTTGGGGAGTTGCGAATTTTAAGTGAAAGGTGACTCACTGAGAGTAATGAGATCTTTGTTTAAGTCACTAATGAGTATAGCAACTAGATATAGCAACCTGAGAGAAAAACTTGTCAAGAAGTAAGGACAAAGGACATAGGATGGGTGAAGGTGTGGAAAAAATCTTTCTTAACCCTAAATGGTCAGTTTACAGAAGGTTTTGGCTAAGTAGTTCCTGATTGGTGGGATGATTGAATTAATTAGCCAAGCTTTCCTGGTCCCTGCTCTCTGCTGCCACCTTTAGCAGAAGAAGGGAAAAAACCAGAGGGTTTAGAGATGTTTTGCATCTTGTTGATGAGGTTTGATTGCCTCTCTTAAAGAATCACCCTGAGCTGTGTTGCTGAGAGCTCCATTCTCAATGGATGATGCTGAATTCAGATAAGTTAATAACTAGTTGCTGGTCTGTATAGCCTAGAGATAGTCAGTTTGATGACCTCTGCAGTTATCTAGCTTAAAGAAAACTGTTATTCACATTAAGAGGTAGCACTTTCTAAAAACCCTTTTAAGGTTTGTAAATTGAAAGAGCTTGTAAATGCTATATTTGAGTAGAGAAGATAAGAGGATTTGCCCAGCTGGGGTGGTGAAGACCAACAGTAAGCACTGAGCTGTTTCCTGTAGCGCTCAATCCTCACTATGGATATTGACACATCAGAAGGAGAGTCTGACCTTGTGGATTGTGATATGTTTTATAATTTATGAATTTGCCTTAATGTATGATATTATTTATTTGCTTTACTGATAAAAATGGTTATTTTTAAGATTTACTAATGTGTTGTGAGTGACTGATTATGTATTTATCATGCCCTGTGTGGTATGTTACATTGTAAGTGGCTTATGTGAATGGGAAACACATTGGCAGGAGCTCAAGAGCTAAGGTATCAAGTACAGTGGGGGAGAGCATTTCCCTTCAATAGGGTTACTCTTAGGAGCTTGAGAAAGTTTGAATATAATCATGTAGTGGTGATCTATAACTGGGAATTTAGATATGCTAGAATAAATAGTGAATGAGCTGAAATGAATGAACCGATCCAAAGAGTGGTGGTATCTACATACCTAGACGGGAGATGTGAGACCCATACCGAAAGGATGGGGTTTGTCTTTTCCTACTATAACCGGGGATTGGGGGGTGGAAGATGTGCATTTCTGTAGTTAGAGATCTGTTCTAGAATTTTTCTGTTATCAAGGTTGTAATAAGGGTAAACTTTATATGGTTTGATAGTATAGTTAGGATAGTAACTGAAAATGGAGTCACCTAGCCTGTGTTCTTAATGCCCATAAAATATATAGGCAAAGACAGAAAATTTGTATTTTCCCACTGTTCTGACCCATGTTAATTCTATATGAGGCAGATAAGCTTCGCAGCTTTTGTTGGATTGAAACACTTGACTTGCTGCAGGTTTCTAAGCTACCCTTCTTTTCTGTTGCCTTATATAAGTGACTCAGTTTGTGTAAACTTCCCCACCCAAGCCAGATATTGATAGGAGAGCCCAAGAACTTTTCCATCACAATTGGATCTGATTAGGAATGCCACATTCCACAGTTGGCACTGATTAGCTTTTTTAGACCATATAATTTCACCACCTGTACTTCAGTTTTGAGCAAATTTCTTCCCTGATATGTCTCCCTCCCCCTTGTGCTGGGTAAATATCTTGCATTCTTGGTGATAAAACTCTATTTAGTGTGTGTGTGTGTGTGTGTGTGTGTGTGTGTGTGTGTGTGTGTGTGTGTACTTTTTGTTTGCTTGCTTGCTGCGCTAAATAATAAAGTTCTTGCTTCTATCAGTCTCCCATGTCAATCCAGTATCAATTCCACAATTTCTAAATCCAGGTCTTTGCTTTAACATGAGCCATGAGGTCAAACAAAGCAAAAAATAAACTCATTTACAAATTCTGTTGTCTTTCTTATTTTGAAAATTGGGACATTTTCTATTCTCTAATCTTGGAGTATCTCTCTTGATTCAAAATATTACCGATAGTAACTTAGCATTCACTATTGCCAAATCTTGTTGGCACAGGAAGAAATAGAACCTTCTAGCCTGGTGACTGGAACTTAAGGCAACTAGTTTTTCTCTATTATCTCTTTACTTATCTTGAGTATTCTCTTTTCATTATTGTTTTTATTTGGGCATTTCCAGTGAAAAAAAGTTGGGAAAAGTAAGAATTGATCAACTCTTACCTTTTTTTGTTATTACTCATTATCATTCTTTCCACTCCAAGCAAAGATGCCATTCCTTCTTTGATTTTGCCTTTTCTGCCAATATGTTTAACCCTGGATCTTTGTTGTTCTTGACTTTTCAAGCCCAGCAGTAGCTCATTTTAATCTTCAGCACTTCTGTACAATTGTTAGCCAGATTGTGAAATGATTTCACATTCATCCCCTATTACTTGGTCATGTTTTTAAAAAAAAAAGGTAATTTGGTTGGTGAGTTTCCTTTGTATTCACATCGGTCCTTTCATGCAAGTCCTCCTTCCTTCACAGAAATTATTTCCCTTTGTGTCTTCAAAAATTATTTTTTGTATCTTCTAGCACTCTAGGGGTTGATTTCAAAGGCAGAATTGTAGTCCATTGGATCCCACCAATTGTTCCTTTGAAACTCTCCAAATCTGCTTTTCCAAATTCTATGGTACCTGCCAGACTACCTAGAATTTTCTCTACTTATTTGTCACCAACCGTATAACAGGACATTTACTTTCTGCTCTATAGGTTTCCCATTATTTCTATCCCCAAAACATCCCTATTGAATTCAGAATAAAATCATATCCCAGGATGAAATTTTGTCTCGTTGATTTCTCCATCTTTTGAAGAATTAAATGATTGCTAAGACAAGTCAGGATGTTATTTTGCTTTTGGTAGAGGCAGAATGCCAGTGGATGTCTGGATGATAGATGACTCCTAGATCCATTATATCTTACTTCTAGGTTCTAAGCTTGAGATCTGTTTCCCAAACTCACTTTTTCCTCTTTCTGTCCCAGTGGTCTGTGGTGTACTCCAATGGCAAAATTGATATCTATTTCTATATCCATTTACCTTCACCCAAATATTTTCTGCTTTGTTTTTCTCTTCTGTTTTCTGGATTTTCCCACATGGGTAGGCCTTCTTCACGTATCTTTTCCCCTTTTTACATATAGTGTTTTTAAAAAATAAGGTATACCCATCCAGGTGATGGATTTTATTCCAAGTATCAGTGATATTTATGAGGTCAAATTTACTTCCTTGCATTAAGACTTCTGGTTCCTCCTACTTGGGATAAAAATATGGGCTTTTATGTATAAATATTTTAGGCCAGAAATTTTATTATTAGATATTGTCTTCTGTGAACTCCTAGATATTTCAATTGATATTTTTTCTTCATTGGGTTTCTTTCTTGTGGTATCTAGATTTGGGGAAATATGGACACTATATTTTTTCTTTTCTTATCCTTTTCAATTTAAACCTCCTTTGATTAGATTTGTTAGACTTTAGGAAAACACATTCTTGTCAGCCTTTGCTAAGTGTAGTTTCTCTCTGGTTAGGAATCTGACTTTGTTTGAAGTCTGGTCTAGAAGTTCAAATCCCACACTGAAGCATGACCTTCTTGGCTATTTGTTCATTCCAAATTAATTTTTTTCTTCTGCACTTCTTGTCTTCTTGGGCAAGAGCAAGGAAAACATAACCTGCACCCCTATTGTCATCAGTTTCTTGACCAAGGGTTTCATAGTCAAACTTCCTGTATGGAAATGTAATTTTGCCTATATTAATCACCCAAAACAGGAAGAAGATATCAGTTTTTTTAAAAGTCTTAGCCTAATGTCTTAGATAGACACCCTTAGAAGGCATAGACCTTTTGTTATTGGGTCAACAAATAGTGGACATAGCTGTCCTGAGCAAGGAATCACTACGTGATACTATTTATGATTCTTCTGAGCCATAATGGATAAACTCTCATCTTATAACTCTTGTGGTTCTAATATGTAATTCTTTGGAAGACAAGAGACTACTTCCTTCTCCAAGTCCCCATCTACCATGTGCTCAGGAAGAGTTCTAAGTGTAGACCTAAACTTTTCTTTCCCTTTGTCTTCTAGATAACAATCTTCTACTAATAGCGTGACAAGTGTTAAATCTGTCCTCTTTCATTTCAAATTCCTTTATCCAATTTAAAATTTCAATTAAAGTCTCACTGTCATTTCTTTTAGGACCTCTTCCTTGTCCCTAAGAACTGGGAGTGTAGACGGTGTTTGAGTCATTTTATTTTCTCCTCGAGTAGGGTGATCTGCCTACTTTTGGAATTCAGTTAGTTGTGGTAGAACTACAGATAATCACATTCTTAATGCAATTTATTTTATAATTTTTTCCTACTCTCCATAACGGTTGATATGTTTAGTTTTACTTACTCCTCAAAGTTAAATACTTTACTATTTTCATCTCTTAATATCCTGACAATTCCACTCAACTTTATTCCTTTAATCTCAACAACTCCATGACCACACTTCCTCTCTACTTTAACGTTGTACCAACCTCTTAATTATTTTGCCAATTTTCTCCAGTCACCAACCCAGTCTATCAATTTACATAACATTCAGTTATTACATTAACTTTTCTTACTTACCATGCCTTATCTTACCAAATATCCTCTCCTTTTCCTTCTTTACACTTTCTCAGCATGGCCTACTTTATGATCTTGCTTGACACTAATTGTTTTATGTCCTCCTCAATTACCCTTAATATTTTTATTTTTTAATCTGAATACAGAATCTGGACTACTTTTTGAATCTGGTGATTGTTCTCTATTTTTCTTAGTTTCTCCTAGGTTTATTCTTCTCAAATTCTAGTCTACTTTACTAGGCCAAACCTCTCCAAATCACATATAAAATTTCCTTCTCCTTATTTATTTCAGGTTCTTCTCTTCTTCCGTAACCTTTTAATACAAAAGGCGGAAGTAGAATAAAAGAGACTTTTGATGCTCAAGCTTATAAGGATTTATTTAATATCTACTATGTAGAGACCATGAGTTAATGGCCATGAATATAAAAATTGTATCATGCATAGTCCCTGCCCTTGAGAAGCTTTGCTAGTACTATGCAATGCAGGCACTGCTGCCCAAATCTACAAGCGCTGATGTTGTGGTAATGAATTATTAATGTATTTATATTATGGAGAATTTAGGGAGAATGATATTTAGAAGGAGGGGAATAAGGAAGAAACTTAGGAACTCAGATGAATGTCCTATACCATGGTACCCTGTGGGAAGATGCTGGATACCCAGAGGTTCATCCTCTTCAGAGACTATGACAAATTGCTGAAGTGTAGTGGCTGAGGATACAGAGCATGTTTGCATTGATGGGAACAATGATTGGTGAACTAACTTCAGTGCTCCTCAGAGACATGGCCTTTCTCCTTCATTTCTGTGTCAGGGAAAGATGCTACCTCTCTAAGTCAGCTACTCCTCTGAGGTCTAGCACTTCCTCTTCCTTCCCACAAGGGGAAGGGGATCAGAGAAGAAAACCTTTTTCTGTTCCTTTGTTCAGAAGCACCTAGCCTACTGTGTATCCAATAAATTGTACCTCTTCAATGCTTTTGCTGTTATTGTTATCTATTTCCCATTGGAGAAAATAAATTAGTGGCTGCTAGATCTCATATCATCCATGCTAGCATCACATATAGAAGTTGGAGAAAGTGGTCAGTTTGGGAAAAGAGGAAGACTTCCTTCAGCCTCTCTAGAGAGAGGTGTATAAGGAGATGACACTGTAGTGATTTGTCTCCTAGAAGAACACCTGCCTTTTTAGACACTGCAATCATATTTATTCACCAGCTTGAAGTTGATTTACAGTGGAGAGTGTAGAGAGAGAGATTAATGGCTTGAAACAAATCAAATATTGCCTAGAAAAGAAAAGATAAACCCCTTGGGTTAGACTCAAGACAGACTGGAGAGAAGGGGGAGAAGGGCTGCTTTCTGTGAGCACTATTTAAATTCTGTTTTGGATTTGACTCCATTACCTGCCTCCCCATTCAGTAGCTTACTGGTGGGTGTGTTTATAGAATGAAGAACTTGTCTTATCCTCCTCACTCACTATCGTCTTACAGGGCAATCTCCTTTATCATAAGAACTAAGTTAGCATTACTTTACATACACGCGCACCCACACCCACACCTACCCACCTACCCACACACACACACACACCCACACCTACCCACCTACCCACACACACACACACACACACACACACACACATACGCGCACACCCACACCTACCCACCTACACACACACGCACACCCACACCTACCCATACACACACACACCCACACCCACACCTACCCACCTACACACACACACACCCCCATACCCACACACACACACCCACACACACACATACACCCACACACACCCACACCCACACCCACCCACACACACACACACACACCCACACCTACCCACCTACCCACACACCCACACACTCACACACATACACACACACGCGTGCACACTCTATATTACATGTGGATGGAGGGCACCTCATGTAGAGACTTATTACTCTCCAAAGTGGAGGGAGCTCTTCCTGTACCGGGGAGTCACTCATCCCATTTACAATGGGTTGACCCTTAACTACCCCCATTTTGTGCCCCTACATTGTACTGGATTGTTCCCTGGTTTTTATGTATTTTCCATCCCATCTCAAACTCTTTGTCCTTGTGATTATTTAATATATTTTTATTTGTTTTGTTAAATATTTCTCAATTACATAAATTTTTTAACATAAATTCTTAAAATTGTGAGTTCCCAATTCTCCTGCTTCTTCCTGCCCCTTCTCCACCCTTTGAGAAAGCAAGCAATATGATATGGACTATGCACATAAAGTCATGCAAAATACACTTCTATGTTATATTGTAAAATAAAACACAACACTTATAATAAAATAAAGGAAGTTTAAAAATATGCTTCAATCTGCGCTCAGAGTTTGCTAGGTCTCTCTCTGGATGTAAATAGCATTTTTCATCATGGGTCTTTTGGAATTATCTTGGATTATTGTCTTTATTACAGTAACTAAGTCTTTCATAGCTGATCATCATCATGATATTGTTGACATAATATATAATGTATTTTGATAACAACTATTCCACTTGAACTAGCTTGCCGCTTTTGCTTTGTGCAGAGAGTGAGTGCACCTAATCGGTTACTGGTTAGAACTCTATGGATATATACTAGATTAAAACCAGGGGCATGACCTTTAGTATATCCATAAAATCATAGAATCTCTATATTCCCACTTCCTTCTAGCTTTGAAACTATTCTGATACTTTGCTTCCATCACAACAGAAACAGAAGGAGTCCACACAGGACTGAAGGTCATTTTCTATTTTTCTTCTTTGTTTCATATGTTGTCAGTTCTAAATAACTCATCACCAAGAGGCCAGATGCATGTGGAGACCAACTTCCATCACTTTGGGGAACATGTCACACTCTGTGGCACATATTGCAGGTAAATCCAGGAGTCTATATCCAACAAACTATATCCCCTTCATGCTTTTACTGTTATTGTGTTGGCTATTTCCTGTTACATAAAGTAAGTGATCTCTTATTATTAGCTCCATGTCACCATCAAGATCAAAGCAATAGTCACTCAATTACAGCCCTTCTGGGTATTCTTGGTAGGGTGGGTTAAGACTTCACATTCATAGGAGAGCTTTATGAACTTGCTTTCCTTCTAATCCATAATTAAGTTAAATAAGTAAATAGTAAGTGCCTACTGGGTACCTAGAATTACATGTACTAGGTGGTGGTAATCCAAAGACAAAAAGAAAATAGTTCCTTGACCTCAAAGAACACTCATTCTAGCGTAATGAAAAAGTTAGGCCATTGATGAAAATGATAGCTTAACCTTGCAACCAAGATTAATACTTGTATTATTTGATGTAGTGCAATGGAAGAAACAAAAGACTGTGTGTCAAACATGGCTTTGAACACTGCTTTTTGCTCCATACTACCTGTATGATCTAAGGCAAGGAACTTAACCTTTCTAGGGCTCAGTTCCATTATCTGTAAAATGAAGGGGTTGGAATCAATAGCCGTTGAGCCCTTTCCAGTGCTAAACCTGTGATGCCATGACTCCAAGTCCTTACTAAATTTCTGATTAGGCTGAATCTCATTGTTCCTATGCCTCCTATTGATTAATGTGCCACTTGTAATAGTACTATGCTGCCTCCTACCCTTGCCCCAACCATCAGTGTTGTACCAGTCTTTCTTATAACCATTAGAAATATTAGAAAGAAATGACTCCATTAGAATGGTTTATGAATATTTTAATGGATCTGCACAATTAATAAAAACTGTCATGTTCTTATTAAATATAACCCAATGCCAAAAGTAGCACATTTTGTGTAAATGTATGAAGTATCATACAAGAGATATTTATTGCTTGTAATGCCACACTCCAGTAAGATAGTTATTATGAGCCGAGATTAGAGAGTACCATCACCTAAGCCTTTGACAACAATATTACAATTAGCCTGCAGCTCAGCTATGTAGATATGACATCAAATAGACATACTGTCAGCAACATGTAAAAAAAGTTTATTGCTGCTAATTATACTTAAGCAAGATATAAAACCATCACAAAACAGCAAATAACTGATTCAATTATAAAATATGATCCATTGCCAAGTATTTTGTAGTAGGATCAAAACATCTTAATCATCTTTTTCAGTAGTTTTAATGGTCAGGTGGCATGGAAGAGTTAAACATTTAACACATACTTTTCTGTATACAAGATTTGAAACTGAGAAACTGTATGGGGCAGGCCTGATTCAGGCCATTCCCTTAGTAGTTTGGGTTCAGTGTTAGGATACGCATAAGGACATACTCATGCGTCCTTCAACAATTAACAGAAGGTGGTTTATTTAGCTTTAGCATTGAAAAGATATTCAACAAGGGCAGTATAACTCTGAGTCTGGGTGGATGCAGCCCCCTTTGCCTCCTCCATAGAGAACTAGCCTTTTCGATAAGGCAGAGTGTGGCTCATCCACCAAGTTTTAAAGGCTGAGACTCCATGTGGGTAGGTTACCAGGAAGACACTTAAAAACAAAATCTGCCAGTCAAAATTATTCACCAAATATTTTAGAGAGGGTGGAATTTTCATTCATGTCAACTTTTACATTTTTAATTGGAAAATACTGGTTAACCACTATTAGGAGGTAATTGAAAAATAAAAATATAATTGATATAGCAACCTTATCACTAGGGCTTCCAGTGGATGGGAACTAATTTTTCCTATTTAGTGGACAGAATTGCCAGAAGTGTGTGCTTAGAGAAGACTGATGCCATCAAGACCGAAATGATTATCTCTGTGACTTTGTGTTTGTTTTTTTAATCACACAGATGAACCAGAACGAATCAAGTATGTATTTATTAATGCCTGCTCTGAAAAAAAAATGCAGGAGATAGGTGCTAGGCTACAAGAAATAAGTAGTTCCTACCCTCAAGAAGCTCACTTTCTAAGGCAACTTCTACATAAATAGGTATTTATAAGGTACACACAGAGAAGAGACAACCCTAGGGGGAAGGCACTATAACCTGGGGGAATGAGAAAGGATTTCTGCAGCAACTGATATTTGAGCTGAGTCTTGAAGGAAGCCAGAGAGTTCAAGCAAAGGGGTGAGAGGAGAGAGGAGGACAGAAAGGATTCCTGACATAAGGGGCAGACTGTACAAAGACTCAGATAAGAGATGGAGTGTCATGTGTAAGAAACAGCAAACAGGTCAATGAAACTGGTTCTTAGCATATGTGAGGGCGAGAAATATGGAGACTGAAGGAAAAAAGGCTGTGAAAGTATTACATGACCAACAGAGAAGTAGGTATTTTCTTCTAGAAGTAACTGTAAACTACTTGAGCTTATTGAATGACATGGCCAAACCCAGACTGTAAGTAAATCACTTTGATACTTGATAGCGTAAGAACAGGAGTGAGGGGAGACCAAAAGCAGGGAGCCCAATTAGAAGACTATTTGCAATAGTCCAAATAAGAGGTGATCAGGGCTTGAACTGAGGTAGTGGCTGTGAGTGGAGACACATTTTAGAGAAGAAAATTGCAAGATTTGGTGACACATTGTGGGTTTTTTTTTTTTTGCACCTTGACTAATATGGAAATATGTTTTGCATGGCCTCACTTGAATAATTGATATCAAATTGCTTGCTATCTCAAGGAGTAGGGAGGAGAAGAAGAGAGGGAGGGAGAGAATTTGGAACTCAAAAGAAAAGATTTTTTTTTAACATATAATTGGTAAATAATGAAATAAATGAATGAATATATATACATATATACATATGTATGTGTGTGTGTGTGTGTGTGTGTGTGTATACACACACAGGACATCTGAGAGCACATGCCCACTGAAAGCCTGTATTACTCAGTAAATTAGAGCATTCTAGGGATCCGTTTCTCCTTTAAGCACTGCTAGTGCCCTGAGATCACACAATTAATTCCAGAGCTGGAAGGCCATCTCTAGGCTTAGAGGCCAACTAGTCAATCCCATGCCCTCATTTTACAGATGAGGAAACTGAGGTTATACTGAGTGTAATAGGTGTTAAAAATATTCCCTACCCATTGATAGGTCTCAGGTGGGGCTATTGAAGGTGGCTTGATTTGGGGGTGTTGTTTTGTATCAGGTGCACACTTTTGCTGATTTCTGGAGAGGCAATGGGTCACAAGGGTCATGCCCTTCCACCCTGAAAAGAGTATGCATACTCTGAGGTGAGGTTTTGCTTTGGGACTTAGTTTTTGGAAGAAGGTTTGTGTGCCAGATGAGACTCTGGGCAGTTGTTTTAAGAAGCCCCCTGACTTTGAAAACCCAGATGTTGGTGCTTCTCTGTCTGGTGATGCATGCATCGTCTATGGTCAGATGTTTGAAAGCCTTGTCTGTTGGTCCTGTCTGTATTTTCTTTGTTGATGTATGTAATCAAAGTTAGATTATTGACCCCTCGAAAGCTGCTTTCCTTTTAGAAAAGCAGATCTAAGAACCTGTGCAGCAAGCCCCGCTGTGTAGTCCGGGGTGCTTACTGCTATAGTAAATTGCCTAAGGTCACACAGATAGTAAATATCAGAGGCAGGACATAAATTCTGGATCTCTGACTCCAGATCTAATGCTATCTTCACTATATGATGCAACCTTTCTATCTATTAATTGTATTTTACTAATTTCTCCTCATACATTTGCCCAAGAAAAATCTTGTATCATCAAAGAGATTTGTGTCTCTTCATGTTGCTTGGTTTCCCCAAACAGGCTTGATATCTTGAAATACTCCAGGTCCATCACCTTCACTCATAGCTTGGCAGGAAAAAGAACTGGTGCTCAGCCACTCCTCACCTTGTAAAATACACTCTCGATAGATCCTGTTCTATTTCTATCTCAGCATTGTCTGACTTAAGTCGAGAAGTATCACTTTAACTTGCTATGTCACCTCTGAAAAACTATTTCTTGCATATTTAAAAAGTATATATCACAGTCCTAGGCATATTTTTAAAAAGAAAAGAAAAATTCCCTACCATCAAAGAACCTATGATCAAGACAAGATGGATGAAACATATAAGCAGAAATTATATTAAATTTTTAAAAAATGTATAGAACTGCCCTATGGCACAGGCTAGGTCACTGATTATGTTGGAATTAGAATATGAATTAATTAATCCTTAATCTAAATCCTTAATCCTAATCTAAAAGACTGTGCATTTCCTACCAAATAAAATATAAATGCAAAATTGTTATCTTAATGCAGTGGGCATACACTAATAGGAATTAGACCAGTTTTTCCTCCCTTCTCATATATATTGAGAGGGCATGTACATGCACCCCTGAGCAGGATTTTCCTGATTGGCAGACCTTGGGGGTATGAAATGTGGTTTGAGATGTCATGTGTAAGATCTGAGTTACTGAGGGGTAGAAACAACCAATCAATATTTCTTACTGTGTCAGGCACTGAGACACAGAACTATATGGAGAGAAAGAAAGAATGAATCTAGGTATGGATAACAGAAACTCCTGCCAACTACTGGAGCCATTCAGGCAGCCAGTGCTGAGTACAGAGTTGAAGATACTGAAACTGTACCATCATGCGACATGCTGAAAATTATTTTCCTTAATGGAGAGAGAACTGGGCCTGGAGTTAGGAAGACCTGAGTTCAAATTCAGCCTCAGACCTTACTAGCTGTGTGACTTAATCTCTGTCTGCCTCAGTTTCATCTACTGTAAAATGAATTTAATAATAACAACCCAGAGTTATTGTGAGGATCAAATGAGATATTTGTAAAGTTCTTAGCACAGTGACTGGCTCATAGTACGCATTCAATAAATACTGTTTTGCTTCTTCCTTCCCTACAAGGTAGGGACTTCATTAATTTGTTCTATGAGTTTTAAGGGGCTATGGACAACTTGAACCTCTGGAGATAGACACAAAATTCACTGGGAGAGAAATTTGAGTTTTCAAGTTCAAGTCATTTCCATGTTCCTTACTATCTTAAACAAACCTCTCATCTGTGGCTTCAAGATGTTGTACCATTTGCAGCATTCACTCCCTAGTAAAGCCTAGTAAAGCCTTCTCATCAGATGAACCTAACCAAATAGAGGATAATGGACAGGCTTCAAACCAGCTGGTGAGTTAGGGGGATGTCTGCCCTATGTATGTGAAGACTTTCCTTGTGGAATGTGCAGATGAGAACAGTTTGCTCCAAGGGCCATGAGAGTGGCTGAAGTAAGTGCTGTCAAATACTTAGAGCTTGGTCAGACATCCAAGACCCCAAGGTCATCCACTGTGTTCTGGGTCATCACCAGTCATTTTGATTTTTGTCTTGTCATTGGAATTTGATGACTCTGGTAGAGAGCAAAGCTGGCAACTTTGCACAGCTCAGTCTCACTTCAATCCAATTCAAACATGAGTCAAGATATCATCTATGATGTCATTGCTTGTCTTTGAAAGTGATGGGCAAGCAACAAATAAATCTATTCTGTGTTCAATGCTTCTATTAGCTTGAGTACTTTACAGAAGAGTTGAGGGACTTTTGAGAGAGAGAGCTCTCATTTCTGCCCTTAAGCCAGATGTTTGTGTTTAAAGCACAGACTTTGGGCTGGAGAATAAACCACTAAGATTATTGTTAGAGGAAGGCCTTTGAGATAATGCAGTCCATTGTGTCTGACACAAATGGCACTCAAGGACATCCACCACCTGCCTTTAAGTTACCTTTTTAAACTTCACTTATTCTATGACTCTTTATGTATCATAATTTCCAGTCAAATTGGGCTAACTACCATTTTTAAATTTTGCCCTGTCTTCTCTCACATACTTGCATGCTCCCTATAACTGGAAAGGCCTCTTCCCTTCAACTCAAGTGCGACTTCCTTCGCTAAGTTTTCTTCAAAACCCCAAGTTGGAAGTAATGTCTCCCTTTTCAAATCTCAGCCAGCTGATTTGAAAGGTAATAGGGAGCTACTGAATGTGTTAGAATGCTGAGTGAATTGATGTAATGAGATTTATATGTTAGGAAGATAATTCTGCTTTAGGATATATTGGAAAAAGGAGAGAAAGGCCAGCTAATCTTCTAGAAGGCTATTATGAAAATCCATGTGACAGCTAATGAGGGACTGAAGCAGGATAATGACCACTGGAATTCCAAGGAAGTGTACTCTAAAAATATCATGAAGTTAGAACTGATAAGACTGAACAAGTGATTGGATGTGTGGGATAGAGAAGGGAAACTTCTTGAGAGTGGTATTTTTTTTTTGTCTTTGTCCAAATGCCTACCATAGTGCTTGGCACAGAGCAGGCACTGTATAAATGCTTGTGAATCCATGGTTTGCTCCAGGTATATGAATTTAAGTGCCTAGAAAAATGGTGATGATAATTGACAGAGATGGGAAATTCAGGTGAGGCTGGTCCAGAGGTGAAAATTGAGAGATTTAAAGGGCTGTGGGGAAGGGAAGTAGCTGTTTTTTTTTTTCTTTTTATCTTCAGTCTGAAGGGCCATATTGTATAATCATTAATATATGTTAGTTAATAGGGAAGGCAATGGAGAAGATTAATCCTCCCCTTTTTTCCTGATGTAAGAATGCTGCTGGCCAATGTCCAAGTGTGGTCTGGGGAAGAGGAGGGAAAAGAGCAAAATTGCTACAGTATGATGGGAATTATTTTTTATTAGTTTGCCATCTCGCAGCTCCTACTGTGCCTAGTTTTAAACCTCAAGGTGTGAATATCTGCTCCCCCGTCACACAAGTCTGAGCGTAGAGCATATGATTATCCCTTCTCAGCAGTCATAAGTAGGGGAGGGGGACACAGTGTGACCTATCTCCCATCTGTGCCCTGAACCCAAAGGAGAGAATGGAACTCAGTGGGTGTCACTGTTCAAGCTCTTTTCATTAGCATTCAGTTTTGGTCTATTGCTTATGATGAGATAGGACAAGCCTTCTAAGAGTCCTCCATTAACTTTCATTCAAACACCCGAATCTCTTCAAGACAGTAAGAAGATACAGATGTCCTTGTCTTCAATGTCCTTTTATTAATCACCTTAAACTGGTTCTCAAGTGTCTCCATTCACCCATTCTCTAGCCTTACTTTCCTAATCTTTGTCGATTATGCCTCCATTTTTTTTTGAAGACAGGGCAGTTGGCTCTTAAATGTTTCCTGCGGTCCTTTCATTTTGCTGAATTTTAAATATTTCAGCCAATTTGAAGAGTTCATAATGATGAATAAGATTAAGCTTGGAGCTTAACCTTTTGAAACCGGGTGACGCGTTAACTCGGCTGGAACGCTGGTTAATTTAACAGCAGGAGTTGAATTAACTTGTCACAGCTCTGCCATTGTTAAATTCCCTCTTCCTGATCCTTGTCCCAATCTCACAGAGTTGGTTGCACTGGGACCAGGTCGATGAGCCAGGGAGAGGAACAGGGAGGTGGTAAGGAAGTAGAGACGGGATAGTGGAGAAAGTGAAACAGGTGACCAGAAATAATCAGGTAAGGAAGAGGTTAATTCAGAAAACCAAGAAGACAGCAATTTATTGTAAAGAGGAGAGGGAAGAATTTGAAAAAAAAAAATCATAATGGAGAAAGGTAGTAAGGGAGAAAAAAGAGAAAACAGAGGGTGAGATATGAAAGAAAAGAGTAAATTAGTATTACCAACATATTCTGTTATTTTTTAAATCCATGATTTCATCAGTGTGGGGAATTAATTCCCAATGGGGAAATTCCTTCTATTGTTACAGATCAGCAACTTCTTCGAAGTTCAAAGACTGAGAATTGTCTAGGACCACGGAGAGGGTAAGTGACTTACTCACAGTCACACAGTCAGCATGAGGTAGAGATTGAATGAACTTGAATGTAGGTCTTCCTGACTCCAAAGCTGCATCTTGCTAATTCACCAAGTGAAATTGCTTTTCATCCTGGTGCTTATCTTCCTGAAAACTGAGTCTACAATATACCTTGTATGTTGAATATACAAACAGTAATAACAAAAAGACATTATTTTTGCCCTCAAGGAACTTATTTTTAGCTGTGAGGGTTACAACATGAACACAGATAAGCTGCTAGCTTAGCTTCCATTATCCTGCAGAATAAGAGCTGAGTTACCGTTTTTGACAAGCCAGGACTCCAAAGTGAGTAGGAATTACTGTTTTATTATTCTAAGTCCATGATTTTTTTTTAAAGCCTGATTTTTTATAAACCCTGTTCATAGAGGAAAAAGTAAATTTGTTCATGAAAATATATTCCAAAGGGATTGTCTTGTCTCAGTCAAACCAGAGAGATATTTTGTTAGTTCTACATACCTGTAACATATTTTAATAGTCACACTTTCTTCTCAAACATCCTAGCACATATCTGTTCACACAGAGGGAATCTGATAAGGAAAAGACTGAAAGGAAAGCACAAAAGGAACAAGATAATAAGGGTAGACACTGAATTAGAGGAGGTCAAAGAAGTGGTCAGAGGAAACAAGGGAGTTCTCTTTTTGTGTGTGTGTGTGTGGGGGGGGGGTTCAGGAGGAGATACTAGGAGCCAGAACACAGATGAGATTTCAGGAAAAACAGAACTGAGATCTGAAGGCATGGGAATGGGGCAAACACCTACCGTTCCCTAAAACAAGGAAAAGACCACTGCTGGGAAGGAGTGGCTCTATGATTATTGTCTCTCTGTGAGGACTGAGGGGCAATATGCATTTTTTTCTAGTTTCACTATGTACTATTTATTCACCAGGCAGCAGAGAGCTGCAACACAATTTGTAGACAAACCTTTAGGGGAAAAAGACCTGGTGACACCTCAAATACAGGCAAACTAAGCAGCCTGCTTCTAAGCACCAGTCACTTTGAGCCCCATCAATAGAGATCACACAGAGTCTTTCTTCTCTCTCAATTGTTTTGGTAGCGCCTTAATTTAACACTGACAGGACATTTTCTCTTCTATTTGTATGATTTTGTGGCAGGGCTCATGTTCCTCCACTGATACTGTAACAGGTTTTCAATTTCCAGGATGGTTGCCTAAAAGACTGTTGGCTGTATAGGAGCCTAACTGGAGCTCAGTAGTTGGATCTGAAGCGGATTACTAAGGATTCCAGGGCATTTTGCTTCTGTCCAAAATTACTTTAAGGTATAGGCATCAGATGGCTGAGCTGTGTCTGATGGATCAAGAGAATGGAGTAAGTGAGAGAAGGTGAAAGGGACAAGGGGAAGATAGAGGACAAAGGGATGATGAGAAAATGCAATGGGAAGATAGGAAAAAAATGAACAATATCTTATTTAGCGCCAAGAGACAAACTCTGACAAGGTATTTTAAATTCACCGAGATGTGTAAAGGACACAAAATCATTTTTGAATCCAGCCTAGGATCATGTAAGCAATAGATGGTGCAAAGTAAATAAGATGAAAAGGAATGAATAGGTATGATTATTTTTTTAGGTAATTTTGGAAAGGCATGGGATGCTATTTCCCATTTTACAAAAGGCAAATCATTCTAGTTCCACTTAATAAATATTACATATAACAATGGAGGATTGTTGATAGGTGGATACATATTGGTCAAATTTGAGGGATCCAAATTAGCATGGTAGTTTTTGGTCTTGATTGTATCCTATGTTCTCTCAATTTTCCAAACATTGCACTAAAATTAAATAAAAATCCCTCTGAGGAAAAAATTTTGTCCTTTTGTGACATATAAAAACACCAAAAATAGCACTTTTTTAGTTTGCTTGCTACCCTTCTATTTCACTTTATATTACAATTATATGTATACATTACAGTTAATCCTCAACTTTCTTGAGATAACATTCCTAGAAAATGGCACAAAAGTAAAAAATGTGAATGTTGATACATTGAACCTATGGGAAATGAAAGGTTGAGTTCTTGCAACCACCAGAACTATAATCTTTTGCTACAATTTGCCGAAAATGCACCTTTATGTATACAATTCTTTAGAGAAAAATATTAGTTCTGATAATATAAACTTTTCTTAATACAGTAGCCATGAAGCAACACATAAAATTCAGGGAGAGGAGAGACAATTTTCAGAGGACCCTGGAGTAAAAATGGGAAAGGGCCAACATGCCATCTCTAATTGCCCTTTCTGCTCCATAGTTGCACTGTTCTCACATGAAAAGTACATCCCTCCAAGTGAGTCCCTGGCCACTGTCAGAGCTTGGCACTCCAGGTGTTGCTTGCCCTAGCAGCAGGCCAGATATGTTGGTTAGGGCTTCGAGGGGAGGGGAATGTCCATCATCTCATTTACCCATAAACATAGTTATTTTTCTACCTTTTTTATTTAATTCTCTCATCTTGCACTTAACATGTTTAGCACTTTCTGGAGAGGATTCATGAACACTTTTACAAATACTTTCCTCCTTTTGGTGGATATAACGAATAGTCCCTTCATTAATACCAAGCTGGAGACTGACAGCAGTTTCAGACATTCAGGCACTAAGTTTATCTAACATCTTTGTTTTCTCACTAAGCTTTTGCACACTTGGACTTAGAATCCAAGGAACTTGCACCATGCTTTGGGGGCATAATTGTAGCACAGAACTTGTGTTTTAATAGTAAACAATAAAAGTATGCAGCAAATGCAGGGGGAGCTCTTTACTGTGCAACAGTGGGTGCACGAGACCAGTGAAGCACCTAGTAGGATACCAGCCACTCCATAAACTTGCACACGTTGTACCTCTCTTTTTTTTTTCTCTACTGCATGTAGTCACAAATGTGGTTGGTTGCCAGACAAAAGTGAAAATGAAGTTATTAATAAAATCACTAGAATGCTTGAAATTGGGAAACTTAAACACACAAATGTTGAGAATTGACTGTACTTTTTTCTCCGTTAGTAGAAGTTAAGTTCCATATGGGCCAGGGACCATGTTTTCTTCATCTTTGTGTCCCCTAGCCAAGATTTAGCCCAGTGTCTTGTACCTGAGGTGCTCAATAAATGTTTGTTGGATTGGGATAGGAGGCACAGCAGCCAGGGCATGACGCTTCACCAGAGTGGACCTCTGTATGAGGTGTGTTACTCTTACTCTTCATTAAGTTACTCAAGTATTAAGAGGACTTTATTTCAAGGTAGTTTCTTATAAGATGATAGGGAAGGTCTAGAATATTCTAATGAGCACAAAAGAATGCTTTCATTATCATTAGGTATCTATAAAGTGACACTATGAGGTGGTTAGGCCTAATAGTTATTTTTCTTTTTAATGCTACAAAATCATGGACTAAAATATGATTCTGTCAATTTTCCAAGCCTTCCTAGACCTGTTCTCTGCCAAACTCAGGAAATACACATCTTATTCTACAAAGAATGTCCTTCTTTTCTTCCCATGATGGTGATCAAGGGCTCTCTGACCTTAAAGAGAATAAAGACTTATTAGCTCAAGAGCAGAACTGAGGATTTCTTTGTCCCTCAAGAGGCTCCATGCTGTGATTGTGTCCTGAAAGCCCTTTGCATATTGGCTTCATTCAATTTATTTCTACATTTCACAAACCATGCTTGGTGCTGGGAATACAATTAAAAAAATGAAACCATCCCTTCCTAACCTCAAGAAGCTTAGATTCCACAGGGTGAAAAACACATACTCAGACAAATCAATATAATATAATTTCAGGATCAGGGAGCATACTGAGGAGGATGGGGAAATCAGGAAATAAATTTATTATTTTTAAATAGTATTTTGTGGTTTTCCAATTACATGTAAAGATATTTTAGCATTCATTTTTAAATAAAATTTTGAGTTCCAAATTTTTTCCCTCTTCCTTGCCCTCCCCCTCCCTAAGATAGTAAGTAATTTGATATAGATTATATATGTGCAATCATGTAAAACCTATTTCCGTATTAATCATGTTGTGAAAGAAGAAACTTTGCAAAACAATTACAGTTTACAAAAGAAAAAAATGAAAAATATTTAAAAATGTGAAAATAGTATGCTTTGATCTGCATGCAGACTCCATCACTTCTTTCTCTAGATATGGACAGCATTTTCCACCATGAGTCTTTTAGAATTGTCTTGGATCATTGCATTGCTGAGAAGAGTTAAGCCAATCGTAGTTGATTATCACGCAATGTTGCTGTTACTGTGTACAATGTCCTCCTGGTTCTGTTCTTTCCCTTTGTACCAGTTCATGTAAGTCTAGAAAAGGCATTTAGGTAAAGATTATCACTTGAGATGAACTTCGGAGGAAGCTAGGGGCTATGGGAGGTGAAACTGACAACAGAAGACCTTCTAAGCTTAAGGAACAGCTTGTGCAGAGGCATAGGAGCTGGAGGTTCCTTTGATTTTCAGGCAGTGGGTTAAATCCATTCCCTATCTCTACCCCTTTTGTTGATGGCAGCTCCCATCTCATTAACCTAGAGGCCTCTGTGGATTTATCCACTTAGATTCTAGGCTTGGCCTCCACCCACCAGGAAAATTTTATCCCCTTCCCTCCATGCTATGTTTTACCTCACTCAAACTAGTACCAAAGGTGTTCTGGTAAATGTTTAATAACTGTCTGGAAAAAAATATGCACAACACATTTTTAAGCTGCATTAGTAACATTTTCTCCATCACTTTCTTAAGTCTAGACAGTTAACAGAACAATAAATCAAAACTTGATTTGTTATTATTGATTTCTAAGGTACTGTGTAATATTCCTGCATAAATGCTCACACTGCAAATTTAACAATTGAACATGGTAAACTACATATATGTATATAGATTTTTATATATGTACATATATAAATCTATAGTTATACGTATATAACATAAATGTGTATATTTAGCTAACTATGTTCAGTTATAGTATGCTCAGGAATATGCTGGCACCAACTCTGTGGTTAAGCATGCATTTTATATTATTAATATATAATATTATATAAACATATAATATTGTATACATATAATATTATAATATTTTATATGCATAGGAGCAAAAAGAGTAAAATAAATTGAAATAACCACCATGTAGACTGTACGCCTCTAAATCTTCTCAGATCGTAAAAGCCCAAACTTAATCTCTAGGCATGCTCTAATCTCAAAAGGTCCAGGTTGCATTCATCCTTAGTTGCCAAAGAAGACCATGTCATCAGAGAAATGATGACATGACTTGCACTTGACTTCGTTTTGAGTGAGGGATAGCTTTGTATATCACTAACCTCACTTCTCCTCCAGAGCCATTTGAATCCAGAGACCTGATATTCATCAGGATGACTGGAGATGACCCAGGACGTACTGGGAGACCTTGGGCCCTTTAGGCCAAGGTCTTTGCAGATACCCACTTAGGGTGAGGCAAAGCCCATTCATTGAATAGACTTGTTTAAGAAGTAGCCAGGGCATGGCCCCTTAAATGAGGGAAAGAAAAAGAAAGCTATAATGCTGGGAGGGAAACAGCAACAGTTACTATTGATAATCACTCTAAAGCCAGGAGAGCCCTTAGGCAGGGGCATCCCAGCTTCAGAGTATGGTAGGTTTAAGGTATTGGGAAAGGCAAGGGAAGGAAAGGGAAGGGGCGGAGTCAGTAAAACCCCCAACTCAAGTTGGCTTCTTCTGGCCATCCAAATTTACCTTACTTTGAAGAGGAGAGGGAAGAGGAGGGGGAGGCAGACAGGAGAGGAGGAGTTGAGTTACCCAGCTAGCTGGGTCCCCATTCAGCCAGCTGTATCTACTCACAGGATTGTGTTCATCCTTCATTGCTGAAGAAGAAGACCATGCCATCAGAGAAATGATGTAACTTGCAGTTGACTTTGCTTTGAGTGAGGGAATGCTGTGCAGGTCATCAGCCTCACTTCTCCTCAAGATTCAGAAAGATCCAGGTAGAGTTCACCTAGACTGACAACCTCTATTGCAAGAAGGAAGAAATATGAGTCACGCAGGGCCCTAGTTGTCTAGGCTCTCTAAGTCTCTGTTGGTTTTCTACTAGAAGAGGACAGAACCACAGTGCTATCAGTTAACGAATGGACATCCTATACCCTACTCTATATTGTTCCTTCAAACTCTGAAAACTTGCAGAAGTACAAATTTCAGTGATGAGTGGTGGGAAAAATGTGAACTCTGCGGATCTGGATATGATACCTCAGGCTCTGCCAACATTTATATTCTGAGCCAAATAATCACTCCAGCACCTTAGTGCTATTTGATGTCTCTGTCATTTTCATGTTCATTCTCAACCGTCATCTTTCAGCACTTATATATTGAATGTTCTTAGAGACAAATGTGTGTTATGCTGGAGCATCTCACATAAAATGTGTAGAAACCAACTATGTTAAAGTATTTCAGGATACTGGACATAAGTGGAGCCTAACAGAAGAGAGTTTGTTTTGGTGCATGTTGCCTTGATGTCTTCTTAGAAAATCAGAGAATGGAGGATTATAATAGGTAAGATGACAGGTGGTGATGGACATGATAGAACAGGTGCCTCTAGGTACCCAAGAATGATTTGAGTTTTATTGGTGTTCTTTTACAGCCGTCTCCCTTTAAATCAATGCTTAAACCATATCAAGGCTTCCTTGTCTTTCCCTCCAGCTGACATCCATGGAAATTCTGCTTTTCAAGGTTTACTTTTGAGGTACCACTAAACCTAAGGAAACCAGTGTGGTGGGATTTTTATTACAAGTCCCAACACAGCAAGTTCATGTGGATTCTGATGTTACCTGCTATGTCTGCTCCTCTGTGGAACAAAATTGATCAATAATTTCTAGAGATTCACCCTGACTGTGCCAAAGAAAAACACAAAGAAAGAAGACCAGAACCATTTTGAATGGAATACTGACAGGGAATACTCCAGGAAAGCCATGAAATGATACTACTTCAGTTGATATGTAACTGTGCATGACTGACTATCTATGAGTGAATGAGAGACATTTGATCTCCATCTCACTCAATCAAGCGACTGAGAAGCATGTATTAAATGACCACTGTGTGCCAAGCAATGTCCCAGGAACTGAATATACAATTGCAAGAATGAAATACTCTCTTCTCAAAGAGAGAGTATTCCAATGGTGAAAGCAACAGGTATGTGAATAAGTATGCACAGAAAAATATGGAGATAAGAAATACAAATAAATTTAAGGTATTTGGGAGGGAATTCAAGAATAAGAAGGATGCTGGGCAGAGATGTGCATATAGTAGGTAGGAAGTTTGAAAGGAATCTTAAAAGTTGAGGTGGTAAAAGCTCTTCGTGTGAATTTCAGGAAGTGCAATTGATCATGCACGTATGGGTTGCATTACAAAATGATTTTAAATGCTATTACCCTAATGAAGTTTTCTCTGAATAAATGGCATTATAGTTATATAGCATAGTGGTTAAGGTGCTGCTTAAAAAGAAGTCCTGCTCTCCTACAGTGTTCTCTGGCAATAATTTTAAAAGGGCATCAGATTTAATAATGATCAAGAAATCCAAAGAGAAATATCAATAAGTTCCTTCATATGGCCAAAGACTGCACAAAATGATAGCCTTAAGTATTGTTATAGGGACCACTGGAAGTCAGTAGAAGCTCTGGTGAACAGGCCAAAAGCTAGCATCAATACCCTGACCAGGGAAGTCCCAAGACAGAAGGAAGTCTGCAACAATGTTCCAACCTGAGATGCTATAGGGAGACCAGGGTTTGGAAGTCCATAGCATTGCTCTGACCAGAAATTTTTGAGTGAAACTGTGAGCCTGTAGTAGTTCCTTGATAGGAAATTCCACTGGGAGAACAGAAACCAAATCAGGACCTGACTGGAGATAGTTGGGGGAGGGGATTGGCAAAGGACCACAGGAATGTTCCAACTAGGAATGCCCCAGTTAGGGGAACTGAAAAGTATAGAGCTCTGATCTAGATATTGAAGCCTTCTCATGTTCTGAGTATAGACACTCCAAGAAAGGTGAAAACCAGTATCAGTGATCCACAAGATGGTGATCAGGACCAAACAGGGCTTGATTACATCATTCAAGAGTATGAGAAGGGATGGAGCCTGACCTTGGCACAAAGTCCCAAATAAAGAACTGGGGCTGGAGATACGAGTTAATAGAACACACTAAAAAAATATTATAGGACAAGAAATGACCAAGAAGTAAAATCCAAAGAAGAGAGCAACTTACTTAAGCTATAAGAGGAGCCTGGGTGGGGAGCAATTTGGGGACAGTGGGAATAACTCACAAGTGGGCCATTTGACAACAAGTACTACGAGAATAACTAGAAGAAATGAAAAAAGTGATCAAGATGGAAATATAAGACATATTCAGGACTTATACCAATAATAAAGGTGAAACTTTTAAAAAGTAGGTGAAAGTTTTTAAATACTAAAATTAACAGAACAAGTAACAAAAATTTAATAATCTAATCTCAGAAATAAAAATTGAACAATCCAGGAAAGTCATGAAATGATGCTATTTCAGTTGATATGTAACTGTGAACTACTACCCATGAATGAATGGGAGAAAAATCCCAGGAATCAATAGATTTATAAGTGAACTATGTTATACATGCAAAGAATAATTAATTATGATATCATACAAACTGTTTACAGAAATAGAGAAAAAGGTTATCCTACTAAATTTCAAATGTGATACAAGTATTTTCTTGTTACCACACACAGGAAGATACAAAACAGAGAAAGCAAATAATAGACCCATATCTGTTAGTAATATTAATGTGAAACTATTGGATAAAAATGTTAGCAAAGAAGCTATGAAATATATGGAAAAGATTATATACTATGACCAAGTTGGTTTTCTTTCAAAAATGCAAGATCCATTCCAGAAAAACTGTAAATGTAACAGACCATATTAATAACAAAAACAATAAAAATCATATGATATATCAATAGATCCACAAAAAGTTTTTAATAATATATGACACTCATTTATGTTAAGAATATCAAAAAGAATAGGAGTAAATTGACCTTTTATTAATAGGATTATTGGTACCTATTTCAATCCAAGAGTCAATGTTATATGGAATGTACAAACACTAGAGAACTTTTAGTAAGATCAGCCATAAAGCAAGAATGTCAGCATCAACATTGCTATTCTATATAGTTTTTGAAATGCTAGCTCTAAGACAAGAAAAATGAATTCTGGGAATATGCGTAGGAAAAGAAGATGAAAAATTCACCTTTTATACCACCATTCTCCCACTCATTCAGGCTCACAATCTCAATTCCTCTTACTCTACCCCCATATCCAGAATTTTGTCAGATCTGCCAATTCTACCTTTGAAATATTTCTACTATATGTTTTCTTCTTTCCTCTGATATAACCACCACCCTGGTAAAGACTTTTATTACCCCATGCTTGGATCAATGAAATATCTTACTCGTTGGCTTTTCTGTCTCCAGTTTGTCTGCATTTCAGTTCATAATCCAACTATCAAAGTGATCTTCCTAAAGTACTACTCTAACCATGTCACTTCAATGGCTCCCTATTACTTCCAGGATCAAATATAAAATTATTTGTTTAGCTTTTAAAGTTCTTCCTAATAACCTGACCCAGTTTTCTTACAACTTGCTTCCCTCTACATATTTTGCAATCCAATGACTAAACTCTTTGTTTTTCTTTGCACAACACATTCCATTGCCTGATTTCATGCATTTTTATTGGTTATCCCCCATGTCTAGAATTCTGTCCCTCCTTACCACTGCTTCCTGGGTTTCCTGGCTTCAAATCTTAGCCAAAGTTCAGCCTTCTTGCAATAAGCCTTTTCCATTCTCCTTAATCTTAGTGCCTTCCCTCTGAAATTATCTCCAATTTACCATATATTTGCTTGTTTGTTTATAGTTTTCATGCTGCCTTCCACATTAGATTGTAAGTGCCTTGAAGTTTGCCTTGCCTGAGCTCTTAGCACAGTGCTTGACACATAGCAGGCACTTAAAAATTCATGTCAAGTTGACTTACAGATGATGTGATCTATTTAAAGAATATTAGAGATTCAGTCAAAATTAATTAAAACAATCACTTCAGCAAAGTAGCAGAATATAAAAGAAATCTACATAAGCAACTAGCTTTTATCTAATTACCAACAAAAGCCAGAAAGAAGAGATAGAGAAATTTCATTCAAAATAGCCTTGGAATACATAAAATATTTGGGAATTCATGTACCAGCACACAGGCACACACGTGTGCACGCACACATACAGAAAGAGGAATTATATAAATACAACTATAAAACAGTGTAGAGAAATAATGAAATCAAATAAACAATTGAAGAAATATTAATTTTACTTAAGATTTGACCATGTAAATATAATACAAATGACAATGCTACCTAAAGTAATTTGTCTATTTTAAAATTTATCCATACAATCAAGCTATCCAAGGAGTTACTTTATGAAACTAGAAAAAATAAGGACAAAATTCATCTGGAAGAATAAAATTTCAATCATTTCAAAAGAAATAACAGAACAACATGGGAAGGAAGGGATTTTAGCAGTATCAGTTCTTCAATTACACTATTCTAGCTACTGAGGAAGAGGAGAAGAATTTTTGCTAATGAGTCAAGCTATGCAGGAGGTGAAATTTGGTTGAGGCCCTTCTTCAAATAAATAGCCCAGCAAAGGAGCTGCCAATCAATAGAGTAGTATCTCAGGGTGGAGGTTTCTTCAGGGTGAGATGATAGAAGAGACAAGAGAAGCCAAGGAAGAGAACAGAAACCAAGAAACCTGAAAAAACAGAGTGGAAACAGTCAAGCTTGGATGGACAGTTCATAAAAAGTAGCTGAATTAAGATCTGAGGAAAGATTTAGGGGAGCGGTGGGGAACCTGCAGTCACATGTGGCCCTCTAGGTCCTCAAGTGTGGTCCTTTGACTGAATAAAAACTTCACAGAACAATTCTCTTAATAAAATGATTTGTTCTGTAAAACTTGAATTTAGTCAAAAGGCTGCACCGAAGGACCTAGAAGGTCATATGTGGCTGGGAGGCCACAGGTTTCCCAGCCTTTGTTTAGGGCCTGCATTTCTCCCATGCTGAGCTAAGTAGAGGAACACAGTCTTTACATCTCTTGCTGGGAACTGATCTGAGTAGAGGAAATCTTTGCTTTAGGGAGCCAGTTGGAAGAAGCTGCTGCTGACAGAGTGGACTGGGGGAAGGAGAAGCTTGTCTGTCTTTCACTGCCTTGAGAAGAGAAAACACCTTAGATATTTGTCTGACTTTCCCATTACGGCATCCTATGACTTGAGAAGGAGCAATCCCTTCAGAGAGCAGCCAAGAAGTGCTCCGTAATTCCCAGGCTTAGGGGAATTGCTTTTGTTAAAAGAATGCAATACTACCTTAAAACCCAGTCAAGAAGTAGTTTAAGTAGAGAAGGCAGAAGTGACCCACATAGCAAGGTGCATTTTGGTGTAGACAATTTCCTGAGGAAACTGAAGATATATGTCCTTACGATGCCCTTGGTAAATACATTTTCCTGTTTGTGTGGCTCCCTGCTATGTTTCTATGAGTATGTACCTGTTCTTCTCAAGGGACAATGTATGCATTGGTGAGAGTGAGATCTAAGTTGTATGGATGAACCATTATGCTATGCTCTTGCTTTGAATTCTCATAAGCAAGTGTTTCATGATTAAGCATTAATAATGTTATTTTGTTTAATTTGTTTAAAAGAAATCACACAGGACGGATCCAATAATTCTGAAGAGCAATTTGGAATATTCCCAAAGGGCTATAAACTATGCATACGTTTTGATCTAGCAATGCCACTATTAGGTCTGTATCCCAAAGAGGTCATAAAAAAGGGAAAAGGTCCTACAATTTACAAAAACATTTATAGCAGCTCTTTGTGTTGTGGCAAAGAATTAGAAATTGAGCTAATACCCTTCAATTGAGGAATTGCTGAATAAGTCGAAGTATATGAAAGTAACTGAATACTATTGTTACATAAGAAATGATGAGCAGGTGAATTTCAGAAAAACCTGGAAAGACATGAAATGATGTTCAGTGAAGTGAGCAGAGCCAGGAGAACATTGTATACAGTAACAACAACATTGTGCAATGACCAACTTTGATAAACTCAGCTCTTCTCAGCAATGCAATGATCTAAGACAATTCCAAACAACTCATGATGGAAAATGCTATCCACATCTAGATAAAGAACTATGGAATCTGAATGCAGATTGAAACATACTATTTTCTCTTTTTTGTTTTTTTCTTGTGGTTTTTCCATTCTATTCTGATTCTTCTTTCACAATATGACTAATATGGAAATATGTTTAATATTATTGTACATGTATAGTATATATCAGATTGCATACTGTCTTGGGAAGGGTAGGGAGGGAAAGGAGGGGGAAAAGTTTAGAACTCAAAATCTTATAAAATGAATGTTGAAAACTAAAAAAAATTTAAAAAGAAAAAAAAGAAAGCACTTTAATAAAGGCTTAAGAACTTTAGTTGTTAGTAGTAGATGAATAGTTCATCCACATTAACCCCTCACTTAGAAAACTGATGTACTATGGGGTGAATGCAAGCTGAGTGAATGAGCTTGCCCAGAGAGAGAAGGGTTGGTAAGGTGCCACAACCACACTACATATAAATGGCCACATCTTAAGCAAATTAGAAAAGGTGATTCTTTTCATGACTATGGATGTGGGAAGAGTTTTTGATCAAAAAGGGGGAAGAGAGGATTATAGGAGATTGAAAGGACAGTTATGATGATAGAAAACTGAAAAGCATTTTTATAAACAAAATCAATTAAGATAAAGTTAGAAGGGAAAGAGTTAACTGGAAAAAATCTTTGAAGTATTTTTTTTCTAATAAAGAATTTATATCAAGACATATAGAATGTATTCAAATATATAAGAAGAAAAGCTATCATCCAGCATGTAAATGGTTAAGGACTATGAAGACATAGTTTTCAAAAAAAGAAATACAATCTATCAGTAATCATATACAATGCTTCAAATGATAATAATTATAATAAGATAAATTAAAATCAAAAGAACTCTGAGGTATTACCTTATAACCATCATATTGGCAAAAATTGAAAAGTACAACTTTTGGAGAGGATCTGAAAGAGTGGATGTAATGATATTGGCGGAGCTGTGAATGAATTTAGCCATTCTGGAAACTAATTTGGAACTAAAGAGTAAAATGTCACTAAACTATACTTTTTGACTTGGTGATATCACCACTAGACCTATATTGAGAGTGGTAAAAAGAAAGAGGGCCAGTACAAAATAATTATTGCAGCATTTTGTGTCATACAAAAGAACAGGAAACATGATGTGCCTTTCAATTGGGAAATTGCTGGATAAATTATGGCATATAAATATAATTGACTGTATTGTAATGGAACATAATATAATGGAACATAATTGTGCCATAAGAAATGATAGAATAGACAATTTCTTTTTCTCAATCTTTCCTTCCTTCTTCAGTTTTTTCATTTTTTATTTTTTTAATGTTTATTTATTTTTAGTTTTTAGCATTCATTTCCACAAAATTTTGAGTTCCAAATTCTCCCTATCTCTCCCCTCACCCCACCCCAAAACAGCAAGCATTCTGATTGCCCCTTCCCCCAAACTACCCTTCCTTCTAACATCACTCCCTTCCCTTATCCCCGTCTTCTCTCTTTTCTTGTAGGGCAAGATAAATTTTTATACCCCATTACCTGTATTTCTTTTTTCCTAGCTGTATGCAAAAATAATTCTCAACATTTGTTCCTAAAACTTTGAGTTCCAACTTCTCTTCCTTCCTCCCTCCCATACATATCCACTGAAAAGGCCAGCAATTCAACATAGTCTATACATGTCCAGTTTTGCAAATGACTTCCACAATAGTCATATTGTGTAAGACTAACTATATTTCCCTCCATCCTATATTGCCCCTATTTTTTCTATTCTTTCTTTTGACCTTGTCCCTCCCCAAGAGTGTTTGCTTCTAATTGGACCCTCCTCCCATTTGCCCTCTCTTCTGTCAGTCCCCCCACTCTGCTTATCCCTTTCTCCCCTACTTTCCTCTAGTGTAAAATAGGTTTTCATACCAAATTGAGTGTATGGTATTTCTTCCTTGAGGCAAATGTGATTAGAGTAAGCTTCACTTTATCCCTCACACCTCCCCGCTTTTCCCCTCCATTGAAAAAGCTTTTTCTTCCCTCTTTTATGAGAGATAATTTGCCCCATTTCATTTCTCCCTTCCTCCTCCCAATATATTCCTCTCTCATCCTTTAATTTTATTTTTTTATTAGATATGCTCCCTTCCTATTCAATTCAGCCTGTGCTGTGTGTGTGTGTGTGTGTGTGTGTGTGTGTGTGTGTGTGTATAATCCCTCCAGCTACCCAATACTGAGAAAAGTCTCAAGGGTTACAAATATTATTTTTCCATGTAGGATTGTAAAGAGTTCAACTTTAGAAAGTCCTTTATGATTTCTCTTTCCTGTTTACCTTTTCACGTTTCTCTTGATTCTTCTGTTTGAAAGTCAAATTTTCTATTCAGTTCTGGTCTTTTCATCAAGAGCTTGAAAGTTCTCCATATCATTGAATGACATTTTTCCCCCTGAAGTATTATGCTAAGTTTTGTTGGATAGGTGATTCTTGGTTTTAATCCCAGTTCCTTTGACTTCTGGAATGTTGTATTCCAAGCCCTTCAATCTCTTAATATAGAAGCTGCTAAATCCTGTGTTATCCAGATTGTATTTCCACAGTACTTGAATTGTTTCTTTCTAGCTGCTTGCAGTATTTTCTCCTAGACCTGGGAACTCTGGAATTTGGTTACAATGTTCCTAGGAGTTTCTTTTTTGGATTTCTTTCAGGAGGTGATCAGTGGATTATTTCAACATTGATTTTGCCCTCTGGTTCTAGAACATCAGGGCGGTTTTCCTTGAAAATTTCATGAAAGATGATGTCTGGGCTCTTTTTTTGATCATGACTTTCAGGTAGTCCCATAATTTTAAAATTGTCTCTTCTGGATCTATTTTCCAGGTCTGTTGTTTTTCCAATGAGATATTTCACATTGTCTTCTATTTTTTCATTCTTTTGGGTTTGTTTTATAATTTCTTGGTTCCTCATAAAGTCATTAGCTTCCATCTGCTCCATTCTCATTTTTAAAGAACTGTTTTCTTCAGTGAGCTTTTTCTGCTTTTTAAAGTATTCTTCTGAGGAGGAGCCAAGATGGTGGAGTAGAATGACTCATGTATGCTAGCTCCAAATCCTATGCTAGCTCCGAATCCACAGCCCATAAATTTCCTGTGGAAGGAACTCCCCACAAATTCTGGAGCAGTGGAACTCGCGCAGAAACACACTAGAAGAGATTTCCATTCCAGAGAGCCCTGGAGAGCTGTCCCCGGGGGTCCGTTGTGCTCTGGACGTGGAGCTCAGCCCTGCGTTGCCCTGGCCGTGCGGCCCCAGAGGAGCAGATCCGAGTAGGTTTCAGGGACAGAATCTCCAGCGGCCAAGAAGGTCCCTCCACCTACAGGTGCTGCAGGTCAGTGGGAGAGACTTCTGGGCTGGCTGAGAGGGGAGCGGGGTGTCTCCATAACTTAGGCACCCTTGGGAGGCAGTGGTAGGGGCAGCGGCAGCGGTGGCCCGTGACTCCTCGCGCAGACAGGAGCTCCATTACCAGAGGTCTCTACGTAAACCTCCTGAGGGAACTGAGCCTGGGAGGCAGCCCTGCCCCCACCCAAGCACCAGAACTTAAGCTCACATTGAATAGCAGCTGCTCCCGCCACGGAAACCCCTGAGGCTGGGAAGCAGCATTTGAATCTCAGACCCCAAGCACTAGCTGGGCAGATCTAGGCGGGGATGCAGAGGAATCTCAGAAGTCAAGTAACTGGCTGGGAAAATGCCCAGAAAAAGGAAGCAAAATGAGACCATAGAGAGCTACTTTCTTGGGGAAGAGATGTTCCTTCCTCCCATCATTTCTAATAAGGAAGTACAATGCTTGCCATCAGGGAAAGACGTGGAGGTTGGGGCCTCTCTGTCCCAGACATCTGAGGTGGATGTCCGGTGGGCTCAGGCCATGGAAGAGCTCAAAAAGGATTTTGAAAATCAAGTTAGACAGGTAGAGGAAGAACTGGGAAGAGAAATGAGAGAGATGCAGGGTCAATACCTTGGTAAAGGAGACCCAAAAAAATGCTGAAGAAAATAACATCTTAAAAAATAGGCTAACTCAATTGGCAAAAGAGGTTCAAAAAGCCGATGAGGAGAAGAATGCTTTCAAAAGCAGAATTAGCCAAATGGAAAAAGAGGTTCAAAAGCTCACTAAAGAAAATAGTTCTCTCAAGATTAGAATGGAACAGATGGAGTCTGGTGACTTTCTGAGAAACCAAGAAATCATAAAACAAAACCAAAAGAATGAAAAAAATGGAAGAGAATGTGAAATATCTCATGGGAAAAACAACTGACCTGGAAAATAGATTCAGGAGAGACAATTTAAAAATTATGGGACTACCTGAAAGCCATGATCAAAATAAGAGCCCTAGACATCATCTTTCATGAAATTGTCCAGGAAAACTGCCCTGATATTCTAGAACCAGAGGGCAAAATAAGTATTGAAGGAATCCATCGATCACCGCCTGAAAGAGATCCAAAAAGAGAAACTCCTAGGAACATTGTGGCCAAATTCCAGAATTCCCAGGTCAAGGAGAAAATATTGCAAGCAGCTAGAAAGAAACAATTCCAGTATTGTGGAAATACAATCAGGATAACTCAAGATCTAGCAGCTTCTACATTAAGGGATCGAAGGGCGTGGAATAGGATATTCCAGAAGTCAAAGGAACTAGGACTCAAACCAAGAATCACCTACCCAGCAAAACTGAGTATAATACTTCAGGGGAAAATATGGTCTTTCAATGAAACAGAGGACTTTCAAGCATTCTTGATGGAAAGACCAGAGCTGAAAAGAAAATTTGACTTTCAAACGAAGAAGCATGAAATATTAAACAGCAAAGAGAAGTCATAAGGGACTTACCAAAGGTGAACTATTTACATTCCTACATGGAAAGACAATATTTGTAACTCTTAAAAAGTTTCAGTATCTGGGTAGTTGGTGGGACCACACACACACATACATACACACGCACACACACACACGTACATGCGTGCACGCACACACAGAGACAGGGAGCACAGAGTGAATTGAATAGAATGGGACCATATCTTAAAAGAAATTAAGGTAAATGGTGAGAGAGAAATGTAGTGGGAGGAGAGAGGGTGAAATGGAATGGGGTAAATTATATCTCATTCAAGAGGCAAGCAGGAGACTTTTTAGTGGAGGGAAAAAGAGGAGAGATGAGAAAAAAAACCATGAAGTTTACCCTCATCACATTCGACTAAAGGAAGGAGTAAAATGCACACTCATTTTGGTATGAAAACCTATCTTACAGTACAGGAAAGTGGGGGAGAAGAAGATAAGCAGGGAGGGAGGGATGATGGAAGGGAGGGCAATGGGAGAAGGGAGCAATTTGAAGTCAACTCTTGGGGAGGGACAGGATCAAAAGACAGAATAGAAACAATGGGGGACAGAATAGGATGGAGGGAAGTACAGTTAGTCTTACACAACATGACTGTTATCGAAGTCATTTGCAAAACTACACAGATATGGCTTATATTGAATTACCTGCCTTCCCAAAGGGAATGGGTGGGGAGGGAGGAATGGGGAGAATTTGGAACTCAAAGTTTTAGGAACAACTGTTGAGTATTGTTGTTGCTACTAGGAAATAAGAGATACAGTTAATGGGGAATAGAAAGTCATCTGGCCCTACAGGACAAAAGAGAAGATGGGGAAAAGAGAAGGGAGGGATGATAGAAGAGAGGGCAGATTGGTGATAGGGAAAATTAGAATGCTCAGTGTATTGGGGTGGCGGGGAGGGGATAAATGGGGAGAAAATTTGGAACCCAAAATTTTGTGAAAATGAATGTAAAAAGTTAAATAAATAAATTTATATTACATTAAAAAAAATTTCCAGGGCTTAGTATAATTCCAAGCACACAGTAAATGCTTAATAAATGCTTTTCGACTTGAAAAAAAAAAGCATTCTTCTTCTCATTGGCTTTTTGGACCTCTTTTTCCAATTGAATTAGCCTATTTTTAAAAGTTTTATTTTCTTCATCAATTTTTTTAGTGTCCTTTAGCAAGCTGTTGATTGGTTTTTCATAATTTTCTTTCATCGGTCTCATTTCTCTTCCCAATTTTTACTCCATCTCTCTTACTTGATTTTTAAAATCTTTTTTGACCTCTTCCATGATCTGAGATCATTGCATATTTATTTTGGAGGCCTCTGGTGGTAAGCACTGTTCTTCCTCATGCAAAAGGAT
Organism: Bettongia penicillata ogilbyi; assembly: GCA_023548195.1. Taxonomy (NCBI): domain Eukaryota; kingdom Metazoa; phylum Chordata; class Mammalia; order Diprotodontia; family Potoroidae; genus Bettongia; species Bettongia penicillata. Next base: position 2,259,934 of record JAJHZJ010000610.1, on the reverse strand, counting down.
GGAAGGAAGTACTTGTTCCCCAAAAAAGTAACCTATAGTCTTATTTTTTTCCCTTTTTGGGGCATTTTCTTAGCCAGTTATTTGACTTTTGAGTCCTTTGTCAAGAGGAGGGTGTACTTCGAGGACCTGTAGGATCTCAGTTCCTCCAAGGTACCACAATCAAGTAAGAGGAGTTTACTCCCTGGCCTAGCTCCTGGCTGAGATTCAGATCAGCTGCTCAATTCTCCTAGGGACTTTAGACTGAGAGCTCCACAAAGGGACACTGACACTGCTGCCACCACCACTGCCTGAGGCCAGGGATGAGGGGGACCCTGCTCCCCTCCAACCCTTTGAAGAAGCCCTCTCACTGATCTCTGAAGCTCTATTTGGTGCCTGTGAGTTAAGGGATCCAGGAACCTCCACTGCTGCTGTTGGGGACCCTGCCCCCGAGGCCTGCTTTAGTCTTACTCTCCCAGGTGCCAGGTGGCCAAGGCCAGTCTGTGTTCTGCCCCACATCCAGTGCAAGTGACCTTTCCCATCAGCCCTCCAGGTCACCCTGCACTAGAAATCTCTTTCACTCTGACATTCTGTGGCTTCTGCTGCTCTAGAATTTGCCAAGAGTCATTTTTTATGGGTTTTATGGGCTGTGAGGGAAGAGCTTGCATATGTGCATCTTTCTACTCTGCCATCCTGGCTCCACCCCCCAGGATAGACAATTTCAGAGAAACTTGGGAAGACCTTTATGAACTGTGGCAGAGTCAGTAGAACAATTGATGTAATAACTAAAGCGTGAGAAAAAACAACTTCAAAAAATTTGAGAACTCAAATAGAAATAATTCCAGAAGAGTAATGATGAAACCTTCTTCCCCACCTCCTGACAGAGAGGTAGTGTACTGGCAGTGCAGGATAAAATACGTGTTTTCAGACGTGATCATCCACATTTGGCCATCCACATTTGTCATAAGGTATGGCTTTTCTATTTGGGGAGGGGCTTTGAAAGGAGAAGAGGGTTAATGATAGTGTGGCTTCTCACAAAAAAAGAAAGAAATTAAAAGAATGCACTTAAAAAAATTGAAGGAGGTTTAGAAGGAAACAAGCAAGGGAATCTTGAAACTAATAGATTTAATTTATTGTATGCTTTAAAAGAGGAAGAAATCTGGATTATCATGGGGATAAACTGTTTTGTTTTATACGGAATTTTTTCTTTTTCTTGAGTTAAGAATGACTAAAAATAAACATTTAAATAAACACACTAAAAGGAATATTGTTTTGATTTTCCAACTATAGTTCTCTCCAGCTGTAGCAGGCAACTTTATATAACTACTGTTATAGTCATATAATAAGAAACATATCCCTAATTAGCCTTTTTTGAGCAGTTCTATTGTAGTGCTTTGTATTTTATTAGGAACTTCTAAAGGAAAGCACTGTTCCTATTTTGTTGGTCCAGGGTGTCTATAGTAAGCTGATTGGAATGCAGGGTTGGCAATGTTACTGAGCATTATTTGATAGTGGCTCTGACCAAGTGCCTGAATTTGTAGCAGATGAGGCAGATGCAATGTCAGACTAAGGTATGTACCAGCAACCAGTGAGGGGATTGATAGCAAAGGCCTAAAAATAATAGAAGCAGGAACTGAATGGGGAATAGTGGTGATTAAGATATCAGGTGAGATCTACCCACAGGAATGACAGCAATAACAGAAGTGGAAATGGAACTTAGAGCAAGTCAATGGGCCAAGAAGTGGAGGATAACCCTCTCGCCCCAAAGATATGTGCTCAACTTTTACTCTAGCTGTGAGTTCTTTTATGTCCCAGTAATACTCCCTTCTGTTATTATCACTCTCAAACACACCTTTTTTGTGGAACCATGGAAAGAAGATTAACTAGAATCAGAGCACTCTGGTTGAAGTCCCATTTTTACACTTACCTTGACCTTGACCAAATTACCCAGCATCCTTGGATCCCAGTTTATTTCATCTTAAAATGAGCAGCTGGAATTGATTACTTTTGAGATTCTTTTCAGCTTTTGATCCATGATCCTGTGATTCTCTTTTTCTACTTTTACCATCTCCTTTTAATGGGAATTCTAGAAGGCTCCATCCTCTACCCTCTTTTTTCCTATTTCTTTACCTCAAAAATCTTATACAATCCTAGTGACTTTGACTTTCTCCTCTATATACATTGAGGGGCAGCTAGGAGGTACAGTGGATAGAAAAGCAGTGCAGGAGTCAGGAGGACCTGAGTTCAAATCTCACTTCAGACACTTGACATTCACTAGCTGTGTGACCTTGGGCAAGTTACGTAACCCCAATTCCCTCCTCCTGGGTCATCTCCAGTCATCCTGATGAATATCTGGTCACTGGATTCAGATGACTCTGGAGGAGAAGTGAGGCTGGTGACCTGCACAGCCCTCCCTCATTCAAAATAAAGTCAAGTGCAAGTCATATCATCATTTCTCTGATGGCACGATCTTCTTTGACAATGAAGGATGAACACACACACACACACACCCCTTGCTATATACATCTATGTCTATATCTCCGCCCAAGTCTATTTCTCTAGATATAACTTCTCTGAGTTCCAATCCGAAATCTCTAACTCCTACTGAATATCTCATGGATGACTCTCTGGCATCTTAAACTCAACATGTTCAAATCTTAACTCATTTCTGCTAATACTTGCCCCTCTTCCAATTTTTCTATCTAGTGATACCAGTCATCAGGGCTCAAAATTTTGCTGTCATTTTTTATTTTTATCTCTTTCATTCCCACTACCATGTCTTGTTGATTTTACTTCTTTCTTATGACTTCATGGTTGTCTCTTCTTTCCCATTCTATTGCCATGACTGTAGTTCAAATCTTCATTATCTCTCAGCTGTATTATCAGTAATAGCCTCTGAACTGGTCTCCTTATCTTTAATTTCTTCTCTCTCCAATCCCTCTACTGCTAAAGTAATCATCCTAATACACAAGTCTGATCATACCACTTCCATGTTTAAAAATAGACCTTCAGTAATAAAATACAAAAATATTTTCTCAGAATTCAGTGATGTCCCCAATTTAGATCCAGACTATAATTCCAGACTTATTTCATACCATTAAACTTCAGATACTCTAATCTAGCCAAACTTGGAGAGAAGAGAATAAGCATTTCTATAGTACCTATTTTGTGCCAGTTATTGTGCTAAGAACACACATATCATCTCCTCTGATCCCCACAACACCTCTGTGAGTTAGGTGCTCTTATCACCCCCACCCCACAAATTTATTTTCGGGAAACTAAGACAAACAGAGGTTAAATGGCTTGCCCAGAGTCTTACAACTGAGATCAGATTTGAACTCAGGTCTTTCTGATTCCAGGCCCAGTGTTTTATTCATTGTACCACCTACCTACCAAGGATCTCGTCTTTTTCCTAACTCTATACACTTGATCAAGGTTGTTCTCCATGAATGGATTAGATTCCCTACCTGTCTCTACTTGTTGAAGTCCTTTCTCATCAAGATCTAGCTTTGGTATCACCTCCTTCATGAAACTTTCCTTGATTTTTCCACTATAAATAATTTCTCCATCTTCAAATCTCTCATGCCATTTAAAACCTATTCAGGGTGTTTTTTATATTGCATCTTGTATTATGGTCATTTGCATACCTGTTTCATCCTCACTACTAGCCTGTAAACTTTTTTCTTTTTAAGTCGCTTTTCTTCATTTTTAATTTATGAAATAGCAAATATTTCCATAATATAGCAGAATTAAAAAAAAAACTGCAAATCTCTTATGAACAACTAGCTATTCCTTTTAAACATATAATAATCTTACCATATAACTTTTTTATCCCTTTTTTCTTCCCTCCTTCCCCTACCCTAGAGATGGCTACCATTAGATAGAAATATGTATGTGCATGTATTTGCATATATGTTTATATACACATACATACATAAATGTATGTAAAATCATTCTATACACACTTCTATTTGTCAGTTCTTTCTCTGGATGCAGATAGCAAGTCTTTCATAGGTCCTTTGTAGTCACTTTGGGTATTTATAATAGTCAAAATGACTTAATTTCTCAAAGTTGTTTTTAAAACTATATTACTGTTACTGTATACAGCATTCTCTTGGTTCCTCTCATTTTACTCTTCATTATTTCATGCAAGTCTATCCATGTTTTTATAGAATCAATGAATTCATTATTTCTTAAATTATAGTAGGATTCTGTCACAGTCATAAACCACAACTTGTTCAGACTGTAAACTTTTTGAGGACAGGGATTCTTTATGTTTATAACTTGCCAAGGACAAATCAGCAACTACCAAAAATATGCTTACTTTGTCCTCTCTATTAAATATTTATGAGCCTGGTTTGTGGAATTTGAAGGATGCCATTGTTAAAAACATAATAAAGAAATAGGTAGATCTTTAAAGTTAATTTTCTAAAATAACCCTTATCTTCACAATCACAAAATGCCTGAGAAGTATAAAGAACATGATTGTATTGTTTTTATTTTTTATTGATTTCAATACATCATTTTGTCCTGTAAAACATACAAGGACACACAATATAAGATTTGTAAGGAACCTCAGAGGTCATCTAGCTCAACTCATATTTGACCAACCCATACTTGAATAACAAAATCTCTAATAAACAGTCGCTTCTTGAGACTTCCAATTTGCGGGGAACCTACTACTTCCAAATGTAGCCTATTCCATTCATGAAGAAAAAAATAATTGTTAGAAATATTTCATAATCAAACCCAAACCTGCATTTCCATAGCTCCTATCCATTGTTCCCAGTTCTAATCTGAGGGCAAGCAAAGTAAATCTAGTTATTTTTCCACGTGGCAATCCTTCAAGATCTTGAATCCAATCCATCATATTCCTCTGAATCGTCTGTTATACAGCCTAAGAATTCTTAATTCCTTCAACTTATCCTCATGTGGCTTGCACTCCATTCCTTTAACTCAACCTGGTCACCCTCTGTTGTACCTATTCCAACTTGTTTCTTTCCTTCCTTATATGATACTCTAAAACTCTCCAGTCATACCATCCATATCCAATACAGTACTTGTGATATTGTTTTTTTGCCCTAATATTAATTTGATCAATTTTTCTAGCCTTTTGATATATTTTAAAATTCAGAATTGGTCATCCAATATGTTAGCTCTATCCCACTTAGTTTTATGCCATTTACAAATTTGATAAGAAAGTTTTCTATGTATAACAATATTATGGATTTATTTTCCCAAAATGAGGGTTTGCTATAGCACTTCCTCATGATTTAGGGAGTACCTCTAAGGGTACTCTAATGCTATCAACTCAAATCCCCCTTCTGTTATGTCTTCCCACTGTTAGACTCCAGTGATTAGTTCCCTGGTTTCTTTTAAATAATTCATATCAATTAGCTTTTACAAATTATTGTGAACATATAGCATTAACAGAAGTATAAATATCTCTTTCCTCCCTGCCTCCCACCCTAGTACTTGAGAATATACTCTTGCCTGTTCATCTTCAGCTTCTGGGAAGAATGACTCAAATTTAAAGTAATTTGTCTAAAGCACTGATCTCACCAAGTTCACGTTCAAATTCAGCATAATCAAAGATGGATGAATCTATCTCTATTGCTGCTGGATTGGGCCAGTAAATATGCGACTTTTTCCTCATTGTTTGGTTTCTAACAAAGGACTGCATGGATTCTAGCCTCAGGCTCACTTTTCTGACCTTTTAAAGCCCTCAAGGTCATAGCCAATGCCAGTCTCCTTCACCTTAAAGGAAAAAATGGATGCAACAGATTTGGAAACAGAGCAGACCTATGTACTCTCAGATTCATGCTGGCTCTTGGTGAAAGAGAGGCCAGGGCTCCTCTCCTACCTCGAGGCTCCTATTTGTACCAGCAATGATCCTCCTTCTCCAGCATCAGAATGGCTAGAAATCATCAGTGCCAAGAAACTTGCCGTGGCTGACTAGTACCTTTTGAAAGCACCCCAATTCTAGCTACACAGTAAATCAAAAAGTCTTCTCTTCACCATGGGATTAGTAGGGTAGAATCACTAGCGGTATATCAGTGTATTGTCCATAGTTCTCACACATATTTTTATTAACCAAGACTAGTAAACATGTTCGTGAAGACCTGGTTCATCGACAAGACCCTCATTACCCAGGATGTCCCTAAAGCACTGACATTTGCAGCACCATGCATAAAAAATCAAGTCACTGGTAAACAGCACAGGGGAGCCAATAAACTCCTGTGGCTCACAATAAGAAATCCCTCTCAAAGTTGACATTGACCCAATAATGTCTTTTCTTTAGGTCTAGTTATTTAATCAGTTTGAAATTTATCTGACAGTAATATCATCTGATTGATACATCTTCATCTTGTTCCCAAGGCACCATGGGAAGCTTTGTCAAATGATTTACTAAAATCTAAGTATTCTGTATCTGTGGCATTCTCCCAATATACCAATATAGTAACCCTGTCAAGAATGAAATGGGTTTGTAAGTGACATAAAGGATATTGTCAGACAGATATGACTGGAAAATTAGGTGCTCACATATCAAATGTGAGGGATAGACAAGGTTGGGGGTACACACCTATAATCCTTGCTACTAGAGAGTCTCAGGCTGGTAAGTAGCTTGAACTTGGTAGCTGTGAGCTGCAGTCAGTCAATAAGCATTTACTAAATGCCTACTATGTGCTAGGCACTGGTACTAAACTCTGGGGCTACAATGAAAGGAAAAAGACAATCCCTGTTCTCAAAAAACTCAGCCTAATGAAGGAGATAAGATGCAAATAACTATGCACAAATAAGTTATTCACAGGATAAATCAGAAATAGCAGGAGGGTACTAGTAATAAGGAAACTCAGGAAAGGTTTCCCATAAAAGGTATCATTTTATCTGGGACTTCAAGGAAGCCTGGAAAGCCAGGAGGTAGAGATGATGAGGGAGAATATTCCAGGCATGAGGGACAACTAGTGAAAATTCCTAGAGTTGAGAGGATTATCTTGTTTGAATAATGGTAAGGAGGCTAATGGCACTGGATCTCAGAGTATATAACAATGCACAAAAAATATATAAAAAGGAAAATGTGTAAAAAGCATATAAAAGAGTACATAACAATGTGTAGAAAGTATATAACAATGTGTAATAAGACTGAAAAATTGTGCATGGTGGGGTTCAAGTTATGAAAGGCTTTGAATGCCAAGGAGAGGATTTTTATATTTGATCTTATAGATGATTCAAAGTCATTACAGTTTATTGGGAGCGGGGTAGGGGGTGGTGACACAGTCAAACATGCACTTTGTAAAGATACCTTTAACTGTCCACTTTAGTGGAGGATGCTGGAGTGAGGAAAGACTTGTGGCAGGGAGATTAATGAGCAAGTTCTTATAATATTCTAGGTGGGAGGTTATATGAGCCTGCATCATGATCGTAACTTTGTCAGAAGAGAGAAGGGGATGGATGTAAGAGATGTCTCTAAGGTAGAACAGATTGGATATGGGGGGTGGGGTGAGAGAGAAGAAGTCAAGGATGACATCTAGGGGTGAACCTAGTATTAAAAATCAGCTGGGTGTTTGCATTACATTATGTCCTATCCAGGTGCAGGGTCTAGCAGGTTACCTAAGGAGGGGCAGATTTATCCAGGTCAGAAATGGAGGAGGTCAGAATTTTTGTACAAATTGTCATTGGTATTAGGCTCATGAGTGGCCCCCATACTTCTAGCCTGGGTGACATAGGGAGCCCCAGTTTAAAAAAAAAACCCAGTTAATAAACACACAAATGGAAGGGTAACAGATGGCTCCCATGTGGCACTAGTGTTCACAGAATATCCAAAGAACCTGGGGAAGTTTTATATATAGCACACTGTGTGGATTCTAGACTAGAATCACTCAGTACAAGAAGGTGTGATAGCATAAGTAGAGGTCATATCCATGTTGATAACATCACAGATGCATCAGATGACATTGCCATATATCTAGTGGAACCTCGTACAATATTTTACACATTCTTAGGTTCTGGGTACTTGATAGATGGTAATTGAATTGAATACAATTGAAGGGGAATTGGAGAAGGGACTTCAGAATGTGTTACTGTTCTTGAAGGACCCCACATATTAGACCCCATGGAATGTTTATGCCATTTTGTTCTGAGCCCTGAGCAATTCTTTCAATTTAAACAAAGCACTTTAAAAATGCTATGGGATGATAATGACAAAGCTGAACAAAATTATCCTTTTTTATTGAGCTTGTCAAGAGTCTAACTCATTATATACATCAATCATCATCAACATTTTGTTCAAGTACTTTACTAAGGGGTTTGGGTGGAGTGTTTCAGAGGATAACAGAGTATTAGTTCTTGCCTTCAAGGATACATTAAAAACAAATCATAGTGTACTAGAAACCTCATAAAAGAGTTTAGAAACCTTTGCTTAGCCAGTTGTAATTGCATGGAGATCCATATATAAATGCTCCAGGATTTACGGGAATGACAAAAATAACCAGTGGTCCATTGGGGAAACATGGAAAAGCTTCCTAGGAAACTGTAGAGGTAGACTTTGGAAGGAATGCTTTTTTTTGGCTAGAGGAAAGAAAAAGTCATTGAAGATGGGAGAAATAATTGTGTCTGAGCCAGTGATCAGGTTTGCTTGGCTAGGGCAGAGACTAGTAGTTCCCTTTGTGCTGTGGAAGATAAGGGCAGCTATGTTGTGGATCACAAGAGGTTGAAGCCTGTAGTTTGTTGTTTTGCAGATTCAAATTTAGCAAATATTAAGATTCTAATACAGGTAAGTCATCTCACATAAAAGAGGCAAGAAAAAGCTATTACAATGGAGGGGAAGAGGAGGGGAAGTAAGAGGGAATCTAATCAGATCTGGCTTAAGAAGGGAATAACATACACACTCAATTTTCTATGAAAATCTATCTTACCCACAGAAAAGTAGGAGGAAGGGAATAAGGGGGGGAATGATAGAAGGGAGGACAAGTGGGAGGATGGGGTAATCAGAAGTAAACACTTTTGAAGAAGGATAGGATCAAACACAGAATAAGTGGGGGGCAGGATAGAATGGAGAAAAATATAGTTAGTCTTTTACAACATTACTGTAATGGAAGTGTTTTGCGTGAGTATACATGTATAACCTATATCAAATTGCTTGCCTTCTCAATGGGGGTGGGTGGCAGGGAGGAAGGGAGAAAATTTGGAATTAAAAGTTTTAAAAATGAAAGTTAAAAATTGTTTTTACAAGCAACTGATAAATAAGACATACAGGCAATAGAGTATAGAAATCTATTTGCCCTACAAGAAAATAGAGGGGAAGGAGATAAGAGAAGGGAGTCTGTGATAGAAGGGAAGGCAGATTGGGGGAAGGGGTAATCAGAATGCACACTATCTTGGGGTGGAGGAAGGGGAGAGATGGGAAGAAAATTTGGAACTCAAAATCTTGTGGAAGTGAATATTGAAAACAAAAAAATAATTAATAAAAAATTTAGAAATCCAACTAGAAAAAAAGATTCTAATAGAGATTGAGACCACAATGTGATTTCTTTGGTGTAAGGGAAAGCCAAATGAGGAAACTCTCTCTACCAATGCCAAGGCTGAAGTCAGAAGAACTCATCCTCCTGAGTTCAAATCTGGCTTCAGACACTTACTAACTGACCCTGGGCAAGTCACTTAACCTTGTTTGCCTCAGTTTCTTCATCTGTAAAATGAGACTGAAGAAGGAAATGGCAAACCTTTCCAAGAAAACCCCAAATGAGGGCATAAAGAGTTGGATATGACTGAAAAATGACTGAACATCTTTACAGCTTATTTTCTTAGATAGCTACCTAGAGTATTGAAAAATTAAGTGACTTGTCCAAGGCTACATAGCAATGTGTGTCAGAGGTGAGGCTTGAACCCAAGTTTCCTGGCTCCTAGGTCAGTTCTCTATTGACTATGACACACTGTCTTTAAGTCTCTAATCGATGTATGGAAATACATTTCTCTAGAGAAATGATTTGATATAATCCAAATGATATCTGACTCTAATCCATGTTGTTAATACAGCATGAATTAGAGGGCAGAGAGGGTGTTGGGAAAAATCCTTGAGTGGAAACTGGGGTTGCAGTTTATTACTTTATAGTTAGAACATAAATTATGCCTATGGCAAGAGGAGAATGGTTTGAGATGGAGATGGATTTGTAATGGGGTGCCTGTCAGAGGTGACTGGAAAAGAGATTTAAAATACACTTTAAGACATAGGAGTCTAAAGTTTTAGGAGGAAATTAAATTTCATAGCCTTTATTAAACACTCCTATGCACCTGACATTGTAGGTGCAAAGAGAAAAATGTAAGAAGTCTTTGCCCTCAAAGAGCTTACATTTTATTAATAGAGAAATAATATATCTATATGCATATACATGTACAAAATACACAGAAAGTAATACTAAAAAGAAACATAGAAATGGGTAGATAAAGAATAGGACAGATGAAGAATAACAGCTGGGGAAAGGTCTCCTAGTGAGGTGATACTTAAACTACTGTCACATGAAACTAGGAATTCCAAAAGGTAAAGGTAAAAAGAATATCCCAGACATGAGAAACAGCCTATGCTAAGATATAGAGACAGGAGGCACAGTGTAAAGTGACATCTGGGGAGGCACTTTGGTGTGAAACTGATTAACTTATTCAGAATCACAGGATCATAAAAGACAGAATCATTGATTTAGATCTAGAAGGAATCTTAAAATTCATCAAGTCCAACCCACTCATTTTTCAGATGAAGAAAAGGAGGCCCAGAGAAGTAAAATGGCTTGCCAAATATTATGTAACAAGTGGCAGAGCCAGGATTTGAACCTGGATATCTTGACTCCAAATCCAGTACTCTGAACTAGGTGTTCACTGGATCAGACAGTTGGGGGATATGGTGCCAAATGGAAGCCTGTTCTCAACTGATTTATCTCTAAAGACTTTGAAATTGCTTTAAGTTCTGAAGGCACAGCTCCAAGAAATACAACTCAACTCTTCTGTTTGGAATAAAAGTTTCATTTATATTATTGCATCATTTTTCCCCCAATAAGCTTAGATCTTTGAAAGAAGCAGAAATCTTCCACATGATTCCTGATAAGTGAGTTAATTATTGAGTCACAAACAGATTCTGGGAGAATCTCAGTAATTAAGTCACAGAAACCTCTCCTCCTTTTGTAACGTACTTTGAGTCTAAGATTTTTTTCCCCTTTGAAGAATATGAAGTGTAACACTATCATGGCCATCATCTGAGATTAATTTTAAAAAGCCTCCTCAGTTTACCACTTAAGGATTCAAGTCTACCTCTTTCTGATGCTCTTTTTTTCACTAATTGCCATTACAGCTTTATTGACTCCCAGCTGGGGGGAGATGGTGTAAAGGTGGAATCATATAATGCTGCCATCAGCAGATATTTGGTAAAATAAAACCAACAGCAATAAGATCACAGTGCTTCCAAAGTCTAAATTGGTTGTAATTGTGCAATGTAATAATATTACATTATTTTTATAAAATAAAGTATGATGGAAGAATTGAAAAAAGTGAGTGAAGTTTATGGGTAAAGAATACTTCTATTTTGGTGATTTTGGAACACTAAGTAAGATCTTTTTGAAATGTAGAAAGAAACAATTCTCTCTCCCTCCCTCTCCCTTTTATAAAACTGCAGTTTTATTGCCGGATAATATGGTAAAAAGATTCATTGTAAGGGTTACCTAACAACGTTGGTGGTGTTGATGAATAGTTGCAATTAATACATTCCCTTAATTAGTCTGATACCCAGAAGATGCACCTGGCAGGTCATTTTAATACTACAATTGATTTATAGCTGCTAGAAATGATTTTACCAGCTATCTTCAGAGAGCACAATTAGAGCGGATTTCATTTTTTTTTATGTATTTTCACTGAGGAATAAACATAAAAGGTCTATGTAATTCAGAACAAAGCAGCTATAATGTACTAATGGTTTATGGATTTTATTAATATTCAGCTAACATTAGAGGCAATTTTAGGGAATAGCAACCTATTTTCTTTATGAAGTATTCAGGTTTTTTTTTTTTTTTTAGTATCTGAGTGCTTTGTTTAAAAAATAAACTATATGTTTTTTTGATGAGTTGTGCTGTTCCTTATAGGAAAACATTTTCTATGTTGTAACATTAAAAAAGACATCAGAATTTTAAAAGTGCTATACACTGGTTCAACATATATGTACTTTTATATTATACATTTATTTCTTATACATGCATAATTAAAAATGAGTATTGGTGTTTGTGTGTAATTTAAATAGTGGCACCATTAATGTAATTATTAAGCTAATGCATTGTACCCCATCACCGGTGGAGGGAGGAGTATTTTGGAAGTGAAGAGGTAACAGATTGTTTTCAAGTCAGATTAAATTTCTGGGTTTTAATAATCTATTCTTGGGGGTGTGACTTTAAGCAAATCACTAATCTTTCCATTTCTCTTTCATCATCCTTAAAATATGACCAATAATTTTTACTTTGTTGTTGATAAATCACTCAAAAATGCATAAATGAGATACTAGAACATTACATATTAAAAATGATTTATTTAAAGGTTCATGTTTTTAAAACCTCATCCTTATGAAGTTAAACCCACAAAAGCGTGTCTCTATAATAGGTCCATGATTAGCAAACTATTTTTGGCTAAGTCATTCACTTTCAAAACCTTAGATGAAACCATATGGATGTTTTCCAAATTTTACAGTGTTATATGCAAATTACATACAGATATACTTTCATATTATCTATGATATATATATCTACATATATATTGTACATATTGTATATAATATACATAGGCCTATCCACATTCTTTTGGCCAATTTCAAAAGTCTAAGATTATTTGTATTCTGCGAAAATGGTAATCAATTTCATATATGTAGTTTACATATTTCATGGAGGTATTGGAGTCTGGTCTGTGATTTTATCAGTATGAAGGATTCCTGGCAGGGAAACTACCTCCGCTCTTGCAGATAGGCAAATCCTTTGTAACTTATAGTCTCAGAGAGCTTCCTAGGAACCCTGAGAGGTTAAGTAATTTGCCCATGGTCAAATAGGAAATATGTATTAGAGGGAGGAAACGATCTTAGGTCTAACTTTAAGGGAGGCCCTCTATCCACTAAGCAGTATGGCCTGTGATGGGGTAAAGTGCCAGCTACACGCACACACACACACACATCTTTATCTTTTGGTAATCGATTGCCCCAAATATTCTCATTCCCTTACTATTCCCAGACAGAGACCAGAGTTCTGGTCAGGAGAAATGCTACACAAAGACAGTTGATTTGAGTCCCTGGTAGGAGAGGGAATGCCCATTTATTTTCTCTGCCCTCTTTCCTTAAAGAAATTCTCAACCCCAGAGAGGACAACAGTGGAGATACAGTGACAGAAGCCTGGAAGTAGTTCTTGTGGGGGAAAAATCAAATAGAAGAATTGTAGGACCCAGTTTAGTGGAGAGATGAGGAGGAATTACTAACCTATCCTTAATTCTCAGACTAAGCAAAAACTATTGTTTTTTTATTGTTGTGTTTGTCCTTTGTTGCAGAAGAAGACCATGCCATCAGAGAAGTGATGACATGACTTGCACTTGACTTTGTTTTGAGTGAGGGAGGGCTGTGCAGGTCACCAGCCTCACTTCTCCTCCAGAGCCATCTGAATCCAGTGACCAGATATTCATCAGGATGACTGGAGATGACCCAGCGTGTACTGGGAGACCTTGGCCCCTTTAGGGCAAGATCTATTTAGGTACTCACTTAGGTGAGGTAACTCCCGTTCGGTGAATAGGCCTGTTTAAAAAGTAGCCAGGGGATGGCCCCTTTAATGAGGCAAAGAAAAAGAAAGGCCTCAGGTTGGGAAGGAAAAAGCAACAATTACTATTGATAATCCCTCTTAAGTCAGGAGGGTCCAGAAGAGAGCCCTTAGGCAGGGGCCTAGTGTCCTCCAACGTATGAGTTTCAGAGAGTAGTACCTTTAAGGTTTTCGGAAGGGAAGGCAAAGGAAAGGAAAGGGAAGGGAAGGAAAGAGAAGGAATCTAGCCAGTAAAACCTGTTAACTGGGCATCTTCTGGCCATCCAAATTACCTTCTTTTGGAGAGGAGAAGGAAGGGGAGGGGGGCACAGACAAGAGGAAAGAGAAGACTTAGTTCTTCACTGGATGAGACACAGACACAAGCCACTTTATGATGTTACCAGGGGATATCCCAGATCAATGGGGGCATGAGCCAAAGAATGTATTTTCTGAGATGCCATCCCTACTAATCCCTTTCCATGTAAAACCAGATTTTGGTTTCTGAGTCATAAATTAATATGATCATAACTCCACATTGGAGGGAGACTTTAAATGTTCCAAATGCTTTCACATAATTATCTCAGTAAACTCTTCTTACTTCCCTAAATGGCTGTTATCCTTTTCTTTTGCAAATTATATTTTCTTTCCTTATTTGTTGCCACATTAATTCCCCAACAGAGTCTTAGTTCCTGGAGAGTAGGAACAGATCTTATTTTTATCTTTGTAGCCCTAGCACTTAGGTACTTAAGTATATGTTGAAATGAATTGAAAAGAATTCAATTCTGATTAATGGACTTTGGTTGTGGGTTATGTTCTGATTTCCATTATCTAGAACAATTAGATGGTTATTGTTGTTCCAGTTCCATCATGTTGGACTCCATGACTCCATGTGAGGTTTTCTTGGCAAAGATATTGCAGTGGTTTGCCATTTCTTCTGCCAGCTCATTTTACAGGTGAGGAAACTGAAGTTTAAGTTTAAGCAGGGTTAAGTGACTCATCCAGGGTCACGTAGCTAATAAATGTCTAAAGCCAGATCTGAACTCATGAAGATGAATCTTCCTGATGTTAAGCCCAGTACTCTATCCATTTAGCTACTGCTGTGATTAGGTAGTTCTCACCAAAGATAGAGAAAAGAATGAGCATCTTAGCTCCCTTCTAAGTTTTTCTCTGAAAAACTCTAATTCTTTCTGCAGTGATTCACTTAGTAGTAGAGCGAACTGGGTCTATGAGGAATTTCTTCAGAGGATGTCGTGGTAATGGGTACTTGCAACAAGTGGCTGTGGTTAGGTGGTTACAAGTCCTTCGAAAGATCTGGAAGTCAAAGGGTGTTAGAAGTTGAGTCCTACTCCCTACCATTATTTCAGCATGGCTGACTGAGGGTTCAGGGCTGCCCTGTGGCTCCTGGTGCCTTCTGACCTCTGTACCAATTTTTGTGACTGGGGTTCTATTGGAGAAATAGGAAATAGTTCTGACTTTTTGTAAATTATAGGACTGGGACCTTGAAAGGTCATCTAGTCCATTCCCCTGCTTCTGGGAAAGATGAGATGCAATTATCTTTGCTTCTGGAGCTCTCTCTGAAACCAATTGATGCTCCAAGTGTGGAAGTAAATATTTGCTTAGGGAAAAACTTATCCTATCTACATAGGGTTGTTTTATTTTGTATTGTTTTTGGTAAATAGATATTTGAAAGTGAAATATCTTTCCCTTCTGATTTCATTCTTAACTTGGTCAACATTATGTTTTTTCCTCCAATTCTAGTGCTGCAGGAGATTTTTAATACCAAGCATCAGCATCATTGACAGCCATCTGTGCATACAGCTCCAGGCACAGATATATCTCTTAGGAGATGTCTACACTAGCTTTTCAACATTGCAGCGTTTTGCTGCTCAAATCACCTGAACTCTTTGCATTGAAAGATTTGGAAACAAAAGCTAGGTATTGCATTCTGTGACAGAGTCACCATTTTTGTGATTTGTTGAGTGCCAACAATAGCTTGAAATGACTCAAGATTTAGGACTTTTGCTTAGGGTTCAGGACAAAAAACACACAGTTGAACTAAAAAAAAATTCTTCCCTTGTTCTCTATTCCATGTTTCTTCCAGGGGGTTATATGGTACAATTATACATTTTTCTTCTTCTTGAGTTTTCATAGTTGTATTCCACCATAATTTCTAGAATGGATTTAACCAACATTTGTTGCTGTTCGGGCATTCAGTTGCATCTGACTCTCTGTGACCCTGTAAGCCATAGCACACAATATTGTCCATGGGGTTTCCTTTGCAAATATACTGGACTAGTTTGCCATTTCCTTTTCTAGTGGATTAAGTCAATCAGAGTCTAAGTGACTTGCCCAGGGTCACACAGTTAATCTGTGTTCAAGGCTGAATTTGAACTCAGGTCTTCCTGACTCCAGGTCCAGTGCTCTGTCCAATGAGTCACTTAGCTGCCTCTTTAACTAACAGTTTATAGCAATAAAATGCTATCATGTGTAGCCCTGCACAGGAATATAGAAGAATTTGATATTAGTTATCCAACTTCCTAGGGACTCATATGTAAAGTGATTGATTTTGACTTAAAATTAACAAAATAAGGAGCTCTTCATAGAAGAGTATTAGGTTCCTGAAAGTCCATGGGACTTATGCATATACCATAATAAGAAATCTTATTGATCCTGCTTCCCCTTAAACTGAGACATTTGATAAACTCATGGTTACCAGAAATATAATCATCCTCATTTATTCTTCAGATCTGAAGTTCACAAATGGAATCAGCAGCCATAGGAGAGCATGTTGCATGTTTTGGGGATTCTTAGTGGTACAGGGCAGCCACTAAGTGGATAACATGCCAGACTTTCCATCAAATGCAGCCTCAGACACATACTAGCTGTGTGACCCTTGGCAAGCGACTTAACACTGTTTGCCTCAGTTTCCTTATCTGTAAAATGAGCTAGAGAAGGAAATGGCAAGCCATTCTAGTATCTTTGCCACAAAAATCCCCAAAGGGGTCACAAAGAGTCGGCACAACTAAAATGACTGAAACAGCAGGATGCTGTGCAATAGGGTGGCTTTCTCTGTGGATTTCATGACAGACCCTAATGGTGCTTCTTTCTTAATGAAACCAAAATTGCCACTTAAAAAGAAAAATCTTACTCAGTCTTTGGAATTGTAGCACTAAATATAATAGAAATTAAAGGAGAAGTTTCTAATACAAATGCTATTTGAAGCACGCAGACAGCAGGTTCTTGTCAACAGGATCAATAAAACATAGGAAATGTACACTGGACAATATCCGCAGATCAGTTCAGACAAATTCTTGCCCAGGCTGAAAAAGTTGCAGTAATATTCTACTTGCAAATTCCAGGATGTGGGATGCATATTCTGCAGGAAGGGTCTCCTCCATCAGAGGGAAGCCAAGGAGCTGTCAGAGTAATTCATGTCACCTGGTATCAAGTGATTTTGATTATTTACCTGATAGTAAAACTCTAGAGTTATAATATATTCAGAGGATCGATAGGAAGATGCCTCAAGATATTTGTACCATTACTCACAAATGGTTGTAAATATAAGAGGATACTGCAGAAAGCATCCTGGATTGGAGGTCATACTGCCTGAGTTAAAATCCTACCTCTGATTATTACAAGCTGGGTTTCCTTGATCAAGATACCTCCCTTCTCTGGGCTTCACTTTCCTCGTCCATGAAATGAAAGGTGCCTTAGCTTCAGATGAGTCATAGCATTAGCAGATCTTATGACTGACTCTCCCTGAGGTCTATGAGTAATTGGTAGCTACATTTCACATTTTCTCCCAAGCATTTGTCAACAGAGTTGAGCCCACAATGCATTTAAAAAAAAAAAAAAGATTACAGTGATCACCTAGTTGATATTTATGATTCCTTCACCAAAAAAAACCCTCAAAAAAATAAAAACAACATTTCTGTATGCTATTGAAGGGGGTAATGGCAGATGTCTCATTAGAAAGAATGCATCTGAAGGAGAGTTGAGAATACGTAGGGGATTTGCATAGTTTGGGGGTGTGGAATATTGAATATTTTGTCACATATGGTTAAGGTGTTAGTGAGTTTCTTTTAAAATTTTTTTTTTTTGTTAAAAGAGGAAAGCTCTTTGAATGAGGTTTTACTTAGAAAAGAATCCAATGTGAAAACAAAAGGTATCTCTCTGCTTCTGTCCATATATAGACATCAATATGCAAAAATAAATAAAATTTAAAAATAAAATAATATGATATCTCAATAAAATAAATATTCCAATGGGTTTACATATTAGGAATCAGTATTTAAAATATTCATATAATTAAAACTGCCTGAACAGTAAAAATCCAGCTAACAAATTTCTCAGGGAATTTTTTGAGAAACTGGGACCATAGAAGATGAAATTGACACCATTTCATCTGGATTCAGGCCTTGTACTAATGCATGGGGCAGTTAGAACAAAGCTTTTTGAAAGGATTTCTTAACCAGTCATGCTCAAAAAGGGAAGGACTGCAGAAGTGTTGCTCAGGCAGGTAGCAAGTTGGGTCATAAAGTTATCACAAACTAATTCCTTATTGGTATATCGATGGAAGGATCACAACAAAACTCACCAGTATAGTTAGAAACACACAAGATAAAATGTTAAAGACACACATATACAAGATACCTAGCTAGCTGGTTGCCCTTTCCAGAAGGTTTCCCTGCAGAACAAAAAAAGCACTCATGAAAGCAGAAGCTCTTACAGATTCTCTCTCTCCCTCCTTCTGTGCATCCTCTATCCCTCTTCCTCTCTTTATCCCTTCCTCTATGTTTCTGTTTCTGACCCTATCTTTGTCTGTTTCTCTGATTCTCTTTCTATCTCTCTCTTTCTGAATCTGTCTCTGTTTTTGTCTCTTTTTTCTGCCTGTTTGTCTGTTTCTGCCCCCTCTCTCGTTGTCTATCTTTATCTCTGCCTCTTTCTGTCTGTTTTTCACCTTTCTCTGTCTCTCTTTCTATCTTTCTCTGTCATTGTCTCTCTGACTCCCTTTTATTCTCTCTCTTTTTCTTCCTGAATCTATTTGTCTCTCTGTCTCAGTCTCTCTCTGTCTGTATCTCTGCTTCTCTCTCTGTCTCTGTTTTTGTCTTTCTCTATTTCCATCTCTCTCTGTGTCTGTCTCTATCTTTGTCTCTGACTTTTTCTGTTGGGTCTCTCTTTTTCTGTTACCCTTTCTTCTTCTCTCCATTCCTCTCTTTCTTCATTTCTCTTTGTATATATTTCTCTATCTATATCCTTCTCTGTTGGTATGTCTATCTGTCTGTGTCTGTCTGTCTCTCAGACATTTGTTCATTCTCAATCAAGAGAGCTACAGCCAGTCTAAAGCATCACCAAGTACAATATTCCCTTTTCTGCGAAGCAGAATGATACTGGCTAATTGCAGTTGCTAGTGAAATGGAAGCAAGAGTCATGTGTTTCCTTGCTGTGGCCACACCTGCCTCTTCCCACCACCAAGGTGATGGGAAGAGCTTCACTTCTCCCCAGATGGTACTAACAACTTTTTCATCCTAGATGTAGTGATGGAAGCTCTAAATAGACTTAGAGCAGAGATTCATAGCTTCTGGATCATTTAGTCCAACTCTCTCACTTTACAGATGAGAAAACAGAATCAAAGAAGATCTGGTGCATTTCATCAAACTAGGTGTCTTTGAATTACTTCCACATACCTGGTGGGCTGTACCAATTGTGCTGATACTAAAACTTAATAGTCAGGTAAGGTTTGAATTGTTAATAAAACTTGCACTCTTAATAAGCACTTAAATAGTCCCATTATTAATTGTCTTTGCTGGACAGGAGCAAAAAATTGCAGTTTTTTCAATGGTAGAGTTTTGTAAAACTTGAACTTTCTTCTGGGTATAGTGGCTCATACCTGTAACCCCTGCTCCTAGAGAGGTTGGGACTAAAGGAACTACTGAGCTCAAGAGTTCTAAGTAGAATTGGGCTAAACTGATCATGTGTCTGCTCTAAGTCTAGCATCAATATGGGAAATCCTGGGAAGAGGGGAGGCCACCAGGGTGCCTAAGGAAGAGTGAACGGCCCAGGTCAAAGTTTCTGTGCTGGTCAACACTAGGACCAGACTTGTGAGTAGTGGCTCATGCATTTCCAGCATAGCTCAGTCTGAAAAAAAAAGACAAAACTTAATCTGCCTAAGCTTATTAATAACTGATTGTCAATGATATTAGTAAAGCTGGCCAAATGATCATCACTTATTGAGTCATTCCAAGTTAAATAACTTCTTTCTGAAATTTCTATTACATCTGTGCTTTTTTTAAAATGCTCTATGGATAAATATATATCCTGCTTTCTAGTATTACAAGGATGAAAATTTCTACAATGTCCTGCTTACATGCCTCTTCATCTAAAAATTAACTGTTGGTACTAGAAATGTCCAGTGACTATCAAGTTGGTATCTTGTTGTAGGAAATGAATTCTATTCATATTGATACACTGGCTATGAATGAAAGCAGGAGGCACAAAGTAGCTGCAGCTAACTGGAAGGATAATTCAAAGGATCTCCTCAAAGATACAATTTAGAGGAGATAGAAAAATTGTTTTTATCAGGGAAAAATGACACATTTCTAGAGATGTTTGGCCATTTTTCCTTATGATGATACCTATGAAGATAATGGTAGAATCTGTATCAAAATCTGCTTCAAAGGATAAAGAAAGATGAAAAAGTCTATGAAGACCTTGACAGATTCTCCAGACTGAATCAACATCTTTGAAACTCTCTGACTCCATTAAAAAAGTGGATATGGAGGAGTAAGACAAAGGCCACATAGGAAAATATAATTTGGGAGAAAAAAAATGAAAGAGACTAATTTATGCCTGTATATAATGAATAATTTCTTAAAGAAGAAAGTCAGAAGATATTGGATACTGTGAAAACCCAAAAACATTTTTAAAAAATGAAGTTGATGACACTTTAACAGATAGGTGAGGACTGGTTACTGACATGGGAGTCATTTCAGAAACAGCTGCCTGTGCATTCAGATCATCAACTACTTAGAGCAAAGGCCAGAATCAATACCAAATTAGATGAAAAGATAGTTGAAGAAAATGTGCTGCATGCAATTACAGCAACACCACCCCGCCCTATTTAAATCAGTTGTTGTTGGTAAAAAATAAGAAATTAACAAAGGTAAGGACATTGATTCTATTTCTGTTTCTTTGATAAGTTTAGCCAACTTAAACAATAGTGACCAGAATAAGAAGACTAAGAAAGTACAGAAACTGCATCAGGTAGCAAATATTTGATCTTTATTTTTGTCTTGCAAAGTGGCATGGTAGCCATGTTTAGAGTACAATGTCATTTGCAAAACATTATGGAAGAGGAAGACTAAGGCTTATGAATAGTATTGCTGCTAAAAAACAGTAAAAAATGTAGACAAAATGAACGTACAGAGGACTTTGTAGGAAATTTGTAGAAGCCATATCATCCCAAGATAATTTGTTGATGAAAGAAGAAGAAAAATAAATGGATAAGAAATGGCACAGATTTGCTTATATTTTTATGACAATCTATTAAAAAATATTGAAACCATTACAATTGGACTATGCCACTTCAGCTAGCTGTTTACAATGTAGGGAAATGGTTCATTAGAAGAGAAAGTCATGGAGGGTCATTGGATCATACCAAATGCATACAGAATATCTTTTATGGAAGAAACACAATTTTAAAGGCATTCAGGAATCAATTTTCAAAATATTTCAAAGGGAAACTAATTCTAAAAGACAATAAAGGTCCAATTTAAGAAAAGGGAATGAATAGGTGAGAAGGCGTAATCAACAGCTGACCTATATACCTACTGTAATCATTAGAACATCTTTTAAAATAGTGTTTTATTTTTTCCAATTACATGTAAAGATAGTTTCAACATTATTTGTAATAAAATTTTAAATTCCAAAATTTTCCCTCTTTCTCTCCCATCCCCATTCCCCATGATAGCAAGCAATTTGCTACAGTTTATACATGTGTAATCATTTAAGCATATTTCCACATTAGTCATGTTGTGAAAGAAAAAACAGAACAATATGGAACAGTCATGATACACAAGTGAAAATACTGTGTTTTGATTTGCATTCAGACTCCACAGTTCTTTTTTCTGGATGTGGATAGCATTTTCCATCATGAGTCTTTTGGGATTGTTTTGAATCATTATATTGTGGAGAAGAGCTAAGTCAAACATAGTTGATGATTGCACAATGTTGCTGTTCCTATGCACAATGTTCTCCTGGTAGAACATCTTTATGAAGACTGTCCCTATGTTTGCTGAGCGGATATCCAAAATGAAAACATGAGAAAAGGTGAGGTAGGCCTTCACAGATGCTTTTCTGTAGCAGAACACATTCCCATAATCATTCAGTTGACAATGTAGTTGATTCAGTAAAACAAAATGCAAATTTAAAAACTATTCAAAGAGACTTTGTATATATGTTATCATACAAGAGTCTGCCAGATGTGACCGCAGAAATAGTTTTGTGCAGTAATTTTCTTACTGTTATCCTGAAGCAAAGTGTTGTACAGGTACACACACTTACCCAAGATGACAATATCATGGAGGATGTCCTATACGAAGTACAAAAAGAAGGATTTCATGTAGATTCAGACTTTCTAAAGACGTTCCTATTTACTGATGATACTGTGTGAATTTCAAGTCCATACACAGTCTTTTCCGAGAATTCCATAGTCACTAAAAGAGATCAGCCAAACCATTCCAGTAGATAAACAAGGTGAATACAAAAGCATATAATTTAGATTTAACATTACAATTAGATAGTAGCTTGTGTAATGCTTTTCCTTGCCCCCAAATCTAATCCAGGTTGCTAATTAGACCCTAAACAGCAAGCATAACAGAAAGCTAACAACCATAAAGCAAGAACTTCAAGCTTCTTATTTCAAATAGGAAGATGCTCAGTTTCTCTTTTGTTTGTCCATAAAAGGAAATCTTTGCTGAGTTAATTCACCTACTGCAAAAAGGAGCCCTATAATCTTGCACTTATTGACATGAAAACACTTTCTAGAATAATAATTAGGTGTTGACATCAAAGTCTGTTCTAGACACAGCAATAAGATACTAGTTCTGTCTTTTTGGTTGAAAGGAGTTAAATTCTGATATTCCTAGAGGATTCTTGAGTGGGGTTAGTAGCTACAGAGATAATGAATAAGAGAAGTCCTCATGTCATGCTGGGTTCTAGTGTTAGGAGGCCAGAACACATAGGTTTTATCTGTTTACTCATAGTTTGCGTATTGTCTCACCCATTAGTTCGTGAACTTCTTGAAAGCTATAACTATCTTCTACTTTTCTTTGTGTCTCTAGGACGTTGTACCTGATAAAATTGGAGACATTTAGAAATTTTTATCTGCTGTTTCAATATACCTAGTGCAATGGGGAGAGAGTTAACTATGTAAAAATTCTAAATAATACCATCAGCAGGAATTGTACAGTGCCATAGAAATGAAATCTGAGAGTAAAATGAATGAATCCTCTGTCAAATCTAGGACAGTTTTGTTTTCCTTTTCCTGGCTTCTTTCTCCTGTACTCACTAATGTTATTTTCGAGCAATAAGTTCAATGTTTTCAAATATGGGTTGTATTTACGATTATAAATATGTTACATAGGTTACCTCACTTAACCTCCATAATCACCCTATTGGATGGATAGTTAAAACATTTTGATTCCATTTTATGGACTAACAAACCAAAGATCAGAGAGGTTAAATAACCTTTCTCAGATCTCATAGATATGGAACTTGGTTTTGAATTCAATTTTCCAACTCCAAGGTCAGTGCACTTTGCACTATGCCCTGGTGCTTGTTTAATGGTTTTCTTTGGGGTGAGCATTGCCTTCATTGTTGCAGATTGAAACCCCTCTCAACTTGTAAACTGGTTTTCAAGAATTATTATTGTCAAAAATTCCATGACTTTGGTCAGCCTGGTGATAGGATTCTCCAAAAATACACAGTCCCCTCTTTGGTTAATAGATAAGGTTGGTCCTGCATTAGAAGATTTTCCATCTTGATAGAGCTTGGCGGAACATGTTCTTAAACTGTGTAGCCTTTAAAAAGAAAAGATTGTCATTGTGAGACTTCAGCATAGGCCTCTTTCTTTAAGGCTTTTGTCTGTAATGGAAAAACAGGAAGCATTTCATACTGAAGTACTGTTTTCAGTCTTGTCCCTCTTTGGGAACCATTTGAAAAACGATAGTCAATTAATATCAACGCAGAACACAGGTCACATGAAAACTATTCTATGTGTATATGTATACCATTAATGGGTTTAAAAAGGGTCTTATTAAAGTTATTTTTTCAAGTCTTATAGTAATGACAATAATTAATAATTCCTGGAAATACATCAACTCCTTCCTCTGAAAATTTTGAAGCACTTCATATCAGTCATTCTTATTTTTGTGAGGTAGAGAATGGGTAGCTGTTGTTTTCCATGATATGATTAGAAATAGAGTTTCTTAAGAACCATGTATGTATAAGGCATTCAGTAGCAAAAATAACATCAATCTACCTTTAAATGAGATGGAAATTAGGCAAGTTATGTAGTGGTGGTGACGATTACGGTTGCACTTTGCTTTTCTCCTGCAAGTGATCAGTCATGGTCTTCACTGGTTAAGATTCCTTCCAGGATTTTACAGGTTCAGTGAAGCCACTACTCCTAATATCTACTAGTATGTAGAAGGATTATCTCCCAGAAGTGGTCCTTCACATCCTGCCATTGAAATAGAATGTTATTTCCTCTGGAAGGCAAAGGTTGTATTACTTGAGGAGACCACAGAAGGTCCCTTAGCAAAGCACTAAGTTCCCATTTCTTGTTTTACAAGTGGTAAACATAGTTCAGAAGATGTAAGTATTTCTTTGGGCCTACAATTATAAATCTGAAATGAAATGGAAAGTTTACTTTTAGTGATAATAAAAAGCTGCAGAGCACTGGAATGGCAGATTCTCAAAGTAGTTCAAAATTTGGGTTAAAAGATTTAGAACCGGAAGGTATCCTAGAGAGAATCTAGTACAGAGGGAAAAACTGAGACTTTGGAAGTTAAAATATCTAGCCTAAGGCGACATAGGTTTTGTTTTGGAGGTGAAATTTAATATTGCTTGAGATTCTGGCTACTGGATTATAGTTTAATAATTAGAAATAATAATTATGCAGACCTATGTAATATTTAAAAATTTTCAAGGAGCTTTACTTCAGGATAACCATGTGAGGTAAGTGGTACAAATATTATCACAGCTGGTTCACAGATCACAAAATATACTTAGAGAAGTAAATTGACTTGCTTAAGGTGATACAGTGAGCAAAAGGCAAAATTAGAACTTGAATCCAGGTTCTCTGACTGTAGGAATCTATGGTTTTTCTATGACACCAAATTGCTTCTCAATGTAGTTTATGAATGAGTTCATAGGATCACAGATTGAGAGATGAAAAGAACCTTAGAGGTCACTGAGTCCAATTTCTTTATTTTACAGATGAAGAAATTGAGGCCAAGAAAGGTTAAGTGACTTGCCCAAAGTCACTCAGATTAGAAATAACAGAGGCTGGATTCACACTCAGGTCCTTTAACTCCCAAGTCCAACATTACAATAAATGACATTGAGTTGATTCAGTTTCAGTTAGCTTATCACAAACCTAATAAAAACCTATCTGCAACTGCCTTTTTCTTTTGAAGTCTTAGCAAAGTAGATAAAACTTTAATGGAGAAATAATAGCAAACCAACAACCGGATTTCTCTTTCACCCAAGAAGTGCTTTTATTTTTTTTCCCGGGGATTGAGACATAGTGACTTGATTGCAAAGGGCAGTTCATATTGAGGCTGTCATTTATATTGATGTTATTTTTTTAAAATGACACCACCATATAATTTTTTTTCAGGAGAAAAATTGGACTTCAGTGTTCAGGGTCATTGGTAGGGGATCTTTCACTGATTCAAAATTCATTAAAGATTTGAGAAAGAACAAAAAACCCCTGAAAAACCCCAGGAAAGTACCTCACACAAAAATAGTATGTAACTGAAAATTAGCCACCATGGCCACCAGCCCCCACAAACTCCAACACCCCAATATCTTTGAAGGGACAAACCAAAATAGAGATATAGCATTTCACTTGCCAAGTTAATCCAAACCACTTGGGGTTTTCCTTCTGGAGGATTTTAGCGAAAACTTACAATTATCATAGGACTGAGAGCAGTTTGTTTGCTCCCCACAAAAGCAGAGATGATTTTTATTGACCAATCTTTGATCCGAGAGATTAAAGAAAGTACTGCATGAGCAGTGCAAAGTATAACACCATGGGGGTCAAAAGGCTTTTCTGCTACTTGGAAATGAAAGTGAACCATTCCATTGGGAGATGGAGTAATTTAACATTCTTATTGGGATCCCAGGGGTTTTTGTTTTCCTTCCTCCCTTTTTTAGGGGAAAAAAATATTCATCTTACATCCCTGTTTCTCCATGACTTAATACCATGACCATATATGAGGTCATTTAGAGGGCACTAGATTCTCCAACATAATTCTGCTCAGAGCTTTTTAGCCCAAATGGTTTGGCTGTCACATTCTCACACTCTTGATTGAAATGTCTCTGGTAGACTTTTGGAATGCAGTCTGAGGGCTTAGTGACTCAATATTTTCAAAATGAATACATTTCCAGTCTCTGAGAAAGTTGCCACTTACTACCTCAGAGGTTATATCTCTTTCTGGTGTCCCCTGAACTGCTATGACTGGAACTAACATCTGGTGAAATGAAATTTCTAGGCAGCAGTATAAAAGATATCAAAACACCTTGGCATTGCTTTCCATGATAATTAGTGCCATGCTACATAGAAAACGAAGAAAACGAAGAAGACTTGAAAAGAATCTTCACATGGATGGATAATGAAACGGGGACATTTTCATACGTAGTTTCTATCCCCTTCATTTTGGTGTAGGCTAGCATTTCAGGGTTATAAGAACAACATCTGGTGTGACTTTGGGGTTAATGCCAGAGTGCTGGTGTTTACAGAATATCCACTAAGACTCCTGAGGTCTGACAAAATATTTTTGTCGTGTTCCTTAATTTCTTTTGAAAAAACAATCCTGGAAAAGTATGACTGAAAGGGGCAAGTTATAGTTATATTATAATTTGCAAAAACTTTGGAGCTTGGAGAAGAATGTTGAACTTTGAAAAAAATTCTGTAAATCAATGTTGTTTTAAGAGAAACTCTGAGTAAATTATTTTGACTATTGGAAATACTCAAATTAATTGCAAAAGATCTATGAAGGAAGATGCTATTTGCATCTAGAGAAATAACTGATAAATAGAAGCATATGAAGAATGATTTTACATATATATGTGTGTTTACATGTATATATACGATTTGTGTCTAACAGTAGCCATGTCTAGGATTGGAAGGGGAAGGAAGAGGGAAGAAAAAAAGAAATTTACATGATAACTTTATTATATATTTAAAAAAAGGAATATCAAGTTGTATATAGTAGACTTGTAGTTTCATATATAATCATCTTTTTTAAAAAAATTATACTATGTTATGGAAATGCTTATTTTTATTTCACTATTAAAATATAATAAATACAATTTTAAAAAGTAAGTAGAATAAGTACACTTGAAACAAAAGTTTTAAGAGTTGTATTTTAAATTTTAAAAACATTTAATTCATATTTTAAGTGAAGCATTTCATTTTGTCCAACATATTAATGTTTGCAAGGCACCAAGGAAACAGAGACAAAAAACAAAACCAAAATCCTACGTGCAGGGAAATGCTACAGTAGATAGAACCCTGGCTTGAAGTTAGGAAGCTTGTGTTTAAATCTGACCTCAGAGACTTATTAGCAGTGTGACCCTGTGCAAGTCAATGAAATGTCTTCCTACCTCAGTTTCCTTATCAGTAAAATGAGGATAAAAAGTATCATTCTCATAACGATATTACAAGGATCAAATGAGATGATTTTTGTAAAGCTCTTAGTGATTAGTAGACATTTAATAGATAACTTGTTATCTACTTTTATTTTAAACAAAAATAGATTTATTGATATTTTGTTCTGACATCAACTCCTTAGGGGATATGCCTAGCAGTAGAATGTCTGGGTCAAAGAATATGAGTCTCAGGGGTGAGGAACCTGTGGCCTCAAGGCTGCAGGTTCCCCACTCCTGATATAGGTAGTTTAATCACTTTATTTGCACAATTTCAAATTCCTTTTTCAGAAAGATCCTACCAATTTCCAGCTCCACCAATAATGAATTACAAAGATTGCATTTTGAAGGATCTTCCAGTTGAATGCGGTAGGGATGGAGGTGACACATGACACGTGGTAAAGAGCAGGATAAGATCTGGTAGTAGAGTACCCTTGCTGGGTTGAAAGGTAGTCTAGAGAGGTGGATTTAGAGTTGAAAGAAGCTTCAGAAGTCTTTCAATCTAATCCCCTCATTACACAGACAAATAAACAGATTCAGAGAGTATTACTAGGTTTAGAGTAAATCTAAAGTAAAAGTTTGTATTTTATTCAATGGACAGTAGGGAGTTATTGAATGTTTTTAAGCCAAGGAATTACATAATTATAGTAGTGTTAGGAAGACTATTTAGTTAATGGATGATGGACTCAAGCAAATAAATTGAAACTAGTTAAGAGACTATTACATGCAAGAAGAAATAACTGCCTTCCATAAAATAGTAGCAGTGGGATTAAAGAAAAGAGGATGAATGTGAAAGGTGTGTTGAGGTAAGATCAACAGGATATGGTAACTGGTTTGATATGGGGAATAGAAGAAAGGGAAAATTCAAATGGATTTTGTATTTTCAAGTCTGGGTGAATGAAAAACTCATCAGTAGCAATTGGGAGGAGGCACAGGTTTAGGAGGGTGAGAAGTCAAATTAAATTTTGGATGTGCTGAGTTTGAGGGGCCAGCATGTCATACAGGTCATGTCTGGGAGACTACTGGGGATGGGAGAGCTGAGCACGACAGAGATATACAAGGTACCTTCAGAGAGGTAACAAAGGAAGTCACAGGTGTGGATGACATAACCAAGAAAGAGAATGCAGACAAGAAGAGAGGGCCAAGAGCAGAACCTTTTCCCCTTTTATATCAGTACGTTTGTGAGGCCAGTCATTCAACACTTGAAATTTGTCCAAGTCACTGATGCTGAAGCTGAATTGGCATCAGGTTTCATTGATGTGTGTGGTATTTGGGGTCAGGATCCTTTCTATATTTATACTATAAAGATTCCTATGTCTTTAGTTCATTTTCTTAGCAGATTTTTGTCAAAAGACTCCATGCCTTCTACCTATCTCTGAGGAAAATAACATTCTACTAAGAAAAGTGTAAAGAACAATGACCTTGAACTTGAGATACTTGGATTCCAATCCCATTTCCACCATTTACTAAGTAGGTGCTTTTGGAAAAGTTGTATCATCTTTATCAAGCCCAATTTCCTTATCTTACTGTAAAATGCAAGGATTGGATCAGATGACTGTTGAGGTCCTTCGGGACTCTGTGCTTCTGTGAGTCTAAGAGATTTCCATTTTAGTCCCTGCTCTGTAACTAACTAGCTGCATGACCATGGATAAATTACATTTTCATCTCTGAAACTCAGTTCCCTTATCTATAACACTTTGCCCTGCCTACCACTCAGGATTTCTGTGAGATTTAGATAAGAAAGGACTTATGAAAGTGTTTGAAAAACACAAAGTGTATTAAGAGCATTTATTACTCATTTTTTGGAGGGTGAGTGGGGCAGATCTGGATCTGTGATTTCATCAGTTTAAGGAAATTCTAATGTGGAAACTCCCTTTAGAGTACAAATCAGCTTCTTGTATGTAACTTATAGACCTAGGTAGTGGCCTTGTGAAGACTTGGAGGTTGAATGACCTGTCTTCTGTCATATAGCTTTCATATGTCAAAGGCAGAATTTGAGCACAGGTCTTCCTGACTCCAAGACTGGCACCGAGCTGCTTTGGCACAACCACCTAATTGTGTTATTATCTGATTTTAATTTATTTGAAACATCATGTTCTTCACAGCCTGATGATCATGGTGAAGGTTTCATAGAGTCAGAGAATCAGGGAATTCTAGAGGTTTCAGGAAACTTAGAGATCATTTACTCTAGTTTTCTTCTTCTGTGGACGAGGTGATGGCATAGGGAAGAGAGAACTGAGCCTGGAGTCAGGAAGACCTGAGTTCAAATCCTGCCTCAAACACTTAAAAGTCATATGCATAGGCAAGTCCCAACCTCCGCCTCAGTTTTCTCATTTGTACATTGGGGACAATAGTAGCACCTACCCCACACCCAGTTGCTGTAAGGATTGTAAAGCACTTAGCACAATGACTGGCATATGGCAAGTGCTTTATAATCATTAGCTACTATTATTAGCAGGGAAGCCCTAAGAGTAAATGAAGTACTCAAGATCCCACAGTTAGTACATGGTAGATGCAGACTTCAGCTCAAGTCTTCTGGACAATCCCATGCTTTTCCAGCTACAGAATAAACCAGTGACATGATTAAAAAAGTAGAATCGTGCTTTGTATGAAAGAAAACCAAGAAAAGGAAACTCTCCCTCTCTCTGTGTTGTTGGCATGTGTGTCTTTCAGCTTGTTAGTTTAGTGTGGTGGTTTAGATCCCATTCCATGAACACTTGCTGATCAATCAACTATCAGGTATTTATTAAGCACCTACTGTGTACCAGGCACTGTGCTAATTTCATCATACATCAGGAAACATGCTAAGAATTTATTCAGGTGATAATTTTGTCCTTTCCAAGAGAGGCAGCAGTCTTTTGCTATGTACATGAAAATCTTCCCTCCTGGGAAAACTCAAGACTATTCCTGAACTTGCCATAGGGCAATGTTTGACCATTTCAAGGAAAATATTTGCTATGGTTTCAGTGAAAAGAAGCAGTTTTGTGGTCACACAGCACCTTTTAGCTTTTCATTTATCTCTACCTGAATGTCTTTATTTCACCCATTTACTTTCATCATCTTTGCTTGGGGTTTGGTTGATGTAGAGCATAATATTTAAAAAAATACAACAGCAAGAACAATTTACATGTAAACAGCCTCATTTGACCCCAAACCTGGCTACCTTTCTGGACTAGGAGGAGCCAGCTAGGCAGCTGGCTGTCTCCAAATTGTACTACTCTTGTGAAAAGAGGAGATTTGGCTACTGGGAGATTTCTTCTCTCATAAAACAGTGCCACAGGACATTTAATGTCTTTCTAGAGTTAATAGAGCCTCAATTGCTGAATCTCATTTGCAAGATCCCAAGAGAGTATTGTACTCACTTTATCTACCTCTGAAGGATGAAAGGCTAAGTAAAATCTACTTGTGGTTGAAGCCTCAGTTCCTGGATATAGTATTTGCTTATTGGGGAAAGAGACTGTTAAGAGAAAGAACTCAATTTATTAATATCTGGGAAATGGGATCATTACATGGTAAAATAATGTGAGAAAGAAGTGCTAGGAACATAAAAAAATGGAAAATAGCCTTATGCTAACTGAGAATTTAAAAATGCATTTGTAGAAAGTATTTGCAGCTACCATGTATTTCTGGTGTGTGTGTGTGTGTGTATGTGTGTTTATATGTAAAATTTAATACATTACTTTAACTGCATCCTACTAAAAAGGAACATTATCAATAATTAAACACCCTCTGAATTGGGCTTACTTGATCTTGGCCTCATCGTTGTGCACGTTTTATTCCCGCTGACTGAACTGCCCTCTTTGTCAGTGTATGTTAATCATTTCCTTCAAACCCCAAATCAAGGTATCTCTCTTCCAAGGAGACTTCCATGACTAGATACACCTGATGTTAATTTCTTCCTTACTTTGCAACCTCTCAGAAACTATATATACAATTGGAACTCTTATTATCATCCATTTGCTCATTTCCCTCCTGCTTTTGTCAGGCTGGCTGTAGAGGAAAGAAAAGGAGTTGCTGGTATAGAGGGTAACAAAATGGTACCAGAAAAATCAAGGTCAAGGCTGGGAGTGGAGGTTAGGGCATAGACTGAAGAAGACAAACTCAAAAACTTACTTTAGTCAACATGGAACCTGGATATCAGAAACCAAGCAATCACACCAAACCAAGGGGGCATGAGAAAGTCAGGCAAGTAGTTAAAAACTGTGAAAACAGATTCTGAAAGACAAAGCAAGGCAGATGGACAGAATGAGAATTGAAATGTAGGGTAAGGCAAGATTTCTGAAAAGCAGAGAGGCAGCTTGAGCAATCCAATCTAATCCAAATTCATGTAACAGTTACTACACATTTAATATATGCTGAATCTTAAACTAGGTTTTGGATGAGATAGAAAGATCAATATGACACAGTGTCTGCCATCAAGGAGCTAACAAATCTAGTAGGGGAAGACAGTCCATCAGAACTTAATCAAGACTTCCGGGCAACAGTGAGAATCCAGAGAAATAAGCCAGGGAGTGGCTATGGATCCAGGGAACAAGAAAACCTTGGTAGCTTAGAGAACATTTATATATTTCCTCTTAGGAGAGCAACTAGTTCCTAAGTGTAGTTAGCCTAGAACCTCTAGGCAGATACACAATAAAAACTGACATTTATACAAAAATTTAAAGTTAACAAAATCCTTGATATACTTTATCTCATTTATTCCTCACAAAAGTCATATGAAGGAGGCATTACAAATATCATTATCTTTATTTTACAGAGCTCTGAGGTGTTAAGAGACCAGCTAGACATCCTTCCCTAATGCTTGAAGGTTTTTCACTCTTTTTTGTGGAGCCCTGGGTTACCAAAATGTATTTTCTCTACTTTTTTCTTGGATTTCTGGATCATTTCTTTCTGGTTTTTCTCTCGCTGTCTCTGTCTCTATCTCTCCTCTCTTTCCTCTCTTACCTTTTCTCCTCACCCTCTTTTCTGTCTCTGTCTGTCTCTCCATGTTGAAATGGTTATGTTGTACTTTTCATCATCTGGAGAATAAAGTTTTTAGAACAATTTGTATTACTTTATTCTGAATTTCATGAACACCAAAAAGAAAACGTTTCCGTATACCAAATAGAATAGAAAGAGGATTATAAGTGAAAAATGTCCATTTATTAGTTATAACTTGCTTTTTTTTTAAAAAAAGAAGTATATCACAAATTCAACATGTTACTTTCAAAACTCTCCTGCTTGTCTGTATTTCCTTCTGAACATCTTTCAATTCTTTCCTGTTCATTTAAAAATGCTTCAATTATACACTTATTTTCCCTTCTTTTATGCTTACTTGTGAAAGCATTTTATAACCAAATATATGTAGTATTCCTTGGTGTTGCTAAGGAGACATGGACATTGGAGATAGATTCCTTATTATTTAGAAAAGAAATTGCCCACCATTTTTATCCTTCACCCCTGGGGGGGTTGCTTTGATATTGTAGCTTTGAAATTGGACTTTGACTTCCATTTCTGAGAGTCATATCAGTGATGGGCAAAGGAAGACCCTGAGGAGGCAGCACCATCAATGACATCTTCAACACTGGACTGTAATAACTGACTCATGTGGTGAATTGGAGATAGAAGTGTACTGGTAAATGTTTTAACAACCAGCTCTCCCCCCCCAAAAAGGAAAGGAAATAAACCTATAACACATTTTTATGTTTAGCTTGCATTATTTATACTTTCTTAAGTATAAATCACAAAAACAAATCAAGCCCTGATTTGTGACTTTTGCTGATTTTTTTGAGGTATGAATAATCACACAGAAAATTTTGCAATCAGCTCTGAAGAGTCAATTCCAGATGCCTACAGTGCCCTCCTTGCAAGGAGAGATGGTAGAGGAGAATCTGTGTTGATGAAGACATCTCTGATGGTCTGTAGACCCAGTTAGTGACTCTTGAAAGTCTCCTTCTTATCCTCTCTCCCATCTTCATTTCAGTGCAGTGTATTCCTTGAATCTTCTTTTAAGAGTTTGTTTGCCCCTATATTTACTTAGTATATGTGTATGTGTTTGTTTGTTTTTTTACATATAATAAATGTTAACCATTGTACTCTTGATCTGTTCATGTTTTTACCCAAATACTATTCAGTGAGAGGTTTCAAAAGGGAACATACAGGAAAAATGAGACAGACACACATCTGTGATATTTTGCCATAGCAATTATTTTTGACTGGGGGTTCAAACTTTAGAAAGAGAGTAAATAATTTAATTTTTGTGATCCCTCAAAGCAAGAAAGAAAACTTAGATCTTGAACATTCTAGGCAAATGAGCTAACCATTTGGGAGAAGCTGTGATTATCTGACTGGCATTGAGATATGGGGCCTTGACTACTTCCCTTCCCATTGTTTTCTTGTGTTGGAAACCCCTCATCAATCTTAACCCCTTACATATATATATATATATTATATATAATATATATATATAATATATATACACACACATACATACATATATGTACATTGTGTGTTAAAGCTATAGTAATTATATTATTACCATAAAAATAAGATTGAGTACATTGTTCTAAGAGACATTTTTCACTCCTTTGTACTTTTCTTACAAAATTTGTCTTGTCCAGTGAAAAATGGATTTGGGGAAGTTAGTTTTGTCTGTTTTCACCATTGGTGAAGTTCTCCACAGTTATCAACGTTTGCATTTTATCTTGGCCAAGAAATTTTCCAGGAACAGGTTGCTTTTGTTGCCATTTTGGGGCTATCTTTGCTCTAATCATCAAGAAAATTTAGAGGAGTAGGGAGCAAGAAAGAATCTCCCTGATGGAAACTGTGGGTTATTATGAAGGAAATCCGGTCTTTTTTTTTTATGTGAGAGAAAAATAGTATTTTGTGTATCTAGTAATGCTAAGAGCCATATCCACAGAGGGGGGATGTAAGAGAATGAGCCATTGGATAGAACAGTAAGAGTCCCTTGGGGCGTCAACTTCAACAAAATTAAAAAATGTGTGCCCACGTTAAGTTGGCATTTCCGAGTTCACTTCTCTCCAGTCAATGAGCCACCTTAGCACAGTAAGCACAATAGAGACAAAGAGATACCTTGCAACTGACAGAGAGAGAAAAGAGTCCTTTGAGATGAAATGTGAACATAAGAAGCGAAAAGGGTTTGTCATAGTCTCAAGCTGGCTCTTTGGGGTTCACTTGCCTATAGTGAGTGAACTATAGTCCCATTCCCTAGCAGAGGAGTCTCAATAAAATTAGAGCGATGGCCTAAAAAGGACAGAGGGAGACGAAGGCACAGGGAGAGAGAAGGAGAGAGAGAGGTGAGGTTTTTATTTTATTTTTTTTTTGTGATAAGAAGCTTAACAAAAGTGGGGAAAATGTTTTATGTGGATGTTGGTTTTCACGGCTGTCTCAAGCTGACACTTTGGTTTCCTTTATTACAGGCAGTAAGCTACTTTAGCAAACAAAGGATAATCGAGTGACAGACAATGCTGCAAACAACTGGTGGAGGGGGAAGAGGCACCTTTTGACAGAGGACATTCTCTACCGAAAGCAACAATATACACTTCCTTTGTATTTTTCAAACGCTGCAGTCTACGTGAGAAAGAATAATGAACAAACCATTTCGCCCTTCGCTGAAATCCTGAGGTCCCTTTGGAACCCAACCTAATTGAAATATTAATTTTTTACATTTATAAAAATAACTCACCACTTCACCATTAGGTCCAGGAAAAGCTTGGAAATATTAGGAAGAAGAAACAATAGCGCAGCTGGAGACAGGCAGCTGAAATAATGAATCATTTAAAAAGTTTTCTTTCCCCAAACATTGCACTGTGTGAAAGAGGAGGATGATCTCTCTACCAGTAATAAACAACCAAATCAATCAGGTCTCTTGGACTTTCACTTCCTGAAATACACACATGGGTCAGCTATTTTAGAATTGCTGGGAGAGAAAAAAATAATTAAGGGAACATAGGAAATCACATGCCATTTCTTTATAATCTGTGTTGAATTTCACATAAAGTCTTTTGTGTTTCTCACCTCTATAAATCAGTTCTATTTTCTAAGGGTCTGGATATCTCCCTCCCCTGCTCCCCCATGTCCCCATCTTAACCATTTCCTCCTACTTTTGGATTACCTTCTAAATGTGAACTTACTATAGTTTCTTCATTTTGATTTGAGACTTACCTTTCCAACCTTGTCTCACATTCTGCCCCTTCATATACTCAGTGTTCCTGGCAAAATAGACAATTCACTGTTTGCTTAACTCATTCCATTTCATTCTCCCTCTGTGTGTTATTCCTCTGTCTACAATTTTAATGGTATGTATTTATGTAATGGCAAATGACATGTATAAAGTATTTTAAAGTTTACAAGATATTTTATACACATTATTTCCTTTGAGCCTCACAAAAATCCTGGGAGGTAGGTATTCAGGTTTTACTGCTTCCATTTTATGGATGAGAAAACTGAGGCCCAGGGAGCATAAGTGACTTGTCCGTAATAACACAGACTAGAAAATACTAGAAAAAAAAGATTTTTTCTTAACTCAAAGCCTGTCATTTTCTCTTTTCTTTCTTTAATTTTTTTCCTAATTTTTTTAAAAAATCACCTCTTGATTAATACTTTTTGAAAAAGCATAGCCCTTCCATCATATATGTCTTCCTTGGCTTTTGAATCTTCCTTCATAACAAACAAACAAGCAAAAACACAATCAAAACCAATTGCATTATTTTTAAAACCAGTTATTCTTTAATATTTGATATTATTCATTGTAAATATACCCAACTATGTGTTTTTCCTTTAGGGATTATTTTATGTCCTGCTCATTTTCTTTGTCTTAGACTTACTTGGTTAAGACACCTATTTCTTTCTCCATCAGTCTTTGCGTATTTTGTATTTTTGTAAATATTATTCCCTTTCATTTAAAGTTTTAGTTTTGAGGGCATGTGGTTGGATGTGCTAGTTCAATGACACTTTTTCTTCTTCCTTAAACTTTCTTGTGAATTTCTCCTCGTCATTTTTTGGGGGTAATCCCTCAGGGGTGGGGGTTAGAATTAGCTAATTACTTGTCTATTTCATTGGTCTTCCCCCCACAATAACTCTTAGTTTTATTTGTCATATAAGTGATCTTTTGCTTTCAATTTTATTTCCACTTGATTTCTAGAAATTCTACTTTGTACTTTTTAAGGGATTACTAACTAGTAATTTTCTGGGTTTGGGGAGTATTTTTGTAGTTGTGTGCTCAATCTATTAATGCTTTATTTATGCAATGCTTTTCCCTCTGTGATACACTGTTATAAGATAATAGATGACAGTTATATAGTCCATTAAATTATGTCATTTGGATCTCACAAGAACTCAGGGGAAAATGATACAATGTTACTTTTCTCATTTTATGAATGAGGAAACTGAGGTTCAGAGATCAAGTGAATCTTAGTTTTCTTGAATACATTGTCTTTCTATCTCTTAAAACCAAGAATTAAGAACATTAGTTCTGATGTGGTCTCACCACCTTACCTCTTTATTTTGGAAAGTTGACCTTTCTCATTGTGACCTTTCTCATCATAGCATAGCACTAGCATTTTTTTGGCTGTCATACCACATTAGCAGTTCATGTTGAGCTTACAATCCACTAACTTTCTACACCTCTCCACCCCCACCATGTCTTTGTCACACAAACTGTTGGTGCGCTGTGCCATCTATCTTATAAAACTGATTATTTGAATCTAAGGTAAGATTTTAGATTTTTCCCCATTCAGTTCTATCTGATTCAGCCCAATGATCTCATTTGTAAAAATCATGGATCCTGAATTTCCCCTCGGAAGTGTTGTCTATTCCTCTCTAATTCTGCAGATTTGGTAAGCATGACTACTATACTTTTATCCAAGTCATTAACGGTAATGTTAAACAGTACAGGAGCAAGTCGAGAATACTGGGTCACACCATTGGGGACGTCCTTCTACGATGTTATCAAACCATTAATGTCTCCTATTTGAGTCTGGCTATTCAAACAAATCAGAATTCACCTAATTATTCCATTATATAGTATATACTTCTCTATTTTATCCAAACACAAAAAAGTAATAAACTTTGTCGAATGTTTTGATAAAATCTATATCTATAGCATCTCCCTTTTACCACTTTAACAATCCCATTTAACAAAGGAAATAGGCTGAAACAGGAATGTCCTGTTCTTGACTGCTACTTCCTTTTTTTTTTTTTTTGATGTTGACCAGCAATCACAGGTAACATATTTTAGAATGTTGACAGGAATTATAGGCAAGCTCACTGGCCTGTAGCTGAAAAACTCTATTCTCTTCTCTTCTGGAAAAATCTGGACAATACTCCCTCCTATCTAAGTCTTTTGTTTTTCCTTTCTCCATTATCTTACAATTCTCCTTGACACTATCTCAGCATCCTCTAAATACACAAGGATTCAGACAGGTAGTTTGAATTTACAGGGGACAACTAGGTGCTTTCTTACTATTTTCTTCTTTATATTATGTATCAACTATTCATTATTCACATTAGTCCCATTCTTTCTAACAAAATGGTTATTTCTTTTGTCTGGGAAACCAAAAAGCAAAACCAGATTGGAATAGCATGGTTGTTTTTCTTCTTTTGTCACACCAGAAGCAAAGGTTCTTTCTCTTTTTTGATTCCTTTCTTCTCCCCAGGATGACTAAAAAATTCTCTCTTTTGTTCTTCCCTCTTCTTACCACCCTCAATTCATTCTTAGTTTTAGGACCCTTGATGTTATTCTTATAATACTATGACTTGCTTTTGAATTCATTCCCTGTTAACTTCCCTTTATTTTTCTATTTTTGTACATATCTTTTTAGTATCTAGTTTTTTAAAGAGTTTCTGTGTATGTCCACATTGGTCTCTTCAACCAATTCCTATTTTTCCTTCCCAATGGATCATTTCTTTTTGTGTTTTCAGAATTTCATTCTTAAAGTTTTCCATTGCTCCAGGACTGACCTTATAGAATTTTGTTCCATGGGATGCTACCTGTAAAACCTCTCGACCCTTTGAAAACTGCCCTCCTCAAAACTATGGTAAATGTCAAACTATTTTCAGCTTTCCTCTTCTCTTTTACAAACTCTTAGAGTTAGTGTAATAACTTCTCCCTTTCCATTTAAGAAATAAGTTTCTATTTGTTAGTCAGAATTAGATCTAGGATAGAATTTTCTCTTGTTGTCTTTTCTACTTTGTTGGTTTCTTTTGATGGATGAGATTATCCTAGTAAACTCAAAATGTTACTAGCAGTAGTTCTGCTTTTGGTATAGAAAAAGAGTGAGGGAAAGTGAATGAAGAAAAGAAAAGAGAAGAAAAGTGTGTGTGTGTGTGTGTGTGTGTGTGTGCAAGAGAGGAGAGAGAGAGAGAAAGAGAGAGAGAGAGACAGAGAGAGAGAGAGAGAGAGAGAGAGAAAGAGACAGAGAGACAGAGAGAGAGAGAATCTTTTATTTTGCCTCTGTACTACCTTATTTTGGTTCCTTGACTTCCTCATCTATATTTTCTTTCTTATGGTGAATCAGTTTTCCAGCTCATTTGTGTATGAGATTTCTTTAGCCATACTCTACTACTTTATTACCAGTTCTTTGTTTCTAAAAAAATTGTTGTTATGAATGTTTTATTGTAGATGAGGCCTTTTGTTATATCTCTGACTTGCTTGGTCTATATGCTTACCAAAAGGTATGGACATTTTAACATAATTCCAAATTGCTTTCCTTCTTGGTTAAATTAATTCACAGATTCAACTATGTGTTAGTGAGCTTGCCCTTCCTAAGTCCCGCCAACATTGCTCATCACCATTCTTGCCATCTTTTCCAAATTCCTGGTGTGAGGCAAAATCTCAGAGTTGATGTGATCAGTCTGTCCTTTAGTATTAGTCATTTGGAGCAATCTTTTAGGTATTTACTATCTACGCAACTCTGAAGAATGGTTTTGTTCCTATCTCTTATCTCCCTATCCATTGAGATTGGTCTTTTATATTTTTATTAATTGCCTAAGTTACATGCATTTTAAAAACTGAGAAAGTAAGTGTTATGAGGAAATCATATAGAAAGTATACGTACCATGTTTCATTACTCCTTTAATCTCCTCCCAAAACTAAATTTAAACTTATCTTTAGGACCAGTTAATCCCACTTCCCTAATTTAGTTCTAAGAACTTCTATTTCACTAATTGAGTATGGGTAGCTCAATTAATTAGAAATTAGCTTGCTTATATTCTCCAA
This sequence comes from Bettongia penicillata ogilbyi, assembly GCA_023548195.1. Taxonomy (NCBI): domain Eukaryota; kingdom Metazoa; phylum Chordata; class Mammalia; order Diprotodontia; family Potoroidae; genus Bettongia; species Bettongia penicillata. Next base: position 2,220,010 of record JAJHZJ010000610.1, on the reverse strand, counting down.
TAAAATAAAGATGAAATGATAGGCATGTATTTGGGATTCTAGTATGTTGTTTTTCAATGATATTCATTATCAAGAAGTTTGATATAACCTAAAAAAAGATATGTGAGGTTAAACACATGGGATAAAGAGGAGAAGAAGCTCGATGATGAAGCTGCAGTGAAACTGAAAACCAGTAGATGATAATAGGAAGTAGTTAAAGTTCAGCAAGAAAGGCACATTGCAATTGAACATCAGCATATGATGCCAGAAAGCAGTTGAAACTCTGTAAATATGCCAAGAAGAGAGAAGAATACTGAAATCATCAGAGGATGTCAGTGGTTCTGTCAGAGGTTTGAGATGCCTGCCCCAAACCATGTTTTATGTTTGCAAATGTTCCCTATGCAGTGACTCCTTCATGCTCGTTACTTGATCATATTTGTCCTTGGGTTTTCCCTATCCCACACTAGTGGTGGAAACCTGTGGTTGCATGTATCCATGCATGTGTGAAGAATTTCTTTGTATTAATTATTTTGTTATGGTGTTTAGTTAATTGTATTTTGCTTTTAACTTACTACCTGGTCTAATAAGAATATGCATTTGTGGGGCTTGAGAGCTATTGTTCTGAGTATAGGCTGACTCACAAAGAACTTCAAACATGGAGTAAATTTCTGGGATTCTTGGGTGCAACAAAATGAGACTGCAAGAATGCAGTGGTTCACAGAGAGGCAGAAATATATGTTTCTCCTTTTCTATGTTTGCATATATTCTTGCCAGGTCACATATACCTTGCCTCTGTGAACTATACACTCCTTGTGTAGCTTTTTGGCAGTTTAGTCACTCATTCCACTGTCCCAGTCACACTCTTGTTGTCCAACCTGCCTCCCAGTGCTGTTCTTCTGGGAGGCATGGTACTTGTCCAGAGAAAAATGCCAATATGGGGTCTATGGCAATCAAATACCAAAGTGGGTATGGCTCAGCCTTACCATAGATGGAGCAGAGTTGTTGGGTATAATTGGGCATAATTCAATCTCACTGTACAAATACCTCCTTTGTTGAGGAGGGCTTTTACCTCTTTCAATAGTTTCTCATCCTGAGAGGATGCACAATTCTGAAATTTCCAGAAATAATGTCCTAAGATCAATTCCTCATGTATATCTCCATAGTCAACATTCCCAGGGAGGATTAGAAAAACGTTCCTTCCTTACTTGCCTTAACATCACTGGCTTTAATTAAATACTCTTCCAGTTTTTTTTTAATTTTCTGCCTTCTTAAGGTCTGGCTCTACTCCTGATTTTAAGAGATATCTATGCTTTTCAAATTCAAAAGCAAGAGAGTATCCTTCAAATATCTTGGTTCTCATCTCTTCTAGAGATTGCTTCATGTGGGCCCACATTAAACAGAGACATTAATTCAATGAACAAATATACAGTATTGTAGCAATAAAGAAATATTTTATTAATCTACCATGCTTAAGCAATACAATAATACAGCAGAATACATGAATTCAAATCATAAAAACAGTACCAGTGACTTCTTCATGATCAACATATAACAAGTAGCTATACATTCAGAAGCATTTAGATTTTTAAGAAATACATCATATCAGTAAGATGCAGCCAAGCCAAGATGGGCTTGTTACACTTTTAAAAACCAATAAAAGAAATAAAATTATATTTTAAAAAGTCTAAGATATCATGAAGAAACAAAAATTGTGGTTCTAAAAAAATAGTCTACTTCTTATGAAGAGAAAAATAAAAGAAAAAGGCAAATAATAATGTTTCCTGTAATGGGAAGACAAAATCCCACTTTTGAAATAAAACTGACCACAGGAAAAAAAATGCTTTTTAAGTCATGGACATTTCCCAGACATTAGTGTGCTTGTCTGTGGCAATATTCATTCAATCACTAAGAGTTATGTAAGAATTAATATAAAAGCAGATGGCCTTGTGATTCATCACCACAAAAATATCATTTTGAGAGAAGAAGATCCTCCAAGTTGCTCACCAAACATTTGATAGAAACCAATTGTTTTTTAAACTCATTTTAAGCCATCAAAATCTAAACAATGAGCTTTTTAAGACTTGGGCTGGAGGGGCTTTTGTTGGCCACTCAATAAAAGCCTGAGGCAATTTGGGCCAGTATTAATAACATTACTTAATATTTTATGTAGACCATGTTGTGAAAGAGGTTAGGGCTGAAAGTTTCATTCCCAAATAGGCTCCATACAAAGAACAACTCTGTCCTTCATCAGAAATGGCAGCCCAGTCAGTTATCTCACATATGCATGGTATTTTTCAAAACAAGGATCTTGTTGGACTGTATGAATAGCTTAGCATAGATTTAACTGTGTTGTTAGCATCATCTTTACAGACAAGAGATAGCTTACAATCATTTCAAAGGTCTTTACATAAAGACCTTTTACATTTTACATAAAAAATATACAGCATCCTCATCTCATATGTTATGATATTGATAAATTAAGCAACAATTACCTATTAAAATTCCATTTTAATTGTGTTGATGTTACTGATACAACACTAGTGGCTTGTACTCTTTTGCTTAGATAGGTTAAGCAAGTTTTCAGTCTTTCAATTGAAAATATATTTTTGTTACAGCCTAAACAATGTCCCTAGGATCCAGCAAACTTTTCAGGATTACTTCTATCACTAGTAGGATCACAAAACTGAAGAGCCTTGGACTGTTTGGATTTAAATATGAGATTGTACCTATATTTTATGCTATCAAATTCCCTGTCCTCTCACTCTCCACAAGTATCATCCCATAGCTGTGAGAATAGAAAGACTATCCTCTTCTGTTGTTGTTTTCCAGTTGTTTTGTTTTGTCTGACTCTTCATGACCCCATTTGGGGTTTTCTTGGCAAAGATACTGGAGGGGTTTGCCATTCCCTTCTCCAACTCATTTTATAGGCAAAGATACTGGAGGGGTTTGCCATTCCCTTCTCCAACTCATTTTATAAGGAAACTGAGGCAAACACACTTAAGTGACTTGCCCAGGGTCACACAGCTAGAAAGGGTCTGAGACTGGATTTGAACTCAGGTCTTCTGACTCCAGGCCTGGAGCTCTATTCACTACACCACTTAGCTCCGTTGTCTTTACAAAATAAAATAGGGATGTTGGACATAGACTTAGCATAGTCAGATGATCTTCAAAGACCTTCCATCAAGGAACTTCAAGTCAACGTAATCTTTCTTTAACTGGGGTTTCTTTAACTTCTAGAATCAAGTGCAGGTGGTAGAAAAAGCTTTTGATTAGGTTGTAAGGTCAGATGGAGCACAGAAATCTATAAATCCATCATTTTTGCAGTTTTAGATTTAGGTCAAAGAATAGAAAACCTGATAGAAAAACTATAAGAAAACAAAAAACCTGTCTAATAATAAGCCTTTTAAATGTGTTTTCTCTCCTTTTCAGTTGCCAGTCCACTTTAGCAGACTCTCTCTCCATTTTTCTCATTTTCCATTCTGGGCCTCTCACGTGCCACTACCTTTGTCTGATATAGAATGGACCCAACCTCTGGCAGATGATGGAGCTCAGGCTTCTCCTAATGGGCGCTGAGGTAATTTGTCAAAGTCTGATCCAGAGTCTGCATCCAAGTCAAGAGACGTGATGGAAAGTCAGAGTGTCAGGCTGGGGGAAAGAAACATGGAGATCAAGAGCTGAGGGAAATAGATACGTCCAACTTGAAGCAGGGATAGAAGCCAAGGCAATTTTCAGGTCAGAGACAGGAATATAGGAATTCAGTCTCATTTACTGAAACCAAGTCAGAAAAATAGAACACTGTTGTACAGGTTAGAATGGGATAGAATCAAGAGACCCATCTCCTGCAGTATATGAGGTCTTCAGTACCTAGTCAGAGAAAACTGTATTGTATTTCTAAACATTGTTGAAGGTACTGTAAATCTGGTTAGAGATCTGTATAACTGTTTTCCTTATAAGGAATAGCTGTTTTTCTTAGTCACAGAAGCTAATGGTTTCTGAGGTCAGTGTTTTAATTAAGGTCCACTGTGTGAAAATCATTTCTTTGAAAGCCAGTAGGGAGTAAGGAACTTGAAGGGAAGTTCAGACATGTTGGAGGTGGGATCCTTTAACTGCTAGAGATCACTTGAAACCCCTAGCAAAGATTGTCTTGGTGTGGCCATAAAATGAGGTGGAGAAGAGAAAGAGTATGCAAGCTAGCATTTATATAGTGCCTAAAAAATTTGCAAAGTGCTTTACAAATATTTTTTCATTTATTCTCACAGTAACCCTGAGAGGTAGGTGGTACGATTGTCCTTGCTTTATGATGAGGAAACTAAGGCAGACTGAGGTTAAATGACTTGCCATGGATTACACAGATACTAAATTAGCTCAGACTGCATTTGAACTCATCTTCCAGACTGTAGGTCCATGTTCTAGTTACATCTAAGAAGCAATAACTCCACCATTTGTTTAATTTATTCACAGTTTAGACTAGATAGTATAGGAATGAAATATGACATATATCCAGCATAGTGCCAGACTGAATGAAGATAATGTAGTATGTAGTGGCAAATAACTACTAAAGTATTCAGTGACAATATTTTTTGAACTCCAAACTTGGATATGTGGTTTGTAAAATGTTACAAGGATGCTTCCCAAGATAGAAGCCCATTGATCAGGAAAAGGCTGAACTTATTGTGGTTCATGAATATCATGGAATATTATTATGCTGTAAGAAATAATATGAAGAATACAAGGATGCATTGGAAGATTTATATGAATTGATGCAAAGAGAAGTAAGTGAGAACCAGAAACCAATATTCCCAATAACTTTTGCTAGTATTGAGAACAAACCTCCAAGTCTGTAAGTTTTAGAAAGAAAAGTATTTGGGCATTTAGCATTTACCGGAAGAGAAAGTCAGGAAGAAGTATGACTCTCTGTCCATTCTCTGTGAAGTTTATATTAGATAGAGTTCAGACAAAGGGATAATGACGTTCACTTGATTGGCCTCTCTTAGGCAGCAGGTAGTCTCCAGAGATCAGCAGTTTGAGATGTACCTCAGTAAATGAATCAATCTAATTTGGGGAACCCAAAACACAAACTTTGAGTGGATCCTAAACAAGCACTGAGGGGGAATCTAATTATTCCTCCAAGCCATCCTGTTTCCCAGAATCTCTAAGGTCAGCCTGACAGTTTCTAACAACATAAAACTAGTATGAAACAATATTAATAAATGATAAATTATATTTTCCCACATTACCACAATATAAATGGAAAGAACAGAAACGTCAAAAATAGAAATTGAATGAAGTGTAATTATCATGACCAAACTTGATCTTGAAGAAGAAGTACAAGCAACAGCATTAGAGCTCTTCCTTCTTTGCAGAGGACAATGGATGAGTAACAATTCATTTATCATTGGACTCAATTTGTGTGTTGCTTAGTATTGTCCAACTGCCTTTCCCCTCTTTTTAAAAGTTCTTTGTTAGACAGAACAGGCATTGTGGGTGTGTGTGTGGGCATGTGGGGGGCATAGTAAAACAATCAACCCACAAGCACTTATTAAGCATTTACTCTATGTCAAGTATTGTTCTAAAGGCTAAGGATGCAAAAAAAAGCAAAAATCATCCTGTGATCAAGATTACATTGTCTCCAGAAAACTTGGGATATGTGGCTGTACTTAACAAGAAAGGAAAGGGTTTGGTCCTAAAATGATGAAGGAGATAAATATATCTTTTTGTTAGTTATGTATTCCTCAGTTACTTCGTTAGCAGCTGAATTGTGAGAAGGCCATCTCCAGAAGTGGTCACTCTGAACTGGTGGAACACTTGGCCATTTAGAATTAAATGTAGATGATAAAATAGAGATTCCTGAAGTGAGAGCTTCATAAATGTAGTTGTGGTAGAAGACAGAAAGGACAGAGAGTATTTCTCATGTCATACTAGTTTTGAGCAGTTTAATAAAAAGGCAGCCAGTATCTATTAATTAACATCTCTTATCCTGAAGAAAGTTTTGGGTCAAGGGCAGAAAGGATCTTATAGGAGAATCATCAGCTGAATCATATAGTACATATATTATAGGTTGACTCTATACCATTGTGGTTACCCTCAGAGAACTTAGAGAAGTAAAGAAGAAATTTTATTAAAATTAGGTAGGCTCCAAAGTGAGTACAAGTTTTAGAGGTTGCTCTATATAGTAATTCTATAAAAACTTTCTGGTTAGCATTTGATATTAGCTTTTCTACTAATAATATATAGTTGACATTAATACATTGTTGGTGGATCTGTGAAATGGTATAACCATTTTGGAAAACGATTTGGAACTAAGAAAATAAAATGGCTAAAATGTTCATGTCCTATGAATCAGAAACTCCATTACTGGACTTATACTCAAAGGAAACCATTAATAAGAAGAAAGTTCCCACATGCTTAAAAATATTTATAGTAGCACTTTTGGGGTTAGCTAAGAATTAGAAACAAAGTAGATATCCATCAGTAAGGGAATGCCTAAATACATAATAGTATATGAATGGAATGTAGTGGTTCCAGGCTACACGAAATGATGTGTGTGATGAATACAGAGAAGCATGGAAAGAGTTCTATAAACTGATGCAGGGTGAAGTAAACTGATGATACACAGAGTGACTACAGAAATGTGAGCAGAAAGAACAACCACTTACCAAAAGCAGTAAAAGTCAATGTAGCAAAATTATAAAGATACAGCAGAACTCTAATGAAGACAGATGAGACAGGACACTCCTAAACGCACCCTTTGTGGAGTTGGGAGGTCCACAGATGTTACACAATGTGCATATTTTTGGATTTTTTTCAATGTGTCAGTTGTGCTGATATTTTTTCCTCTCTTAAAAATGTATTTGTTATATGAGAAGGCTCTAGCTCTCTGGGAGGGATTAGGCTAGGGTTACTTGGAATAACTATGATGATGTAAGGAACAGAAGATATCAATAAAAACATTAAAAAAATAACATAGTTGATTGCTAAGAAGAATCATCTATATTTGTAGAATTCTTTTTTACAAAGTACTTCTCTTACAACTATCTTAGGCAGTGTAAACGATTTTATCCCTGTTTTATAGATGAGGAATCTGAGGCTTTAAAAGGATAAGTGACTTGGTCATAGTCATGCACTAGTGGTGTCAAAGCCTAGATTTGAATCTGGGTTTCCTTATTCCAGCTCTTCGTTCTCTGTATTATGTCATGATACTTATAAAGCTCTTGAAGGTGGTCAAATATCACAAAAGTATCACTGATTGCTCAGTCAGTATACTACAGAGTATAGTGCCAGGTCTTCACAGCCAGTTTGAGCTACCCAAAGAGAAAGTTTGAATGGGAAAAGGACCCAGGCATCATTTAATGACTAGAGAGAAAAACACTGACAGTGCAGTTAAAGAATTTGGATTTGAATCCATTTCCTGTTGCTTATTGCTTTGTGTGAACTTAAGTAATTCACTTTAACTTTTGAGACCTTGTCTTTGTATCTGCAAAGTGATCAAGCTAGACCATTTTAATCTTTCTGTCTTTAGTATCTAGGCAGCTAGGTGGCTCAGTGGCTAGTGTACTAGATCTGGAGTCAAGAAGGTATCTTCCAGGTGCTTACTAACTGTCCCACACTGCGCAAGTCACTGAACCTCTGTTTGCCTTGATCCACTGGAGAAGGAAGTGGCGAACCTTGTCACTATCTTTGCCAAGAGAATTCCATGGACTGTGTGATCCACAGGGCCACAAAGAGGCAGACATGACTGAATGATTGGAGAACATCTCTAGTACCAAAAGTACAGCAATTAAACACTGATCTAATGCTTATCTACTCCATGATTTTATTCTGAATTTAAACTTCTACTAAGGATCTTGAACACAACATGATATATGAATTTGGTTTAACTTCCAAGTGGAACAGAGAATTCCATTTTGTGTCACTCATGAACTACTAAAGTTTGGATTGCTACAGAAGAAAGGAATCTTTTCTAATGAATACAATTGAAAAATTCCATTTGAAATAGTTGCCCAGTGAAAACAAGATGTAAAGCTGACCCCACTTCAATTTGATTCAATTCAATGGACAATTATCAAATGCTTATTATATGAAAGGCACCTAGCAGTAGAAACAGTGAAGACAAAAACTGAAAAAAAGAAGTTTTTACTCTCACAAGTAGCTTACATTCTACTGGCATGATACTATAATAGACATCAGCAGCTAGGTAGTACAGTGGGTACAGCACTGGGATTGGATTTGCCTCAGAGACCCAGCTGTGTGACCCTGGGCAAGTCTGTTTGCTTCAATTTTCTCATTAAAATGAACCAGAGGACGAAATGGCAAACCACTCTAGTATCTTTGCCAAGAAATCCCCAAATGTGGTCACAAAAAGGCAGACGTGACTGAAATGACCGAATAGCCACAATAAACATAATATACACAGATTAAATAAGATACAAAATGTAAAGAAAGTTCCATACGCAGGAACTTCAGGAGGCAAAGAACACTAAAAGTTGAAGGAATCTAGAGAGACTTTGTGTAGGAGGTGATAGCTTTTTTACGTTTGAAGGGAAATAGGGATTCTAAGAGGTAGATGTGAGGATAGAGGAAGTACATTTCAATCATGGAGGAGCCCTTCTTCGAAGGCTCAAAGGAAGGGCGTGGTTAGAGTGTTGCATTCTGGGAACAGCCAGCAAGCCAGTCTTATTGGAATAGAGGCTACCTAAATGACTCTTTAAGGGATTATGGGGTAATAATGATCTTTGTTTCTCTTAAAATTCCAATTCTTTCTTTGGTACAAAATACCTGTGTGCCCATGGTAAAGTACTGTATTTTTTAAGGCCACAATTTCTTTATCTGTAAAAATAAGATGTTTGACTAGCTCTCTGACATCCCTTCCACGTCTAATATTCTATTATTACAATTGGAGAAATTTGTTAGCCCTCAGTTCTCAGGTGAAGGAGAATCCTACAATTAAAGCAAAAACCAGGGTCCTCTGTGCAAAGGCAAAACGTTTGCTTCTTGCCAAGCCATTAAGCTGGCAATTATGTTTTTTTTTTAAACAGTTTCTGCATCATGTTATGTTCCTGCCACCATACAGTGTCCAACCTGAATTAACATGACTGGAACAGATGCTAAATGACTGTACCCAAGTCACTTGTGTCCTATTTTATACTTCACTTTGTGAACTGTGCTAGACTATGAGAACATTTGATATCCAGCTCCAAGGCATACCATATGCCTTCAGATTCATAGACTATAGATCTGTAATCAACTTAACTAGACACCTGATATCACCACTGCTCTAAAATGCAAATGGAGGAGAATTTATATTGTCCTCAAAGTCTGAGTAATAAAAATCTAATTATTTATTGTTTAAGTATTTCATTAGTTAAATTTATTCCTATTTGGTTAGAACCAGAGCTATATAGTGATCATTGATTTTGCAGTTCAATCTGTGTAATAGCCTGAGATTCATTTGTTCATCCATCCATCCATCCATCCATGCATCCATTTGTTTAGTCTACATTTACTAATTACTTGTTTTTTATATAGCATTGTGCTACGTAGGATGCAGTCCTCAGGGAGTTTTGAGTCTAACAGAAGAAGAAACAATCAGTTACTGAAAGGACAATAAATAATATTACATAATAAGTGTTTATTGAAGTTGCCAAATAATGTGCCATGGGAGGTCCAAGAGGGAAGATCATTTACAATACTGGGGAAGGGAGATGATCTCCCTCATACAGAAGGCTGCATTTATTTGACTTTAAAGAATGGCAGGGATTTAAACAGTAGAGGGCGGAGGGGCAACTATCTAGGCATAGGAAACAGCAAAAAGCACGGAGTTGGGAAAGCAAAGGGCAACCTCAGGAAGCTGACAACAATCCAGTTCTGACTTCTAGTGTATGAAGGGAATAATATAAGATAATTTTGGTAAAACAGGGCAGAAGATTGTGCAGGCATGACAGTTTGAACTTTATTCGGTAAAATTCTAATGAATGACAAGCAATGATGACCAAATTTACGTATAAGATTGTGGGAATGGAAGAATGCAGAAGGACGTAAGAGACTATTGCAGTTGTTTAGACTGGCAGTAACAAGGATCTGCCTACAGTCTTGGTACCGTATTTCCCCCCACATAGTGTACGAGGCAGTGGCACTGGCCTCACTGATTTTCAAATCTGACACATTTGCTGATTCTACGTCTTTTCACTGGTTCTCCTCCAACCCTAGAACGCTCTTTCCTTTCTTCCTCCTCCTGACTTCCATGGGTTCCATGGCTTCAAGACTCAGCTCAAATCTTACCTTCTGCCTGCCCCTCTCCTCCAAGTGCCTTTTGTTGGAGATTAGCTCCCGTTTACACTGCATATATCTTGTATTACATCAATCTTTATTCTATTTTTAAAATCCCCAACCTGTAATTAAGGGATAGGAAAGAATCACCACCAATATGAATAAAATGCGTTATTTTGCCATTCTTATGTGCTTGAACATTATGGCTTTCACAAAAGTTTAAGGAATTATTCCCAAAACTTTATGGACTATTATGTACCTCCTACTTTAGCCAGGTACAAGTGATATCTCCATCCTCTGAATTGCAATAATGTATCATATGTCTGATTGTATTATCATATTCTACCATTTTACATTATGGTTAATTTTCTACACATCTTATACCCCCAACTCTATTATAGGCTTCCTGAGGGAACAGCAGATTTTTCTTTGAATTTCCCCAAGAAATACTAGGAGTCCACATACTAGGAGTCCAACTGGTTGAGTGAATAAATAATGCCTGGCAGAAACAAAATCCTTAAAAATAATTAATGAAGAGCTGACTTATTAATAATTGTTTTATATGTAAGATTATTAATAATAATTGATATTTACATATTGCTTTAAAGTTTGCAAAACATTTTAGAAACATTATGTCATTTAAGCCTCACAACTGCCTTGTCCAGTAGGTTCTAAAGGAATTATTATCTCTATTTTGCAGATGAGGAAACCAAGGCTTAGAGAGGTCAAATGACTCAGCCTAGGTCACCCTTCTACCAAGCAACAGAACTACTGTCTTGATTCCATTATAAGATTGTTTGTGCAAATAGTTCTTTATCTGATCTGTTCTTAAATACCTTGGGGGTACATTGGTTTCATCACTTTTTTTTTGTTTGTAGAAAATAATTTCATAACAGAGTATTAAATATGCTATTATATTCAACTAGAATTTTCTTAAATGCATTGGATTCTTAATTATGCCTTCTTTCTCTTTGCTTTCTTTACTTTTCAGTCTTCAGTGTTTACATAAGAAATTTGTAGACAATTCTCAGGTTTCTCCTTAGTTAGCCTACATCTGTGTTATTTATTCTTTTAATATTTTCTCATGAGTAAATACCTCTGGTTCCTTAATTATTCCTGTTGATTTCTTCTGAAAATCCTCTGGTTTGTCTCTTTTCTCATAATGAGATCCCCAAACTGAATGCATATTCCTGATGAAGTCTCTCCTGACTCATGAAGAGGGGAATTCTTTACCTCTGCTCCATGACATTTCTGCATACGCAGCCGAGAATAATAATGGCCTTCTCCATTATCAAGCTGCAGAGTAAATTCACTTCTTTTTAAATCCATGATCATGAGATCCCTTTTATTTCTCATCCTAGAAAAAATGGAATACCTCTCACTACAAAGACTGACTGAATTTTGGAGGAATTGACAAACTGGATGTAGCTATTGGCATTCAGTGATTTAGAGGTGTTGTGTTAACTAACAACTTAGTATTTTAAAATTTCTCCTCCCAATATTTGCTGTGTAGAGAAGTCAACCCTTGTTAGCAGAATCAGGTATAGAAGCATGTCCCTATCAGGAAGCTTGATGAAACTTGGGGTCACTTCAAAATCAATGAAGAGAAGGGATAGAAAGCATATTTTATAGGATGATTAATCTATAATAAGAAGCAAGATGGAGGGGATTCTGGGAAGATGGTAGAGTAGGTCAGAAAATTGCAAGCTCTCAAGATTTTCCCCCACAAAAGAGAAAAAACAGCATTTTAGCAGGAACAAAGTGCCAGTAAAACTAAATAAGAATAGGGGCACAAACTGGTCTTCCTGGAATAACTTGAGAAAATGAGAATGAAAATCCCAGGATGAGGTTTGGTCCCTGTGAGGAGCAAACACCTCTAGGCTAGTGTTGTCTTTACCTACAAGCCCTTTAAACAACAAAAGGCCCTGGGGTCCCAGCCACAGGAACTTTTACCCCCGGGATAGTGGGAGGAGTTGGGCATATGACTCCTAGAAGATTGGGGGATCGTCTGCTGACAAGGAACTCCAAACCCAGCTGTGCTGCGAAGAGCAGTGGGGGCCAGAAGGAACCAGCACACACCTGGTGAGTGCCGAGGCAGTGGGTAGAAAGCCCCTGGCTGTGGGCACTTGCAGAAGGTTAGAGGTTTGGCTTTGGTTCCAGGTTAGAGGAGAGAACTGAATTGCTGGGGCAAAAGGTATCTTTTCCCCAGGGAAAAATGCACAAAGGAGAAAGAATCCACCATAGAAATCTATTATGGCAGCAGAGAAGACCTGGGTTCATCTTCAAAGAAGGATCTTGAAGTTAAGAAGCACCCAAACAGTAATGACAAATGGTCACCTGGCCCCAAAAAACAATTCATAGAAAGTCTTAAAAAAGACTTTAAAAATCAAATGACAGAGATGGAGGAAAAACTAAAAAAAAAAATCCAAGAAAAACAAGAAGACTATGAATGGAAAATCAACCAATGAGAAAAGGAGATCTACAATCTTAAGAAAATGGCACCTTGAAAATTAGAATTGGGCAAGATGAAACCAGAGAAATGATAAGAGATCAAGAAATAATTAAAATATGAATAATGACAAAAATAGAAGAGAAAGTGAAACATCTTAGAAAAAAACAGATTTGGAAAATAGATCAAGAAGAGAAAACATAAAAACAATTGGACTAACTAAAAGTTATGATCAAAAAAAGAATCTTGATACAATAATAGAAGAAATAATTAAAGAAAATAATCCTGAAGTATTAGAACAAGGAGGGAAAGTAGAAATAGAAAAAATATATCTATCATCACTTAAAAGAGATCCTATAAGAAAAACTCATAGGAATATCATAGTCAAATTCTGAAACCCCCACGTCAAGGATAAAATATTAAAAGCATCAAGATTAAAGCAATTTCAATACGATGGTTCCACAATTAGAATCACATAAGACATTAAAGGATTGCAGGTCTTGGAACACTACATACAGAAAAGCAAAAGAATTGGGGTTCTGGCCAAAAGTATCATACCCTTTAAAGTTAAGCATTATTCTGAATGAAAAAAATATGGACATTTGATCAACTGTCAGACTTTCCAGACTTGGTTAAAAACAAAACAAAACAAAACAAAACCCTGAACTTAACAGAAGAGACATACTAGAGCCAAGAGAAATATAAGGTACATACCAAATATTGGTTATAAGGAATTCATAGAGATAGTTTAATTTATATATATATATATATATATATATATAAAATATATGTCTAAGGTTCTTACTAATAATGAGGTAGCTCATAAGAAAGATTGGGGTAAACCTGAGTACGATATGAATTTTAAAAGTAAAACCATTTAGACTCAGATAAAAAGAGTAATTATTTTATACAAATGAGGCTAGAGGTAGAATCAATTCCAAGGAATTAGATGGGGGAGGAGGGCCAGTAGTTCTGATAACCTACTTTCATTGGGAATGAGTTTAAGAGGAAAATATGTGTGTGTGTGTGTGTGTATACAAATAATATATATATATATATAATATATATATATGAATATCAATGTCTTCTAAATTCAGAAGAAATTAAATGGCAGGGGCATAGGGAGGGAGGAGAGGACAAGGGAGGGATCTTCAGAAGGGAGGGTGAAGCAATAGGCAAAAGAGGGATATAGCAGTGTCTTTGGATTTATGGGAATGGGAGGATGGAGGAGGGATCTTTGGGGTGGGGTAAACAAGTAAGAGGAACGCAGGGTAGAGGATAGAAGTAAAGTAGAGAAGGCAGGAGGGATAGGAAATGAGATATGCACAAAACATAAAAACAAAGATCAAGAGTAGAATTTGTTTGGGAAAGTATGTTTATAGGTATATGTGTCTGTTAGTAACTATAGCTATACAGAAACATCCAAACTTAATTGTAGCCTTCTTGAGGGCGGGGGAGAGAAAAAAAGACACAGTAAAAAAACTGCCCAGCAAAGGAAGGAGAGCAAGGAAGCAAAGAAAAGAGATGGATAGTTCTCAACACAATGTGTATTATTTATCATACGAGCTTTCTTGAAATGAAAATTTATTGTTACATATTTTGAATCCTCTCTGATGTTCTGCTATGCATATGACATGCCTTTTTTTCTTTCTTACTTTGTATTTAAGTTCCAATATTAAAGTCTACGATATTTTTTTGTCACTTTTCTCTCTTCCATATTTGTGTCTTGGCCTTTGATTCTAAAATAAAAAAAAAAAAGACAGAACAGGAAGTCAGATTGTCAAAAAGGCCTTCATGGAGGAGAGAGCAAACATATACTCAGATTCCTTCAGTGATAGACAGGTCACAGTCATGTTGATTGAAATGAGGATGCAACTTTCTATTAAGTTAAATCCCTTTATTCAAAATGAACTGTTCTCCTGGAAGAGATAGAACATCTTTAATGACTTGGAGATTTCTGATTTAACTAAACTTGGAATGAAGAAAGCATGGTGCTGTACCTCCAGTTTTTGAAAACTGGATGGGCCTAGATTCTCATATGTGACCTATCTTTCATAAAAGTGGTAGGCAGGGACTCAAGGAATGACTCCTTAGGTCCTTTTGCTGTCTTACTCTTTCATTTTTTAATGATTGGGTAGGAGAGGATAGCTCTCTTGCCTCTACTTTTCTCTCTCCCTATTCTGCTGGACAAGAGTGAAGAAAGCATTTCTTCTTCTGGTAGATGGAGGAGTCATCCACAGTTTATTTTTTCTTCCTCAAACCCCCTCCCCCCCTTCTTCTTTATTTCTCCTTGTCTACTAGGAATTGGAAAGTCTACATGGTCTTGTGCAAAGTTAGGCTGAATAAGGACAAGCGGTATTATTTACCTCTCTTCTTCCTCCTCTTCCTTCCTCCCCTTCCCACACTTCTCTCTCATGTTTATCTTATAGAGGTTCAGTTTATCAGAGACATGGGGTATTTCTCTTAATTGTTTCTGATGGGAGGATTCAAACATAAAGTTTATTAACTATTTCCCCTCATCCTACTCTAGAACAGATTCTTGGTGGAAAGTATGGGTAGTGTAAGTCCATGTACTTGAATACTCAAAATGGATAATTGGTGAAGGAAACAATCCGTCAATGTGTATTTAGTATTGTTTAGGTACTGGACTAGGTGCTGGTAAAACAATTCCTTTTACTGAATTAAAAGGTGTTTTTTTTAAACAAAGAAAGGATTAGCGATTTTACCATGTGGAAATTAGGAAGGCAAAGTCCAGTCTAGACATCAAGCAGAGCACAGACAATGTTGAAAGACAAGAGAGAGCAGTTCATGAATGACGGTTTTTGATGATGATCTTTGCTTGAAGAGAAATAGTATGAGATAAAGCTGGAAAAGTCAGTTGGAGAAAGACTGTGAATAGCTTTCAATGCCCTGATAAAAAAATAAGTTTATGTTTTTACCCAAGTGGGCAATGGGGAGATACCGAAGGTTTTCAGGTAGAGGAATTAGAAGATCATAGCAGTATATTGCAAAGGCAACTGTGTGAAGGATGGATTGGGGAATGGAGAAGATACATGATGGAAGACTATTTAGTAGGCTGCTAATATAGTTCAGAAAAGAAGTGTTGAAGGCCAGACCTAGTAGAAGTAGAAGAACAGGACATATATCAAAGCTTTCTTGGTGGTACTATTGATAGAAGTTGACAATTGGTTGGATGTAGAATTAAGGGTCAGAGGAGAAATGAAAATCACCAATATCCAAAGTACTGGTGTTTGGTGATATAAAACACAAATGAAGAAATTAGGAGGAAAGGAAAATGGAATTCTGAATGTCTGAATTGTAGGCAGGACATCAAGAGAGAGATTGTTGGGATACAAGATTGTGTCTCTGGGGAGATTTCCAGTAGTTTAGAAAAATTAACTGGATTCTTTGGTCTTCATAGTAGCAGGTTTTGATTGCACATTAAGGTTTGCAAGCCACTGATAAATTATCTCATTTGATCTCTGCAATAATTCTGTGAGGTAAGTTGCTATTATTATTTTTATTTTACAGAAAAGAAAATTGAGGTTGAGAGAGTTTGTTACCTTGCCTAGTATTACAAACCTAGTGAGAATATGAAGCAGTCGAATTTAAATCTTGCTAACTCTCAGGCCTTGTGCTCTAGCCCATATCACACACTGTTCATTCTCACCACCTATTCCAGAAGTAGAGTACCTACAACCTTGAGGGTACATGTGGCCCTCTAGATCCTCAAATGTGTCGCTTTGACTGAATCCAAACTTGACTTCAAATCCAAACTTGGATTAAGTCAAAGGGCTGCACTTGAAGACCTAAAGGGACACATGTGGTCCTGAGGCCACAGGTTCCCCATCCTGACATATTCATTTTATGGTGAAAAGAAAAAAGGCAAATGTTTTTACACCCTCTCCCTAGATCAGTTAAAAAAATTTCTCTGTGAAGCTTTCCCTTAAAGTTATACTAGGGAGCATTTGTCTACTGTTGTATGTACCCTCTTTCTTTTTCTCTTTAGTAATAAAGTGATAAAGTTCACTAGTTGGCACAGTAAAGAACTGCTCCTGGAGTTAGGAAGACCTTAGTTCAAACTGGCCTCAAACGTTTACTAGCTGTGTGACTCTGGTCCAGTCACTTAACCTCTGTCTGCCTCAGTTTTTTCATCTATAAAATGGAGATAATAATAGCATTTGCTTCCCCTGGGTTGTTGTGAGGATAAAATGGGATAATATTTGTAAAAGATTTTGCAGACCTTAAATTGCTATCCTCCTCCTCCTCTTCCTCTTCTTCTACCTTCTTCTCTTGACTTCAGATTCTGGAGGTACACAATAGCTGGGTTTGAGTGTAACAATTTGATTAAACTTGATAGAGGAATAGTTTTTCTAAACTTTGTAAAGAGAAAATGAGGAAAACTACAGAACCCCAAGGTTTTTTGAAAATTCCTGTTTCTTAAGGGAAGAGGCAGATGGAAGGACAAAGATATTCATGGTTCAAAGTACATTGTTTGTGGGGGTGGGGGAGTTGTTTCAGACTGCTTGGACAGATATTTATATTCAGTTATTTCTTAAAGCACAACTTCTAGAAAGGTACCATTCACTATGTTTAAGGGCAACCTCTAAGCTATGGGCAGAATAAAACACATTTAAAAATAGATATACCATCATAGGAAGCAGTTTGGTGGGTTTAACTTAGAACAAAGAGAAACAAATAACAGCCTCTCTGAAAGGCAGAGAATCATACGTGTACTTTCCATTGATTTTTATCACTTCTTCATGTACAGCAAATCTATGTCAACATGAGTGGAAAATCTCTGAGGTAAAAAATGTACAAGTCAAGGCTATGAAAACAGACCGCACACTTAGGAATTTGTCTATTATAGTCATAATGATGTGTTCTATTGTCTCTGAGGAGAGGAATCTGTGCTCCTTCCCCCCTTCTCAAAATAGCATTTAAGAACATTTAATCTATTTTATATGGATATCTGTTAGTTCTTCCACTGCAACTCTATTCAGAGACATCTTCATGATGTGGGAGTGACCCTGGATTCTTGAAGACCCTGACAGTGAAGGTCAAGTTCTGGCTGATTCTACCAAGCTGGGAAGACTCTGAGTTTGATCCAGGGATGTATTATGTGTCTACTACCTGAGGACCAGCCTCGTTAAGTGCTTATACTGAGGGCAATGGATTATTTTTGCCAGAATAACCCATTAAACAGGAGGCAGGATGGTACAGTGGAAAGAACACACTGGCTCTCTAGTCAGACTCCCTGGATTCAAAACTTACCTCTGGCCTTTATGATCTTGGTGGCCTTGTGTAAATCATCTGATCTCCTTGAATTTCAATCCCTCATCCAGAAAATAAGGAGGTTAGGCTAGATAATTGCTAAGGTTCCTTCCAGTTCTTTTTTTTTTAAATAGTATTTAATTCTCCCCCAATTATGTGTCAAGACAATTTTAGCATTCATTTTTACAAGATTTTGGATTCCAAATTTTTCTCCTCCCCTCTTCTCAAAATGGCAGGCAATTTGATATAGGTTATCATGTTCTATCATGTAAAACATATTTTCATATTGGTCACAGATGTGAAAGAAGAAATAGATCAAAAAGAAAAAAAACATGAAAAAGAATAAAGTGAAAAAGATGCTTCAATATGCATTCAAAGTCCTTAAGTTTTTTATCTAGATGTGGATAGTATTTTCCTTCCTGAGTCCTTTGTACTTGTCTTGGATCATTGTATTGCTGAGAAGAGCTGAGTCATTTATGGTTGATTATTACAAGATGTTGCTGATACTGAGAACAGTATTTTCCTGCTTCTTCTCTTTTCATTTTGCATCAGTTTGTACGAGTCGTTTCAGGTTTTTGTGAAATCTGTCAGTTCATCATCTCTTATTGCACAATAGTATTTTGTTATATCCATATACTACAGCTTGTTCAGCCATTCTCCAATTGATGAACACCTCTCAATTTCCAATATTTTGCCACCACGAAAAGGACTGCTATAAATATTTTTGCACTTGTAGGTACTTTTCCTTTTTTAACGATTTCTTTGGGACACAGACCTAGTAGTGGTATTGCTGGATCAAAGGATATACACAGTTTGATTTCCCTTTAGGTGTAGTTCCAGATTGCTCTCCACAATGTGCACTCACATCACAAATCCACCAACAGTGTATTAGTGTTCCAATAAGAAATGTTTTAGAAGAACCTGGGATTTAGTGAATTATGTCTTTGAGAGTCCTGAGAGATGAACAATGAGATTTCGAAGAATAACTTTCTCTTCACATATCTATTACTGTACATATTTATTACTAATCTTGGGAGTGTTGTAATCTTTAATAATGTTGTTTAAAATTGTTGCTGTGACACTGCGTTGGTATCCCAATGTTTTCACATCCTCTCCAGCATTTATCATTTTTTTGTCATATTAATCAACCTGATAGGTGTGACATAGTACCTCAGAGTTGTTTTAACTTGCATTTCTCTAAACAAAAGTGACTTAGAGCACTTCTTTATATGCCTGTAGATAGCTTTGATTTCTTCATCTGAAAACTGCCTATTCACAACCTTTGACCATTTATCAATTGGGAAATGGCTTGTATTCTTGTAAATTTGACTCAGTTCTCTGCATTTTTGAGAAATGAGGTCTTTATCAGAGACAATTGCTGTAAAGATTGTTTCTCAACTTTCTACTTTCCTTCTAATCTTGGTTGCTTTGGTTTTGTTTGTATAAAAGCTTTCTATTTTAATATAATCAAAATTATCTATGTTACATTTCATAATTCCTATAACTCATTTAACCTCTCCCTTAAGAACCTGGATGCTGTAACACTTGATGCATATACTTTTAGTATTGCTTTTGCTTCAATTTCTATGGTACCTTTTAGCGTGATGTAGTTTCCTTCTTTATCTCTTTTAATTAGGTCTATTTTTGCTTTTACTTTGTCTGAAATCAGGATTGTTACCCCTGGTTTTTTTTTTTAGCTTCAGCTGAAGCATAATAGATTTTGCTCCAGACCTTACTTTTACTCTGTATGTGTGTCTCTCTGCTTCAAGTGTATTTCTTATAAACAACATATTGCAGGATTCTGGTTTTTGATCCATTCTATTCTCTTCCATTTTATGGGAAAGTTCATCCCATTCACATTCACAGTTATGATTACTAACTGTATATTTCCCTCCATTCTATTTTTCCTCTTTTTTGTCCTCTCTCTCACCTTTTCCTCACCAGAAGTTTTGCTTCTGTCTATCACTTCCCCCAATCTGCCCTCCCTTCTCTCAGTCCCACTGCCCTTTTACTGAACCTCCTCCGCTTCTACTTCCCTGTCAAGTAAGATAGATTTCTATATTCAACTGATTGTGTATATTATTCCTTCTTTGAGCCAATACTGATGAGAATAATGTTCAAACAATGCCCATCACCCACACTCCCATCTTCCCCTCCACTGTAAGAAGTGCCTCTTCATGTGAAATAATTTACCCTATTCTGCCTTTCTCTTCCTTCTGTACCCAGTGCACTTCTCTTTCTCCTCTTTTATTTTTTTATGTTATTCCTTCCAATTCATCTTTTACCTTTCCCCTCTATCTACATATATTCCTTCTACTTGTACTATCAGTGATATGACTTTTAAGAATTACAAGTATCATCTTACCATGCAGGAATGTAAACAGTTTAGCTTTATTGAGCCCCTTATGCTTTCTTTCCCTTTTTACGTGTTTGTGCTTCTCTTGGGTCTTGTTATTGGAGATCAGATGTTTTTTGTGTGTAACTCTGGTTTTTTCTTGATGGGAGCTTGAAATTATTCTTCTTCACTGAGTGACCATTTTTCCCCTTGATGTGTTATGCTTATCTTCGATGGGTAAATGATTCTTGGCTGTACTCCTAGCTCCTGAACCTTCTGGAATATCATGTTTCATGACCTCTGATCCTTTAATGTTGCTGCTGCTAAGTCCTGTGTAACCCTGATTGTGGCTACTTGATATTTGAATTGTTTCTTTCTGGCCACTTACAGTATTTGATCCTTGATCTAATAGTTGTGAAATTTGTCAATACTGTTCCTTGATGTTTTTATTTTGGGATCAATTTCGTGAGGTGATTGGTTGATTCTTTCCATGACTATCTACTCCCTGCCCCCCCACCCTGTTCGAGAATATCAAGACAATTTTCCTTGATAATTTCTTGAAAGATGATGTTCAGGTCCTCCTTTTAATTATGACTTTCAGGTAGTCCAATTACTCTGACAATTCTCTGGAATCTTTTTTTTTCAGTTCAATTGTTTTTTCCATGAGATATTTTATATTTTCTTCTATTTTTTTCATTTTTTTGAATCTGAATAATTCTTGATGTCTCATAGAGTAATTGACTTCCACTTGCCCAACTCTAACTTTTGAGGAGTTGTTTTCCTTAATTAGCTTCTATACTTTCTTTTCTATTTGGCCAATTGTACATTTTAAGGAGTTGTTATCTTATCTTGTATGTCCTTTTCCCTTTGACCAATTCTTTTTAAGCAGTTCTTTTCTTTTTACAAACTGTTGACTCTTTTTTCTTAATTCTTTTGCATCACTCTTCATTCTTTTTCCCTATATTTCTTCTGCCTCTCTTATATGATTTTTAAGCTCTTTCTGAGCTCTTCCATGAGTTCTTTCTGGGCTTGAGGTCACTTTCCATTTTTCTTTGGAGTTTTGTCCATAGGTGTTTTTTTCTTGTTACCCTCTTCTGAGTTTGTGTCTTGATCTTTCTTGTCACCATAATAACTTTCTATGGTCAGATTCTTTTTTTTTTGTTCCTCTTTTTTGGTCTTTTTTCCTTTCTTTTTATTTTGATTCTGATCCCAGGGTGGAGGGGACACTGTCTCAGGCTTCTTGTGCCATGGGCTATAAGTGCTGACTGTTTATCTGGTGCTGTGTTGATGTTGCCCTAGGCCCACGGTCATCCTCATGTCTCATGCTGTGCTAATGTGGTGGGGTAGGGAGTGACTGGGGCTGCTGATGGCCATTGGGATCTGGCAGTATAGCTAGTGATGAGGTGGGATCCTAGTGGTGGTGTCTGGTCCAGTGGGATGTTTCTCTGTTTCCCTGGAGCTTTGCTGAAGCAGGTGGAGAGGTCTGGTCCCTGGGGGGAGCCCATTTGATATGGGCTCAGCTGAAGCAGGTGGAGGTCAGGCAGATCTTTCCTGTTCATCTTCCAAGTTTCTTGGACTCAAACATTGTTTCACTCCTTCTTTTTGCTGGTTCTACTGTTCTAGAATTTGTTTTGGTATGCTGTTTTATGGTTGTTTGGAGGTAAACATGGGAGAGTTACAGTTATTTACTGCTTACTCCTCTGTCTTGGCTCCTAGAAGTCTCTAATCCCTTTTAGTCTAGCTAGGTGGGGCAGTGGTTAGAGCACTGGGCCTAGAGTCAAAAATGTCTCATTTCAAATCTGATGTGTCACTTAACTTACATTTGCTTCAGTTCCCTCATATTTAAAGTGGGAATAATAACAGCATCTACCTCTCAGGCTTCTTGTGAGAATCAAATGAGACAATATTTGCAAAATACTTAGTACAGTGTCTGTCACATAGTAAGCCCTATACAAATGTTTATTCCATCCTGCCCCCTTATAACTGTAGTGCTTAGCACAATGGTACAAAGTAGGTGCTTAATAAATTCTTATTGATTGGTGTAGAAGGGTAATTGGCATCTCTTAACACCTGTTTGTCCTGACAGGTGGCTTAATTTCCTCTCTTTCTTTAGCCCCTCAAAGCACCTTCACCTGAAACAGTTTCTTCCAGGCACTCATCAGTGAGTCAGCAAATATTTATGAAGGGCCTACTATGGGTCAGGAAATATGCTAAGCCTGGGGATGCAAAAAGAGGCAAAAGACAATTCTTGTCCCGGAGCTGTTCACAATCCAATGGCACTGGCCAACAAATAATCAGATTAAAATAATCAAATTAATATAAATTATATAACACTTGTCAGAGAAAGCATTTTGAAAAAACAAACATAATTAAAAAACTTACAGGTAAAAAGAATAATTTTATCTTTAATTGAAGTATTGACTGGGAAAGAGCAAAGAATAATTTGTAAATTGGTCAGTTCTTTTCTTGCAAATAGACACAAGTAAATATAAAAGATTTTCTTTACTTCTTAGGCAGCACTGATGTATTTATTTCCACTAAACAACTATTTGCTAATGAATATAACTTCTTAAATGGGTCTCCTTTTTTTCTTGTAAGCACATGTAGATATGTATATGTAATTCAGTATATATTGTGTTTCCTGGAGCAAATCACTTACCCTCTTGAGTCCTAGCTCCCCCATCTATATAATAAGACATAGCTATCTCTAAGGTCTCTTCTAGCTCTAAATATGTGATCCTGAATTATAGTTCATAAGCAGAAAATAGCCATTTGCCACTCCACCCCCTTTTAGGTAAAATATATAAACACTAAGGGCCTTTCCAATCTACCTAAGATATCAATAAAAATTTAAAACAAATTTATTAGAAATGAAAATACAAAATTCCTGGTACAATAGCAAGATGAAACCTTCTGGAAGATAGAGATATTAGGGTTTTGAGGTCTTGATTTTGATGAATTCAAAGAGAAAGAGATAGTGACACTAATTGTGATTTTAAAGGGAATTATGCTATTTATCTTATTTAGAGAAGTTTTTTTTCTGGTTTTGAAATCTCTAAACTTTTCTCAGTATTTCAGCAGGTTAGCCCACTTAAATCTTATAGATAGATAACTTTGTACATATGGTGCTTATGATGCTCAACCATACACAAAGGCTGTTCTTTCTTTTATTTTGGAAGTCAGAGTAACCTAGACAGATTAAGTTCTGACATTGGTTGAGAAGGAAATTTGAGGGTTTGTGATGTTTGTTCAGCGACTTGATCTCCATGTGATAAATATTTTTGCTTCTATTAACCCATGAAAGTGTTATGGAGACAACAATGGAGATGGAGAGAATACTCATACTGATGAATCAAGGATTTTTGATGTCTTAAATTATGGCATGATGATAGTTCTTGATGGAGAATGTGTAGACATTCTGTAAGTGGTATTGACCTGATCACTATGAGGGTGAACAGCCAGTGGCTCTTTGAACATGTGCCAGTCCATATTACAATAGAAGAGCCTTAGTTGAAAGCTGTAGGGCTATATGAGAGATGGTAACTAAAATAAATATGTTCCTCCATTAAGAAACAGATAATACCTTAGCTGAGGATTCAATCTGAAGTCATAAACTAGAAGAACAGACAATTTCTTCAACTCTACTCAGTAGAGCCAAACCTGGCAATGACCAGTAATGACCACAGAAATAGTGGAGCGAAACTAAGTAACAACCAAATGAGACTACCAGAGAAGAATGCCTAGCAGAGATGACACATCTGCTAGATACTGTGCCAACTGTGCTTCATTTGAGACCAGAGTTAAGTAAATCCAGTAGGAGCAATGGGATGAAATCACCAAAAGATATCAGCAACTCTTCAGCATTAAAAAGTTATTTCCTCTTGTATACACTCCTTAGACCTACATTTTCCCTAGGTGTGTTCTTTTCTATACATTTCCTCTATGTATATATACTCTTCCCAAAGATGGTAGATGTATTTGTGGGAGAGAGTGCTCCAGGGTTATAGGGCAAATATTGCAAATCATTGCATTTCTTGTTCTGCTATTTGATTACATATAATCTTTGCTTTGAATTAATTGTATCTCTGGTTAACTTGTGAAGTTAAACACATTGGTGGGGGCTCATAAGATATAGTTTTGAGTTTATCAGATGATAGAATAGCTTTAATTTAACCATTGAATATCTTAGCTAGGGAATTAACTCTTCGAGTTGGATGGTGCCCCATCCAAAGTTATATACAGGTTCATTTCCTAGTAGTGATTATTTTCTTCTAAGACTTTTCCTCTAATTCATAAGGTATTGACTAGGACACTTTAGTTGGATAATAAAGATAGCAATGAGGAGCTAAAACTCACAGTATAGTAGATATTTGTGCTAGTAAAAAAAGAAGCAAAAAGGATAAAAAATGAAAAAAAGCAAAAAAAAAGTAACCTTTTATATGTTATGTTTTAATAAGACTATTTCAGCAGTTGTGTGGAGGATAGATGACAGAAAAGAGAACCTGGAAAAGAGGCACCAATTAGGAGGATATTACAATAGTATAAGTAAGATGTGATGAGAATCATGTCACTTCCTTGCTTGGAAATCTTCAAAAGTTGCTTATTTCATCTAAGATACAAAAACCAAACCAAAACTAAAAATTCTTAGCATGGTGCTCAAAGCTTCTATCTTCTGACACCAAATCACCTTTCCAGGCTGTATATAGCTCCTTTTCACACAGTCTATCCTTCACCCCAAAGGATTTGCTAGTTATTTCGCAATCTCAAAATTCCATCTCCCTCCTCTATACATTTGTACCAGTCATTCCTTGTATCTGGGATGAATTCCTTCCTCACCTCTTCACCATAAAGTCCCTAACTCAAATTATCTTGAATTTACTTATCTATGTACAAGTCTATGTACAAGTCTTTTCTTCATTCCTGCCCTCAAGTAGAATGTACTTGGGTATAAGGATGGTTTTTATTTTTGTATTCCTAACATCAAATGTAATCCTTACACATAACCAAGATCTTAACAAATGTTTATTGAATTGCATTAAATATAGTTCTTTCTTCCTGAAGCAATTCTGCTAGCACCATTGGTTTGATATTTTCTATGTATGTGTGTGTGTGTGTGTGTGTGTGTGTGTGTTTGTCCTTCGTTGCCAAAGAAGACCATGCCTTCAGAGAAATGATGACATGACTTGCGCTTGACTTTGTTTTGAGTGAAGGAGGTCTGTGCAGGTCACCAGCCTCATTTCTCCTCCAGAGCCATCTGAATCCAGTGACCAGATATTCATTGACCCAGGATGAGGCAACTGGGGTTAAATACTTGCCCAAGGTCACACAGCTAGCGAGTGTCAAGTGTCTGAGGTGAGATTTGAACTCAGGTTGTCCTGACTCCTGAACTGGTGCTCCATCCACCGCACCATCTAGCTGCCTTGACATTTTCTATAAACTATAAATAAAACTGCGGTTTCTTCCCTGATACACTGAAAAAAAATGAACAGAATAAAATAGAACATATGAAAAAGTTGAATATTCAAGTTTATCGTCTTCTCTTAAAGCCCATTCATAGTTGCATCTCCACCTGTTACTACTGAGCCCATGACTTTAGAAGGTCATGTGGATCTTCTCTATAGAATAATATCCTGTTGAGCAGAACCAGAAGTGTGTGTGTATGTGTGTGTGTGTGTGTGTGTGTGTGTGTGTGTGTGTGTTTGTCGAGAGGGGTAAGGTCTAGTTTTCATATCATTCAGTAGTGTGACATAGAAGAGAGGGAATAAGATTACTTTTAAAAAATCACAACTGGAAGCAAAACTTCTTTCTTTGCTATTCACCTCATTAAGCACCCATTCTGAAACCTATATGGCTGTTAGTCAAGTAGATATTAACAGTGATAGTCAAGAGTGATACTGCTATGAGGCATGATATAGTGAGTGACATTTCCAAAGCAGGTGGAGTGATGATGGGTTTTCATGTTGGAACACAGATGTTAGGAATTTAGTGGAGCTCCTTTAGCCAGGGAGTGGATGGTAAGTGTAGTTTTTCCTAGCTGAGAGGAAGGACTGAAGGATCATGGGAGGCAGAGAATAGTAGGGTTGATGGGGAGAGTCTGAAAATCTTTGAGAGTCTAAGAGGAAATGGGGGCACCTCAGTGACACAGTGGATAGAGTGCTGAGCCTGAAGTCAGGAACTCCTCTTCCAGAGTTCAAATTTGACCCCAGACACTTAAAAATTACTTGACCCAGAGTCAAGAAAATCCCAAATGGGGTCATGAAGAGTCAGACATGACTCAACTACAAGAGGAACTGTACTTTAGGTATGTGCCAATACAAGCATCTAGTAAATTGTCATATTTACTATGAGACATGAACCTTGTAATAGGAACCAGGAGAAGGGATCAACAGCTCTAGGCTTAATCAGGAGCCTACAATGAATGTTTCCTGTTTCCCCCACCTCTTTCTTTGTCATCGTCCCCCTGCCCCTCTTCCCATAAACATCATGGCAGTGTAGTGTGTGTTTGTTGAACGGGACAGGCACGTATTGAGAGATGCAGTACTTATGTGGTAGAAGGTTTTATTTCTCAGTAGCTTTTTAAGATCCTTTCTTAGAAAAGATAGATATTTTGGTTAAAATAGAGGGAAAAACAATTCTAGAAAAACATGGAATCATAGAAACCCAGGGAACTCATATTATAGTGTTACACTACAGATGAGTTTTTTTTCCTTTAGAAAGCAGAATCCGACAAGTGAGCAAGGTTATTTTTAAAGTTTTGCAGATAGTCTATCTAACATTTTTTTCCCCATTGCCCTCCTCCACATTGCTTGATACACACCTAAGCAAAGGGTTCTTCTTTTCACAGAATAAACTGAGCCATCACCCTACCATTGATCAGAATGTTAATTTCCACCTTTGCAGCAGATGTTTTTCTTAATTAGTGTGTGGGGGCGGGCATTGAGAGGGTCTTACTATGACATGGGTGGGAGGTACATGTAATGTTGAGGGCAAAATTTGGCCCAAAGATTTTTTTTTCCCAACTCAAATAATTCTGTAATTTCCTTAATGTCAGATGATCTGTATATGGTGACTAGATTTTCATTTCTTTTTTTTCCCCTTCACTTCTAAGTTCCAACAATTATTAAAAAAAAATACTACAGTGAGGAGAATGGGTCTTCAGGGGCTTGAAAGAATTGTGCATGAAAACATGTGGATTAGAAAAAAAAGATTTCTCTTCATGGTTTCTATTGAATATATTTACCCACAAACAGAGGAAAGTAAAAGGGCTAGTACTGGGATCTGATAGAATAACAAATGACAGATTTGTGGAATTTTAATAAACTGAGTAGGGGATGGGGTGGGGGTGGGGGTGGTGCTAAATCTCTGCCTCAAAAAATCTGATTGTGGGAATTTAGGGAAAAGAAAAAAAAAGGCTGCCTTTCTTTCCACCCTCAGAGGACCTCAGAGGTAAGCAAATGACCCCATCTGACCCTAAATGGAAATCGTAGGACCATTGATTTAGAGGTAGATGAGACCTGAGAAGCTGTTTTCCAGATGAGGAAATTGAGGCCCAGTGGTAAAGTGTTTTAGCTTGGAACACGCAAGTTATAAACCTCAAAAGCAGGATATGAACCCAGGTTTTCTGACACTAGAGTCAGGGCTTTTCTCAGTGCTCAATGCTATTTCTTTAATATTTTAAAATAAAAAAAATTGAAGGTACATTTTTCAAATGTGAGCAAATATCTCATTTTAAAAACATCATTATTTCAAGATGGGCTGAGGATGGACAATGTCTAGACCAGACCTGCATAACTTGGCAGTAGGTTGGGGTGAAAATTAAAATAGACTAACCTTGTTTGGGCTGCAGAAAGGTTAGATCAGAGAGAGATTGACGATGGTACGTTGCCATGGGTCACGTGACAAACAGAAGAGTGCTCAGTGGCAATCCTATGTTTTTCTGAAATTCTTTGATGGGCAGCAAGTGGCCCATGGGCCTTATGTTGTATAGGACTGGTCTCGATGCCTCCTCTCTGCCATAAGCTTACAGTCTAATTGTGTGACTTAAAAATGGTCAATAATTGATGATTAGTAGGAAGTCCTTTTTGTCCATATAGAATCACAACTATAACTGTTATATTCTGGGGCATTAGGGGAGTTGCTTAAATATTCTCAAATTGCAGGTCTTAGTAGGAATGTAACTCAGCATCCAACTGAAATGTGTATTCTACCTTTGGAATGACAGTTGACCTACCTTAGAATAAAAGTGTTAAATAAGGATACATCTTATCACTCCCTGGTCATGCAGAGAAGCCCGGAATTTAATTTACTTTTGCAAATGGGAAAGCGGATATTTTAAAATATGCCACATTGAGTGCTAGTCTCAGTCTTTAGAGTTTCTGGTGATACAGGGAATAGTGCTGAACCTGGAATCTGAAAGACCTGACTTCAGATTTGGCCTTAGTTATTTACTAGCTGTGTGACCTTGGGTGAGTCACTTAGCCTCTCCTTACCTGGGTTTTTTTAATTAAAATGAAACAATAACACCTTCATCCGAGGGTTTTGTGGGGATCAAATGAAGTATTTGTAAAAGCATTAAGCACAGTGCTTGGCACACAGAAGGCAAGTGTTTATTCCTTTCCCCTCTTTCTTTGACATGAGGGATTCTGATATCAGTCTTCAGGATTTTATTTACAGTTAGATATTTTCTATAACACATACCTAGCCACTATCTTCCTCTACAATGTTATATAACATGATAGGACATGATGTAAACTAAGAACACAAACCTCCTGCAAAAATGGATTAGAAAGAATCCTGTCTTACTTCAAAAGAGATCCAAACTAATTCCCTATGAAGTTGCCACTACAATAGTTTGGTTCCCTCCACTGGCATCTGTAGGCAGAAGTGCCACCATTTGTATGTGATTGAGATCTCTGGCTCCAGTGGCTCAGACATAATTCCTTTTAGAGCTGTTAAGTCAGGAATGTGAATGCGTAAGAATAAAGCAGCTTCATAAATCTGTACATGCCATAATTCTTTGTGCCAATTAGTTGGTTGAGAAGAAGCTTCCAGCACACATGGATCTCCTTTTTACACAAGAGATATATATTTGGTAAGGTGGTATGCAAAGTGACATTTCCCCCCAAATGTTTATATTAACTCACATTTAAATGAGACTGCTCTGGAGTAAAGTTAGTTGCAACCATTCTCTTCTTTGGTTTGTTCTCTTTGGTATACCCACATTTCATAGAGCAATAAAAACTTGGTAAGCTAGCACATCTAGTTTCTTGAATGTACAATAATAGTAATATGGATAGTTCTGATCATGAAAAAATTCCACTCCAGTTATAGAGTAATGACTAGCCAGAACTAATGTGAAGATTGTTGATTTTCACAGACGCTGCTGAGACCAGGTGATATAGCTTACTTAAGTGGAGAATCTTACAGCAGAAAGCTGGCTCATTAATTTAGCATCCTACTCAATGAAGTAATCATTTCCAAACATTCCTGAAAGAGGGTCTTCTTGCTCCTTGTAGAAAAATTCCAGTGAGAGGGAGTGAGGCAGTGAGGGATAGTACAGAGTCCTGCCCTTGGAGTCAAGAAGATGAGGGCTCAGATACAACTTTTGATATCTACAAGCTATATGATATTGGGCAAGTCACATAGCTCTTTTGAGATTTACTTTATAAAATGGGGAAATGATAGTGAATAAAATGTACCTTGGGGTGGCTAGATGGTATAGTGGTTAGAGCACTGGGTCTTGAATCATAATGACCAGAGTTAAAATTTGACCTTAAGATACTTACTAGCTGTGTAGCCATGGGTAAGTGACTTAACCCCTGCCTGTGTAAAACTGGAAAAGGAAACGGAAAACCACTCCAGTTTCTATGACAAGAAAACCTCATGGACAATATTAAAAAATGATAAAAAAGCACAGAAAAAAAACGTGACATCAGAAGATGAGCCCCTCCACTCATGTGCTATGGTCCACAAGATCATGAGGAGTTTGAATATGACTGAACATCTGAAAAACAATTCAGAATTATTATGAGATTCAAATGAGGTAAGTTCTATAAAGCACTTTGCAAACTTTAGTGTATATGAAACACTTTTCTAACATATGTATATGTATGCATATATAAAGGTAAGCTAGTACATGATGAGGGAGGTGGTGGACAAAATGATGAATGCGGATTCAGGATGATTTGCATTCAAATCTTGTCTCTGACATTTATTTACTATGTTTTCCTGGGCAAATCACTTAAACTCTGCTTCGTGTTCCTCATCTGTGGAATGTGGAAATTAATAGCAACTATTTCACAGGACTTTTGAGAGGATTAAATGACATGTCAGCAAAAGCGTTTTGTAAATCTAACACAAATTTCTCCTTCTCCTTGTAGCTTCCTCTTTCTCCTCTTAGCCCCTGGAAAAAAAAATAAACTATTTCATTAACAGAAAGTTGTAATTGTTAAAAAAAATATTACATTGTATTGAATGTTAATATTCTGCTTAAACTATGGTACCCAGGTTTGGACACAATGTTCCCCATATTGTCTAATTGGCGCAGAGTCCAATGGGACTTCCTTTCACCTGGATATTTATTTCCTTTAATAAAACCTAAATATTACATTAGAACCTTTTAACAGTCATATCATATTGCTGATTTACATCAAGCTTTTGGTCATATATAACCTTCCTATGTCTTTCACCGGAACTTAGATTTTCTCATTCTGTACTTATGTAATTACCATTTAGACATATAAACCCAGGACTTTACATTAAGTCCCGTTTAAAGTTCTTCTTATTGGAGAATTGTTCCAGTCTATTGAAATAATTTTGAATCCTGATTGTGAAGTCTGTTGTATTAGCTTGAGGAGAAATGCAGCTGTG
Source organism: Bettongia penicillata ogilbyi (assembly GCA_023548195.1). Taxonomy (NCBI): domain Eukaryota; kingdom Metazoa; phylum Chordata; class Mammalia; order Diprotodontia; family Potoroidae; genus Bettongia; species Bettongia penicillata. The sequence continues at coordinate 2,188,838 of JAJHZJ010000610.1, read as the reverse complement.
GGGAATGTCAAAAATTTAGTAAGAAATATGGGATGAGAATTCTCTGAGAATTCAGGCTCTTGCAAGAGTGCTGGTGATAATCAATGTCTATTAAGTGAATTCTTCTGAGCCAAATGAATATTTAAAGGGAACTGAAAACGTGAATTTTTTTTTGAATTGAGTATAATGGAAATTTCAGACGTTTAGAAGACATGAGTTTTCTTTTTCTTTTTTTTTTAATTTTTAAATTAATTTGTTTTCAGTTTTCAACAGTCATTTCCAGAAGTTTTAAATTTCCTCCCCCTCATTCCCCAAGACAACACGCAATCTTATGTGGGTTCTAAACACACAATCTTATTGAACACATTTTCACATTAGTCAAGTTGTATAGAAAAATTAAAACGAATGGGAGAAACCATGAGAAAAACCAGAACAGAATAAAACACAACAAAAGAGAAAATAGTCTACTTTATTCTGCATTCTGACTATATAGTTTTTTCTCTGGATGTAGATGGCATTTTGTGAAGGGCTAAGTCTATCAGAAATAGTCCTCCCACACTGTGGCTGTTACTGTGTATAATGTGCTCCTGGTTCTGTTCATTCAACTCAGCATCAGTTCATATAAGTCTTTCTAGTTTTGCTGAAGTCCACCTGTTCATCATTTCTTGTAGCATAATAGTATTCCATTACATATTCTTATACCACAACTTGTTTAGTCATTTCCCAAATGATGGGCATCCCCTTGATTTCTAGTTCTTGACCACCACAAGAAGAGATGCTATATTTTTGTGCATGTGGGTCCTTTCCCCATTTTTATGATTTCTTTGGGGTACAGCTCTAGAAGTAGTATTGCTGGGTCAAAGGCTATGCACATTTTCATAGCCTTTTGGCCATAGTTCCAAAATGCTCTCCACAATGGTTGGATCAGCTCATAGGTCCACCAACAATGAATTAGTGTTCCAACTTTCCCACATCTTCTCCAACATTTATCATCTTCCTGTTTTGTCAGGTTAGCCAATCTGATAGGTGTGATGTGGTACCTCAGAGTTGTTTTGATTTGCATCTCTCTAATCAATAGTGATGTGGAGCATTTTTTAATATAACTATAGATAGTTTTAATTTCTTCCTCTAAAAACTTCCTGTTCATATTCTTTGACTGTTTATCAATTGGGGAATGGTTTGTATTCTTGCAAATTTGACTCAGTTCTTTCTGTATTTTAAAAATGAGGCCTTTATCACAGACACTAGTTGTAAAAATTCTTTCCCTTTTCTGATTCCCTTCTAATCTTGGTTGCATTGGCTTTGTGCAAAAACTTTTCAATTTAATGTAATCAAAATTATCTGTTTTGCATTTCACAATGTTCTCTATCTCGTTTGGTTGTAAATTTCTTCATTCTCCATAAATCTGACAAATACACTATCCCTTGTTTCCCTAATTTGTTTGTAGTATCAGCCTTTATCCCTAGGTCATGTGCCCATTTGAACTTTATTCTGGTATACTGTGTCAGGCATTGGACTTGGCCAAGTTTCTGCTGCACTATTTTCCAGTTTTCCCAACAGTTTTTGTCAAACAGTGAGTTTTTATCCCAGAAGCTGGGGTCCTTGGGTTTATCAAGCAGTAGACTGCCATAATCATTGACCACTGTGTCTTTTGTACCTGACATATTCCACTGACCTACCCCTCTATTTCCTAGCCAGTGCCAAGTGGTTTTGATGATTGCTGCTTTATAATGCAATCTGAGATCTGGTATGGCTAGACTATCTTTCCTAGCATTTTTTTTCCTTAATTTATTTGATATTATGGACCTTTTGTTCTCCCAGATGAATTCTGATATTATTTTTTGTAGTTCTAGAAAATAATTTTCTGGTAGTTTGATTGGTATGGCACTAAATAAGTAAATTAGTTTAGGTAGAATTGTCATTTTCATTGTATTAGCTCAGGCCATCCCACGAGCAATTGATATTTTTCCAATTATTTAGATCTGACTTTATTTGTGTGAAAAATGTTTTGTAATTGTGTTCATATAGTCCCTGGTTTGCTTTGGCAGGTAGACTCCCAAATATTTTAGTGTCTAAAGTAACTTTAAATGGGATTTCATTTTCTGTTTCTTACTGCTGGGCTTTGTTGTTGATATGATCAATAATGCTGATAGTTTTACTAATATTGAAAGAGCCCTGAATTCTTGGTATACATCCTGCCTGATCAAAGTGTATTATTCTCATGATAATTTGCTGTGATCTTTTTGCTAATATCCTATTTAAAATTTTTACATCTATATTCATTAGGGAAATTGGTCTAGAATTTTCTTTCTCTTTTGACACTTGCTGGTTTAGACATCAGAACCCTATTTGTATCATAAAAAGAATTTGGTAAGACTCCTTCTTTGCCAATTTTCCCAAATAGTCTATGTAGTATTGGAATTAACTGTTCTTGAAATGGTTGATAGAATTTGCTTGTAAATCCATCTGGCCCTGAAGACCTTTTCCTAGGGAGTTCATTGATGGCTTGTTCAATTTCTTTTTCTGGGATGGGGTTATTTAGGTATTTTATTTCCTCTTCTGTTAATCTGGGCAATTTATATTTTTGTAAATATTCATCTATCTCACTAAGATTGTCAAATTTATGGGCTTTCAGTTGGGCAAAGTAATTTCTAATTATTGTTTGCATTTCCTCTTCATTGGAGGTGAGTTCACCTTTTTCATTTTTGATACTGGTAATTTTTTCTTCTTTTTAAAAATCAAATTGACTGGTTTATCAATTTTATTGTTTTTTTCATATAACCAGCTCTTAGTTTTATCTATTAGTTCAATAGTTTTCTTAATTGAATTTTATTAATCTCCCCTTTGGTTTTCAGTATTTCTAATTTGGTATTTAATAGAGGATTTTCAATTTGTTCTTTTTCTAGCTTTTTCAGTTGCATGACCAATAAATTGATCTTTACTTTCTCTATATTTATGTAAGTATTCAGAGATACAAAACTTCTAAGAGCTGTTTTTGCTGCATCCTATAAGTTTTAGTAGATTGTCTCATTGTTGTCATTCTTTGATGGAAGTTATTGATTGTTTCTATGATTTGTTGTTTGAACCATAAATTCCTTAGGATAAGATTATTTAGTTTCCATAGTCCTTTATTACATATAATTTATTGTATCATGATCTGAAAAGGATGCAATGACTATCTCTGCCAGATTGTGAGGTTTTTATGCCCTAGTATATGGTCGATTTTGTGTATGTGCTGTATACCTCTGAGAAAAAGGTATATTCCTTTCTATCTCCATTCAATTTTCTCCAGAGGTCTATAGTATCTACATTTTCCAGAATTCTATTCCCTTCCTTAACTTCTCTCTTGTTTATTTTGAGGTTATATTTATCAAGTTCAGAGAGGAGGAGGTTGAGGTCCCTCTCTAGTATACTTTTGCTGTTTATTTCTTCCTGGAACTCCCTTAACTTCTCCTCTATGAATTTGGATGCTGTACCACTTAGTGCATATATGTTTAGTAATGATATTATTTCATTGTCTATGGTGCCTTTTAGCAGGACATATTTTCTTTCCTTATCTCTTTTGATTAAATATATTTTTGCTTTTGCTTTGTCTGAGATTAGGATTGCTACCTTTGCTTTTTATGCATTACTGAAGCATAGTATGTTCTACTCCAACCTTTTAACTATACCTTGTATGTATCCCCCTCTTTCAAAAGCATTTCTTGTAAACAACATATCATAGGACTATAGTTTTTAAGACATTTTGCTATCTGGCTCTATTTTATGGGAGCATTCATCCAATTCACATTCGCAGTTAATGATCACCATCTGTGTCTTTCTCTCCATCCTATCCCCACCACTGTTTATGCTCTTATTTCTACCTTCTTCTTTTCCCCTCCTCAAAACAGTTTTACTTTTGACTACCACCTCACTCAATCTTCCCTCCCTTCTATCAGCCTCCTCCCTTTTCTTTCCCTTTTCCTTTTCTACTTTTTCCCTGCCTTCTAACCACCCCTCCCTTTTCTTTCCCCTTTCCCCTCCTACTGCCTATAGTGCAAGTGAGATTTTTATACTTAACTGAGTTATTCCCTCCTTGAACCAAATCCAAGGAGAATAAAGCTCAAACAATACTTATCTCCCTCCCTTCTTTTTCTCTACTATAATATGTTTTTATGCCTCTTTATGTGATGTAATTTACTCTTATCGGCCTCCTCTTTCCCTCTTCTCCCATTACAATCCCTTTGCATCCTTTAATTATATTTCTATCCTCACATCAGTTAATTTATACCCACTCCCTCTATCTATGTATGTCTCTTTTAAATGTCATGACAAATATATAATTCTCAAGATTAACAAGTATCATCCTTACATATAGGGATGTAAATAGTTTGCCCACATTGAATAACAAGTTGTTCATTTTTTCCCCCATTTGCCTTTTTGTGCCTCTCTTGAGTCTTGTATCTGAAGATCAGATTTTCTATTGAGCTCTGACCTTTTCATCAGGAAGGTCTGGAAATTTGTTATTTCATTGAATGTCCATCTCCTTGTCTGAAAGATTATGCTTAATTTTGCTGGGTAATTGATCCTCCTTGTACTCCAAGCTCCTTTGCCTTATGGAATATCATATTCAAACCCCTCCAATCTTTTAATGCAGAAGCTGCAAGGTACTGTATGATCCTGGCTGTTGTTCCTTGATATTTTAATTGTTTCTTTCTAGTTGCTTGCAATATTTTCTCCTTAAAATTATAGTTCTGGAATTTAGCAACAATATTCCTTGGTGTTTTAGTTTGGGATGTTTTTCAGGAGGTGATCAGTGGATTCTTTTGATGACTATTTTGCCCTCTGGATCTAGGACCTCAGGGCAGTTTTCCTTGATGATTTTTTTGGAAGATGTTGTCCAGGCTCTTTTTTTCAACATGGCTTTCTGGTAGACCAGTAATTCTTAGATTTTTCTCTCTTGAATCTATTTTCCAGGTCAGTTGTTTTTTCAATGAAATATTTTACATTTTCTTCTATTTTTTCATTCTTTAGATTTTTTTTGACTTATTCTTGATGTCTCACAGAGTCATTAGTTTCTACTTGACCAATTCTAATTTTTAGCAAATTGTTTTCTTCAGTTAGCTTTTGTACCTCCTTTTCCATTTGTCCAATTTTCCCTGGAAGGTTTTGTACCTTCTTATGCATTTGGCTAGTTTTACTTTTTAAGGAGCTTTTCTCTTCAGTCAATTCCTTTTTCATTTTGTCTTTTGTATTTTTTAAATTGGCCAGTTTTTCTTCTATCTTTCTAATCTGGCTTTTAAAATTATTCTTGAGTTCTTCCAAGAATGCCTTTTTGGGTTTGAGACCAGTTCATATTCCCTTTTGTGGTTTCAGATGTGGGCATGTTGTCAGTGCTGTCCTCTTCTGAATTCATATTCATTCAGATCTTCTCTGTCTCTGTAGTTAGATTCTATGATCTTTGCTTTTCTGATTTACTTCTTGTTCATGGTGATTGCCTTTATCTGACTTTTAAAGTTGATCTCTGCTTCTGGGGCACAAGGGCCTCTGTTCCATGTTTCTTGTGCTGGGGACTTGAGACCTGGCTATTGACTTTGTGTGTTGTGGCCTCTGGTTCTTTTAGCTAGAAGTTATATGTTGCTGCAGCTTAGCTGGTACTGAGCTGCCTGGCATGTGCAAAGGCTGAGGCCAGGTGAAGTCTTTCTGAGTTTCTCCAGGGTTATACTGATGCTCATGGAAGGGGTGATATGGCCATAGGAGGTCCCTTCCTTTCCGAGGGCTGAGCTAGAGCACAGGCTGACTCCACAACTATTTAACCCCTGTCTGTGCTGGTGTCTGCCCAATTCCCCCAACTGTGCTAAGGTGCGTGTGGGATCCTGGTCTTGGCGCTTACAGGCTCCACCCCTAGGGCTCAGGATGTCCTGCTGGTACATGTCTGGCCCTCCACTGATTCTCTTCATTCATATTCTTATTGATCTCCCTAGCCTCCCAAGCTGCAAGACTGCTGTACCCTTTTAGCACTCTCCACTTTTCCAGGATTTTTTCTGGGGAAATATTCTCTGTTTTTTTTTCAAGGTAAATAAAGGGAGGGTGAGAGCACTTACAGTTTACTTTGCCATCTTGTTCCTGCAACTTCAAGTTCAAGTGACTTTCAAACATTTAGTCTGTTGGTTGATAGCCTGAGGAGTGGCTGCTGATGCTACCAGGGACCCTGTGCTTCTTTCTCACTCAGTTCCACAGAACTCTCATCCTGTGCTGAGAGGTTTGAGAATGTGCACTGCATTTCTGATTCAGTGTGCGTGGAGTGTTCTCACTCTGCTATGGCTGACTCTGTGCTGGTGCTGCCTGTGTATTCTGCACTTCCCCAGCCCCTAAAAACATTCCTATTGACCTTCTGGGCTGTCCTAGACTGGAAATTTGCCACACTGTCTTTTAGTGGATTTTGTCACTCTAAAATTTGTTCAGATTCACTTTTTTAGAGGTATCTGAAGGAGTTTGTGGAAGAATTCAGGTGAGTTCCCACTCCCATCTTGGTGAGTTTTCTTTTTCTAAAAGAACTGAAATATAACCCAGTATCATTTTCAGATTCCAAATGGTGTTATTTGCTTAACTGAATTATCTGTTTTAGTGGATTCCATCAGTCTTCCATACTTCCTATCCTAAGTGGTTCTGTAATATTGGTTGCTCGCTGTTGAGTAGCTGATATCTTGCAATCTACATGTGATTATATTCACACATGGTGCTTAATGGAAAGAGCAGTGAACTGGAAATTAGGATTCCAAGTTCTGTCTACTACATTAACTGTACCTTGGACAAATCTCTTCATCTTAGGTTGTAATTTCTGCATCTTAAAAATGAGGTCATTGGAATAGATAAGGAATTCTTAGTCTGATACACTTGATTTAAAAATATTTTGTAAATACATTTCAATAAAATTATTTCCTTGGTATTTTATTTAATGCATTTAAGAACATTATCCTGAATGTTATCCATAGGCTGCCGAGGGAGATCAAGGATTAAAAAAATTAAGAACCTCTGGACTAGATCATCTCTAATGTTTTTTTTCTAAACTCTAAAATTCCTTAAGCTTTAAACTCCACCCTCCCAAACCATCCCTCCCTGAGCAGATGACCTCAGCTCCTACTTTTCTGAGAAGTTTGAGACCATTAGTCTTGAGCTCCCTCTCCTCCTCACCTTAAAACCTCTCTCTGTTTTTTCCCCTACATTCTTCCTCTTCCCTCTGCTCTCAAAGGATGAGCTTACCTTCTTCCCTGACAAAATGAATCCTTTCACCTTTGCCCCTGATCCCTATTCCCTCTTGCTTCTAGGATGTTGATCATGCCTTCTTTGCTGATCATCAATCTCCTCTCCTCACTTCTCCCCCTGTGCCTACAAACATGCTTAGATTTCTCCGATCACGAAAATCAAATAGATAAAAACCCTCCTTTGTTCATACTAGGCTTTTAAACTTCCTGTCCTCCCTTTCACTGCAAAATTGTCAGTGGAAATAATAAGTATTTTAGGTTACTTTAATAGCTTAGTTTAATTTACTAGTAACCTAGTAAATAATTACTTTACAATAATTTCACTTCACCTTCAATTTCTCCCTGCTCACTCATTTTTGAACTACTAGCCGCTCTGTTACTATCTGTGACAGAGCTAGCCTCCTAAGAGAACACTGAAACTGCTTTTTCAGAGGGCACATAGCTTCCTAATTATCAGATCTAATGGCTTTTTCTCATGATTTTTCTGACCCATTAGATCTCCATCTCCTTCTCCTCTGACTTGTGTGACATCAGTCTCTATGTGCTGGTTTTCCTCTTCCTTCTCTGATGGTTTCTTCTTGGTCTTTGCTAGTTTCCAGAATTGCAAAATTGCATCCAGACCCCTATTGTCTCTATAGTCTTTGCTTTTCTGAGCTCACCATTCCCATGGTTTCAAATGTTACCTCTATGTGAGTGAATCCCAAATCTAAAATGATAGCTCACCTTTACTAAAAGTTGCCATCCCTATTTTCTACACATATCCTACTGATATGTCAAACTCATTACACTAAAAATTAAACAAAATTTCCCTCCCAATCCTTTCTCTTTCCCATGCTCTCATTTCTTTTAATGTCACTCCTTATCTTGGATTTTGCCCCCTCCTTTTCTCATCCAATTAATGATTAAGTCCTAGAAATTCTGAGGCATTCCTTGCATCTCTCCCTTTCTTTGCATGTCTACAGTCTTTATTACTGCTCTTCTGGACTGGTTTAATAGTCATGTAATTTGTCTCCCTCCAATCTCTCTCTTTTCTAACTTACTCTTTACAGTTCTGCCAAAGAAGTCTTCCTAATGCCCAAGTCTAATCACTTTAGCCTCCTATCCACTCCACTTTAGTGACTCCTCATTAAAAATCACATAAAATACAAATTCTTAATCTGATATTCAAGGCTGTAATTTCTCCGGCTTTAATTTAGACTGCCTTCTCTCCCTTTCCCCCCGTCCCCGCCACCGATTTTATTTACATTTTGTATTCTAGAAAATTTTAACTCTTAGCTCTTTTCTGGTTTCATCTAGCATTTCAATGCTTTTGCTCCCTGTCTGAATTTAGAACAACTCTCTCCCATCTCTACTTACTGAAATAGCACTCTTATAATCCAATGGTTCTCCCTTGGGTTCCCCCCTTAGATACCACCTCTTTTTGAAGCTGTCCTTGATCCTTCTGCTTTCCCTTTGCACTCCTGGTCAAAGTGATCTTTCCCTTTTCCAATGTTTCAGGTTATTCTCTTTGAATTCTCTTCACTTAATCACTTTATAACTGGCATTATAGTCATTTGTGTGCATGCCTCACTCTCTCTTAGAATGTAAGCTACTTAAGAATTATGTACTCCTTCGCCTTCATATTGTACCCACAACCCTTAGCACAGTGTAGTAGTGTAATGTAGTCAGTACTCAGTGTAGTTTGTTTAGATTGAATGAAATGCACACATTTACAGAATTTTAGGAATGAAAGATAGTATTGGGTTTAATTTCTTGTGGGCTACAGCATAATCACAGGCTTCATCTGAACCACTCCACAAAATTTTGACCTGTGAATACAGCAAATAAAGAAAACATCCACCATATTCTCTCCTTATATTACAGAAAAGTGCTGAAAGACAGCCAGGAATGAGAGAGAGAAAGAGAGAGAGAGAGAGAGAGAGAGAGAGAGAGAGAGAGAGAGAGAGAGAGAGAGAGAGAGAGAGAGAGAAAGGTGCGGGAAGAGAGAGAGAGAGAGAGAGAGAGAGAGAGAGAGAGAGAGAGAGAGAGAGAGAGAGAGAGAGAGAGAGAGAGAGAGAGAGAGAGATACTGTCTTCAGAGTCAGGAGGTTCTGATTTCAACTCCAGCCATTGATACCCACAGACTATGTGACCCAGGATAAGTCACTTAACCTCTCAGTGTCTAGGAATAGCAGACCACATGGTAAATTGCATTGATGCAGGGAGTTCCCATGCCAGGAGTTCCCTACATCAGTGATGTCAAACTCAGATAGAAACAAGGGTCACTAAAATGTGCATAAGGATCCCTGAAGTCACATGTTGACTTAGAAAACCAGTTATTAACACTATGTATGTCTCATTGTAGTTTGATTTTTTGAATGTTTTCCAATTACATTTTAAATCAATTCTGACCACACTCCAGTTCTGTGGCCCACATGTTTGCCATCTATCCCCCACACTGATGAAATCACGTTTGATCCAACAAAAGGCAAAAATGTTATGTTTATCAAAGATGACCATGAATCAAGCACTCTGTGCTTGCAGACAATTCAAGGAATATCCAGTAATCTTAAACAATGTCACAAAAATTCTCAAAATATTACTTTAGAAGAAGTTTATACTAAGCACTTGGAAAAAGGTAGAAGGATGTTGGGAAATCAGATAATCAGGGAGATCTTTCACAGGACCAAATTTCTGCAATTCAAATGACATCATGGATAGGTTGTGAATTGAAATTAGAGTGCAGCTCAGTTGGTAATAACTGCACATGCATGCACACACGTGTGTGTGTGTATGTGTGTCTGTATGTACAGATTTTACAGCTCACAAATAAAACTAATTTGCTTAACAAAAGTGGAGGAAAAAATCCCCAAGTTAACTTATTAATCAATAAACTACCTATGAAACTTCTGTCTCTGGCAGTGCTTCATATGTTATGCCTCATTTGAATGTTATGTGGTTGTGGTCAGGCCTACATTGACAGAGTAAAATTTTTAATCAAATTGTAATAATTATGTTTTTAACAATTTTAAAATCATATTGTAATATTTACCATTAAAAACATGGTAAAAAATTTTCCATTTTCCCAATAATTCAAGTTTTTAAAAAACGAATGTTTCGCTTTAGAAATTCTCAAAATTAGAGTGGAAGCTATTATTGGTTGTGGTGTGTGTGTGTGTGTGTGTGTGTGTGTGTACGTGTACTGGGGGGAGGTATTCTTGAAATATCTCCGTGAAATGAAGTGCTGGATATAACCCAAGGACACCTGGAGAAATAACCTAAGCACACCCTGCATGCCCCTTAGGATGTTGGGAGAACATTTTCATTTTTTGCTGTGCATCTTAGACTGTGACTTTAGAGTTTAAGGAAGAAACCCATGGTTTAATTATTATTCATGTATCATGACTCAAAAGGAAAAGGTCGAGTGGATTCATTGCCAGGTCCTTGAGAGAAGGGTCAAACTCAAAGAGTTTGTACCTCCCACAGTAACCAGCACAATTTGGTAGACAATCAGTATAAATTTGGGTACATTTTTGGCTATGCCTTCTCATCGGTTTTGAAGTTAAATACAATGTGGAGTTAATTGAGTTGGTGGTGGTGAAATTGTCCACAATTTATTTTCAGCTTCGACGAAGTTCACCAATTTCCCCCTTTCCCAGTTTGTCATTTTCCTTATTTTACTTCATGAGTTCCCAGTTGAGGTTCCCTTTTCCTTTCTCTGTTAGATTTTTCTTTTTAACTTCATTATTACTTGTCTTTCCATCTAAAGCATTAGTAATAATAGCTATTGTCTGGAGAAACAAGAAATATAAGACTTTGAGAATTTAATTTATAATCACTCACATATCTTTTTATTCATATAGACCAAAAATACTTTCAATATATTCTAGTTAAGCCTAACTTCTTTTGACCATGTGTATGGTTCAATCAGGTGTTTTTTTTTTCATTTTTTCTAACAATATTTGATCATAAAAGAGGTATATTGATTATAATTCAGCACCTTGCAAAAGAGATACTAAGAGTGAATTTAGCATGTCTTTTTAATTAAAACACATTTTAATCATAAATAATAAAAATAAATATTAAAAAATGACATAAATAATAGATAAAATTTATGAAAATAAATAAAAAGATAAAATACAAAAAAAAAATCCTGATAAATTTAGGAATTTAGGACAAGTAATTTCTTGTTGACTTTTGAATTCTAATAACTTTCAGTTGCAAGTAGCTCTGAGTATATTCCAAGAGGACAACATATATGTTACTATGAGTTTTTAGATTGTATAAATATAACTATATTAAGTTGTAGGGCAACTAAGTGTTACAATGGAGAGAGCTGGGCCTGAAGTCAGGAAAAGTCATCTTTGTGAGTTCAATTTTGGCCACAGAACCTTCCTATCTGGTGTGACTCTAGGCAAGGCACTTAACACTGTTTGACTCATTTTCCTCATCTATAGAATGAACAGGGGAGGGAAATGGCAAGCCGCTTTCTTTGCCAATAAAGCCCTAAATGGAGTCGTAAAGAATTAGACATGACCAAAATAACGCACAGTGCCTGGCACATAATAGGTGCTATGTAAATGCTAAATATTAATTAATAACAATAATAATGACAATCTGTAATCTAAGAAAACATTATTGCATTAGATATTGTTGAAAGTTCTTTAAGCAGTGATGGTTTTGGTTGGTACTTCATCATAGCTCACATTTGAATATTCTTAAATTATCCACTCAACTCTGTCCTGGTTTACAAAATGTAGCATGCTGACGTTTTGTTTTGTATTGTCTCACACAATAAGCAAGTGGAAAAATTTAAAAAAAAAAAAGGACACTAAACCATACTGGTGGTATTCTGTGCTTTGACTGATTCAGCCTTTCAGTGTTCAACTGTATTATTCAATGCTTTTAAAATGATTTAGTTATCAATATATTTTGAAACAGGAGACTTCCATTGTTTCCAGATCCAGTATTATTTAATACTCATGTTTACTTACTGAAGAGCATTTCACTTGGAATGGAAATACAAAACATTAGTGTAGGCTTTGTTAAATTTGCCACTTCTCTGATATATGAAAAGTACTTGAGATAAGGACGGCATTTCAATTGTACTGAAAAGCCCCAGAAATGCTCCAAGTAAATAAAGACTTTTATTTGTCATTTTCATTTGTTAAACTGCCAAATTGATTCAGAATTCTTTGTTAGAGTTAAATTACATGGATTCTTTCCCAGATTATTTTTGCCCTCCCAGATATGTCAATGCCCATTTGTGGGTTGCTTTTCATTTTTTGTGTATTTAAGATGTCCATATACCATATATACATATATTATATACATTTACATTTATATAATTTGTATATACACATGTGTGTGAGTTTTTTTATTTTCATGATATTTTTGGAATGAAAATGCTAATGATGTTGAAGGAAAAAACTTCCAATTAGGTCACAGCAACAGAAAAGTTAAATAATTTACTAATATCATATAGGCATACGTTTCATCCATTTTTCAAGTTTCTTGGCACTTGAATGAATGATGTTATTGTGAATTTTTAAAAACATTTAGAAAATTTTGATAAGGTTCTCAAAACTTTTTTTTGCACATTGAAACCTCCCTTGCTGTATTCCTACAGTTAATAATGCTATAATAATAGACCAAAAAATATCTTTTTTTTTCCTTCTACTTTCCATTAGTGTTAACAGCACGACTATTCTCCTATCACCTAGGGTCACAACCTTGAGTCCATCTTTGATTGTCATTTCTCTTTCTACCTTGCATCTAGGACCTTACTATATCCTGCCATTTCTTTCTTTTATAATATTTCAAAAGCTAGTTTCTTCCTTTTGGTTCCTACTACCAAGACCCCAATCCACTCTCTTTTTATTTTATTTCTGCTCCAACTGAAGCAATCGTCTATATTTTGGCCTCCCCAATGCTTATCTTTCTCCTTCCAACCCAACTAGTATCCTACTGGAAAGTTCAGATATCTATGGACAGCTCCAAACTGGAAGAGAAACTGACTTGTTATAAACCAATGTGCAAGGAAAAAAGAGATCCACTTACTTTATAGTAGGTGGCTACATAATCACTTTCCGTTGTTTACATATCTTCTCATATCATTGTCTTCCTTTATAAATAGGAGTGATTTTTTCAGATAGTCCACAAGCAAAAAAAAAAAATAGTTACAAAGAAAAATAATCAACAAAAAGTGCTGCTTCCAGAGGTCAAGGTGATGTCTTCTTGTATAGAATGGCTAGACAATTTTACTTTTGGTCGTTGAATAATCTGTGCAGTCCCATTCACAAAAAGGCAACCCTGTCAGCGACATAATCTTTATAGAGGAATATTTATATATGGGTTGAACAATTTCATTAGTCAAGCTATCATTTCTGTGCCTCTATTTGACCCTTTCTTTAAATGTTATTTCCTCCCAAAACTTTCCCTAATTATATTAGAGAAAGAATGCTCAACAGTTTCAAGCATCACAAACTATCCCTTTTCCCCCTGTAGTCTACATTAGCAAAAGCAAATAAAGACCAAAAAACCTTTTTAGATGAAAAATACCATATATTTTTATCTTAGGTTTAAATAGAAAATAGAATTGGGCAAAGGATACAATCTTTTTATGTACCTTGTTTTGCTCCCAGTTATATAACATAAATTTAAAATACAGAGGCAGAAAAAGCCCAGGCTCTGGAGTGAAAGGACCCGAATCCAAATACAAACTTTGTCTTTTACCCCATGTGACCTTGGTGAGTTACTTAAACTTAACCTCCATTGGCCTGAGTTTTCTCCTCTGTAAAATGAGTAGCTTGAAATGGATTGCCTGTGAGAGCTCTTCCAAGTCTGATCCTACGAACTAGTGTCTTCTAAGAACTTTATAGGTTCTATTTTGTGGGAGGTTTGGTTACGAGCTACATTACCTAACAAAAGTGTCTGTATAAGCAGTCATACTGAACTGCTGATTCTGTTATTTGATTTGGGATTAAGCAGTCTGTTGCAAGCCATCTGTTTCCCTATGCATGTGTCCTTGAGAGGTTAGATTTCTACAGATATTGCCCCATAACTTTAACTGGTATTTGAGAGATCAGAATTAGCTCAGACATATGCCACTGAAATTACCAGCCTCATCCTGGAGGATTGTCCAGACTTTGACACCAGTGACCAAATTAGAGAAAAGTTTACTTCTCCGCCATCCCCCCTACTCCCCTATTGTTGCTGATTCAGAATCCTGCTGCCCTTGGCCATGAGCCAAGCATGAGACTCACAGTCTCATGTACAGGGACTGACAAAGTTTAAAATCGGTTCATACTCAGTGAGTGTATGAATGGGTATGTTACTTCTTCAAGTTATATTTCCTGATGTGTCTTGGAGAATCAGGTTCTCTGGCTGCCGATGCCCCTGCTATTTGTACATCCTCAGTAGCTTTCTAAAGCGGATGCTATAAAAATAAACACTGCTGAAAATATTTATCTAAGATACATACATCTACATGTGCAATGTCAAGAATTGAGTCAATCATGTAGCTATTTTAATCAGATGAAAGCACTCCTTTACCTGAATTAACTCTATATTTCAGGCAAAAAAATCTGAATACAGACCTGATTGATTAAAAAAAAAATTGCTATTTTAAACCAATGGGAAGATACACCCAAAGGAGGCTGTTTTGGATTCTTTGGAATATCCCTGGGGAGATGTCTTTTTAAAGTATATGTGTAGGCATGTCTTTGTGTCTCTGTGTTATATTCCTTCTGAAATTTGGAATCTGGATCTTCATTTTAGATGAGTAAACTCAATGCTAGAAGTGACCAGATGGGAGAAGGAGGAAGGAAGACAAAATAGACCATAAAGGGACTTGCATCCTTGCTGCCTCCCCTTCTTTCTACATTTACTGTTTCTGTTAGCCTTTTGGAACTATGAACAAATTGGTCTCATGAGCATCCCAGGAGATCCATAAATAGGCAATAGAAGAAGTAGACAGGTGTGGAATAGGTAAAAATTAGGAGACTCTGGGAAAGCAATGGGCAATGGGAAACCAGCTGTAAGGAAAGTCACAACATTTGACATCTACACAACTTCCTTAGACACAGGGTCTAGAGAGTCAGTATAAAAATGTCTGGCTGAACATCATTCTTGTATCTTATATAAACCTGTGGTCTAAAATATTGTACAATGCGTTATTCAACATACTTTTATACAAGATCCATGAAATAATTTTCTGTTTAAGTTTACGTATGCATTTTTAAAAATGCAGATGAATTTGTATATTTTCCATTTTGGAAAGTTAAAATGTCATAATATTGCATGCCTCTTTTTTCTTTTGGCCTTCTTGGCTAAAAGGCCTTGAGCTAGATCTATTTTCCCAGGTGTGTGAAGTTGCTGGATTCTAGTACCTGAAAGTTCTTATTCCTTTTGATACTTTTATTTTCAAAAATTAATTAAAATATTTATTCAAAAATTTTATTTTAAACAAAATAAGCCAATAAAACCATCCCTGAAAACCCCTATAACAAATGCAAAAAAAGTGATTAAAATTCTCCCAGGCAGCCAGAGTCTTTCATTACCATTATTAAAAGAGCAGTATATGCTATATTTTTTACAAAGTAATAACCAACATTGTGCTTTGTATTTTACCCAAGTTTTATTGCTGTTTAATATTGTGTGCATTTACATGATTGTAGCCAGTGTTTTTGTGGTTCTTTTGGCTTTACTTTCTTCACATCTCATTACTTTATATGGTTTCCCATTTTAAATTTTAGTTCTTCATAGTTTTTTTAGGATACACATTATTCCTTAGGATTCCATGTTATTAATATACCACAGTATTGTCCAACTGTTCCCTAACTTTTGGATCTTTTGGACTCAGTCTTTTTTTTTCCTATTGCTAACAGTCCTGATGTGAATATTTTGTGGAAAAAAAAATGGGTGTTTTCTTCCTGTTAGTAACTTAGTGTATAAACTTTATAGTGGGTTCTTTGGAGCAAAGGGTATGAGCACATTTGTAACTTTTATCCCATAATTCCATAGTTCCACTTACATGAAGGCTTTTCTCATCCTTCCAGTGACTCACCTACCTCCAGTTACCTTGGATTGATATTGTAAATGCTTATGTCTGCACCCGTTGTCTCCCCAGGAGAATGGAAGGTCTTTAAGGACAGGGGCTGTTTCATTCTTGTCTTTGTCTCTCCAGTGTCTGGCACATACTGTTCACAGACTGATAGTTCTTTCCAAAGTGGTTGGAACAAATCACAGCTCTGCCAGCAGCAAATCAGAAATTTTGTAGGTGCTTTGGGATAGAGTTTCTTGTTTTATCCTTAAACATCTTAAGTCAGTTTTGTGTCATGTCTTTGTCTGTGAGCCATCTGAAGGCCTTTTGGAGGTAGACAGGGTATGATATTAACTAGATAAAAATGGAGTCTGTGTACAGTCCTGTAACTATTTTAGTTGGATTACAAAGATTATTTTGGGGGGTATTATATTCAACTGGGATAATCTTTGAGGTAAATGTCTCATCATAATTAAATATCCTATGAATAAAGGATATTTGTATACATAAATTCATTGATGTTATGTATTTGCTGCTTCAATAATTATGTATTGAATGACCACTATGTGCATCACATCATTTTATTCTCTAACTCAGAAGTATCAAAATTGAAATTGAAAAGGTAGGTCCCTTACAGGCTGCAAAACTCCTGAACCATATTGAAAAAGTAATTGGGAAATGCTTAATTAAATAAATAAAAATAAAGTACAACATAGATAATATTAATTTGTGGTTTTCTAGATAAATATTTTGCCAGCAGGGATCCATTTCTATTTGAGTTTGATTCCACTGCTCTAAAGTAATTCCTTTAAATAGTGGTTTCCAGTGAATTTAAAATACAATTTGGCCCATGCAAATTTGATATTGTTACAGCTTTTCAGAAAAATATCAGTTGCATAATGTAGAAAGCTCCTATACATATTCTGATATTGTGTAGAATACCTTTGGTACAAACTTCCAAAAACATGTTTTCTAGATTGAAATACAGATCAATATGATTAAGAGAATGCCAACAGAATTGTTGGAGAGTATTACGCCAATGTACAACGTGGTGACATTGAAGGTAGCTATCCTTCCACATGGTTCCAAGACTTTGGCATAGAGGAGTAGGAGTTTCATTCTTAGTACTTAGATTCAGGAGTTTTACTGAATGCCAAAAGGATTGGGGAAAATGAGAACAGATCTTATTTTTGAAGAATATACAATTTTCAGGGAATATGCAGAATGCACCCTTATAAGCAATTATTTGTTATATAGATGAAAGATTTATGCACACACATATATATATGTTTCTTCATATTTGTAAGTATTCTAAATAAGTACGAAATATATATTAAATAAATTTTTTGAGGGGAAAGTGCTAACAGTTGGGAGGAGGGTGTCAAGAAGTATCTCATAATAGATGACGTGGACTGCGCCTCATATGGAACAAAAGATTCCAAGACGAAGAGGTGAGAGGGAGATTGTGTCAACCAGTCTTTGTAGACCAAGGAAGTGGGAGATGGAACATTGTGTAGGGGGAACAACAAGTAAGCTACTTTGGTTGGAACATAGTACCTATAAAAGGAAGTAATGTAAAATGTTTGGAAAGATAGTTTGGAGCCTGCTTGAGGGGAGGGGGGCTTTAAATGGCAAGCAGAGGAGTTGATATTTTTGTATTAAAGGCACCATTGAACCACTGAAGATTCTTGAGCATGAAAGTGACATACTTAGACTGGTGCTTTAGGAATAAACTCAGTACCCTAAGAAAGCAGCAACAGGACCAGCCCAGACTTTCCCTAAAGAAGTGTGTAGTCTTGTCCTAACAGCCTCTGAAGTCAGGAATTAGGCTTAAAAAATAAACAAACAGAAGAATCCCATCATACAAAGCTATTAATGTGAGAGGGATGCTCAAGGTACAAATCCAGAAGAAGAGATTGACTTCCAAACATTGAAAAGCCTCAAAGAAAAACACAGCTTGTGCATAAATTCAGTTAGAATTCTTGGAAGAGATGAAATAAAGTTTAAAAACAAAAATTAAGATATTTTTTAATAAATGAAATGAGAACACTTGAGGAAAATATGGAAAAGAAATGAGGGCTGTGGAAAGAAGAATTAGAGAGCATTAACAGCTTGGCATAAAGGGTACAAATCATTGTCCAACAAGAAACTCACTGAAAATTAGAATAGACAATATAAAAGCCAGTGACTCTAAGAGACAACAAGATATATTAAACAAAATCAAAAGACTGAAAAAATAGAAGAAAATATAAGATGTCAGCAAAAACAACTCACCTGGAAAACAAATCAAGAGAAAAAAACAACTAAGATTCACTGGACTATATGAATGCCATGATAAATAAGAGCCTAGGAATCATAATCCAAGTAATCTTCAAAGAAAACTTCTCATATCTCTCAGAACCAGATAAAAAAATGAGTAGAATCCTCTCCTGAAAGAAACTACAAGACGAAAGGTCACAGATATATCACAGCTAAAATCTTGAACATCTGAGTCAAATAAAAATATCACAAGTGGGCAGAAACAAAGAATTCTAGGACCAAGGAACCATAGTTAGTGTCACCTATGAGCAAAGCACTTTGGAAATGATATTCCAGAAGGCAAAGACAGGCTTCCAATCAATGAATAACATTCTCAACAAAACTGAGTACAATCTCACAGGGGAAAAATAAATCTTTAATGAAATAGAGGTCTTCTTAGAATTCCCAATGAAAAGAACTTTGAAGTTCTAACTTGACCAATATGACCAATCATAAGCAACTAATACAAGGAAAAAGCTTCTTTCATTCAAATATGGAGCGATGATACAAGCATTTCCTTTGAACTCTTTCATCATCAGGGTCAGACAAGAAGTCTAATTAGCCAGGTCTAGGAGTGGTTCTACTATGTCTTGATCACCTTAGAGAAGAAGGGAGACAAAGAGGAATTCACTGGAGCAGGAGAAGTAGTGGGGAGGGTCAAAGGGAAAGGAAAGGCAAATGTAATAATAGTAAATAGAAGTCTAAAAAAGGAGGAAAAGGTGAAAGGATTAACTCTCATTCTCACTGGAACTGGTCAAAGAGAGGAAGAATACACACACATTGAGTGGGGTATAGAAATACATTTCATTCAACAGGGAAATAGAAGAATAGGGAGAGGAGAGAAGGGGCAATAGGAGGTACAGAGTAGATTAAGGAAAGGATTAGTTCTAAGGAAAATAAAGGGCATGAAAATTACATAACATCTTTGAGGTGACAAAGAATGGAAATTTGAGGTGGTGTCCATAAATTGGGGAATTACTGAACAAATTGTTATATACTTACACACTATACATACATACATATTTATATATGTAGTGTCTATGTGTAATAGAATACTACTGTATTAAAAGAAATTGTGAGGGAAGTAGCTTCAGAGAAACCTGAGGCTTCTATGAACTGATGCAGAACTAGAAAAATTTATGCAAACGATAACAATATTGTAAAGAAAACATCTTTGAACAAATTAGGAATTCTGATCAGTGTGACCAGTTATGTTTCCGTATCAATAATAATGAAACATGTTACTATCCTCCTGATAGGGAAGTGAAGGTCTCTGAGCGAAGAATGACACATATTTTTTTAGACATAGTTAAGTATAGAAATTTGTTTTGCTAGACTGTACATGATTGTAACAGGGTTTTTTTTTAATTCTCAATTGGGGGTGGGATTTTGTGGGAGGAAAAGAAGGTGAATGTTAGATGACTGAAAATACAGTAAAATAAAAAAAGAAGTTTCTGTAGATCCTTCTTCATGAAGGTCATGGATGGTATTCCATATATCTGCCTAGATTTCATCTAATCTCTCCTCATCTTTTTTCAGATAAGGAAATGGAGGCCAAGAGAGGTTAAGTGATTTGCTCTAGGTCAAACAAATGCCCTTAATTTCTAAATCCAATGGCCTTTCTTAGTCCTCATTTTTCTTTATCTCAATTTAGCTCTTGACACTTTGATCATTCTTTTTTCCTGGGTGCTCTCTTCAGATTTTCATGAACTCGCTTTTCCCTGGTTTTTCCTACTTGTGTGACCACTCTTCAGTTTTCTTTGGTGAAACACCCTCTAACATCCCATCCCACAGCAAGGGTTTGAAATGACATCCCCAGGCTTCAGGATGAGTATTCTTTCCACAGCACTACATTGTCTCTGTGCCTCTTCTTACTCCCAAATCCTAAGAAGGACTCACCTCAGAAATTAGAGTTTAGGATTTTTTTTTTGCATCAATTGTCTAGACTTACAGTGATGGAGAAAATGTTACACCATCAAGCTCCTTGAGGGAGGGAGGAGGCCAGTGATAACAGGAAAGAAAAACAAAACCTACTTCCTTATTATTTTTTCCTTAGACTTTTCTAATTTACTCTCTCAAATGTTCCTATTGATTGCCTAATCTCCAAATCTAATGCTGTTCTGTCATTGCTCACTCTTTCTGATCCTCTGTAACATATCTTGTATGTACATAGTTATTTGCATATTTGTCTCCCCATTAGAATGTAGACTCCTTGATAATTGTGTGCAATAACAGCAGTGTTGTAAAAGGATGATCAGCTGTTGAAAGACTTGGCTAATCTGATCAATACAGCGATCCAAAATAATCTGAAGATGAAAAAATGCTATCCACCTCCAGAGAGAGAGAATTGCTGAAATCTGAGTGTAAATTCAAGTATAACTTTCTCTTTCTTTTTTTTTTTTAAAACATGCCTAATATGGAAATATGTTTTGCACAATTTCACACATGTAGTTGATATCACACTGCTTGCATACTAAGTGTCTGGGATGGAGGGAGAGAATTTGGAACTCAGAATTTGAAAAGAAAAAATGTTAAAAGTAAATAAATAATGAATTAAAAAAGAAGAAAGAATATGAACGCCTTGACAGCAGAGGTAGAATTTTTGCCTTTCTTTTTTGACTATAGTGCTTAATGCAATGCCTGGCACAAAGTAACTGCTTTATAAATGTTTCTTGACTTTACTTGACTTGCTCTCTTGGCAAGTTCATTTCTTTCCATTGCTTCAATATATGAATTTCCAGGTTTGCTTCTCTAACTGCATACATGACTTCTCCACATGGATGTCCTAGTTGTTTCAAACTCACCTTTACCAAAATGAAGCTGTCATTCTTCTCAAACCTGTTTCTTTTTCTTCTCCACTGTTTGCCTGAGATGTTTCATTTACAATAATTCTTGCATTTGAAATGATGGCACTGTCTTTTACTCTTTCTGTCAAACCCTTTTTTTCTATCCCTGTCATAGCTTTCAAATCTATTTCCTCTTCTCTGTTCTCGTTGCCACCACTCTCATGTAAGTCTGGGTTATCGTAATAGCCTCTGAAGAGCTTCTTCCTCCCCTTCTCCTATCCCAATCCACCTTTCACATGTCTGGCAGACTAATTGTCTTTATGCGTAGATCCGGTCATGTCGCTTCATGTTAAAATCTTTAGTGACTCCCTGTTGCCTACTGTGGCCGTTGAAGTCCTTCCCAGTTGAGCACCATCCTACCTTATCTCATATTATTTCACTGTGTAAATTCTACCACAGCCAATCTGGTTTGCTCTCTATCCCCAGAACACGCCAAATAAGCTTCTTTCTTCATGACTTTTATCATGGTATTCCCCATGCCTGGAATAAAAAAAAAAAGATTTTAAAATTCTTCCTCATCCTTTGCAACCAAATTCAACTTCTATCTAAGCGTTCCTTAGTCTCTTTCCATGAGTGATGACTATCCTCCTTGACCTCCTATAGAGTTTATTTTATATCTCTTTAATATATTTGGTCCATATTGTTGATTATTTTGTCTTATGGATGTGAGCTGTATACATGTCATACTTTTCATACTGCTTTACATACAGTCAACACTTAATTGGGGCATTTTCATTCATTTATTTTAAGTTTCATGCCAACCTTTCCCCTAAACTCTGCGTCTGATCTCACATCTATTACAGGACTCTGCCCAGAGTAGACACTAAATTCAGCTGTTTGTTGAATTTAATTGATTTGAATCAGTAATGTCTGAGTTCTTAGGTATTGCTGAACCTGGACCACTGAACCTTGATCAAGAGTCCCTGGGGTGAAAAGACACAGCTGCACATAGCAAAGGGCCTAGCAAACGACAATGACAGGCACAAAGGACATGTGCTCTTTGTGTACAAAGGAATGCAGCTCACTCTGTGGTTTTGCTGAGTCATATTTTTTATAATAATAAAAACATATAGCTAAACTTTAGTGAATTCAATGCCCTCATCTAATAGGTGAGAAAAATGATGCCTACAGTTAGAGTTCCTTGCTTGATGTCATATGGAATAGCTTAATGGGTAGAGGTCTAGACTTTGATTTAAAAAGACCTGATTTTACATTTTGCCTCAGTTCTTTACCAGCTTTGCGTCTGTGAGCAAATGGCAACCTCTCTGACCCTTAGTTTCCTTATCTGTAAAATTATCCAACAATTCCTCTATTACCAATATCATCCATGGTTCAGGTGAGATGTGAGTGAGGTGCTTTACAAACTTTAAAGAACTCTATAACCACCAGCTATCAGAGGCAGACTCAAGGCTAGTACTAGGCTCTTGCATTTCCTCTACACATACAATGATATTGTTGCCCACATCATTACTGAAAATAAGCATTCAATAACCGTTCAATATTGTGACTTTGTGAACTGAGGCAGACTTAGAGAGACTGAACACGGGAGACTTTTACAGGGCCACATCTCAAATAAAGACATCAAAAGCAGAAAAGTAACTCCCCACAGCTGAAACCTACTTTTCACTTGGGGAATACATGAAATTCACGTTTGTTAGCCTCAAGGCAACTGGCATCCATCATATATCATTCGATTTCTGAGGAAAGCTATTCCCCAGACCACCGTACAGATTTGGTTTGAGATTCACTTCATAATCATTTATAGCTCATCTTTTGTGTCCCTTTGGGAGACATTATTTCATTTAGTACTGAATTCTGGGGCAGAGCTCTAGCAAGTTGTTCCAGAGGGGACCTGGCACAGGAGGATAGGTTGTCAAAGCTGGCCCATGGGAAAGGAGAAACAGATATGGGGGATGCACACACTGAAATCCAGTTCAAGAGCCTCCACAAAACAGTCAGTTCAGATTGGGGATACACATTTGAGGGAAAGTACTGCTCCAAACGCTCTTCTGAAAATGAACACTGGAGCTACACCACAGCACTCTGGCCAGCAGAAAAATGATTCTCCTCATCTCATCTCTCCTCATGATTCTTTTCCTGTCATCCTGGATTTAGTCGAATATACTGTTTCACCTCTCACGCCTTCAAGCCCTCTGTAATTTAGTTAAACTTGTTTTCTGAGATTTCAGGCCACTGAAATTTCTTTTCTACCAAAGTGAAAATGCCTTTCTTTCCTGTTGTCTCTCTCATTCCTCCCCAACCCTCCTTGTTCTCTGTAGGAAGCTGATTGATACCGTTCAAGAAACTCTAAAATATATGTAAAAGTTAAGTTGACTTAAGGTTCTCCCTGCCCCCACCCATTCGGATTGAATGTTACATCCTTCAATGGAGGAAAAAAAGGAGGAAATTGAGGAAGATGAAGAGTTTAGGCAACCTAGGTTAAAACTGACACTCTTTCTCAATGACCTTTTATATATTTGCTACTTTGAAAGGAAGATTGGCATTAGAGTCAGCAGATCTGGGTTCAAATTATGCCCCAGTCACTATGTATGGGACATTGGGCAAGTCATTTAACCTCTCTGGGCCTCAGTTTCCTTATCCATAAAATGAAAGAACTGAACTATTTAGCCTCTAAGACATACCTTCCAACTCCTTTGGATTCTATAATCCAAAACAAAAGGACAATTTTGGAAGGAAACAGAATATCTCAAATAATCCACTTTAGAGCAAAACTAATTTTTATATAATTTCTTGGCTATTTTTATTCTGTAAGCTGAAACCAGAACTATAGTTATCATAATTTAAATCATTCGATTAGTATGAATGTAAATACTTTCTTGGTCATAGTATTTTATCACCTCCATTAAAATGAATGATAGATCTGCTGTGGAAAATAAATTCTCTTGAAATGAATGGAAGACAAGTAATGGTTCATTTTCTACTAATTGCTTACTCATCCATTATCATGGCATGGTGAGGATCCTGGGTTTCTTGAGGTAATGTCAGCAAAGCCCAAGATGTACAGGTTTTCCCAAGCTTCAAAGGAACTGAGTAAGGGTCTAAGGACAAGCTAAGTATCTCTTGCTCAAGGATTAAGCGGGTTAAGTTCACATAAGAACGAGGTTGACTACCAAGATGATCTACTGAGTCATAGAGGAGTTGTGATCAACTTTGTGAATACTATGCCAGTGAAATCATAGATCTTTAGAAATATTGGGAAAAAAGGTCTTTTAAGAAAAATTATGAGTGGTTCACTTCAATTTTTCTTTTGTCTCCATCACTCCTTGTTCTGTCTTTTAATAGCTCTGTTCCAGACCTATCCAGTCAAGTACATTTATTGATTTTTTTCCTTGCTAATCTTCTTTTATAAATGAAAGATAAACAAGCCTTGACCTTTTTTTCCTTAAAAATAATCTGTTTAGTAGTGCCTTTCTTGTATTATATGAAGATGGTACTACTGATTCCTAGTAAGACACTGACTTTGAGCTGCCTTTCCTGTATTACTCATGGTATGGTCTGCACTACACACACATACATAGATATATACACACACATACACATGTATGTTTTTACAGCAGGGATATTTTCTGCAATGAGATGAGATTAAAAGTAGTATTTGTCTTTGGAGTTGACATTCCTTTGTGAACAGGTTTGTAACAAGGGCAGGCAATTCTGGGATCATGGTGGGGGGAGGGTATCAGTTCCTCATCATGGAGCAAAGGTGTTTCTTTATTAACTGATCAACATGTAAATTGAACTTATCTCTTTGCATCTATAAGCACCATTTCAAATCAACTGAGCTAACTAAAACAACACAGAGAAAAGATGAAACTTGGGTTGAGGAGAAAACAGAAAAGGTAATCTCATTTTCCCTCCTCAGTCATAGATAATATTGTATTTTTGACAATATTGGGTTGTCACTGAAAATCGTTTTTTTATGTATTGTTATTTACCTGGGTTGCAGTAGTCTAAGGTGTTCTTTTTTGGAGATATTTACAACTTTGAACTATTTCTCCACCTTTTGCTCATCTCCCCAGTAGGTGTCTACACAAGATGAGCATTTGTTGTAAGGTTTTTCTCTCAGTACCATCATTCTTCATGGCCTTGTGCCACTTGGCATGTAGCACAAGAACTAGTGAATGACCCAGTGTTTTAACTGTCAGTCACTATGAACTACTCTATGAAACAGGCTTACCAACTCATAAACTGAAAGCAATCCTATTTACTGCCATCTCTGGATTCATAGATTGTTTGTAGCCTGTTACTGTCCTAGCAACACTTAAGGCCAAGCACCTAAGGTACTTTATGTATTTCTTGATGTTTCTCGGGTGGGGCTGGTCTTGTATGCATCCTTGTATCTTTTCAATTCAATATAATAGGATCAGACCTTGGGGTGACTATAGCAGAACCACTGACAGTTTTCTACAATATATTGCACATGAATAGGTCCACTATAATCTAGACATTTTTTGGGAACATCAGAAACCTTCCCGTGGGGCCAGTGTTTGAAGCTGGAAAAGAAGATTTGCTCTTGTTTGTTATTTTTTTAAGTAGGTTATAACAGTGAGTTAATTCATGCATACTTTTTTCCATTAGCCATTGTCTTTGTCAGCAGTTTTTAGTCTGGATTTTTTTTTTTGACTGAGTGTTGAGGTTAGATGTATATTCTGAAAATACACTTCAATCCATTAAAGTGGCTAACATACAGTGATGCCCCTGTTTTGTAAATTGAGTTCAGGCATAGGCTATCTATCTGTTTGGCAGCAGCAGAGGTACCTTTTGGTTTAAATTTTACTGTTGAAGATTTTAGAGTTGCTTTCAAAGGTGGATCAGGGTCAGGGTAGCATCAGATTCACACATTACTGTCTTTACTGAATTTATATGAATGGCCTCCTTAGAAGACTGAAGAATCTGACAGAGGTATATAGAAAGTTCTTCTTGACTTGAGATTACTATTCTTATCTTTGGTGCATGAGGTGCCACTTGTCTCTTGTGCTGCTTTCTGTCTTAAAAGAAGAAAAGCTATTCAATTAAGTTGCAGGAAATTAGCACACATAAATAGTCCAGAAAAATGGATTAGAGTCTCTGATAAATCTTCCGAAGATGAAGAAATGACCATTTGCTTTTAGATGCACAAGATCATTTGGTTTGAGTCATAATAACACTTAGCACCTGAAAATCACCAGCATTAGCTAATTAAGTCTTACAACACCCCTGTGAGGAAGATAAGTATTATTGCTCCCTTCTTATGGATGAGGAAACCAAGACAGAAAATGTTTCCCTGTGGTGATGCTGTCTATGGAAGCATGTGATTAGAAGATGGAAGCAACCGTCTCCTGTTCTTGAACTGGATTTGCTGTGTAGAGAGATAAACTACTGAAACAACAAACCTGAACTGTGAGAAGTCCCCACATATATGCACTCCGCCCACTTGACTTTCTGCATTTTCCTTCCAGAATAGATGGTTATAAAGGCCCCTCAATTCATAGCTGTTTTGTAGGAAGCGAGTGGAATTCATGTGCATTTCATACATATCACTTAAATGTATGACATAGACCTTACCACAGATACCCTTTAATCAAAATCTAGGCTATAATTAGAGTTATATACTGACCCTATCCCTATAGGAGGAAATTTTAGAAAGATGGGAGGATTTAGAAATCTAGGATAATATATTCCATTTTCTTGTAATTATCTTTTTGACTCTTTCTCTAATGAATTCTCTGCCCATTATGCCTCAGGTAAAGAGACTAGCATGTTACATCTTCAGTAGGTGGATCATTAGGGGCGAATATTCAGAACTGTTTGTATAAGTTTGGTACATTTGGGGGAGCCTTTTATTTTTGTTTTCCACCAAGTAAACCAGGATTTATTAAGTCCCTATTACGTGCTAGGCTCTGTGCTAAGCACTGGGAATAGAAAGACAAAGATAAAATGAAACCCTGCCCTCAAGGAACTTACCATCTATTTCTTTTTGCCTTGTTTTCTTTTGCCTGTCAGATCAATAGGAAGAGAAAGATCTAATATACATTCTAGGTGCTGAATGACTTAATTCTTCTTTGGAAAATATTTGTTAAGGTGACTAAATATCTCCTATACTCACTAAGTCCACAGTTTTAACTGTGGTATGAAAAACTCCGTATAATCAAATGGAACTCTGATCATTTCTGTGGCTTGTGTAAGTCTCCCCAAACTTGAAATGGAAAATGGGAATTAGGGGAAGTTTATCTTTTTCTATTTATATTTATTAAAAGCCTGTTATTTATTATTTTTTTTGAGCAGTCAGTGATTTTTCCCCCTACATGTATTGAAGCATTCCTATCTTGGCAGAAGAAAAATAATTATTGGATAGAAGGGATATACTAAATCATCTAAGACAGGGGTAGGGAAGCTACAGCCTCAAGAACACATGTGGCCTTCTAGGTCCTTGGGTGAGGCCTTTCGACTGAGTCCAAGTTTTACAGAGTAAATCTTTTTATTCAGGGGATTTGTTCTGTGAAGTTTGGATTCAGTCAAAGCCCCACACTTGAGGACCTAGAGGGCCACATGTGGCCTTGAGGCCATGGGCTCCCCAACCCCTAATGGTATTGGATGATTCTTCTTTCCATTTTTGTACATTTCATCATGTAACCTTCTCTACAGTCCTCACTAAGATATTAAATATCTAATCCCAATGGAGAAATTTTCCTGGTGTCTATGTGGGAGATGCCCTTGAAAATCCTTCATCTGCTACTTGTACTAGTACAAATGTGAAATTATGCTGGAATTAAAACCAAAATTTTTAAATAGACTAACTCAAGAAAGAGGATGTGAATGAATATTATTTTTAAAAATTACTTCTATGGTCACAGGATTCTTGGACATCACTGGCTTTCTCAAAGGAGATAGGAAAGTGAATTTTACCTCTAATAAATCTGTCTATACTCCCAGTTCATCTTTCATAAAAATTAGTCTACTCTGATTTGGCATTTCATATTTCACTGTTTCAATAGATCTGTGATTTCAGCGATATCAGCATTCATCCCATTTAAATCATAAACCATGAGTTTCTGTAGCTACTTTCTACTCCCACGAAAGCCATCGCTTAGTGATATACATTCTGGAGACGAGCATTTCCAGTCTAGATTGGGACAAAAAGCACTTGTCTGGCCTCTAGTCTAAACCATTCTAATTTGGTAGGACCTGTTGACCACCAACTTACAAAGCATCTGCTAAATGCTCATAATTGATTGAGCTACTAACAAGTACTATAATATATATGCACATACATGCACACATATATGTATATATAATTCATGACACAGCACTTGTTCTCAAGGAGCATATATTTTATATAGCATGTGGTAAGGGGATATGACATATACAATATACATTCAAGATATGGAACAAAGGAGAAAGCCAAAGTGCTCAAAGAAAATTTGAATACATAGGGAATTTATATATATATGCACATATGTACATATGTGTTTATATATGTATATGTGTGTTTATATATGTATGTTTATATGTGTGTGTATGTGTGTGTGTGTGTGTATAGGAGGATCAAGGACAATCTCCAGGTGCAGAAGGGCCAGAAATGAGCCTTGAAGAAAGGATTTGGAGAGCTCAAAATAGAAGTAGGTCAAATTTTTTACATTTACTATAGATTTTAGTTACGAAGATAGAAATATTTCACGTTGATGGCTTTTAGAAAGCTTCAGTATTATTTTTTTAACATGAATCTTGCTTGAAAGCAAAACATTTGAAATATTTCTGCTTTCAAAATCTAAAATTTATAGCATACAGAGTATATTCAAATAGTATGGAAAAGGAGGTTTTGTTAACACTCATGACAATTGTTTGCTCAGTGTCAAAATTTAATTACATTTTTCCTTTGATAGAAGGAAATGGGAAGGATTAAAAAGTATTCATATAGCAATTACTATATATGCCAGACACTGTGCTATTGTATTTTCTTTCTTTTTTACTTTTTTCATAAATATTATCTCACTAGACATTGTTGATAGATAAGTTATATTTCTTTGTGAATGATAAACCAGACATTCCTTTTGTTTTGCCATTTAATCAGTTTTCTAAATACTCTAAAGTTATAAAGTTTTAAAAAGAGAATAACATTTTTAAAAATTCCATAAATACAAAGAAATATGCTAAAAATTTCTTTTCCAAATCTTCAACAGCCAATAAAATGATTAAAAATCCAGAATCTACCGGAGTTATCTTAAAGATCTAGAACTTAACATCCATATTAGTTGAGTGGCAGTGGCAGAACTAAAAGTACTTGAGTTTGGATGATACTGATATAATCTCTAAGAATCTGGGGTTACCTGTCAGCTACAGAGGGGCATCAATGTAGGACTGCAGTGAAAGCCGGTGTTGTTCAGTTGTTTCAGTAGTGTCTGACACTTCATGACCTCATTTGTGATTTGCTTTGCCATTTCCTTCTTCAGTTTATTTTACAGATGAGTAACTGAGGCAAATAGAGCTATATGGTTTATCTAGGGTCACACACTAATAAGTGAGGCCAGATTTGAGCTCATGAGGAAGAGTATCTCCAATGTTAGATCTGGTGAACTCTATCCACTGTACCAATTAGCTTCCTGGCAGCTGATATACTAGACCCTTATCTTTAAGAAAGCCTTTGCTGATTAAAATGAATTTCTCAATTTCTTATTTTCTACCTAATTGTCAATGATATATTCATGCAGATCATTTATTTGTATACTCATGTGTTGTTCATTTTAGTTATCAATGTGTCTTTAACCCTCCTTTCCCCCACCAGCCATAAGATGTTAATGATAGGAACAGAGCTGGTATAGATACTTAAAAATATCTTTATTTATTTATTTATTTATTTTGTTTTTACATTATTTAGACTTCCTCTCTATTTCTATTTCTCTCCTCCCCCAAAGAGTCATCTTTTATGACAAATACTTTTGTTAAAAAGAAAAAATATTTATCAAAAATGGCCAATTTACTAACTAAAGCAACATTATATGCAATTTTCTGCAACTCTGAAAAGGAGTCATCATATTTCTTCTTTGAGGTCATATTTCTTCTTGTAATTTTGCAACATTAATTTTTGATGACTTTGTGGTTTTTCCCACTTACATTGTTGTAGTAACTGTTAATTTTTTCTTAACTCTGCTCATATCACTTTGCCTCATTTCATCTTTCCATTATTCTCTATGTCTATAATATTAATTGCTGTAGCATAATAATAGCCATAGAAAAGTGATGCAGTGAAGCTCTGAGCCTGGAGTTAAGAAGACTTGAATTCAGATTTTACCTCAGACACTTAGGTTAGCCGTGTAACCTTGGCCGATTCATTTAACTTCTCTTTGTCTCCAATTCCCCAATGTACAAAATTGGGATAATGATAGCACCTACCTCTCAGGGTTGTTGTGAGGACCAAATGAGATAATATTTGTAAAGTATTTAACATAGTGTCTGGCACATAGTGGATGTTATATAAATATTAGCTGTTATTATTTCTCTATACCACAAGTTGTTTATCTCTTCCCCAATCATTGGGTACCTCTTTCGTTAATTGTTTTCCAGTTTACTACCACAAAAGTGCTGCTAAAATATTATGGTATAGATGGAATGTTTCTTTTTTACCAACAAACTTCTTGGGAAATATGGCTAGCAGTGAGTGGAGCCATCTAGGTCCAAAGATATGGACATTTTAGCCATTTCATCTATATAACCACAAATTGTTTTCCAGAATAGTTATATTGATTCATGGCTCTACCCTCAATGAATTATTGTGCTTATTTGTTCGGAACCCATCTGAAATGAAATGTTTTTATTTTCATCATCTTTGCCAATTTTCTGGGTTTTATTTTCATTTTTCTTATTAGTAGTGACTTGGAACATTTTTTTCATAGTTAATATTTTGGTTAGAGTTTTAAAAAAATTGTTATGGTTATCTTTTGGTTTTTTATACTATCAAAATCACTGTATCTCTCCTCCTGTCCCTACCAAATGTCATATGATATTTTTAAAGAAAAAAAAAGAGATAGGAAAAATCAGCAAAACATTCAAAAAGTATGGAAATATATACAAAGGACCAAACCCTCTACAAAAGAGTAGAATATAAGTGTCTTCTCAAATCTCTTCTTTGGTATCATGGTTAGTCTTTCTAATTTTGCAACATTCACTTTTACAAAAATATTTTTGTTGACATATTTTATTTTTATATTTCAAACATTTCCATAGTACTCTCACTCTATCAGAGCTCTGTTATAATAAAATAATAAAAATCATTATATAAATAATACAATATCAATATAATAAATAATAACAATTATATAAAATTATTATAATACAGCCATCTTATCTGAAAGAGCATACCTCATTCCACATCTGTGGCAGCTCTCTATCTGACTTCTTTTAAAATGAAGAGAAATGTATTTTCTTTTCTTCCCACTTTCCACTCCAATGAGGATAAAAAGAAAATAAAGTTAATTATAATAAATAGGTGCAGTCTAGCAAGAAAAGAACTTAATTGTCTGAATACACACATACATATCTCTCATTCTGTACCCTAAATATATCGTCTTCATGTCAGGAGGTGGATGACATATTTCATCATTATTACTTTGTAATTATGAATGGTCATTGTATTAATCATAGTTTTTAATAATCTTAAAGTTCTTCTCTTGGTTCTTGTCATTTCATTATTCATCTGTTTAAAAATGTCTTCAAACATTTTTTTTGTTTATTTTTATCTTAGTTAGTATTTTATTTTTCCCAATTACATTTTAAAACAATCTTAACATTCTTTTCCCAGGAGAGTTTGAGTTCCAAATTCTCTCCCTCCATCTCCCACTCTATCATTGAGAAGGTAAGCAATTTGACATAGGTTACACATGTGTATTCAAAACATATTTCCACGTATGTCATTCTGTGAAAGAAAACATGGACGAAAACCTCCAAGAAAATATTGCATAATATATCTAAATAACAAAAATATATCTTTGATCTGCATTTAGGCTTTCTCAGATTTTCTCTGGAGACGGAGAGCACCTTTCATCATGAGTTCTTCAGAATTGTCTTGGATCATCGAATTTCAAGGCTAATTAAGTTATTCATAGCATATAATCATATAATATTCCTGTTACTGTGAAAAATGTTCTGCTTTTGCTCCTTTCACTTTGCAGCAGTTCATGGGAGTCTTTCCATACTTTTCTGAGAGCATTCTGCTCATCATTTCTTCAAGCCCTGTCGTATTTCAATACAATCATATGAAACACTTTCAGCTGTTCCCCAGCTGATGGAAATCCCGTCAATTTCCAATTCTTTGGCACCACTAAAAGAGCTGCTAGAAATATTTTTGTACACATAAGTCCTTATCCTTTTTTGTTTTTTATCTCTTAGTGATGCAGACCTAGTAGTGATATTGCTTGGTCAAAGGATATGCATAGTTTTATAGCCCTTGGGGTATAATTCTAAATTTCTCTCCAGAATGGTTGAATCAGTATACAACTTCACCAATAATACATTAGGGTTTTAATTTTCCTATATCTCTGCCAACATTTATCATTTTCCTTTTCTGTCATATCAGAGAATCTGGCAGGTGTGAGGTAGTAGCTCAGAGTTGTTTTAATTTGCATTTCTCTTGTCAATAATGATTGGAGCATTTTTTTCATATGGCTATGGATGGCCTTGATTACTTTGTTTGAAAACTGCCTGTTCATATTCTTTGACCATTTATCAATTGAGCACTGACTCTTATTTCTATAAATTTGACTTAGTTCTTTATGTTTAAAAAACAAAGTTTTAGAGAAACATACTGTAAATTTTTTTTCACAATAAGCATTACTGTGTATTCCCCCCCTTTTTTCTATTGTCTCTCACCTTTTACCCTGTCCTTTCACAAAACTATTTTACTTCTTACTTTTACTCCCCCAGGCTGCCCTCCCTTCTCTTGCCCCCCCGTTCTCTTATCCCCTTCTCTTACTATTTCATTATATGGTAAGACAGGTTTCTGTACCCAACTGAGTATGTACATTATTTTCTCTTTGAGCCAATTCTGATGACAGTAAGGCTCATGTGCTCCCCTCTTCACTTCTACCATTTTCCCTTCCGTGTAAAATCTCTTTCTGGCCTCTTTTTTGTCAGAAAATTTATTCCATTCTACCTCTCCCTTCCTCATTCTTCTAGTGCATTCTTCTTTCTTAATTTTATTTTTATCCCTTAATTTAATTTTTTAGAAAATCACACCATCACATTCAACTCACATCTCTACTCTCTATTGTATACTCTTTTAACTGCCCTAATAATGAGAAAGTTTTTAGGAGTTATAAACAACATTTTTCAATGTAGGTATATAAACAGCTTAACCTTATTGAATCCCTTATGAGTTCTCTTTCCTGTTTATCTTTTTATGTATCTCTAGAGTCTTGAATTTGGAAGTCAAATTTTTTGTTCAGCTCTGATCTTTTCATCAGGAATATTTGAAAGTCTACTATTTCATTTAGTGTCCATTTTTTTTTTACCCTGAAAGATAATATTCAGTTTTGCTGGGTAGATGATTCTAGGTTGTAAACCTTCATTCTTTGCCCTCTGGAATATCATATTCCTAGCTCTTTGTTTCTTTAATATGTAAGCTGCTAAATCTTATGTTATCCTGACTGTGAGTCCCTGATATCTGAATTGTTTCTTTTTGACTGTTGCAGGATTTTTCTCCTTGACCTTGGAGGCCTGGGATTTGGCTATAAAATTTCTGGGAGTTTTCATTTTGAGATCTCTTTCAGGAAGTGATCAGTGAAGTCTTTCAATTTTTGTTTTGCCCTCTAGTTCTAGAATAGCAGGGCAGTTTTCCTTGATAATTTCTTGAAAGATCTTTTTTGATCATGGCTTTTGGTTAGTCCAATAATTCTTAAATTATCTCTCTTGAATCTATTTTCCAGGTTAGTTATTTTCCCAAAGAAATGTTTCAAATTTTCTTGTATTTTTTCAGTTCTTTTGATTTTGTTTGATTGTTTCCTGACATCTCAAAGTCATGAGCTTCCACTGGTCCAGTTCTAACTTTAAGGAAGTATTTTCTTCAGTGAGTTTTTGTACCTCCTTTTCCATTTGACAAAATTATTTTTTATAATATTGATGTCATAGTATAAATTGTTTTCACGTCATTACTTCACTGCATTAGTTAATATGTTTCATATCTTTTCAAAATCGTCTATTTCCTCATCTCTTACAGCATAATTATATTCCATCCTACATAAATACATACATATATAAACACATGCATGCACATCTACCTATCTCTCTAATTATTGATCTAGGCATCCTTCAATCTATAGGCTTCTCTTTAATTTCTAGCTTTTTTTTGCCACTATGATAAGATTGTGCAGGATCTTCTCCTATTTCTTTGATCCCTTTTGGATAGAGGCCTAAAAGTGGTGTAGCCGGGTCAAAGAGCATTCACTACTTAGGCACCTTTTGGGTATAGTTCCAAATTACTTTCTAGAGTGGTTGCACCTATTCATAGGTCCCTCAAAAGTACCTCAGTGTGCCTGTTTTCTCCACAACCTCTCCAACATTTACCATTTTCATTTTTTTGGTCATCTTTTCCAATCAATATGATGTAGAATTTCAGAAATGCTTTAGCAACCAATCAATCAAAAAGTTTTTATTAAATGCCTATAATGTACTTGGCACTCTGCTAAGCACTGAAGTTACAACAAGAGGCAAAAGAGAGAGCCTGCCATCAGAGGACTTACCTTCAAATCAGGGAGAAATGTGCAAACAAATATAGACAAATCTAGATATATACAGTATAAATATGAATGAATGCATGAATTAATAATAAGGGAGAAAGCACTTGGGGAAGGTTTCCTATAGAAGATGGGATTTTAGTTGGGATATAATGGAAATTATTGACTATTTTATTGAGATGTGGAACTATTTATATTTTAGGCCATTTATATAAATTGATGAAAGGGTCTTATTCTCATAAATTTTAATTCATTCCTTATATATCTTGGAAATGAGACCTTTTTCAGAGATACTTGTTGCAAAATTTTTCCCAACTTCTCTTCTAATCTTCACTTTACTGGGTAAGTTTGTGCAAATTTTTTTGAATTTTATGTAATCAAAATTATCTATTTTATTTTCTGTGATGCCCTCTTGTTTGTTCTTTAACTTTTCTTTCATTCATAGATCTGACAGATAATTTTCCACATGTTTCTCCAATTGCTTATGTTGTGGCTTTTTATATGTAGGCCCCATATTTATTTAGAGTTTATCTTTGTATAACATATGAGATGTTGGTCTAAATCTGCTTTCTTCTATGTTGCTATACAATTTTTCTAAAAGTTTTTTTTCTAATAAAATAGTGAGTCCTTATCCCATTAGCTGGATTCTTTGTGTTTAACAAATATTCAATTTCTAGACACATTTGCTTCTGTACATTTTGTGCTTAATCTTTTTCCACTAACCAATCTTTATTTTTGGACTGATATAAGATTATTTTGTGAATTTCTGCTTTATATCATAATTTGACATCTGTGTTGCTAGGCCCTTATCATTACCACTTTTTTTTCATTTATTTTCCATTTTTTTTCATTCTTTTTTTTGAGATTCTTGACTTTTTTCAATCAATTGAGAAAATTTATCAAGTGCCTACTATGTGCCAGGCTTGTATTGAGGATTAGAGGTACAGAAAGGGACACAAGACAGTTTCTGCCTTAAAGGAGCTTACAATCTAATGGTAGTGACAATATACAAGCAAATATATGTATCTGAATGCCAGACATAACATTTTATATTTGCTCTAGAAGGAAGCCATTAGAGCTTATGCGGTAGGGGGCAATATGATCAGTTCTGTGATTTAGGAAAATCACTTTGGTGGCTAAATGGAGGATGGATTGGAGTGGGAAGAGAATTGAGGCAGATCAACCTACCAACAGGCTATTGCAATAATCCAGGTGTGAGGTGAAGAGGGTCTGCATTTGAGTGTTGGAAGTGTCAGAGGAGAGGAGTGTATTTAAGAGATGTTCCAAAGGTAAAATTGGTGGACTTTTAGCTTAGGTGAAAAGAAAATGAGTTCTTTTTCTTTCTGACACATTGAGTTTAAGAAATCTACTGGATATCCAGTTTGAGATTTGTCTGAAAGACAATTGGAAATGTGAGATTGAAGGTGAGCAGAGAGGTTGGGGCAGGATAGGTAGATTTGAGAATCATCAGCATAGATATGATAATTAAATCCATGGGAGGTAATGAGATCACCAATTGAAGTAGTATAAAGGGAGAAGAGAAGGGAGCCCAGGACAGAGACCTGGGGGATGCTTAGGAAAAGACGAGTGTTAAGATAGGTAGGAGAAAAACAAGGAGAGAGTAGTGATACTTTCTTTTAATATGTATGTATGTATGTATGTATGTATATATATATATATATATATATATATATATATATATATATATATATATATAATTTATTTTTCAGTTTTCAACATTCACTTCCATATAAATTTGAATTCAAAATTTTCTCCCCATCCCTCCCCACTCACCATCCCAGGACAGCATGTACCCAATACACCCATTCCTCCAGTCTTTCCTCCCTTCTATTATCACCCACTTCTTTCATTACCATTCCCTCTATTTTCCTGTAGGGCAAAATAGATTTCCATATGCCATTACCTGTATATCTTATTTCCCAATTGCATGCAAAAACAATTTTTAATGTTCATTATTAAATCTTTGAGTTCCATATTCTCTCCCTTTCTCCCTGCCCACCCACCCTCATTAAGAAAGCAAGCAATTCAATATAGGTCATATATGTGTTGCCATGCAAAACACTTCCATAATAGTTATGTTGCAAAATACTAACCACATTTCCTTTGGTCCTATTCTGCCCTTCATTTATTCCATTCTCTCCCTTGTTCTGTCCTCCTTCAATAGTGTTAGCTTCTGATTATCCCTTTCTGCAATTTACTGTCCCCTCTATTATCTACCCTCTCCTATCCTCTTGTCCCCTGCCTTCCTGCAGGGTAAAATAGATCACCCTATCCAATTGAGTGTGTGTTATTCCCTCCTTAAGCCAAATCCCATGAGAGTAAGACTCACTTATTCCTTTTCATCTCTCCCCTCTTCCCCTCCATTGTAAAAGTTCTTTTTTGACTCTTTTATGTGAGATGATTTGCTATATTCTACCTCTCCCTTTCTCTTACTTCTAGTATATTCCACTCAACAGTAAATTTTAATTCCATTTTTCCCTGATGTATTATACTCAGTTTTGCTGAGCAGATGAGTCTTGGTTTTGATCCCATCTCCTCTGACCTCTGGAATATCATATTTCAATCCCTTTGATCCCTTAGTGTAGAAGCTACTAATTCCTGTGTTATCTTGATTGTATTTCTACAATACTTGAATTGTTTCTTTGTGGCTGCTTGTAACATTTTCTCCTTGATGTGGAAACTCTGGAATTTGGCTATAATATTCCCAGTAATTTTCCTTTTGGGATCTCTCTCCAGAGGTGATCATGAATTCTTTCCATTTCTATTTAACCCTCTTGTTCTAGAATATCAAGGAAGTTTTCCTTGATAATTTCTTGGAAGATGATTTCTAGGCTTGTTTTTTTTTGATCCTGGTTTTCAGGTAGACCAGTAATTTTAAAATTATATCTCCTGAATCTATTTTCCAGTTCAGTTGTTTTTCCAAAGAGATATTTCATATTGTCTTCTATTTTTTTCATTCTGTTGGTTTTGTTTTATAATTTCTTGATTTCTCATAAAGTCATTAGCTTCCATCTTGTTCCATTCTAATTTTTTTAAAAAAACTATTTTCTTCAGTGAGCTTTTGTACTTCCTTTTCCATTTGACCAATTCTGCTTTTTAAGGCATTCTTCTCCTCACTGGATTTTTGTATCTTTTTTGGGCTACTCTATTTTTAAAAGTGTTATTTTCTTCAGGAATTTTTTGGGTCTCCTTTCGCCAGTTGTTGACTAGCTTTTAATGATTTTCTTGCATTGCTCTCATTTCTCTTCATAATTTTTCCTTCACCTTTCTTACTTGACTTTCAAAATCCTTTTTGAACTCTTCCATGGCCTGACACCATTGCATATTTTTTG
The DNA here is from genome assembly GCA_023548195.1 of Bettongia penicillata ogilbyi. NCBI lineage: Eukaryota > Metazoa > Chordata > Mammalia > Diprotodontia > Potoroidae > Bettongia > Bettongia penicillata. The sequence continues at coordinate 2,150,376 of JAJHZJ010000610.1, read as the reverse complement.
AAGGCTTTGGATGTAGGAACCTTGACCTTGCTATCTTCCTCCGGGTGCATGCTTTGGTCTTCCTCTGATTATATGCTTTGCTTTTCCTTATCTGAAAGGATGAAAGAAAATACTTTTCTGCCAAGAAAGTAACCCTCTATAGTCTTCTTTCTCCCCCATTTTGGGCATTTTCCCTGCCAATTACTTGACTTTTGGGTCCTTTGTCAAGTGGAAGGTATAATACCCCAGGCTTCAGAGGTTTTGTGCAGCTGTTCTCTCGGATATCTCTAGAGATCTGTAAGTTCTCAGTTCCTCCAAAATGTCATAGTCAAAGGAGAGGTTTTTACTCCTTTCCTGGCCTGCCCTCTGGTCTGTGAGCAACCAAAATCTCTCTTCTCTGCCCTAGAGCTGGGAGTAGGATTCCCTTTCCACGGCCGACACCAGTTCCTCCATGCCAGTGTTCCTCCTCACCCCAGGACTGCCACTTAAGACTGAGATCCAAATCAGCCACTTGATTCCCCCAGGGTCTGTAGACTGAGAACTCCAGAAGCAGCTGCTAGTAGTGGCTGCCCCTACACTAGAACTGGAGCCTGGCCATGCTCTCCTCTTCGTTCATGTCTTTGGAGTTTTCTTTAGCATTTGTGGGTTGAGAAATCTGGAAATCACAGCAACTGCCTGTGATTCATTGCCCTGAAGCCTGCTCAAGTCTCCCTTGTGCCAGCATAGCCCACACTGGCCTGTGCTGTGCTCTGAGCCTGGTGCAATAGACCCTTCCTGTCAGCCTTCCAAGATGTCTTGGATTGGAAATCTGTTTCACTGTGTCATTTTGTGGCTTCTGCTGCTATAGAATTTGTTTAGAGTCATTTTTTATGGGTATTTTAAGGGCTTTGAGGGGAGAGCTTGGGAAGGTCCAAGCTTCTACTCTGCCATCTTGGCTCCACCCCTAAGTGGTGATACTTTCAAGGAGGAGAGTTTCAAAGGCTAAAGAGAAGTCAAAGAAAATGAGGATTGATCACCATACAGATTTGTTAATATTTTTTTCAGCTTCATATAGTGATATTTTGGCAATTTGATTGGTATGGCATTTGAATGAATAAATAAGTTGAGGCATAAGTGTCATTTTTATTTTTATGACTTGTTCTATTAATGAGCAATTAAAATTCTCCCAATTATTTAAGATTATGTTTATCTCTGTAAAAACTGCTTTGTAACAGGATTCATTTAGTTCTTATGTATAGTTTGGTAGGTAGACTCTCAAGAATTTATGTATTTTGTAGTTATTTTAAGTAGAATTTATTTTTCTTTTTGATGGTTCACATATGATATATGTGTACACACATGCATACATATGTATATATATATATAATTATTCTATACTTCTATTTATCAGTTTTTCTCTGGATGCAGATAGCATAATTCTTCATATATCCTTTATGGATATTTATAATAGTCAAAATAATGTATCCATTCACATCAGTTTTGTATTTTGACAAAAGTTTTTCTACATCTATTGATATAGTTGTGTGCATTTTGTTGATTTGGGTATTAAAATTGTTAATTAAGTTTCTGTTTTTTCTAATATAATACCAATCCTGAATGCCTGGCACATATTCAGCCTTTGTGACATGTTGTTTTACCCTGTATGCTAATATATTCTTTACCATTTTTGCACCAACATTCATTAGGGATAATGGTCTTTCATTCACTTTTAATTGCTTTGCAGTTTTTTTTCAGTTTGCATTATTGTAGCTATTGAGTTTGTTGTTTACTTGGATCTGCCTATTTCATTCTGCACAAATGTATGTCAATCTTTTTATGCTTCTCCTGGTGTCCTCATTATTCACCGAACATGGTACAAAATATGTAACTGAGACAGTGTGCCATGTTCCTTCTCCTCCTTGTCATCGTCAAACTTTACTTTTGTAAAAGGGATTAGAAGGTAATTAGAAGATAATCCATGTGTAAAAGATTGTAGGAATGACCACCTCTCTAACTGCTGCTTGACTCATTAACTTATTAATTCTCATCCTGCGTTATAAGGCAATCATATAATATGTTCTCATATTTAATCATGTATTACTCATGTATTCTCATGTATTACTAAAATAGCAATATCTCATTAATTAGCTTTCATCTCTACCAATCCCAGTTTGTTAAATTGTATTTATTAAATAGTTATACCAGGCAATTTTTTTTCCATAAACTTTTGTTAATTTCTCTTAAATTTACCTAATCTACTAAATTTAAATAACTATCAAGGTTGATGGCTAATTAATTAAAAGTGATTGACTCTGGGATTAGACTTTTGCATGTGTCCTTATACTTCTTAGAGTAATTTCAAATGTCATTTGTGCCTCGTTCAAATAATACTCCTTACTCCTTGAGAAAAGCAGGTTAAAGATTATCTATGCTCTACATATAAGGAAACTATTTCTCAGAGATGTTAAAAGATGCTTTCAAGGTCATACAGTTAAATGTTGGAGACAGAATCAGGATCTAAACTTTGTAATTCCTGGGGTCATAAACTTTAGAATTTTAGAGCCTGAAGGCACCTTAGAGGTCCATTACTTTTTTATTATACTACACTTCCCCCTAATCATTGTCCCATAAATATCATCATGTGTTTACTGAGTGCTATAATGTCCCTTACAAAGTTAGACGACACAGGATAGCAAAACAAGTGATTGTTTTCTTGTCTGTCAATCAGTTCTAACTTCAATAGGATTAAAATTAGAAACATCATCAGAACAAATGAATAAACCAGAGAAGCATATAGCTTTGACAGAATAAAACCATGGAAAAGAGAAGGTAAAATCACAGAATAACTAGTTACAAAATGTGAAACATAACTTGAACTCTACTGCTTCAAAGAGATAAACCAAAAGGTAACCAACTCAAATTTGTTCCAAAAATGTATTTCCTAATCCTGGGTACCTGATTGCTCTCTTCATTTAAGACATGGTTTAAACTTTACCTTTTATTGGTGGTTTTTCTTGTTTCCCTCAACTATAATGATCCTATTGAATACCTTGCACTTAACTCTTTTTATTTATTCTCTTTATATTTATTTTGTATTTATATATATCCTTTTATGTATGCTTATACCTTCTGATTGGTTCCTCCTAGAACCTCCATTTTAAGGATGATGCACAGGTCATTCATGTCCTTATTCTTCTCCAGGCAGCACACCTGACTCTCCTCCTGCGCCTCCTGTACAATGCTTCAAAAACTCTTATCACAAGAAGTTCACTCTATCCCTGGACTTTACACATTGGAAGTACCCTTAGCCACCTGGAGTCTCCTCTTTCTGACTAGTTTCTCCCAGAACTTTCATTTTAAGGAGGAATAGAGGTCATTTGAAGTGTTCATTCCTTCGAAGGCTGCACTCAACTCTTCTTCTGGACTTTTTCAACAATACTCTTGCCCATCTTCCCCTTCTCCCCATTCCAGTTTTTTTTTAATATGTTATCTTCCCCATTAGAATATCAATTTATTAAGGGCAGGATGTATCTTCCTTTCTACTTTTATTTGTATTCCTACCTCTTAGCACTGTGTTTCTCATATAGAAAATGCTTGATGCAAATCAAAACATCTCTGAGGTACCACATCACACCTATGAGATTGGCAAACATGACAGAACAAGAAAATGATAAATGCTGGAGAGGATATGGGAGAGTTGGAACACTAATTCATTGTTGGTGGAGCTGTGAGATCATCCAGCATTCTGGAGAACGGTTTGGAACTATGCCCAAAGGGCTACAAAAATGTGCATACCCTTTGACCCAGCAATATCGCTACTAGGACTGTATCCCCAACAGATTATAAAAATGGGAAAGGGTCCCACATGTACAAAAATATTTATAGCAGCACTCTTTGTGATAGCCAAGAACTGGAAATCAAGAGGATGCCCATCAATTGGGGAATGGCTTAATAAATTATGGTATATGAATGTAATGGAGTACTATTGCGCCATAAGAAATGATGAACAAGAAGACTTGAGGGAGGCCTGGAAGGACTTATATGATCTGATGCTGAGCGAAAGGAGCAGAACCAGGAGAACTTTGTGCCCAGCAATGACCACAGTGTGTGAGAGTTTTTTCTGGTAGACTTGGAACTTTGTAATAACACAAGAACTTAATGGAAAAAAAAAATCCCAATGACAGTTTTCTAAGGCAAAATGCCTTCTACACAGAGAAAGAAACATGGAAGTCATTCGCAGAACATAGCAGATCATGTTGTGTGTGTGTAGGTTTCAGTGTATTATGTTTTGATTTGTTATATGATTTCTTCCATTTATTTTAGTGTGACTACATAGCATGACTATAGTGAAAATGTGCTCAGTAGAAAAGTATATGTAGAACCTATACAGAATTGTATGCTGTTGTGGGGAGGGAGGGGGGGTAGTGGGGAGAAGGTGTGGTGGGGATGAAATCTTAATTTTTTGGGGAAGTGATTGTAGAACATTAAAAGAAAAAATAATAAAATAAAAATAAAAAAAGAAAATGCTTAGTAAATACTTATTGACTCTATTGACATATATGTATATACATATGCATAAATATATACATATACATATATTTATTTCTTGTCAGTTCCACTAGAATTTATGCTCCTTGTTTGCTTAACTTGATTATTTGGTGTCACATAACCAAAGTCTAAATATATTCATGAAACTATAGGTGTCTTCTTGAGGAAACTAGAGAAGTAAAGGAATCTTATTCAACACCTGAAACAACTTTTTAATTTTACTATAGGAGAAATCTTTCAATGGAAGGAAAAATATTGTTTTTGATGAAATTGTCTTCTGATTTTTGGTTAAAAAATACTTGAGGAAAATTCTACACAATTAGGCATCACATTGACTTATCTGGATCTTTTAGAACTATAGAAAATCAAACAATGAAGATAATGAGTCATATATGAAAAGAGTTCATTTCAACTTCAAACTAAAGAAAATGAAATGATATGTTTCCTATAATTTGTCTGTTAACTATTATTCTTTCTGTTAAGAGATAACTGCTCACCATATGACTGGAGAGATGGTATAATAATTGTTTTTTTTTTGAATAATTTTGTACCCTTAAAACTTCAAAATATGATATACAATATTATTGCATAAAGATGAAAGGATGTTCAAGATAAGATTAAAATGCTGCACAATGAAAAAAATTCCATAAATTAACATTGTGGAAGTGAAATACTTAGAGCTACTACTCAGAATCCCTACTTTGCTCCATGTTCCATACTCTTTCTCTATATTCCCAGGATACCCATCAGACATAGAAGCCAGTGATTCTGCCCAACCATCCCAGAGACAGCATGATTCACAATAGGCTAGAAGAGAGAGGAGCTTTTATGTCTGAGGAAAAGGGACTGAAAAACCAAGTAGAGCCAATATTGACTTTCTAGGATTTATTCTCAGCAAGGACCTTTACTTAGTTACCACAGTCTCAAATAGAAGGAAGATGAAGAAGACTAGAGACAAGTAAGAGACCCAAGTAACAGAAAGTGAAATACAGATTTTAATTGATCCAACCAAAAAAAAAAATGAAATTAACCTATCTGTAATGGAATTGCTAAAGGATTGGAGGGGGGAGTTTTGTATAAACCTGTTACAGATGAATTTACAAGTATATTATATCAAATATATAAAGAATATTAAAATCTTTATGTCACACAAATTCTTTTCAGAAATTGAGAGTTAAAAAGATTTTATAAAAAAAGTTCAACAAAGGATGTAGCAATTTTGTTTCAATAACGTTTTGTTTATATATGTATATGGACTTCCTAAAAACCTATATATAACAAAAATTCACAATTTTATTCAATTTTCTTTCTTATTTCTTGAATATTAAAGTACTTGTGTTTGTTGTTGTTCAACTTGCATTTATTAAGCACTTACTGTGTGCTGAGCATTGTGCTAAATGCAGGGGGTAAAAGGAAATGCACACACAATCCCTACTCTCAATAGGTTCATATTCCAATAAGATGTGTGTGTGTGTGCATGTATGTGTGTGTGTGTGTGTGTGTGTGTGTACACACACATTCACATGTATACACCGTTATTGTGAAGATTATTTTTAAGGAAGTCCAGGAAAGTTTTCTTGTGGAAGGTGAGACTTCAGCTGAGTCTTCAAGGAAACCAGGGAAACTAGGAGACAGAGATGAGGAGGAAGAGAGTTCCAGTTACAGAAAATAGCTAGTAAAAATACTTAGTGTACTGTAGTAACAGCAAGGAGGTCAGTTTCTCTGGATGGTTATTAAATCTATAACAAAAAAAGAAAATTTTAAATAAAAGCATTGAGGATGGAAATAGTCTACCAAATTCCTTTAATATATGGTAAATATGTTCCTAATGCCTAAATCGTGGAAGGAAAAACAAACATAGAGAAGTATAAACTAATATAACTTTTGAATATTGACATAACATTTTCATATAATCCCAACAAAAAGAATATGTAAATTTATCCCAAAACATGTTCACTCTGTTCTAGTTGAATTTATACCAAGGATTCAAGAATGGTCCAAGAGTAGGAAAATAATTAACATAATTAATCATATTTTTAAAAATAACAACAGATTACTCAATCAACATGATAATATCAACAGATACAAAAAACTTTGATGAAGTACAACATGAATTTATGCTAAAAATCCTAAAAAAGCATGAAAGCAAAAGACCATTTTAAAATATGAAAAACATCACCTATGTCAAATCAAAAGCTAGCATTAGTGGCATTGGGAAAACAGTTCAGTCTTTCTTAATAAATACCAGAGTGAATCAAAGATGCTTTCCCTTAATCCAGAAGCACTAGCTATAATAATAAGAAAATTGAAGACATAAATCTTGGAAAGTTGATGCAAGATTAGTCCTGTTTTTAGAAAATATGATGAATTACATAGAAACCTCAGAAAATCCACAAAGAAATTAATTCAGATAATAGTCTTTGTAAAGTAATAAAATACCAAAAAAGAAAATCCACAATGCTATTAGCATTTCTATATAACAAAACAAAATCCAGAAAGACATAACATAAATAGAAATCCCTTTCAAATTAAGTATCTGGAAGTAAGTCTATCTAGACACACTCAAAATAGGTTACAACAATGATAAAATATCTTTAAAGTAATATAGAAGAATGTAAATAATTGGAACAAAAAACTGAAAAGAAAAATTGAAATTTATGTTTTCCTGGGTCAAAATCATTAAAATAATGATGCTTCTTAAATTAATTTTTAGATTTGTTTTTGTATCACACTATCTAGTTTATAGAACTAGCCAGCATCACAACAAAATTTATTTGTAGGAAAAAATGTCTAGAATTTCAAAGAAAACAATAGCAACATGAAAAACTTGCAAGGAACTAAGAATGAAACTCATTGCTTCATCCAACAACCCCTTACTGAGTATTGTTTAACACTTTCAGACCTCAAATTAAACTATGCATTATTCATTTTCAAAACTTTTCAATAAAATGTGTAAAAGATCACTAGAACTATTAAATAATAATCAGAAGCAATCAAACTCAATAGCCTGATTAACTTGAGAACATAAACTACCTGGAAAAAGATTCTGCATTTGACAATACTCATTCAGAAAACTGAAAAGCAGTTTGGTACAAGTAATTTATATTATATATCAAAATAAGTTGCAAATGGAAGCTAAAAAGATCATATAATTTAATAACTGAGGAAAATGTGTAGGAATATCTACTACAACTCTTGTATGGTGGTGGCATCAGGTGGGAGAGGGATGGATGTTCCCTAGCCTAACAAGGAACAGGAGAGACTGTTATATTATCAGATAGATAATTTTGATTGCATGAAATTGAAAAACTTTTGCATCAACAAAATCAATACAGTATGGTTATGAATAGAAACTATCTACAAGGCAGATATCTTTCCATAACATATCTCTGAAGTATTTGATATCCAAAGAATATAGGGAATTAATACAACCATACAAGATCAATAGCCATACCTCATGGATAAATTGTTTAAAAATAGGAACAAATAGTTCCGAAGAGAAGAATTGTGAAATATGAAAATTGCTTTAGTCATTAATAACAGAAAAGCTTACCAAGTAACCCTGATATTCCACTTAACATTCATCAATTAGCAAAATGAATAAAACTGGAAAGAGTGTTTTAGGGGCTATGGAAAGATAGACCCACTAATATACTATTGGTGGAATTATGTGAGAAAGTTGCTAAATTGTTCATATTGTGGCTAAGTTATTCCACTATGAAGCATATTGCCAGAGGCAGTTAAAGAGAGAAAGAAAAAAGCCCTATATATACCACACTATTTATCACAGGATTTTCTGTTGTAGACAAGAATTGAGAAGAAAAAAGTTGATGTTCACTTATTGGAGAATAGCTAAATAAAATGTAATATATAAAATCTAGTGGAATATTGCTACACTGTACGGAAAGACAATATGAAGAATTCGGAGAAGCATAGGAGGATTTATTCAAACTTAAGCACATTGAAGTAAGCAGAACCAGGACAGCAATGTGTACGATGACACTACGTCTACAATAATGTAAAAGAACAGAACAATACTTTTAAAAAGAACACTGAAAATAGTGTAAATATAATGAGCAAACTTGACCCTGGCAGAGAGTTGAGAAAACGCACCTTTCTGTCTTCTTTGGAGAAGTGGGAACTGTCAGACATAGACAATGAGTTGCCAGGTTTTGTGGCATAGTTTACATTTTTTTTTCTGCAAGTGACAGTTTGCTAAATGGGATGGGGAACATACTTAGAAATGAATTGATAAAAATAAAAAAGGCAATGATAGAAATAAAAAGATAAGACATTTGTTCTTTGTTTATCCTTTCTATAATTTGTATTGTTTGAGTACACAGGTATAACAGAGTAATTTTAGGAACCTGGAGGTTATATAATTCAACCTTCTCCATAAAAATATTCCTCCCACAATATTTTAAAGATGATGCAATATTTTTTCTAGGATGATAAAAGACAACAAATGCAGACCTGAAAATTTAGATTAAGAAGTGTTTGTTTATAAAAATCCCAATTTTGGATTTTATTCTTCAGTTATTCACTCATTCATTCCTTCATTCAACTCCCACTAAATGAGCATCATTCCAGTAACATGTTAAATACTCTAAGTGCCAGAAAGATTAAAAAAAAAGATATAAAGGTATCTCCTTGTCTTCAGCAAGCATACAGTCTGTCAAGGTAGATCAATACATATGAACATTTTCATCATACAAAAACATAATATAGTTATATATTTCTGTTTAAATCCTCAGTATTATAACAACTATTTAATACGTGATTTCCTTCCAGAGAGAAAAATTATGCTCCTTTGCTATTAAAGGTTCATGAAAATAAGCACCTGTAAATGAAAATCTTTAAGCATGCAGTTAATTGGCCCTACTTCTGTCTTGTAATGCCGGGGAGCTTTTTGTACCGATTTTCATCTTGTCAAATAAAAATAACTAGTTTTTATTTGGCATGTATATTTTTAAATACTGAGAGTTGCGAAGCAAGGAAGAGACTGTCACTCAAAATTTCACTGCTGAATTGAACTCTGCACTTCTCTATGTAAGGCTGATGAAATTTTCAAGATATTTACGGTGTCTCATTTTCCTTCTCTCCCTCCCCCCAATACAGTTCAGTACAGCAGAAGCCAAAGGACACACTTTAAAACTGAAATGGCTCTATTCATTACAGTGGTTTTATAAATTGTGGTTTAATTTTAAAAATGTAAAACCTCTAGATTTCCATCTTTTATAGGTGCAAATGACTGCCTTAGAAGAGCTACAATAGAAAATGTTAGTGTTGAGAATTCAGTGGCATAACACAGGGATCATAGTAGATGTTTAATAAATGCTAGTTGACTGAAGGAAGCTCTGGTTGCTTACTGACATTCAAACTTACCTGTCACATAGAGTCTCAGCATTGGAACAGACCTCAGAGGCCAACTAGTATAACCCGAAACTGAATATCCTTTACATTATTACCTGACAAGTGCCCATCTAGCCTTTTCTTTAAGAACTTCCACTGAATGGGTGTTGGGGGGAGGAGGGTAGAAGGGGCATCATCCATCCTAAGTGCCCTTATTTGCCATGATTGTAAGGAAGATTTTTCTCATAGCAAACCAAAGTCTACCTCTAAATTACCTCTGTCCCTTACTGTAATACGGTGCTAAGCAGAACTAATTTAATCCCTTTATGACTTGAGAGCCCTTTAAACACTGCAAGATAGCAAACATGTACCCTAGTAACTCTTCTGTCCTGCAAGTTAAAAACTCCATTTCTTTAATATATGAAGATCTTGGTATGGCATGATTTTGAGTTCCTTCAGTATACTAATCACCCTCTTCCAGACACTCTTAGCTTTAGCTTTCCAATGTCTATCGTAGAATGCGATGGAGTACTGCCTGAACTGAAAGAAAAAAAAAGACCAAAGATTTGATCTTTCCAGGGCAGTATACTGTAGTCCTTTCTAGTCCTGGACCTTATACCATAATCAATTTCGCCTAGAATAACTTCCTATTTTTTTTTGGATGTCATATCACACTGTTGACTCATTTTAAGCTTTATGCATTGAAAAGTAAATTTAAAAAAAACCATGAGCTATCCAGCTATTCTGTCCCCCTTTTTACTTATGAATTTGGTTCCTTTTTTGGAACTCAAGTTTAGGACTAATTCTTTCCCTATTAAAATTCAGCTTTTTTTGACTCAGCCTCCTATTTTAGTATATCTAGATCTATTGAAATCTCAACACTTTCATTCAGTGTATGTTATTCTACTTTTGTATCATCTGGAAATTTCATACATTTAAGCATTTATTCAAGTTGTTTGTCAAAATATTAAATTGTCCAAGGATAAATGCAGATCTTGAACGTACCAGTGGAGATCTCTTTCAAATGGACTCTTTGAGCCTGATCACTAATCATTTATAATCTCACCTCACTGTACTAATATCTACTGCTCTTCACTTTGTCCATAAGAATATCACAAGAAGTTTTGTTGAATGTTTTAAAAATCTGGGTAAATGATGTCTATAGCCTTTCCCTGGTCTGTCAGTATATTGACCTTCTTAAAAAAAAAAAAATGAACCTAGTCTGGTATGACCTATCTTAAGAATGAAGTACCTAAGTCAATCTGCCTTCCCTTCCAATTTCATTCATTTTCTCAATATCATTGATGTGAATATCCAATACCCCTTTCCAATATATGTTTTCATACCTTTTCTTTTTTAAAAAAAACTTCTCATAGAGTTATCTAATATCAGTTTCCATGATTGTTAATTTTCAAAGTAGGTAGTGTGATGGGGTTGGGTAGGAAGTGCTCTCTGTTACCTATATCTATTAGGTTCATTCCTTTTCTTTGTCTTTTCTTTCATCATCTCTTCCTTTTAATTTCCAATCTTCTTTGCTTTTTGGAATATAATCCATTTTCCCTATAACTTATCAGACACAAAGTATAATGTTTTGTACTGATTGATTATCCTTTTGATGTGAAAGGTTACTTTTTTCCACCCGACATCATCTGCCTACAAAATTTGCTATTTAACAATAGAGTTCTAAAACTTGTTTGATGTTTTTAAGTGAGATAAAATTGAGGACATTTTCTGTTCATGTTCAGTGGATTTTCATAAGCTGTATTTTTTTTTTTGTTTACAGTGTTTCTGTGCAATTATTACATGCAATCCCCTGGGATATATTATTCATATTTTCTTTTAATGATTTTTTTCCTGGGAGACCCCAAATCCTTAGATAATTATTTCTTATCCTATCTCCAAGTTTAGCATTATTGTTTTGTAGAGTGCTCCTGTGTTCTTTCAATCTTATTGTCTTTTGATTTTATTCAATTAACTTTCTGTCTACTTTTTTGCCTTCCCATTCAATAATTTTCTTAAAGAAAATTTGCTGTTTTGTAGAGTGCTTTGCATTTTGTTTAAAATTTCTATTCTATAGTTTGACTTGTTAATTTTTTTCTCATTTAGAGCTTCAATTTCTTAGATACTTTCAATTAATTATTTTGTTTCTTTTCCGAGATTTTTTTTTTTGTTTAGTTGATTTATGGTCATTTCAGGGAGGTTATAGAATTTGCTGTAATAATTTCTCCTTTCTCAGGAGATTGACTCAGTTTTTTTGTTGTTGTTGTTGCAAATTACTTATTCCTTGAGATAGTATTTTTCTTTTTCATTCATTTTTGTTAGTTTTTTTCTGTCATTTTCAGTCACACTGATGATTTTTCTCTGGTGCCCTTGATGCAGTCTTGCTTTTCACCATTTGTTTCTCCCCCTGTCCTATTTATGTCCCTCCCAGAGCTCTTCTTGCCTCTTCCTTGCCCTCTTACACCAAATGGGTTGGACGAATTCTGTGATCTTCAATGTTATGCATGAAAATTTGGGACATGACCACAGAAGCCTCAGAGATAAGGATAGCTGACATGTCCTTTACTTTTACCAGTTCTCTTTCGACTTCTAGCCTCCTCTCTTATGCTGACTTTCTTCAGTTCCTAGTCTGATTGTGAAAGATTTGAGGGAGTCTCCTGGGATAGTTAAAAGGAACCTATAAGAAACCATTGCAATTGGTTCACCCTTCCACCCTTCTTTCACTCCTGCTTCTGGCTGTTTCCTCCGGTATAGTATTAAATAGTTGAAATCATAATTTTTCTCCTGGGATCCTCCCTCCTTCATAATCTTCTGCCCCTCAGCTCCACACTCCTCTACTGCTATCCTCTTCCTTCTTATTGAGCCTTGGGGCTAACTCTCATTAATGGGCTTCAACCTACCCTGGGAGTTGTGTCCTTCTGGGACACTACCAATAGGTTTGCTCCAAAAGTTGCTATCTAAAAGTGTAGCTACCCAAGGGGACACAGTGATTCCAAGTCAATGCAACCAAAAGGTGTGCAAGTAGGAAGCCAGGGGCAGGAGTAGCAAAAGTCACAGGATATGTATATTGTTTTGTTATTTCTTTAATGTTAGCTTATGGTTCTTTCAATTTTTCTTTTGATTTTATGGATTTTTTTGACTTCTATTTATGGGTGTTACCTTATTTGGTCTCATAGAGAAGAGAGTATTATATGCTAGGTTACCTTCATTTTGTGCTTTGCCTGGAGTCCTTCCTTTTTTTTTCTTTCTTTTTCTTTTCTTTTCTTTTTTTTTTTAACAATTCTTGGTGATTTTGCCCATTTTTCCACATGAATTTTACTTCATCTTCATCTCATACTGTTGTAGTAACCTATTGGAATTTTGAATAGCATTTCATTAAATTTTATGTTACTTTGAGAAGTAGCGGTGTTTTACTCTGTCTGACATCACCACGAGCAGGATATATTCCTCCTTTTGTTCAGTTCTATTTTGATTTCTGTCAACATTATTTTGAAAATGTCATTGTGTAGATCATTGTTAAGAAGTAACAGAATGATAATCTAGTCCAATCTTTCTGAGCATCAGTTTTCTTTTCTATAAAAAAGGGGGAAATAATGCTTACAGTATCTGCCTCACAAGGTTGTTGGAAGAATTAAATGAAATAATGTATGAAAAGTACTTTCCAAATCTTAAGGCACTACATAGATTTCACTATTGTGGGATAGACTGTGGAATATTTGCTTCCCTTTGTAACAATTTAAAAAATTCAGCTAAACCAGATAACATGTCAAATATGTACTCAAGAATATACAACATTCTACATATATTGTCCTCCATTTCTTCAATGAACAAAAGGGAGATGATTTTTCTTCACTCTTTTCCAAATCCAAGTTTCATCATAACAATTACATAGTATTTAGTTTCACTTTTTAATCTTTCCATTTATATTTTGTTAGGAAATTTTTATATTATTTATTCTGGTTCTACTTAATTCAGCTTCTGTCAGTTCATATGTCTCTCCAACTATCTCTAAATTTTTGGGATTCATTATATCTGACAATGTAGTACTAGTCTACTATACCCCACATACCACAACTTGTTGAGTCATTCTCTAATAAATAATGCTTTTTTTATTTCATTGCCATCACAAAAATAAGAAAATCCTGCTATAAATATCTTTAATGTAATGCTGTAAACATTTTGGACCACTTTACTTTTGAACCTATTTAAATGATTCCGGATTAATTATGTTTTCTGTAAACCTCATGTTGGATTCTATGTTTTAATTCTTTTTTCTACCTGTTTTCTTCTTTTTTGGAGAGCTGACCCATTTTTAATTTAACATTGCAATTAATAGGTTTTGTTTATGTTATTTTATCAGAACAGTACACATATTTTCTTGTATTTGTAGTTTCTATTATTAAACAAGATGTAAAAGAATCACTCTAAAATATATTTTGTGTTATATAAATATTTATTAGGCTGCTTTAACTTAGGTTCATCCCCCATAAAAGATAATACCTTGACTCTCAGATCACTAAGCTCAATTATTTTTCTTTCACCTAGGATTTTGTTCCTCCTATTTTTGTCCAACGTATTTCTCTGAAAATATCTGAAACTATTAATGATTTAGTCTCTGTAATATCATAAATATTCTTGTATTTAGTTAACAGCAGTTTTATATTATTTTAAGTATTTATCTGTTTTAGGTTTGAGGGCTTCTTGGTTGTTTGAAGGTTTCTTAGAACTGGATGTGTTTTTTTGTAAACCCTGTAGAGTCTATTTGGCTTTTAAATATTCGCTACCTGCCATGACAGATAATGCATAATTTGACATGGTAGATAATTCTGAATTCATGGGTCATCCATTTAACTTCATAAATGTTGCCTTCTAATCCCCTACATTCCTCATTGAAAAAACCACTGTGATGCAAAATGTTGTGTTTTTTAAAAAGTAATTTCTGCATTTCTTTTGGGAGCTTGTGCCATTTCTCCTCCCATATTATTGTAATCTGGGGACTTAACTGTAATGCACTTAACACTAAGTCCTGGGTTCTTCTTTGAAATTGTACTGGAAATTTTTTCCCTTCAACTTTCCTCATCTGTTTTTACCAATTCTGGAAATTTTCCTTTGAAAATTCCTGAAATACACTCTTCATACAATTTTATTTTTCTATGTTTTCTCATATCCTGGTGATTTTTTTTTTTAGTATTTTTTTAAAAAATTATTTATTTAACTTTTTACATTCATTTTCACAAAATTTTGGGTTCCAAATTTTCTCCCCATTTGTCCCCTTCATTCTAATTTTCCCTATCACCAATCTGCCCTCTCTTCTGTCATCCCTCCCTTCTCTTGTCTCCATCTTCTCTTTTCTCCTGTAGGGCCAGATGACTTTCTATTCCCCATTAACTGTATTTCGTATTTCCTAGTAGCAAGAACAATACTCGACAGTTGTTCCTAAAACTTTGAGTTCCAAATTCTTCCCATCCCTCCCTCCCCACCCGTTCCCTTTGGGAAGGCAGGCAATTCAATATAGGCCCTATCTGTGTAGTTTTGCAAATGACTTCGATAATAGTCGTGTTGTGTAAGACTAATTGTATTTCCCTCCATCTTATCCTGCCCCCCATTGTTTCTATTCTGTCTTTTGATCCTGTCCCTCCCCGAGTGTTGACTTCAAATTGCTCCGTCCTTCCATTGCCCTCCCTACCATCAATCGCCCCCCCGCCGCCTTGCTTATCTCCTTCTCCCCCACTTTCCTGTACTGTAAAATAGGTTTTCATACCAAAATGAGTGTGCATTTTATTCCTTCCTTTAGTCGAATGTGATGAGGGTAAACTTCATGTTTTTTTCTCAGCTCTCCTCTTTTTCCCTCCACTAAAAAGTCTCCTGCTTGCCTCTTGAATGAGATATAATTTACCCCATTCCATTTCACTCTCTCTCCTCCCAGTACATTTCTCTCTCACCATTTACCTTAATTTCTTTTAAGATATGGTCCCATCCTATTCAATTCACTCTGTGTTCTCCGTCTCTGTATGTGCATGTATGTGTGTATGTGTGCACATGCACGTGTGTACGTGTGTGTGTGCATGCGTGTGTGTGTATGTGTGTGTGTGGTCCCACCAACTACCCAGATACTGAAAAGTTTTAAGAGTTACAAATATTATCTTTCCATGTAGGAATGTAAACAGTTCAACTTTTGGTAAGTCCCTTATGACCTCTCTTTGCTGTTTACTTTTTCATGCTTCTTCTCATTCCTGTGTTTGAAACTCAAATTTTATTTTCAGCTCTGGTCTTTTCATCAAGAATGCTTGAAAGTCCTCTGTTTCATTGAAAGGCCATATTTTCCCCTAAAGTATTATACTCAGTTTTGCTGGGTAGGTGATTCTTATTTTGAGTCCTAGTTCCTTTGACTTCTGGAATATCGTATTCCATGCCCTTTGATCCCTTAATGTAGAAGCTGCTAGATCTTGAGTTATCCTGATTGTATTTCCACAATACTTCAATTGTTTCTTTCTAGCTGCTTGCAATATTTTCTCCTTGACCTGGGAATTCTGGAATTTGGCCACAACGTTCCTAGGAGTTTCTTTTTTTGGATCTCTTTCAGGCGGTGATTGATGGATTCCTTCAATACTTATTTTGCCCTCTATTTCTAGAATCTCAGGGCAGTTTTCCTTGACAATTTCATGAAAGATGATGTCTAGGCTCTTTTTTTGATCATGGCTTTCAGGTACTCCCATAATTTTTAAATTGTTTCTCCTGGATCTATTTTCCAAGTCAGTTGTTTTTCCAATGAGATATTTCACATTCTCTTCCATTTTTTCATTCTTTTGGTTTTGTTTGGTGATTTCTTGGTTTCTCAGAAAGTCATTAGCCTCCATTAGCCTTCCATTCTAATTTTGAGAGAACTATTTTCTTCAGTGAGCTTTTGAACCTCTTTTTCCATTTGACTAATTCTGCTTTTGAAAGCATTCTTCTCCTCATTGGCTTTTTGAACCTCTTTTGCCAATTGAGTGAGCCTATTTTTCAACGTGTTATTTTCTTCAGCATTTTTTTGGGTCTCCTTTAGCAAGGTGTTGACCCGTTTTTCATGCTTTTCTTGCATCTCTGTCATTTCTCTTCCCAGTTTTTCCTCCACCTGTCTAACTGGATTTTCAAAATCCTTTTTGAGCTCTTCCATGGCCTGAGCCCACCAGACATCCACCTCGGATGTCTGGGATAGAGAGGCCCCAACCTCCACGTCTTTCCCTGATGGTAAAAATTGTTTCTCGTCATCAGAATTGAAAGGCGGGAACATCTGTACCCCATCAAAGTAGCTTTCTATAGTCTTATTTTTCTTCCCTTTTCTGGGCATTTTCCCAGCCAGTTACTTGACTTCTGAGATTTCCATCCACCCCCACCTAGATCCGCCCAGCTAGTGCGTGGGGTCTGAGATTCAAATGGGCTTTCCGCGGCAGGCATGGCTGCTATTCAATGTGAGCTTAAGTTCTGGTGCTCAGGTGGGGGCAGGGCCGCCTTCCAGGCTCAGTTCCCTCAGGGGTTTTATGCAGAGACCTTCGGTAATGGAGCTCCTGTCTTTTTGGGGAGTCCCAGGCCGCCGCTGCCTCTGCCGCTCCCTTTACCCCTGCCTCCCGAGGAGGCACGAGTCACGGAGACACCCTGCTCCCCTCTCAGCCAGCCCAGAAGTCTCTCTCACTGACCTGTAGCACCTGTGGGTGGAGGGACCTTCGCGGCCAACGGAGGTTCCATCCCTGAAGCCTGCTTGGATGTGCTCCTCTGGGGTCACGCGGCCAGGGCAGCGCAGGGCTGGGCTCCGTGCCCGGAGCGTGACAGACCCCTGGGAATGGCTTTCCAGGGCTCTCTGGAACGGAAATCTCTTCCACTGTGTTTCTACATGGCTTGCAGTGCTCCAGAATTTGTGGGGATTTCTTTTTACAGAAAATTTATGGACTGTGGATTCGGAGCTAGCATATGTGAGTCTTCTACTCTGCCATCTTGGCTCCTCCCCCCTCTGTTCCTCTTTTTTTTCTGGTGATTTTGATAATGCTTTGTTGTGATCTACGCTAAGCATGTCATTTGTATCTTCATGGTTTCCAATGTTTCTTTTTCGAGCCTACATTTCTGGCTGCTCAGCATTATTTGCAATTTTGAATTCTGCTGAAAGAATCTGACCGTTACATGATTCTGTGGATTCTTGGAGGTATTCTATTGTGTTCTCAATGTTGATTATTTTATTATTTCCAGTTTTATCTTTTTTCATATTTTTTTTATTACTTGATTTTTTGAATGTGATTCCTCCTTCCCTTTCAAGTTCTTCTTTTATTTCATTAGTTCATAAATCTAGAGGTAGAAAGGAACTTATAGGCTATCTAGTAACATCATTTTCTTTTGTGAGGAAACAAAGAACCAAAAATGATTTGGCCAAAGTTCAGGGGATAATTAGTTGAGCTGGGATTTGAATTTAGGCTATCTGACTCCAATCAGTTTCAGGACTTTGTGATATTGTGATTTCATTTATATTGAAAAACTTTGCTTTATTTTCTTGAACATAATCATGTATCCATTTGAGAATGTGTCTTGGGAGGTCTTGAGTAGTTTCATTTTCCAATCATAGTTTTCTTATACTTTAGCTGATTCAGTTGTTGTATAATACTTCTTAATTGTATTGTCATTTTTTATTTTGTTCATTTAAAAACTTTAGCGTTTTTTTTTTGTTTGTTTTTAAATTTTTTCTCTTTCATGTCTCTTTTTCTTTTGAGACTGTATATGAGGAGCTTGGCTCACTTTCATCCTCTCCTACCAATATTAAATCAATTTACTTCTTTTAAAAAATAAACAGTGCAATTTTTCTTCATTGAGAAAGAAAAGAGTTCCGTTGTTCTTTACTTTCCCTTCTATGAGGGACGATGGCCTGGCCTTTAAAAACTGATAGCAATTTTTTGACCATGGCAAAAACACAAATATTGTGCACTCAGTGAAGGTCACTGAAATCCATAAATTCTAGAATAAATATCCATAGTCATTTACTAATTCTGACTAGTCCTTCTTGAATGTAAATTTTTACTTGGTTAGCACCTTACCTCATTAGAACATCATCACTTTATTAGCACCATGACAGCCAAAACTAATTTATTAATGTACCTTGTCTTATAAACTTCCCTATTTTTCTTCATCCATTTTTTGCCTTCAACTTGGGATCTCCATTGACTGACCCTTCTCGGGTCCTTTATCTTTACTTTCAGTGCTTCTTTTCAAAGATATCTTCCCTGCCTTCTTTAAGTATTTCTCCTTTCTTATTTTTTTGGTCAGTTGTCTTCCTTCTCTTTTAACTCAACCTCTTCTTTTTTCTTCTATTACTTCTTCTTTTGATTTCTCAAATTCTCCCATATTTTCTCTCATCAGATTCAGTTTCTTACTTTTTAACAAATCCAAATTCTGGGGCGGAGCCAAGATGGCGGAGTAGAAGGATGCACATTTATGAGCTCCGAGCCCACAACCCATGGAATTGAGGTAAAAAGAGATCCCCATAAATTCTGAATCACGGCAGGGGGTGCATAAACATAGGGGAAGAGATTTCCGTTCCACTGAGCCCTGGAGAGCCGTCCCCGGGGTCCATCGTGCCCCAGAAAGCAGACCCCACCCCCAGTGCTGCCCTGGCCACGGCCCCAGAGAAGCTGACCAAAGCAGGCTTCAGAGAGGGAAGCTCCGGCAGCCGGGAAAGTCCCTCCGCCCACAGAAGCTACAGGTCAGTAAGAAAGAAGGCTGGGCTAGGGGAGGGGAGCGGAGCATCTCCGTGACTCGGGCCCCCTTGGGAGGAAGTGGCGGCAGCAGAGACAGGGGCAGGAAGCGGAGGAGGCAGAGGCGTGGGCGGCGGCTGAGGCGCAGCGGCCCAGGACTCAGGAATCCCCCAGCAGCAGGTAGGATCTTCAATACTGAAGGTCTTTCCAACCTGAGGGAGCTGAGCCTGGGAGACGGCCCTGCCCCCACCCCATTCTATTACTGAAGGCCTCTGAATAAAACCCCTGAGGGAGCCGAGCATAGGAGGCGGGGCCCCCCACCCTACCCCCACCTGCTCCATTCCTGAAAGTCTCTGCAGAAAGCCCGTGAGGGACTGAGCTTGGAAGGCGGCCCTGCCCCAACCCCTGCGCCAGAACTAAAGCTTGCCGCGGAAAGCGCATTTGAATCTCAGAGGCCAAGCACTAGCTGGGCGGATCCAGGCGGAGGTGGAAAGGAATCTCAGAAGCCAAGTAACTGGCTGGGAAAATGCCTAGAAAAGGGAAGAAAAATAAGACTATAGAGAGTTTTTTCCAACAAGTGCAAATGATCCCAACCTTCGGATCTGATGGCGAGGAGAACGTATTCTTGCCATCAGGGAAAGACGTGGAGGGCGGGGCCTCAGTACCCCAGACACCCAAGGGGGGTGTCGGGTGGGCTCAGGCCTTGGAAGAGCTTAAAAAGGATTTTGAAAAGCAAGTTAGACAGGTGGAGGAAAGACTGGGAAGAGAAATGACAAAGATGCAAGAAAAGTATGAAAAACAGGTCAATACCTTGGTAAAGGAGACCCAAAAAAATGCTGAGGAAATTAACACGTTGAAAAATAGGCTCACTCAATTGGCAAAAGAGGTTCAAAAAGCCAATGAGGAGAAGAATGCATTCAAAAGCAGAATGAGCCAAATGGAAAAAGAGGTTCAAAAGCTCACTGAATTTAATAGTTCTCTCAAAATTAGAATGGAACAGATGGAGTCTAATGACTTTCTGAGAAACCAAGAAATCACCAAACAAAACCAAAAGAATGAAAAAATGGAAGAGAATGTGAACTATCTCATGGGAAAAACAACTGACCTGGAAAATAGATCCAGGAGAGACAATTTAAAAATTATGGGAGTACCTGAAAGCCATGATCAAAAAAAGAGCCTAGACATCATCTTTCATGAAATTATCAAGGAAAACTGCCCTGACATTCTAGAACCAGAGGGCAAAATAAATATTGAAAGAATCCATCGATCACCACCTGAAAGAGATCCAAAAAGAGAAACTCCTAGGAACGTTGTGGCCAAATTCCAGAACTCCCAGCTCAAGGAAAAAATCTTGCAAGCAGCTAGAAAGAAACAATTCCAGTACTGTGGAAATACAATCAGGATAACTCAAGATCTAGCAGCTTCTACATTAAGGGATCAAAGGGCGTGGAATACGATATTCCAGAAGTCAAAGGAACTAGGACTCAAACCAAGAATCACCTACCCAGCTAAACTGAGTATAATACTTCAAGGGAAAATATGGCCTTTCAATGAAACAGAGGACTTTCAATCATTCTTAATGAAAAGACAAGAGCTGAAAAGAAAATTTGACTTTCAAACACAAGAATGAGAAGAAGCATGAAAAAGTAGACAGCAAAGAGAAGTATTAAGGGACTTACCAGAAATGAACTGTTCACATTCCTACAGGGAAAAACAATATTTCTAACTCTTAAAACTTTTCAGTATCTGGGTAGTTGGTGGGACCACACATACACATGTACACGCATGCACACACATACATGCATACACATACAGAGACAGAGAGCACAGACTGAACTGAATAGGATGGGACCATACCTTAAAAGAAATTAAGGTAAATGGTGAGAGAGAAATGTAGTGAGAGGAAAGAGGGGGAAATGGAAGGGGGTAACTATATGTCATTTAAGAGGCAAGCAGGATATTTTTTTAGTGGAGGGAAAAAGAGGAGAGCTGAGGGAAAAAAAAAAAAAAACCAAGAAGTTTACCCTCATCACATTTGACTAAACGAAGGAGTGAAATACACACTCATTTTGGTATGTAAACCTATCTTACAGTATAAGAAAGCGGGGGGAGAAGGAGATATTGCGGGGGGGGGGGATGATGGAGGGGAGGGCAAAGGGAGGAGGGAGCAATTTGAAGTCAACACTTGGGGAGGGACAGGATCAAGAGACAGAAGAGAAACAATGAGGGGCAGGTTAGGAGGGATGGTAATCCAGTTAGTTTTACACAACACGACTATCAAGAAGGTCATTTGCAAAGCTACACAGATATGGCCTATAATGAATTGCCTGCAGTACCAAAGGGAACGGGTGGGGAGGGAGGGATGGGGAGAATTTGGAACTCAAAGTTTTAGGAGCAATTGTTTAGTATTGTTGTTGCAACAGAGGAAAGAAGACATACAGTTAATGAGGAATAGAAAGTCATCTGGCCCTACAGGAGAAAAGAGAAGATGGAGACAAGAGAAGGGAGGGATGACAGAAGAGAGGACAGATTGGAGATAGGGAAAATTAGATTGCTTGGGGTATTGGGGTGGGGGGAGGGGATAAAAGGGGGGAAAATTTGGAACCCAAAAATTTGTGAAAATGAATGTAAAAAGTTAAATAAAAAACAAACAAACAAAAAAAAAACAAATCCAAATCCTCTCCAAACCTTCTTTCAAATAATTCCTCCTTTATCAGTAAGGGTCCTTTGCTTGCTCCTATCACCCAGTTTTTGCTCACCAAATACAGAAAGGGATTATCATTGTGGGGAATAACAATTGAGAGGGACCTTAGTGGTCACCTAATCTAATCTATGCAATAAACAGGATCTTCAGTAGAACATAGGCAACAAGTGATATTCTATCTTTTGCTTGAACCCCTCCCCACCCCCCAATATCTCCTGATTTAATCTATTCAATTTTTTGGTAGCTGTTTGTAAAAACGTTGATTTTTTACCCCTGACCTCAAACTTAAATTTGCCTTTTAAAAAAAGTTCCATTTATTGTTCCTGGTTCTTTCTTCTGGGGTCAATTGAATCAAATGTAAGACCACATGAAAGCCCTCATGACAATCTCAATATAATAAAGACTCAAGGTCCTTACTATCTCTGTCACCCTCCTTTGGACCCTCTTCAACCTATCAATGCCAATCCTAAACTATGGTTCTCAGAACATAACTTGATAATTCCAGTGTGGTCTGATCAGGACAGACTATGGGTTGCCTACTATTTCCTTATTCCTGAAATTTTTGTTCAACAAAACACTTGATCACATTAGCTTTTTGATTGCTGGATCACACTCATACTAAATTTCAGTCCAGGAATACTCCAGCTGTTTTATCAGACAATCTGCTGTCTCATCATCCACATTTATACTTGCAGAATTGTTTTTAGAATCTGAGTAAGAATTTGCATTTTAAAATTCAATTTCATCTTTTTACATTCAGCTCAGTGATCCAGCCTATTAAGAAATTTTTGGATACCGTTTCTGTCATCTGTATGTTAGCTTTCTCTTGCAGATTTCTGTCCTCTACAAATTTGATAATTGATTGCCTTTATCCAAGTCAATGATAAAAATGTTAAATAGCTCATGGTCAAATGAAAATTTCTAGGTGGTGACATTTGACAACTTCTTCCAAGTTGCTACTAAAGCAGGACTCTTTAACTTCAAGGATGTAATAAATTTTAAGTCTATCTAAGTATACAATCATCTAGCATACAGCTTTTAAAGAAAGATATAAGATGCTTTGTCAAATACTTTTCTAAAATCTATCAAAATTATATTGAAAGTATTTCCCTATTTACCAGGTTACTCACCCTGTCAAAGAAGGAGGTAAGGTTAATTTTGTACAATATTTTCTCAATGATACCACAATGGTTCTTCATATTAACTATTACCTTTTTTCAATGTTTATTAATTATCTTTTAAAATAATGCATTCTTGAATTTTGCCAGGAATTTCATTCATATTCACTGGTTTATAGTTTGCACACTCATTGTTTCCTTATTTTTTTTTGGAAATTGTTACATTTTACTCTTTTCCTGTCCTGTGATACTTCTCTTGGTTGGTTGGTTGTTGTCCTTCATCTTCGAAGAGGACCAAAATAACATCACCATGAGAAAGGGAAATTTCAGTGTGTCTGACTGTGGCTGATCGGACAATACAAGCTCAGAATGTTCTACCACAGGTTGGGCACAGATGATATGTGTGAATATGGGTTGGATATCCCAAATTTGCGCATCCTACATTTGCTTTGTGCTGTCTTAATTCTGCTTTGCTCAAAGAGCACAGAGCCCTTTCTGATGTGGGCATGCCATGCTGAGTAGTCCTGTGCCAGTGTCTCCCATGTTGCACAATCCAAAGTTCTTGAGAGAGACCTTGAGAGTGTCTTTGTATCGCTTCTTTGGACCCCCTTGTACTTGCCCACCCCATGTGAGTTCTCCATAAAATAGTCTTTTTGGCAAGCATACCTTTTGCATTTGAACAACGTGGTCAGCCCATCAGATTGTGCTCTCTGAAGCATTTTGAATACTTAGCAGTTCAGTTCAAGCAATGACTTCAGTGTCTGGTAACTTATCCTTCCAGGTGATCCTCAGAATCTTCCTAAGACAATTCAAATAGAAGTGATTCAGTTTCCTGGCATGGTGCTGGGGACTGTCCATGTTTCACAAGCATACAACAATGAGGTCAGCACAATGGCTCTGCAGACCTTCAGTTTGGGAGTCAGTCTCATACCTCTTGTCTTCCAAACTTTTCTTTGGAGCTTTCCAAACACTGAGCTAGCTCTGGCAATACGTGCTTCACCCTCATTGTCAATGTGTACATCCCTGGAAAGTATACTACCAAGGTGAGTGAACTTATCCACAGCATTCAAAACTTCTCTGTTTGTTGTTACTGATGGTTCCATGTATGGATGGTGTGGTGGTGGCTGATGGAGCACCTGTGTTTTCTTGGTGTTAATAATTAGGCCAAAATTAGCACAGGCAGCAGAGAATTGATCCATACTTTGTTGCATCTCAGCTTCAGAGGCTGCACTGAGTGTACAATCATCTGCAAACAGAAAATCATGCACCAACACTCCCTCCATTTTGGTCTTGGCTTGTAACTTTTCAAGTTGAAGATCTTACCATCAGTATGGCAGTTGACCTTGATGCCATGTTCATCCTCATTGAAAGCATTTGACAACATGGCTGAAAACATCATGCTAAAAAGCATGGAAGCAAGCACACTGCCCTGCTTTACTCCACTGATGACTGAGAAGGCACAAGACCATTATCCATTATCCAGAACCAGGGTAAACATGACACTATGAAGCTGATGGACAATACTGATGAACATCTCTGGGCACCCAATCTTAACAATCTTTCAATATCACTGACAGTGGCTTAGTATATCAGTATGAACCCCAATATACACAGAAGGGCCTGCTTTCATGGGTTCTTAGATCTGTACCTCGAAAAGAAAAGGCAACTTTTGAGGAGTTAACAATTTCCTTTAATCAAGCACATATATCATTCACTTAATTCAGGAAATCAATAGACAGATCTTCCAAACTGTCTGACATAAGCAATACATATATCAAAAATCCACAGACAGATCCAATTGTTTGACCATAGTTGACCAGAGAGGGAAGCAACAACATTTGGATTTGCAAAGCTAGAGGGCTCCTTAGGGGCTTCCCACAGTCTCATCTGACACACAAAGCTTCTTCCAAAAACTAAACCTCAAAGTAAAACCTTGGAGTATTTATACTGTTTTTTTTTAGAGCCAGAGGGCATCCCAAACCTAGAGAACCAGTTCCTCATTAACAAAAGGTATGGGTCTTCATACAAATCTTCCCTAATCAAACTCCCTTTAATGACCAGGCTCAGTAATGGGTGGGGAAAATCTTTAATCACATTAACAATACAAATACATATACTGTTTCTAGTTAAAGAAACTTTTGTTTCTGTACTTTACTCCTAGTAAGACACTTGATTGATAAAGGCAAGATTCAGTCAGAGGCATGTGATTATACTAAAACAAAAACAGCAAAGATCCTACTTTGCTTATACTCAGCAATCAATTATTTCAGTAGTTTATCTGAGCCAAGTGATTTGAAATTATCTGGAGCGACCAAGTATTCTCTTACTATATTCTTAATTATCTTGGGTATCACCTCCTGGTTAGCCATTTTGTTCTGTTATTTCATGCAAATGGCATTCTCTTTGTCACAGAAAACACAAGCAAACTCAGAATTGAATGACTTAGGCTTTTCTCTCTTGATAGTTACTCTCATGCTGTCTATTCCCATGCATTTTATTCTTTTTTCAGTTTTTCACCTCTCTTGGGCTAACTTCCCCCTATAGAATTTTAGTCATTGTGATGGTAATAACTTTCTTTGAATCTTTTGAAATATTATGTCCCAAATTTATGTCATATATTACCTTATTCTCTGCTTTACCTACCTTCTCTATTTCAAACTGCAGAAGAGACTGACCATTTTCTTCTTAGTTTCCTTACCTTTCCATCCTAGTGATCAGATTCTCCTGTTAGTGAGAATGAGATTCAGAATACAATTTTCCCTTACTGATTCCTCCACTTTTAAAGGAATGAAATTGTTCTTTTTTCTACACTAAACATTTTTATTTTATATAATGAAAATCCAGCTTCTTTCTCTCCAGTTCTTTCCCCAACTCACTACTGAAAAAGGGGGTAAAACAAAACCATTCTAGGAAATATGTAGATATAGTCTAGAAAAACAAATTTCAACATTAGTCATATAAAAAATATATTCTGCACTCTGATTTCATTGCTTTTCTGTCAGGAAGTGGATAGCATACTTCATCACACAGTCTTAGAATCATGGTGGTAATTGCATTGATCAAAACTCTCAAGACTTTTAAATTATTTATGTTTATAATGTTGCAGTCATTGTATAAATTGCTCTCCTGGTTCTGTTTGACTTCACTCTGTATCAGTTCATAAAGTCTGTCTACATCTTTCTGAAACCATCCCCTCTATAATTTCTTACAGCATAATACATAATAGTAGAATGAAGTTATTCATTAAATAACAAAGGAAGTTGTTCTTGGCTTGCTTGTGGCGGAGAAAGAGAACACCAACAGATGTCTAGATAACTGAAGTCTCCTATCATTACTATATCATTCCTCTCTGCCATCTTTTGATCTTTGTCTGAACTTATCATCTATTTCGTCTTTCTATAGTCTATAGTATATTTTAATGCCAAAATCACTTCTTTTTCACCTTCCATTGATCTTCATCCAGAGCTCTTTACCATGATTCTTCCTTCTGGTTCCTGAATTGCTTCACATGAAAACATCTTAATATTTGATCTATTTTATTTCTTTGAGGTAAGGAATTCCTACTGAGAGTCATATTCAAGTCATGGGCTTTATTCCACCAAATCCTAATGATATCTATGATGTCAAATTTACATCCTGCTATCAGGACCTCTCATCTCTCATTTGTTACATTTACATTGGACACATGTTTAGTCATTGAGTCATGGATTTAACAACTGTATTATTTCTTCAATTTTGTTTCCTATATAGAATTTCTTTTTTTTGGTCTCCTTTGTACATTTTAATTTATTCTTTTGTCTTCATTTTAGAGGGCATCTTCCTTGTTGGATGTACAGAAGCAATTTTCTTCCCATCTTCACACCATTCTTATTTGTCTAGTATACCCTATCCCTAGTCAAAAGTCTGTCATTTCTCCATTTTAATCTGTAGTCTAGAAACCCAAATTCCATAAACAGAGGACATCTTCTTAGCTAACTGTTCACTTGTCAAATTGTTTTTTTCCCCCTCATGCATCTCTTGGCTTCAATGGGCAACAGTAAGGAAAATACAACTTATGTCCCCAAGGTCTTCAACTTATTTCTCAAGACTTAATAATCTTTGACAATATTTTCTAGGTTCCTTCTGGCAGTATCATTTGTGTCCACATAAATCACTAGAAGTAGGTAGCAGTCATTCATTTTGTCAAATTTTTGAGGTTTTCTGTTATATCTTGAATACATATCCACCAGGAAGGCAAGAGACCTCTCTACAATTGTTATCAGGTTAACAATTAGTTCCCTCACTACCTTTGAGCAGGAGGTCACCAGTCACTAATTCTTTTCTCTTCTTCCTCTGACCTTTACTGGATCACCTCTTACCTAATAGATTTTGTAGTTCTGCTTTATCATTTTTTGGAGGATAAGCAGCTATTTTCTCTGCAGAACATCCAGCTGCCTTCACTTTGGAAAACCCTCAGTTAAAAAAAAAACAACAAACCTCTGAGTATATATTTGTCATTTTCCTTTTCTTCCTCCTTTGTAGCATTCCTTCACTCTCCAATTTCCAGTTAAAAATTGATTCCAATTTTTCACTTCAAGTCATTGTAGCCCCATGCCTACATCTCTGCCTCCAGGAGAGAGGAGAGACAGTCTTCAGCTCATTCATCTTATTAGGAGATTATCCTACATTTGGGATATAGATAGCAGTTCGATGGCTATCAGAAAGATATAAGCTGCACACAGCCAATGCAAGTCACTGTGAAATTTTTCCTTATTCTCCATGCTAATGGGGATTACTGAATCTTTATTTTTGAACCACTTGTGGGTACTTACATTTTACCTCTTAAGCACCACCATAAAACTGTTATAAACTTAGAGCATTCCAAGCTTGTATTGGTCTGATCACCAGAGTCAGACACACTAAAACTTGACTCCAGTGTAGTGATGTTATTTTGTCCTGTTTGAGAACAAAGGATGACAACTGATGTCACTTGTTAACTCTGTGATTTTGGACTTTTTAATAACATAGCAGGCACATACATCTTTCTTTCGTCTCAACAATTTTATATTCACACCTTGATAAACTTTTATTTGATTCATATTTTTTTTTTTACTTACCAATCTACTTTACCTTTTTTTTAACTTGAACTAATCATTTTCTTTTCCTTCTCCTTAAGGGATTTTTATTATATTCTTTTTCCTTTCTTTTTTAAAAAAAATTTTAAATTAATTTTCATTCCTATTCAATCATTCTTTTCTTTAAGATCAAGTCACGAAATCACAGAAATTGGTTATTCATTATTAGACATCTAGTCTAATGTATATGAGAAAGGAGTCCCTACTGTAACACTTCCTCGTTAATCCTCAAATTTTTCCAAATTCTTACCCTGCCGAATTAAAATTTTCATTTTTTCATAAAACCATATTTCTCAAAATGCCTTCACCGTTGCTTCTTCTCATTATTCACCTTAAAACTGTGACTTCTCTACTTCTTCTCCTGCCATCTTTTCACACAGAAGCCACAAGTAGATTCTGGACATAGGGATGATTCTCTTTGAGCTTTCTTTCACTTTCTGCTCAACTTAAGTTTCTTGGCTTCTTCACAAGACTAAAGCCCTCCAAAAATCTCCATAGCATTAGTACTAATATTCCTTGCCTTTTCATTATATAAGTAGAGGAAATGGAGCCTCAGTGAATTTAGGTGACTTGTCCAAAGTCACAGAGTTAGCAAGTGCCACTGGTTGTTGTCCTTTGTTCTCAAAGGAGGACAAAATAACATCACTATGCTGGAGTCAAGTTTTAGTGTGTCTGACTCTGGCTGATCAGACCAATACAAGCTTGGAATGCTCTACCACAGGTTGTGAGCATTTGGGGTAGATTTTCCAAATTTTCATATCCTGCGTTTTCTTTGAGCTGTTTCAAATCTACTTTTCTCATAGAGCACAGTACCTTCTCTGATGTGGGCATGCCTCACTGAGTGGTCTTGTACCAGAGTCTTCCTTGTCACACAATCAATTCCAAAGTTATTAAGCGAGTCCTTGAGAGTGTCCTTGTATTGCTTCTTCTGAGCACCCTGTGAATGCTTGCTGTGTGTGAGTTCTCCATAAGACAGTCTTTTTGACAAACTTACATCTTGTGTCTGCCTGGACAATATACTACCACCACACCAGGAAATTGGATCACTTCCATTTGAACTGTCTTAGGAAGATTCTGAAAATCACCTGGCAGTATAAGGTACCAGATACTGAGGTTCTTTCTTGAACTAAATTGCCAAGCATTCAAATTCTGCTTCAGAGAGTGCAACTTAAGTGTCACTGGGACCATATGGATGGAGATGGGATTCTGAGTCTAGAGCGCTTTCCATTGTGTCATGTTGGCTTCGCAATTTTCTTCTCATTCAGCTTAAGTTCTACTATTTATTCCTGTTTCATCTCTTAAATCTGGGGTGGAGAATCTGTAACTTCAGGGTCACATGTAGCCCTCTAAGTCCGCTAGTGTGGCCCTTTGACTGAATCTAAATTTCATAGAACAAATCCCTTTAATAAAAGGATTGCTTCTGCAAAACTTGGACTTAGTCAAAAGGTCATGCCTAAGGACCTAGAAGGCCTTGAGGCTGCAGGTTCCCCACCCCTGTAAACCATCTGCCCTAGCAGCCAGAAGCAGGACTCTAGAAAGGATTGGAGAGAGGGAAGAAACAAAAAAGGGAAAAAAAAGAGAGAAAAGAAACTTACACGATAACTTTGTTATACATTTAAAAAGAATAGCAAGTTGTACGTAATTTGCAGTTTCATGTGCATCTTTTTTTATTATACTGTTATGGGAATGCTTGTTTTATTCCATAATTGAAAAATTAAATAAATAAAGAGAAAGGGGCAGAAAAGAAATTATTGTTTCAAAGAGAAGTGAATAGTTTGGTGTGGTTGTTTATCCTTCATTTTCATATTGGACCACTAACATCATCATATTAGGGCAAAATAGTGGATGATGGGCGATGTCTTGACTTGCGTATAAATTGAAGTGAGGCAGAGTGATATAATCTTCAGCCTCATTCTCTCTTTTTTGAGTCATTCAAGTTCAATGGCAGGATGACAGTCAAGATGACAGGAAATAGCCAAGGATGCAGTGAATGACCTTGGAATCTATGATGCCTAACTAAGCTCTAAGCACTCCACAGTGCCTGTTTCAACTACTTTCATGGCTGTTGGCCTCCCATTCTACTGGGGGAAGGCTTCATATCTGTGGGGAGGGAGGCGATTCCTGTAGCCCACTGAAGGGTTTGAGGCCTGTCAATTACAGTTACCCTCAATGTGGTTTAGCTATCTGCTAAAATGGTTTTTCTGGGGTGTGGCTAATGGAGCCACAGGTGGAAATGGAATAAATGAATAGGATAAATAAATACAATAAAAGATAAGGAGTAAATGTTATTAAAAAAAGAGAATCTTGTACTATTTATTTTCTTTTGTTTCCGTCAGTCTCTGTCTCCTATTTTGCCCATTTCTACTTCCCTTCTTTCCAAGTAACTGGTTACTCTACTTTGGATCATTCCATCTTATCTACCCTCCTTGCTCTACCACTCACAGTTCTTTCATCATCCCAAAATAGGTTTTGTGAAATAATGCTAAATAAAATTGGTTGACTGAGAAGGGAGCAGCTAAGTACACACACACACACACACACACACACACATATGTGTGTATGTATATGTAAATATTTGCATGTATATGTATATATGTATATGTCCATCCATATATATATGGATATATATATACATATCTATCTATCTATATCTTTTAAAACATCTCATATACCAGCTGGATAAAGTTTAAATTTGTAAAATAGCACACATCTAGCAGGTTATGAATGAATGTGGTTAATGGAAAATAGGATTTTTTAATCTTCAACATTTTAGGAAAACATTACCTCTAAAAGCTACACTAAAAAAATCAGTTTAATCTTTAAAAAAATATCATTATAATTGAATGTGGATATAAATCAACTATGTAATAATATATTTTCCCTTACCAAACACCCACTTTTTTTATTTATAGTAGTTTTGGTGCAGGTTGGAGATAGGATTAGTAGTTTCTGAGTCAAAACCTTATAAAACATGATTTTATATTCATTTCTTATGTAAACATACAAATTTAAGAGTCTATAAAATTGTCCTGGGATTTTGTACAAAGCCTATTGGCACATATGTACAGTGTCTGCATAAATACCATACCTAAAACATTGTTTATAGCAAGGACCTTAAATTTAAGAATATTTAAAATCTGTTTTTTCTTTTAAAAAGGGGGTGGGGAATGATATTTCCTTTTCTTGGCCTATTAGTGACATAGACTAGTTTGATGATAGCTGCATTAACCAATTCCAAAAAGAATTGATTGCTTACTCTGTTCAAAGCACTAAGCTAGACACCACTGATATAAAGTAAAAAAGATAACATAGTATGCCCATAAGGAGTTTAGTATAAGTATGCACATGGTAATTTGATGAAGGAAAGAATATTTTAGGGTTCAGGAAAGATTCGCATTAGGAGGTGACACAAGAATTGAGCTACTGAAGAATTTTTTTGAGTTGGAAGTGAGGTGGCAACACATTCTAGACATTAAGGACTACATATGCAGATGTAGAAGTGGGAAATGGGATGCAGAACACCAAATTCAAGACATGGCAGACTTTTGCCTGGGAAAGAGAATCCATAAAATGAAGTATCATAAAAGAATCTGGAAAAGGTAAGCTGAAGCCAGATGGTGAAAGGCTTTAAATATCAAGGTATGGAATTTATATTTTATCCTAGAGGCAACAGGAAACCACTGAATGTTTCTGAACCAATGAAAAATTTATCTGATCTGGGTAAAAAAGGAAAGTTTTATTTACTCTAGAAACCATCCTTAGTGGATTTAATACTGTGTAAATTCATTTCCTTTTACCATATAACAAAAGATAACTCAATGTCTTTCTCACTACAATGTGGGACTATGAAAAGGAGAACAAGGGAATTACAATATGTCAAGTATAAACACTCATTTGACTCAGAATGTCTACTGTTTCATGCTTGCTTTAAGACACCTTCCTAACAGCATTTATGCAGCAAGTCCCTAAGACTAAGAAAGAGTTAGATACACATTATTTCCTTTGTCACAATAAACTGTTTTTCAATGCCTTGTACCCTACGGTGTATTGGATGAAGGACGGCCATGTGCAAAAGTTATTTTAACCTTCTCTCTGTTCTATAATTTGATTGGTTAGGAACCCTTCTATTTTCTAGTCTCAGCAACTTACAATATGAGGAGATTTCATCATAAGCCAATCAAAATTCAGAACATTTAGAGGGTGAAAAAGGGTCAGAGTTGGAATTCTAGCAGCCTCTTAAGAAGACAAAGACCACAATAGGAAATGAAAAAGTATAACAAAACCCATTTTCTTTGCAGTGATTCCAATAAAAACAGAAAGTTGACCTTCATTGTTTTTAAATAATTAGAAAATACTACATACTGTGCTTGTGTATAATAAGTTTGTTCCTGGAAAGTTGTGCATAGAAAGACTTTTTGTAAAAAAAAAAAATAAAAGTAATAAACTGATTGTATACATAGTAAGGCAATTTGCCGTTTAAAAAGCACAATGTGACAAAATGGAGAATTATAGAGGAAATGAGCAAGATCCCTATAGATCTTTTTGAAGTCACACAGAGTAAAGGGAGCTAGAACAATTTATGAATGAAAACTTTGAAAGACTTTAGAACTCTGATCAATGCAATTATGAACCACAAATCAAGAGGATGGTAGGTGAAACACATTATTCATCTCAAATCAGAGAGTTGATGGATGTAAAATGTGGAATAAGAAATACATTATTTAGAAGAGGCTAATATGAGAATTTGTTTTGAAAGCTTGAAATTATATACATGTTTTTATGAGGGATTTCTTTTTTCTTTTTTATTGTTCAGTGGGGCCAGTGTGAAGGAGATATAACAGATACTTATAAAAGTAAATGAACGCTTATTAATTTTAAAAAAATGGTTTAATTTTCCCTTGCATCTAGGATGTTAGACATATACTACATTCAATTGATCCAATGCCTAATAATTCTTTCCTTTGTTCCATGAGACAGTCACTGTATACCTGCCTAGTGCAGGGAAAGGAACCATGAAGTCTTGGAGTTTGAAGGGAATCCTGTATTGTGCCATTTAGTCCAACTCATGGACAAGAACCTGCTCTACAGGATTGGTATCCTGTCTTTGAAGGCATCCAATAAGGGGAGATAGCCCCAATACTATGCCATGGCAAATTATTCCACTTTAAAATTATTCTACTTTAGAATTATTCCACGAATTATTGACATGTTTCATTATATCAAGCCTGAATCTGGTTTTTGCAATGTTCATGCATTACAACTAGTTCTGCCCTTTGGGGCCATGCAAAACAAAGCTAATCCCTCCTTGATTTGATAGTCCTTCAAATACCTGAAGACAGCTATTATGTCTTCCCTAAATTGTCTCTTCTCTAGGTTAAGCATTCTTAGTTCCTTGAATAGATACTTTGGTGGCAACAGATACTTATGAGACCCTTCAACATCCTGATTCCCCTCCTCTAGATACTCTGTACTTCATCAGTATCTTTTCTAAAACATGATATCTAGAGCTGAAAAAATACTTGAATTATAGTATTATTTGAGCATAGATTACGTTAACTTTATAAAAGATTTATTGGATATTTTAGCTTAGCTGTTATAATAATAATTATTATAAAGTTAGCAGCTAGGTGGTGCAGTGGATAGAGCACCAGTACAGGAGTCAGGAGGACTTGAGTTCAAATCTCACCTCAGATACTTGACACTCACCAGCTGTGTGACCTTGGGCAAGTCACTTAAACCCAATTGCCTCATCCTGGGTCATCTCCAGTCATTCTGATGAATATCTGGTCACTGGATTCAGATGGCTCTGGAGGAGAAGTGAGGCTGGTGACCTGCACAGCCCTCCTTCACTCAAAACAAAGTCAGGTGCAAGTCATGTCATTATCTCTGATGTCATAGTCTTCTTTGACAATGAAGGATGAACACACACCAATATATTATATGCATGGGAAGGGTGTCCCAAAAGATTTGGTAACTTAAAACTGCACTAAGACTTCCATAACACTGTATATAGATGTAATTCCAACTATGGAATACAAGAAAATAGATAATTATAATTATAAGATAAAAGATTTAGAGCTGGAAGGGACCTTAGAGCCCATTTCATATAATTATTTTATGAGGAAACTGAGATCCACAAAAGCTAGATGATTTGCTCAGCATCTCATAGGTGGTAAGTATAAGTGCTAAGATTTGAATACAGCTATCTTGATTCCATATCCAGGTACTTTATGAGTGACTATGGCATAAAAAAGCCCAAAAATATCAATACAATTTGAAAAAAAAAAGATACATAAAATAGAAGAGTAAATGAATAATTGATAAAACTATGACATTGTTCTTTAATGATAATGAAAGGAGTGCTAAACTCACAATAAGCTGAGGCTGGCCAGGAAAGATAAGCATACCAAAATGGATTTTATTAGCTGTATTGGGGAAAATGGGGAAAAGAGGAGATTCAAAGGAGGGACAGAAGCACTGTGTGTGAAAGAGATGGTGATAATGGACACCAAATAGTGGAGCTGCTAAACCTCCATTTTGTTTATTCCCCCTTGCAATAAATATGATCTTTGGCCTCAAGACAAAATGTCTAATATGAAATTGATACCAAGTATAAAAATGGAGATAGTAATAGAGCATATTATTAGCTGACCTTGGTGAGTTCACGTCACTAGGGCAGATGGACTACATTCTCAGATACCTAAAAATTGGCAGCGAAAATTGCTGAGCTACTGTTGATGCCTTTTGAAAGACTGTAGAGAATGGAGATGTACTTTAAGATTTTAGAAGTACAAATGCCCTGATTTTTGAAAAGGGAAGAGAACAGTCTTCATCCCAATGAGCCAATGGCCTTGGCTTTGATTCTTGACCAAATTCCAGAATGTGTTATTTGAGGAAGTGCAAGCAAACATCTATAAAAGCAAGTGGTTGTCACTAAGTGCCCACATAACTTTGCCAGAAACAGGCACTGTTTGTCCTACCTTCCACCTCACTGGGAAACCTCACAGCAATAACCCTGGCTTGATCACCTCTAGCGAAGAGGGACTTACTGTAGAAGGCAGCCAATTTTATTGTTGGACATCTCTGATTGCTAGAAAGTTGTTCATTAATTTCAGCTAAAAACAGTTTATTTGTAGCTTTTGAATATGCTACTACTTTTTTTTTTGATAAATGCATGTCAAATATTTCCAACAGCTTCCAGATGAGGTTCTTTTACATATATTAAACTGACTTTCCTATGCTTGATCTTTTAAAGTTAAACCACTTAAACCAGTCTTCATATAACATGGTTTCAAGTCTCCTCCTTCCCATTCTCCTCTGGAATAGCTGGTTTTGTCAATGCTCCTCATAAAATGTGGTGTTAAGAACTGAGTGCAGTACTCTAGATATGTTTTAATCACACCATACTCCACCAGATTGTAACTTCCTTTGTTATGAACATTAATAATGAAATCTATGATTTTCTTAAGCTATCTTTTCTTATCTTTTCCACATAGATTGCTACCTAGCCATAGGTCTTCCATCACATGTGCAAGAACAACTAATCTTCATGAACCTATATTTGAGGCAAGACTTTGCATTTGTAACTGTTAAATTTCATCTCATTAATTTTGGTTATTTATTCTAGTCTGTTAAATTCACTTCCTGTCTTGATCCTGTCATCTAAGGCTGGAATTAGTCCTCTCCCTTTAATAATTTCTGCAAACATGATGGGTATATTATGTTTTCTCCCAAATAATTGTTAGAAGTTATAAATATGGGAGGATTTAGGATCCATTTCTGAAGAATAACATGGAAAGAATCCATTTTTATTCCTTTTGTTATAGATTATATTGATTCTGATAAGATGCCTATAATCAGAAGATTGTGAGAGGATAAAAATCCATTTTTTTAATGCTGGCAGACTTGTGGGGAAATATTCTGCCTGAATAATCCCATGGAAAAAAATCAGTGAAAGTACAGCATTAAAATAAGGCATTTCTTCCAAAGAGATGCTCAGTAGACTTCACCAGCTGCTTAGTTATAGTGACCCTTTTGCACTAGGTCTCTCAGTAACCAGGCATATGTTTTTGCATTATTAATTATAGCTTACTGTGGCAATACATCATTAGCAAGCTATAATGGCATTCTCAGATAACCAAAGTATCCTTAGAACAGACTGGAGGCCTGGGCAAATGACTCGGGCGGAGACACAAACCCCAGAAAAATAATTTTTCAGATATTTTTAGGACCATTTACAGATTTTGGTGACTGAAGAGCAGGTGTTTTTGTTTTAAACAATCCTCTAATAACAGTTTGTTAATGACACATTACACAATTAGATTTTCTATCCTTGAATTTATTGGCTGAAATAGTTACTAATATGACAAATATATTAGCCCACAATGAAGAATGCCGACAATGAAGCACAGATGGCCTCCTTATAATAACTGACAATTTGAGACATCAGATTTTGAGCTTCCTTTATTATGAAACAAATAAAATAATTTAGAGTAGGGGTAGTCTTGCTTATGTAAAAAAAAAGAACAAAAGGAAATGGAGTGATAAAAAGGAATGGTTGCTTTATATTTCTCCTTTAAGGAAATCTTTGATAAAGGACTCATCCGCCAAAAAAGAAGCAACCAGACCATTTGAGGCATCTTGTCAATCAACTGCCTTGATCTCTATCTAGCAAATTAGAATAGTGATCTTGATTTACTTACATTTACTTTGTCTTTCCATTGTTTGTAGAAACTTAGTTTCTTAAAAAGTGTAATTTCTGTACACCCACCCAAGAAAATGCTAACATTTGAGTTAAAAAAAAAACAACACACCTGTGGGAAATAGCAAAAATAGAATTGTGGGTAATGCCTCCTATGGGGCTTGGTGGCTGGTGGCAAAAATCAATGATATTCCTCACAAATGAACTCAAGGGAATAAAAGATTGCAAGACCAAATAACTTGTTAGTGTCTATTAATAGAAAGTAGCCTTATAGTAAATAGCCTCCAACCTTGACCTAAGCCTCTTTTCTTTATCCTGGGGTGTTTTGCTTTGTAGTGCAACACAATGATAGGCTTAAATTAAAAACCGAGCCAATAGTCATCTTCTTGGTGCAAGGGACAAAAGCTATTACCCATACGGGAAGCTTTTTTATAGACTGAATCCTTTCCTGAACTTTTCTTAATTTCTCACCTGTATTAATTACCATACACTTGTTCTATGGTTGTCTCCTGTTGAAATACTGGTTATAAGATATGAGCGATTGCATAATTTTTGTCAGCTGATAAGCAGTTAGCTTTCTTTTAGGAGGCATTCCATGTTGTTACCATGGACCTTTTTTTCTTTCTAGAGAAATACATTTACCATTAACAATTTATGTTGTTCCAGTATGAAGTAAGTGAGAGGTTGTTTGGAGGCTTGAAGTCAGAAAGAAATAGGTTAGAAAACTGCCTTAAAAGCTTACAAGATGTATGGCCATGGAAAAGTCACTTAGCCCCCATAAAACTCAGTTAGTTTTCTCATCTGGAAAATAAGGATAATAATGGCACTTATCTCATAGGGTTTATCAAATGTTTGTTTTTGTTTTTATTCTTTTCTTTGTTTTTCATTACAGACCTGTGATTGAAGAAAAAAAAAATAATGTAAGAATCTTTCTAGGAAGAACTTCATCTCTCAGTGTAGATGACTACCTTTCCTGCAACTTACAGTCTTAGAGAATTGCTTTAGGTGCTAGACGGCTAAATAACCTACTG
Source organism: Bettongia penicillata ogilbyi (assembly GCA_023548195.1). Taxonomy (NCBI): domain Eukaryota; kingdom Metazoa; phylum Chordata; class Mammalia; order Diprotodontia; family Potoroidae; genus Bettongia; species Bettongia penicillata. Next base: position 2,112,137 of record JAJHZJ010000610.1, on the reverse strand, counting down.
AGGAGTTCAAGTCAGTTTTTGTTTGAGGCAGTATTAAACTCAGGCATTCCTAAGACAAACCCTTTTTCTGCAATATAATTATTCCCTCTGATCAAATGAGGATCTTGTGAACTTTAGAGGAGCAAAGTTTTGGCCACCAAGCAAAACTTAGAAAAAATGAGGAAAAGTAGCTTTAAGACTCTACCATTAACCTTGCAGAAAGTGAAACATTTCTAAGGATTTTGAGCAAATGGAGCTGTGAGTTATTTCCTTTTCACACACATGTATTTTCTCAGCTTCAGCCCACTTTTTTCTAGGTTCTGCATGTACTTGTGGGAGAATGTGTCATAGATCTACTTTGTGAGAAATGGGGTTTGTTTTGTATGGACTCTTTTGTCTATACCACTAAGTACCCTTTTCTGAAAGCAAAATCTGACTCACTGATAGGTATCAACTGATGATCCTGGGGGATGGGTGTGAGAAGCATATCAGTGACTGCTTGTGATCTAAGCATTACAAAACCATCCCCCAGTCCCATAACATCCCACAGAACACTGAGGAGGGATATAACACCTGTGCTGTGGGGACCCAGACTGTCAATAGGAATGGGGATTGGGAGAATAGTTCTAGGGTGTTGTTATATAAACTTGGGTTTATCTATTCCACCACTCATCTAAAGAGGTTTTTGTTTGGTTTTACAAATCTTTCATTATCTTTAACAGAGCTGAAGCTCTTAACCATAAATTCAGTCTGTTAACTCTCAATTTAGTTTGGATCTAGTTTGATATGACAGAACTGACCATCTTGTGAATGATTTGATCAGATAGTTTAGTCAAAATGGTTGCACTGATTTGATAACCGAGTAGCTAGAGGAGAAATTACATGCTCCTTTTCCTTTGCTCTCATCTCTGTCCCACCTGAAGTTCTAGTAAATCAGGAAACTTTGATGGATAACATGTAATATTGGGTGATCTATTAGAGAGCTGTCTTGGAGATATACTTCATCTTTTCATGTGTCCTTTCCACTTTTTATAGAGTACATTGAGCCAATGAGTTTGAAAATTGTGGATCCTTTCTCACTAACAATGACATAGATTCTTATAGAAATATTGAAAATATGTTCCTTTGAATCTTTTTAGCCCCCTTCCATTTTCATCTATGAATTCCTGTTCTAGACTCACTACAAGCTTTGAATACACATCCTTTGGATTCTGTTACTCTTTTGTGACATGTTGCTCTTTGTAATTTACCAGCACTTTTTCCCATTTTTACAAATCAGTTTTTATCCCCTAAATCAATCATCTTTGACTATTTCTCTCTGTTGGGATTTTTTTGTCCTTCTTGCTATGATAAAATCATTGAGAAAGGGATGGGGATAAACTCCTATTAAGTGCCTAGTATATGTCAGGCACTGTGCAAAACATTTTTTTACAAATATCTAATTGGATCTTCACCATAGGCAAGAGTTAGGCGCGATTATTATCCCTATTTTGCAGTTGAGGAAACTGAGGCAGACAGGAGTATACTGATTTGACCAAGATTGCATAGCTAGTAAGTGCTTGAAGTCAGGTTTGAATTAGTCTTCCTGATTCTGGACAGCACTCAATTCATGGTACCATCTAGTTGCCAGTCATTAAAATTTTGTAAAAAATGTTGATAATCCTTACGGAGTGAAATGCAGTCTTAAAGGCTTGCTGCCAACAAAAATTCTTTAAAACATATGCTAACATCAAAGAAAATTCATTGATAAATGTAATCACAGAAACAACTCTTTCACCCAACCCTCTTATTTTTAATGTCAAGAGAAGCATAAAACAGGGAAATATATGTTTGTCCAAGGTGTTTGGAGGCTGACCTGTGCAGTATCAAAATAGACATGGATTTTCTTAAAGTTGTGAAGTCCTCTTTTTGAAGCTGGAATTAATGCCAAATGCATTAAGCCCTAAAATATTACAGGAAATTTTCTATCAGGTATATGAACACTCCAAGGGAATTGGACTAAAAATACACATAGTGCAAATGAATGAAGAAGGTCTAATGCCCAGATTATGACATGCAATTATATAAGTTCATTGAGTTTATAAATTACTACTATATATTCTTTGAACAGATACTATACTGCAAATAGACAAGGGCTTGGTCCCCAAATTGAGTAAGAGAAGGAGACCAGAGCAGACGACATTTAGGAAAATATACAGTCACTCTAATTCCTCCTGGATACAAAACCTCATCCTTTAAAAATAAATGTTCTCCTGATAATGTGGTATGGCTGGAAATCTTAGGACCAAATCTCCACAAAATAAAGGTTGGAAGAGACCAAAGGGGCAATAGAGAGATGTGTGATGGGTATAAGTAGACTGTAGCATTTTTTTCTTCTTGAAAAATAATACATTTTATTGATCTTTTGTTTTTATGTCACCTTGATTTCCTCCATATATGCCTCACCTTCCATTCCTAAGAGCCATCTGATCTGGCTAATAAAACATTTTTCCTAAGAAAAAGAGAAAAAATAAGCAAAGCCAATCAATTAATAAGAAATCTGACCTTATATGAAATGTTCTACATCTATGGAATTTCCACCTCTGCAAAAGTGTGGAGTGGAAACATATCTTTTCATTTCATTTTTTGTGGGGTTATGCTTGTTTTTTATTCTTTTGTAAACATTTAGTTTGAGTAATTTGTGCTTACTGTTCTTTCTGTTCCCATTGTACCTGTCATTGACCATTGTCACTCTGCTTTCTTCACTTTGCATCAGCTCATGGAAATTTTTCCAAACACTGCATGGTAATATATCATTGCATATCATATGGTACATAAAGTACCATAATTTGTTTAGCTATTCCCCACTCAAGGAGCATCTACATTGGTTCCATTGCTTTGCTACCATAAAAATTGCTTCTATAAAAATTAGTGTTCATATGGATCCTTTCTTTTTATTAATGACCACCTTGGGGTATTGCTGTGATACTTTGTGACCCAGGACTATGATGTAAGATACCTCACTGAGAGAGTTTATGATCAACTGGAAAGCACACAGCCAGATTCCAATTAGTGTGAATAATGAATCCCCTGAAATGATCACATGTTTTCAAATTCATACAATTTGGAGTTATAATCATGTTAAATATGGTAATTTCACCCTAATGGAAATGTATAGTCAGAATTCAAATGATGCAATAACTTCAGAGGATTCATTATTTCCACAAATTGGGACTTACCTGTTGTCACAGAACAAGAGTGAAGGAGAGCTCAAGTGCTTTACCAAGTGCAAAAAGACCCAGAAATTGATGGTCCTCCAATACGTTGTTTATTATATATATACATATAAATACATGTGGCGGAGAATCAATGGGCAAACACGGACATTAATTATATAGGAAGAGATGGGATGGTCTAGTCATTGTCTACATCACTGAGACAGCAAATCATTGGCAACATGAGATTAATCTATTAGAGTTTGCAATAAAAAGAATAATTCTATCGCATTTGCAAAACCAGCTTACTATATTGTTTGTGGCTTTTAGTATGAATTCACAACACATTCTCATTTCTCTTGCATTTTGGTTTATTCCTTATGGTTTAATTAATCATTATGGCTAGATTTTAAGCTCCTTGAGGACAGGCAGTTTTATTTACCTTTACTTTTCCCCTATTGCCTACCACATTGTCTTGTGACTACATGGGGATGAATCAATATGAATTGAATGAATTGGTGGGCCCAGATTAGAGGTAAATTCATTCTCCTTGTAAGTTTTCCCCAATATAATCACATCAGGGTTGTATGAAGACAGTGTTATGAAGCACAATATGAAATAAAATTATTCAAGTGAAATCATAAGAGCACAGATATAGCAAATAAAAAATAAAATATTATTTTATTTATTATATTATTATACTATATAAATATTATATTTTTTTCTGAATGAAGTTGTCTCACTCTGTATATTGAATTCACAAAGTTATTTCTCAACCTGCCCTTCCTGTCATGCTGTGTTGTCTAAACCCAAATCTAATGATGATCATGTATGTGTTTCAGAATTAGGAAAGAATCTCCAACCTTCAACCAACTGTTTAGCAATCCTGGAGAGTCTATTTAAAATAAAGGCTCCATTAAATGTTCCCCAATGAGGTGTATAGCAATGTCCTTCCAGCTGGTGGTTTGCCCAGGACATAGCTCTAGATCAGTGCCAGCTGCACCCAAGCCCTTTGTGAAAAGCAAGCCTGAAATAAGCTGTTAATTATGCTTGTATATTGGGTGATTGAACTATTTCAAATGAGAAGGTGATAACTTGGAGGGGGACAGAAATGAACCCAGAATAGTGTGATGATATATTTAATTGTTGGTTCTCAGGATTTTTTTTTCTTGATTGACTTTAATTGGATTCTTCAAAGGCAGATTTTAAAAGTTAAAAAGGTGTGCTTTCTCTGTGTGTGTGTGTGTGTGTGTGTGTGTGTGTGCGTGTGTGCGTGTGTGTATGTAATGCTGAATTGCTTCTTTTACCCTCATTGGTTAAATATTATCTAAAATTATTCAGTTTTTCTTTTAGAGCAGGGGCTATTTTGAAATTTGCATGTAGTTTTCCCCATGTAAATAAACAGTAATAAGCGAACTCCAAACACACTGCCTCCTTTAAAGCTTACCTATTGTGGGATAAGTGGCAAGTATGTACCTCGAGGTTTTGCTTACAAGATTTATGGACAAACTGGAAATAGTGAACTGAAAGCATTATATAAATCCTCCAGTTAGGTTTTATGTATCCCCTTGCAGGTTTCATCTTTCTCTCATAAGGAATCTATTGAAAAAAATATTTTTCTATTGTCATTGAAAATCAACTTTTTCAAGATGGTAAATTTAGAAATAATTATTTTCATTGAGACCCTAAAGACAACTATGATGAATTATATTATCAGTCATATCCCAACATGGGTCTTTGTCATGTCCACATAACATAAAAAATTTACACATCTCCCATTGAGCTTATAGTTTGACATTGACAGAACAGGATTTGATATTAGAAATAGTAGATCATATGATTACAATATCAGTTTTTTCTCAAAGAACTAAAACTAAACTTTTCTCAGTCTTTAGGTAATGATGATATTGGGATATATACTAAATTTAGGATGTACAGTGAGACTTTATTCATATATTTACATATTTGGGTTATTTAAAATACTGCATATATGATATATTTGGTCTAGAGTATAAATTGCTGTGGTATTAAGCAGAGATAATGTAAATAGTAGGTTTTATAAAGTATCTTGAGTAGTCTATAAAAGACAGGACTAGCTAGCTATTCTCACTTTAAAAAGTTTATTAAAAATAGTCTTCCTTAATTTATCTTTGATACCATCTGCTTTTCCCATATATGATGGGAAAATTGAAGTGAATCTGAGTGTACAACATATGATGTTTACAACAAGTAACAATTGCACCAGCAAATCAGTCATTTTGTATGTTTGTATGCATTAGTGTTATCATTTTAGATGGTAGCATGCCAAGGAGTTAGAGACCAGATCTTCTCATGATATTTAGGAGAGATGCATCCCATGCATCCTACAAGGTAGACATTCATTAAATATAGGTATCGGTAATGTTAGATGTGTATAGTGAATATAAAATAAGTGTGTTCTACATTCAAGGCATTTTATTAGTCATTGAAGATAATCCCTGTCTTCAGGGAGCTTATATTTTAGTTAGTGATTTATTGATAACCATGAATAAATTTGTGGTATTCCTCCCCCCCTTAAAAAAAAAAAAACTTATGAAAGGTTTTGAGGAATGGTTGTCTATGTGTAGAAAAATACACATACATCTATGTTTAGAAAGATAAACTGTATAAATGACATAAATCTGGGAATATTACTTAAGATTTAATTTGATTTTAGCATTAAATGTGTAAAAGAAGGGGCAAGACTGATGTCATACTTTTGAAAAAGTAAAAGAAAATGTAGATATGGCATGAAAGTAAAATCATTAAATGATATGAAAGAAAAATACATGCAGATTTGCCTCACTGTATGCAACATAGTTTTTTTAAAGTTGTGGGTAAATTGAATTTCTGTAAATTAAATCATTTAAAGTGAGAGCTTGCTGTTTGCCAGCAATACTATATTGAACACTGTAAATCACTAAATAATTGTATCCTGATTTATTTTTCCCCCATTGAATCTCATAGAGCAATACTTTTGCACTTTCCTAATGCACTTAATTCTCTTGTATTAGCTACATATGTACCACATCTCACTACTAAATTGTAAACTTATGCTGAAGGGATGACATTGTACCTAAACACCACATCTCCCCAAACATTAGCAAATGCTTTATATACTCTAGCTACTTAACACATTGAATGAAATCTTTTGTAACTCAGATTTTCATGCAAAACATTTTCTTAAAGTGAAGTATGATGGAGTTAAAAAAATTTTTTTGTGTTCTTTTGGTAACAATGTCACCATAATCGTATATCAAGAACTCAGTCCTTTAATAGGGATTGGCAAATGGGGAATGAATGATGAGATTTGGGCCATGACAAATGTAATCTAATAAGATACTTCCAGCATTGTTTGCCTCATCTCACATCCTTAAAGGGGTGAGTGCAAAGTATATAGCTTGTCTGCCACATGCTATAATTTGCATTACCAAATTTGCTAAGTTATAGAACACCAACAAGGAAAAAATTAATCAGTCAGCCAATCAAAAAGTCCCTCAGAAATTAAATAAAAAAACCAGTTATTTTTAGTTCTTCCCTTTGCGAGGAAATATTCAAGGTGAATTTTTCTCTGCCTTCATGATGGAGGTTATGCTAACAGCATGTGTAGGGCTCATTCACAGATGGATTTAAATCAGAGGTAAATATCTGATTCATTCAGTATGAGTGATTACAGTTTCCTATCTCATACAGTTTCAGAACATTTTGGTTTTGTCCATTGCTCGTCGGTGTCTAAATTGTGAAAACTTGTAGTTGATAATTGTCAAAAGTTCAAAATTGCAATATTTTTATTCTTGGTGGGAAGGGAAAAAAAATGAAGGATTTTTCATGTCTCTCAGATATATTGGCCTATTCTCCAAATGACAGGTTCCTGACTGATCAACTATACCACCTGCTACTAAAGCTCAGTAATATTAGTCTGTGGAATGGTTTCATTCTCATCTCACACCTCAGAGATCTTGAGCTCAACCCCAGGCATCCCTTGTGTGTTTAAATCAGCTTAACGGCTCATACAGTGTGCTGATTTCCTTGTAGGCCTCTGTTTTCTCAAAAAGTGATCACCTTTTGCCAATGCCCTCAGGATTAAACAGGGCAGTCCGGTTTTCCTTTTCTGCATTGGCTATACCTTTGTAGTCAATAAAAGACTAACTAGAAAAGAATCAGCTGATGAGAGAATCAATCTTCTGGAGGCCTCCCCACAGTTTTCTCATCATTTTTGTGCCGTCTGTCATCTCAGATTGTAAAATGGAAACCAAAACTCAGTATGTGGGAAGACTTTTAGTGCTCCTTGTTAACAAAAACAGTAAGACCAGGGGTTTTGATCTTACGAGTGTATAGGTAAACAGTAAGCTGTAAGTGTGCACTCTTGAAGTGGCTTTTCTCTGTTTCTAATGGAGGTTTGCAAAGAATTATCAAAGTAGTATCAAAAAGGTCTCCTAACATACTGTAGTGTAGATATCCATTCTGGGGAGGTCAGGTTAAAACCGAAGGTCTTAAACACGACAATACTGAGGTATCTTATGGTATAGCAGTAACATATGTCAATTTAGAAGAGTCATAAAAATAGAAAATAGAGCCTAGCACACATATATAGGAATATATATATATATATATATATATATATAAAGCTATCTATATCTGATACATATATTTTAGTTAAGTGGTTATGTTACGAGAGTAGACCATTTTATTTATAAAACTCAACCTCAGTTTGTCCCAGAAAAAAATTTCTTTATTTAATAAGGAATTTATCTTAAATGTTTTGTTTTCTTGTAAATACCAATGAAAAATTTATATGAGATTTATTCAAATATCTTCACTGTCAGAGACTAGTCATATGGGTATTATTTTATAAGTAGTTTCTCTAGCACCAGAAATGATAAAAAAAAAAAATTACCTTTTATTTCATGGTTTTTTTTGCATCTCTTTCTTAAAGTTGAAAACTCAGAAACAGGGAATTTAAATGCGCTAACGGATCCTATTGAAATATAAACTAGAGATACAATTTGGCTTCTCCCCCTACCCCCATTTTCTTCAGTTCTGTATTTCATTTAGTTACAATTCTATTGAAGCTCTTTAGTTTTTCCTGTGGTAATGTTTAAAATATATTTAATAGTAACAAAAAAAGTCCCACATCTTTAAATGGGTGAAATCCACTTTAAATGTTTATGACACATTTTAAATGCTTATAGCACACATGTTGAATTATAAAATTTCATTACAATATTTCAGTACCAATAAAGTAACTCAGTTCCTCCTTTCAGGAAGCTTGGAAGGTAATTTTTTGTGTGTGTGAGAATAAGACGGTTATTTTTTTTGTGCTATTTATTTCATTTTTTTTATTGCCACAGGAAATTGACATGTTCCCAAATTTCTGAGACCCTAACTCTCTCACTATCACATTATAGCATGGGGGGAAAATCTCAAGTGAGTAATCACTTCCTAATTTTTTCATATAACAAAAGTGGTTGATACAGATGCTACATAATACTAAAAAGAATAGGGTCTCAAAGTACATTTACCAGATTTACAAATGATTACTGTACAATTTTTAAATGATAAATGTTTGTATACTGATTTTTTCAGTCTTGAACTCTGTATTTAGAGAAAAATTATTGAATAGTATTGCTATTAGAAGGTTATTGTGTTCTAGCAAAATCTCTGGATTTAAAGAGAATTGAAAGAATACATAAAGTTTATAAATCAAATGAAGGAGAAGGGGGATCCACAAATTCATCACCTCCTCATCCTCATTATTAATATTTATTAAGCTTCCAAAGAGTACAAATAGATTCTTGTACTGAGCATAGTGTAATTATGGAGTATTTGAGCAAAGAATATCAACTTAATAAAAGAATTTAATTAAATGATTTTTTTTAACCTCCTCTTGTCATACATTCAAACAAAGGCATCTCCAACCATAATGTCATTCCCTTGTCCCTTTACATCCTGCCCTTTGCATCTTGGAGGTGCTGTATCTATAATTTTCAGGAAAAATGGAAAAAAATAAAACTTCCTAATCCCTTTCTGACCTCAATTTATTTTCTCCTTTCAGGTATAGGCTTTTCAAAAGGAGAAAATATTGGACTAATAAAACAGCAGAATTCTGAATGTTCTCTAGTGATTATATACATTCGCTACAGCACACAATCAATGAAAAAATACTTTTTGAGATGCCTCTATGTTCCAGGCACCATGTTAGGAGCCAGAGGTAATACAAAGAAAGCATATTTGGTGCCCTCAAGGAGCTTACCATGTGTATTTGTTTTATTCATCAAATGTGTTTTTTTAGCCACAATCTGTACTCTTTCTGTTTGCTTGGGATTGAGAGAAAGCATTGAGTTTTATGATATTTATTTGGAAATTTTTGAAAGCATTACATGGTGGGACTGCCTTTAAGAGAATACAAGGCATGAATAGAAAACATTTTTGCACAAACAAAAGAAATGCAAGGAGACAGGCAACTGGGAAAAATCTTCGCAACAAGTTTCTCTGATAACAGACTCATTTGCAAATGACATAAAGAAATGATTCACATTTATAACAGCCATTCACAAATTGATATAAGGCCAAAGAATATGAATATGTAGTTTTTGAAGGAAGAAATCCAGGCAATCAATAGCAATATGAAAAATGTTCCAAATCACTAATTATTTGAGAAATAGATACTAAAGCAACTGTGAAGCTTCACATATCCATCAGATTAGAAAAGCTGATAAAGGAAAATGAAAAACTTTGGAGTAACTGTTAATAAAATAGGCACATTAATGCAATGTTGGTAGAAGTAGGAATTGATTTAGCTATTCTTTAAAGCAATTTGAAACTATGTCCCCCAAATTCACTAAACTGTGCATTTATTTTGACTCAGTGATATGACTAATGGGCTCATACTCGAAAGACTTTTTTTAAAAAAGTAAAAATATCCATATGTACAAAAGTATCTATAATAGCCCTTCTTATAGTGGTAGAGAACTGGAAACTAAGGGAGTTCCCATCAGTTGGAGAATGACTCAACAAATTATAGTATATGAATGGAATGGAATGTTGTGCTTTAAGAAATGGCAAAGGAGATGGTTTCAGAGAAACCTAAGAAGACTTACGTAAACTGAAACAGAATGAACTGAAGAGAATTCAGAACAGTATATGCAATAATAGCAACATTGTAAAGACGCATCACTCTGAAAGCTTTAAGAATTCTGATCAACATAATGGCCAACCATAATCTCATAAGACTTTTGATTAGGTGCGCTTCTCACCTCCTGAGAGAGAAATGATGAATTTACAGTGCAGACTGGGATATAGACTCTAGATATGACCACTATGGGAATGTGTTTTGATTGACTATGCATATTTGTCAGAAGGACTTTGTCTTTCTCTTCTTTTAATAAGAGGAAGATAATGGATTTCTTCATTTACAAAAGTAATTAAAAATATTAATATATAAGATGGTCATGATTTGCAATAATTCATGATTAGAGAACAATGGGCTAAAACAAGAGGCAAGAGGGTGAAAAATCCAATCACCCTACTGGTTTGGTTATACTATTTTAAAATAGTTTACTTTATAAAACAAGCTAATTTAACCGCTTTCACATTCTAATAAACTGAACCATTATGAGTGTAGCATCTATTTAAATAAATTGTAATGAACTGAGCATCAGAACAATTCTGTTAGGATCTAGGAATTTGATACCCTTTTACATGTATTTGCCATTTCTCAGGATTGTCTTCGTTGTTTGTGGTGTAGAGTTCTAGAAGTAAAGTTTTGAAAAAAGAAATATAAGGTAAGTTAATTTCTTGTATATTTAAAATGCCTATTTATCTATTTGAAGTTTCTTATTTTAATAAGCAAGATAAGTTGTTTTAGTCGATTTGAAATGAATATGTATATATGTGTAATAAAAGGAGAATCTATACGACAGCCCTTGCCTGCTTAAAGAGAGGAGAACAAAAAGGCTGAATGAGTTGGGGAAAGTGAATGGTATGGCAGAGTCCATGGTAAAATAATTTAGATGCAGATGTTTGCAGGTTTTGCAGAAATAGTTCATAGATTCCTCTGATGCTGACAGTGGTCTGTACTTTCCTCTTATAATTAAGGCTAATTTTGCTGTATAATTTCCCTGCTTTCAGACTGTTATCACTTCCAACCTCTTATCCTGTGTCAGTGGCAAGTTACTGTATTGTAACAAACATTTGTGTCCATCCAAAAGAGCCAAGCTCTCAAACCTGGACAGAATCCTTGATTAAAATTTAATATTTAAAATTCTATTGCTCTCTTTCACTGTTGCCATGGTAAACTGGTGGTGTAATATTAGCAGTTTGTCTGGAACAATGAACAAAAAATGTGAAGTTATGAAGTAAAACAGAAGAAAAGTGGCTGTGGTAAAGACACAAGTATCTGGTCATGGGCACTTTCCAACTCGGTTATTTAAATGTTCTTTTTCTGCATTAATAAAATAATGAGACTTTTTTTTAGTCTCAGACAGTTTTCAGAAATCATGAAAGTCCTTGACAACTGCACTAAAATCTAAATTCAATAGGCAGATAAAACAAAGAAGTCTATGGAAAGGGGTAAAATACATTCAGAAAGAAAACAATGTCTACACTAGAAATCTGAATAGCATGATTATGAAAGTTGAATTATAGATAACTACAAAGACTATTATGTCTTTTTCAGTTTGGTAAAAATCAGTGATGTTTACTGTTGGCATAGTTTGAATAGCCTTGTTATAGCCCTGGAACCACTGTCTGACACCCTCTATTCCAGAATGTCCATCCCATTCCATACTCAATACACATTGCTATTGGTAGTTTGCTTTTATAGAGTTGACCAAAGGGAAAACAACCTGTCACTGCATGTAGAGATTGTGCTTTTTAATGAAAAAATATAATGGAGATATTGTTGGGGCTGCGTAAATTACTTAATTTTAAGTGACAGAATCTTAAATGCCACTTTCACATTACCCCAAATTGCCTCTAATCTAAACTTTAGCCCTACAGATGATCATTTTACTGAGATATGAGAAAGAATGGGTAGCTAGATAGCACAGGGGATAGAGTGCTGAGCCTGAAGATAGGAAGAGCTTCCTTTCTGAGTTAAATCTAGTCTCACTTTCTAGTTGTGTGACCCTAGCCAAGTCACTTAACCTTGTTTTCCCCAGTTTTTCATCTGTAAAATGATCTGGAGAAGGCAATGGCAAACCCTTCCTGCATTGTTGCCAAGAAAACCCCAAATAGGGCATGAAGAGTCAGAAAGGACAGGAATGATTGAACAGCAATGCTGAACAAATGGGAAAGAAGGCCATATTTAATCTAGCTCACTCACAGAAATAAAGCATGCAGTTTTCATTACTATTTTAGGATAGAGCATGCATTTTCTCCACAAGTTAAAAAGAAAGCTGAAGATAATTCACATCAAGTTCATAATAATTTACAGTTTAGACCTTACAATCCGTAAAATACTTTTCTTAGAATAGATCCATAAGTAAAGAAAGTACTTTAAAATTATATTTGGGAAAAGAAAATCAATGAAAAAAACAGTTGTGGGTGGATGGGGTAATGACAAATGACTGTGAGGAAAAGTGAGAACTATTCAACTCTTCTTCTGCTTCTGTTTTATTATCTAAGGAAAGTGATCTTTTAACAGAAGACAAAGATTATTAGGTACTAGAAACCCAAGATAGATGAAGAAAAAAAACCATTTATTAAATGCCTACTAAGTGTCAGGGGCTTTACCTAGATTATTTCTTTGGATCTTCATAACAACTTTAGGAGATAGGTGCTATTATTATCACCATTTTACAGATGAAGAAACTAGGTCAGAGGTTAAGTGACTTGCTCAAGGTCACACTGGTAGTAAGTGTCTGAGAACAGAGTTGATGAACTCAGGTCTTCCTGATTTCAAACCCAGTGCTTTACCAACTAGCTTCCTCAGAAGAGAATATAAGATGTTATCTAATATCCTAAATCAGTTAAAATAATAATGCTTAGATAATCAATATCCTAAGATTGGGAAGAACTGGTCTATTTACATTAGCAATCCATGACAGAAGAAGAGATCTAATACTAAAATTTAAATATTAAATATATCTGTTTTTACTGACAAGGAAATTCTATTCAGTGATGTGGATAATAACCTATCTATGCTTCCTAGTATTGTACAGAGTCATGGGGTGAGGGTGGTGAGGTCCACACAATATACTCGAAGCCTTTTTGATTTCTCCTAACATTTCAAGGGTACCACTCAGGTACTCTGGCTATTCTGACCATCTTTCATTTTTGCTATATAACAAGTTCATTTTCTCTTCCTATCACTAAATTCCTTGATAATGTTTTTTGTTTCCTTACTTCTTCATAGTTCCTCTTGGGTTATATGCTGTAGTCTACTCACACCCGTCATGCACCTTTCCTATGTAATGCTTTGTGGAAATAGTCATTTTTAACTCTTTGAAGGCTATTAGATTTCATGCCTTGCTGCTATCTAGTAACACAAATATATCGTCATAGTAAAAACATGGCATCAGAAAAGAAGTTTTCCAATTTCCCAAGGTCAATCCAGCCCTCATGAATGGAAACCATCTTTCTGTGAAAGAGACTGTAAGATAGCACTTTGCTGTACTAGATGAGATTTGTTTTTGTAATCAACAAACAATACACATGGTGAGATCCTATATTTCGTGTGTCTTTCAGTCAATTTTGAAATGGTATAGGTGTGGTCCACTGCTGAATATCACATGAGAAAACCTGCTTCTTCCCCACTAATATCCACATTGAGGATGCCTTAATTTGTCTATAGAAGACTGTCATGAAGATTTTGTATAAATGGGAGAGTAGGCATATAGCGGGGCAGTTCTTGTGGCTTTCTTTGTTGTCTTTTTTCAATATTAATGATAATTTCCATATTTTTATTAACTTCCTCTCTAGAAACCTTTTAAAGGGATCTTTCAACACTCTCCCAATTGTATTACCACCAGCATGGGTATCTCTGAGATATAATTGTTCTGTTCCATGTGTTTTTCCTTTTTAGTTTCTTTAGTAACATTTCTACCACCTTTACAAGTACATTTGGGGCTATGGTGTTAGGTGCCATGTGTAGTATTTTGATGGGAAAAAAGTGTTGAGGATTCTTTTCTGTTTTTCTTCATTTTGTAGCACTCTTTCCATAGATATGCTTGAATACTCATAGGATGACTTTACATAGCCGGATATTTCTACCAAACTAACTTTGAACTGTTTTTACCCTTCACTTTTTATCTTTGCTTTATGAGATAATTCAAATTATAATTGTCCATCATTCTCCTACATACAAGAAAATTTATATTCCAGCCTAGAGTTGTATTTGGAAGCCATCCCTTTCCATTTGGCAAGTAAGTCTAGCTCTTTTGGTCTTTTTATTGAGGAAGTTAATTTATATTTGTTGAACTTCTGGATAAAATAATTACAGTTAGTGTCTGTCATTTCCAATGTCAACTTTCAGTTTTTAAAATTTCCAATAATTACCTTTGTTAATCCGTACCAACTTTCTCATAATTTTTCTCAGAATTATTCTTCATTCTTGTTTTATTTTTCCTTTAAGTTAATTTGACCTTAACTCTGATGAGATAATGATTTATCTTTCTCTCTTTCATCTATCTCCTTGAGAGCAGAAGAGCAGGAATGGTCTTTCACCTTTCTTTGTTGTACAAGTACTTTGGACAGTATCAGGCATGTAGTAAAGACTAAATAAATGCCAATTGACTTGGCATAACTTTAATTGCCTGGGTATAACATCTGTAAGATATATGGGTTCCCATGTAAGATATGGGTGTCAAAATAATTTGTATAAATGTATAGAAACATCTTATGGGCAGCATGTATAGATATGGTCTCAAGTATGGTCCACATTTGCAGAGAAGAGAGCCATGTTCCATGTAACATTCTATTTGGAGGTCTTAAGAAGAGGCAGCCAGACCATATCATTGCTGTGAGATTGGGAGTTCTTTTCTCCAGGCTCTGAGAAGGGATTGACAACATCTATATATGTGCATTATATATATATATTGTGTGTGTGTGTGTGTGTGTGTGTGTTGTACTTGCACATAAACACATGCATACATATGTGTATATAATTCTAATATAGTATGTATGAATATATATTCATGATAAACAGATACATAATACATGTATATACACATAAAACATACATTCACATACATATTCATGTAATACATATGTGTATATAGAAATACACACACACATACACACATATATATGTGTTGTGTGTGTGTATGACCCCTCTCAAACATTGTTGGATTAGAGGTATGGATTTTTTGCTGTTGCTGTTCAAAACCAAAAACACTTTTCTGATTACTCTTAACAGGGAGTATAGTCCTCTGTTTACATTTACCAGCATGGACCATTCTCACTAAATATTGGTTAAACAAAAGAGCATCACAAATAGCAAATAGTGAGAAAATCTATTTATCCAAGCAAACGTATTTGCTAACTTTGTATATCAGCTAGGGCTCTGTTCTAGGCTACCTTCTTTTTTCTATCTGTTCTATTTTGCTCAGTGATCACACAAACTCCCATTGACTTAATGATCATATCTATGCAAATGATTTTCTCATCAATTTGTCCAGCCCTAACTTCTTTCTAGACTTTCAGTGTCACATCTTATTAGATAACTCTATCTAGATGTCCTATAGACATCTTAAATACGTGTCAGAAAAAAACTGTCTCCCCAAACCCTCTTTTCTTTTTGATTTACCTATTACTTTTAAGAGTACCACCATCCTCCCAGTCACTGAAGCTTGCAGCCTAGTTGTCATTTTCAACTCTTTACTCTCTCTAATCTCCATATCCGATGAGTTGTCAAGTCCTGTCATTTCTATTTTTATAAAATCTCTCATATACAGCTCTTTTTTTTCTTTGACACTACTGCCACCAAAGCTTTCATCAGCTCGTACCTGGCCTTTTCCAATAGCCAGCTGGTTGGTCTTTCTGCCATAAAAATCTCCCCACCCAGTCCAAAAATATTCTAAATCCATTATATTCCTTGTGATCCTCTTCTACTTCTTGTATCATCATATATTATTAATTTATACATAACTCTGACAGGTACAATTTTCCTTGCTCTCCTATTTTGCTTATGGTATCAGCCTTCATGTCCATTCTGACCAATCACTTACAAGTCATGACATCACCTTCCTAATGTCATCATGGTTCTCTTCAAGAACAAAGGACAATGAACCATTTTGACCTTAGTTTGGTATACAGTATGAAATATTGGTCTATGCCTGGTTTATGCCAACTTGCTTTTCAATTTTCCTAACTTTTTTTTGGTCACATAGTGAGTTTTTGTCCCCAAGGATCTTTGGGTTTATCAAATAGTAGATTACTATGGTAATTTACTATTTTGTAGCATCTACCTAATCTATTCCACTGATCCACCACTCTGTTACTTAGCCAGAATCAGTTTGTTCTGAAGATTACTATTTTGCAATATATTTTGAAATCCGGTACTGGTAGGCTGCTTCCCTTCACATTTTTTTAAATTAATTCCTTTAATATTGTTGACTTTTTTGTTTTTCCAGCTGAGTTTATTGTTTTGTTTTCAAGCTCTATAAAATAATTCTTTAATAGTTAGCTGGGCATGACACTGATTAAATAAATTTAGGTAAAATTATAACTGTTATTATGTTGGCTCAGCCTGCCCATAAGCAATTAATATTTCTCGAATTGGTTAGATCTATGTTTATTTGTTTGAAAAGTGTCCTCTAATTCTATTCATATAATTTGTGGGTTTGTCTTGATAGGTAGACTCCAAGTGTTTTATATTGTCAGTAGTTATTTTGAATGGAATTTCTTTTTCTATATCTTCCTGCTGTATTGTGTTGATAATATATATTATGTGGGTTTATTTATATTGTGCAACTTTGCTAAAATTGTTTTATGTTTCAGCTAGCTTTTTGATTCTTTAGGGTTCTGTAAGTATATTATCATATTGTCTGCAAAAGGTGTAGTTCTGTTTTCTTATCAGTTATTTCTACTTCTTATTGCTATAGCTAGCATTTCTAGTAGTGATAATAGGCATTCTTGCTTCACCTCTGATCTTATTTGGAAGACTTCAAGTTTATCCTCATTACAAATAATGCTCATTTTTGGTTTAAAGCTCCATTTATTCCTATGATTTCTAGTGTTTTTTAATAAGAATGGGTGGGAGCCAAGATGGTAGAGTAAACTATAAGTGCTCTCACCCTCCCCTTGTTGACCTTGAAAAACCCACAGACTACTGCCCCAGGAAATTTCCTGGAATATTGGGATCAACTGAAGGGGTAAACAGTCTCTTTGCCTGAGAGGCCAGGAAAATCACAAAGGAGAGTCCCTCTTGCTGTGGCTGATGGGGACCAGTGCAGGACCAGAACTATCCCAGTTACCCCACCTCAGCAAACCAACAGAATATCCTGAACCCTGAGGGATGGAGTCCATAAGTGCTAATACCAGGATACCAGGCATGCCTTAGCACAGTCAAGGAAGTTGGGAAGACAACAGGGCAGATGGGGTTCACAAGCCACTGAGCCTGCCTGGGTTTTAGCTCAAGGGAGGAGGAGACTTCCTCTGGCCAGATGATCCATCACCCACACCTCACACAGTCAGTTTCAGGGTAACTATGGGGAAATTCAGAAAGACTCCAACTGACCTCATCCTTGGTACACACCAGCCAGCTCAGCATCAAGTAAGCTGCAGCATCCTAGCTTCTAGCTGAAAGAACAATAGGCCACAATACACAAAGACTCAAGTTCTCAGCACAGAAACCATGGGACAGAGCCCCCCTGTGCCCCAGAAGCAGAGATCCATTTTAAAATCTAGGAAAAGGGAAATCATCATGAGCAAGAAGCAAACCAGAAAAGCAAAGACCAAAGAATATTACTATGGGGACAAAGACCAAAATACAAATTCAGAAATGGATAGCATTGAAACTACTCATATCTGAAAGGGATAATGA
The DNA here is from genome assembly GCA_023548195.1 of Bettongia penicillata ogilbyi. NCBI lineage: Eukaryota > Metazoa > Chordata > Mammalia > Diprotodontia > Potoroidae > Bettongia > Bettongia penicillata. Next base: position 2,093,960 of record JAJHZJ010000610.1, on the reverse strand, counting down.
ACTGGTCTCAAGCCCAAAGAGCATTCTTGAAGAGCTCAAGAAGGATTTTAAAAGCTAAATTAGAGAGACAGAAGAAAAACTGGCAAATGATTTTAAAAATACAATTGATAAAATTAAAAAAGAATTCACTGAAGATCAGAACAATGCCTTAAAAGGAAAGTTGGGCAAATGGATAAGGAAACACAAAACTTAACTGGGAAATTGGACAAATGGAAAAGGAGTACAAAACCTAACTGGGGAAAATAACTCCTTAAAAGGAACAATTGAACAAATGCAAAAAGAGGTGCAAAAGCTAACTGAAGAAAACAATTTATTAAAAATTAGAATTGGTCAAACAAAATCTAAAGAATTGGAAAAACAACTGACCTGGAAAATAGATCCAGAAGAGAAAATCTAAGAATTATAGGTCTACTAGAAATTCAAGATGAAGAAAAGAGCCTGGACAATATCTTCAAAAAATCATCAAGGAAAACTGCCCTGAGGTCCTAGGTCCAGAAGGCAAAACAGCTATTGAAAGAATCTACTAATCACCTCCTAAAAGTGATCCCAAATTGAAAATGCCAAGGACTATTGTTATGAAATTCCAGAACTATCAGGTTTAGGAGAAAATACTGCAAGCATCCAGAAAAAAATAATTCAAATATCAAGGAACTATAGTCAGGATCACATAGGACCTTGCAACTTTGACATTAAAAAAAATAAAGGGATAGGAATATGATATTCCATAAGGCAAAGGAGCTTGTACTACAACCAAGGATCAATTACCCAGCAAAACTGAGTATAATATTTCAGGCAAGGAGATATGGACACTCAGTGAAACAAGGTATTTGCAGACCTTCCTGATGAAAAGGCCAGAGCTCAATAGAAAATTTGATCTTCAAGTACAAGAATCAAGAGAGGCATAAAAAAGTAAAAGGGGAAATTCTTGTTATTTAATATGGGCAAACTGTTTGCATCCCTTTATGGGAGGATGATATTTGTTAATCTTGAGAATTGTATATTTATTATGACATTTAAGAGGGACATGTATATATATATATATACATATACACACACACACACACACACACACACACACACATAGATAGATAAAGATAGAGGGAGTGGGTATAAATTAATGGATGTGATGATAAAAAATGTAATTAAAGAGTGCCAAGGGGTTGTAATGGAAGAAGAGAAAAGGAGGAGGCAGGAAAAGGTAAATTGCATCACAGGAAGAGGCACAAAAATATATTACAGTAGAAGGAAAGAGGGGAGGGAGATAAGCATTGTTTGAGATTTACTCTCATCTGATTTGGTTCAATCTCCACCATATTTAGGATAGTTTTATGACCTGAGCTCACTCAAACTTTTACTGGTCTTAAGCTCACATCCCTAGCATGCAAACTTATTAGCATGAGAGGCAAAGCAATGGAGTGGAAAGAATATTGAATTCTGAGTCAGAAGAGACTTGGATTTGAAACCTACCTCTCATACTTAGTTACATGAACTTGTTACCTAACCTGAGAGGCAGGACCATGTAGATGATAGAGTATTCATGTTAGAATCAGGGCAATCCAAGTTCATATTCTAACTCTAACACTTTATACTTATCACACTGGGCAAGTCACTTAAAATCTATAGGTACAAATGTAAATGGAAGGGGTTGGACTCAATGACTTCAATGATATCTTTCTAGCTCTAACTTTAAGATTAATAGAAAAATAGAACTGCCAGTATTTACCTTGTAAAAGTGTTCTGTGGATCAAATGAAACAATTTATTTACACTGTAAAATGTCATGTAAATGTTAACTGGGTAGCTTGGTGGCTAGTAGATAGAATGCTAGGCCTGAAGTCAGGAATCCTCATTGTCCTGAGTTTAAATCCAGACTCAAACACTTACTAGATACATGACCCTGGACCATTCACTTAACTTTGCCTCAATTTTCTCACCTGTAAAATGAGCTGGATAAGGAAATGACAAACTCCTCTAGTTTATTTGCCAAGAAAACCCCAAAACTGGGTTACAAAGAGTCAGTTACAATTGAAAAATGACTCAAAAACAACAAAAATGTCCTTTTCATTATGGAAAATTTTCTCTCCAATCCCCACCTGCTGCCGTGCCTTATTGTCTACAGAGTCTTTAGAAGACTCAAAAATGTTGAGTGATATGAAAAAAATATGATTCTTGGCCACTAATTATTGCTTCCAAATTGGAATTACTTCATGGGCCCCATTTTCTTTGGGCAGCTACATAGGCTCAGGCACCAACATGCAATTCTCACACTATGACAGAACAAGCCTATTTTTAGGATCTCCCAAACCGTAGAGTTCCATATCAACTATACTGTTCCTTAAATTTTGTCACTTTTTCTCACACATACAATAGCCACCTCCCTAGTATATAAGCGTTCCCTCTGCTTCCAGACAGTCATGGTAATTAAACACTCAAAGTCCACTTTACACCTCATCACAAATTCATTATTGGCTAGATCTTGGAGCCATACCAATCTGCAATCTCACCAGAAGTCAAACAACATATTGCTTCTCTTTTGTATCCTGGGGAAAAGTTGAACTGAAGCCACTGTTGAAATGAATAATAATAATATCTGCTAGTGCTTTATGGTTTGCAAAGCACTTTGCAAATATCTCATTCAATCCTCACAAGAACCCTAGAATTTCCTATACCATTTTACAGATGAGAAAACTGAGGTAGATGGAGATTAAGAGAATAGCCCATGGTAACAGAGCTAGTAAGTATTTGAGGTAGAAGCTAAAATCAGATATTCTTGATTCCGAACCCAGTACTCTTTACCTTGTACACCTAGTTTTTCAATTTTGGCCTGAGTCCAATGCTTTTTTTTTATATTAAATAAGCCTTTTTGTAATTTTTCCCTCACTGGTACAGAACCATAAATAATAACCATTATGGGAATCCTTTAAATATCTGAACATAGCTATTATGGTCCCAAGCCTTTTCTTTTCTAGGTTGACCCTCAACAGTCAGTGTAGTGAACAGCTTGTTGTTGGAACTGAATTTGCAGAATGCAAATGTTGCCGGGTTGTGTCAAGGTGAAGAGCTTTTAAAATACACTTCGTGGGACAGACACTTCTTTCTGAAGACTAGCCAAAACAAGCGTCTTTGTAACCAGTAAACTGACCGTTAGATGATAAATTGTTTGGCTAAGTCAATGAACGAAACTTATGATAAAAGAAAATGGTGCTTAACCGCCTCAACTTCAATAGTGGTAACATGTCATGAAATAAGGCCAAAAGTGCTAAGGATCACACACCTTTAAACCATTTATAGATATTAATTTAACTGTTAACATTCTAAATGTGAGTTCTGGTCCAGCAACTAATTAGTCAGCATACTACCGGAGGAACTGAATCATATGAATATTGACATTTTTACTATACAATATAAGAAAGTTGCTGCTAAATGGAAGGATGGTTCAGGAGTTCTCCTTGGAGAGGTAATTAAAGGAGTAAGTTTCCTTGTGTGCCCAAAGGCAATAAAAACATAATTTCTTGGGACACTTGGTCATTTTGCCTTGCAGGACTGATGATGAGTATTAGCAAAAAAGATCACCATGAAAACAATTTCAACTTATGTATCAACATCTGTTGGAAAAGAAGGAGAACCTATGGATTAAACTGAAATGTGCCTCAGTATTAAGTGGCTTCAGTGTAAAGGACAAAATGGGGGAAGAGTTGCTTGAAAGAAGGGGGAGGGGTTTGCAAAGCTAAGACTGCAGAATACAGGCAGCCTCCTGCTGAATTCTTCCATTTACCTCCAAATTTAAAATAATGCCTCAAATAATTTTTGAAGCAACAAAACTAGAAAAGATAAGACATTTATGTAGCCTAAGACAACTTAGGAAGTCAGCAAGAGAGGTCTGTGACCTTGGAGCATGTGCCTGATCTGGAGTGCATGTGTTACAGCACTAGCAGCACTTCCAGGGAAGTAGTGGGAATAAGTATTAGCAGCAGCAACAGCTTTGGGGGGTCTCAGTCCAGAGATGGTATGGGGTTGATAACTGGTCAGAAATAGATTACAGGTAATCCTTTGCTGACATTGGGTGCATTTGTTACTTATTAGCAATTCTATTACCAATAAGCAATTCTAGGGTGCAGTTCCATGGCAGAGAGGAGTACCTATGGTCAGTTACAGGGGAGCAGGGGCCTGGTCACAGTTCTAAGGTAAAGAGGAGCACTAACATTTGTTACTGGGGGTGGGGGACAGCAAAAATCAGAATGTGGTTCAAGAGAGAAGGACCACATCTTTCCCTACATCATACTACCTTGGAAGCACTGAAAACTGGTAGACCTCCAGAACTAGCTTGAAAACATCAGTACACACACACACACACACACACACCACACACACACCACACACACACACACACAAGCTTAAAACTTGGAACTGTGTCTCTTCACTGCTGGGGAAATAGAGCCCAACTTTAACATAGAGTTCACATCAAAAAATAGGCTGGAAAAATAAGCAAACACAAAAAAAGAACTGGACTACAAAAAACTAATGAGATGGTAGAGAAGAACAAGATACAAATTTGGAAGACAAGATGAAAACAGCTACCAGAATCCTCAAAGAAGAATGCAAATTGGACTCAAGTTCAATAAGGATTCCTTCAAGAGTTAAAGAGATAAGAGTAGTAGAGGAAAAGTGTGGAAAATAAATGAGTGTGATGCATGAAAATTATGAAAAGAGAATTAACAGCTAGGTAAAGGAGGCAAAAATATATTGAAGAAAATAGCACCTTAAAAAACAGAATTGGCATAATGATAGAAGAACCACAAAGAAGATCTTTGAATAAAAGAACTCCTTATAAAGGCCAAATGGAAAGGGAAGTACAAAAATTCACTAAAGAAAGGAATTCCTTAAAAAGGAGGATTGAGAAAATGGAAAAAGTTTACAAAAGCTCAGTGATGAAAAGAACTCCTTAAGAAGCAGAATTGGACAACTGGAAAATAATCACCTTGTGAAACATTAAGAAACAGTAAAATAAATTGTTATAAATTAATAAATTACAAAAATAGGAAAAATGTTGATAAATCTCATTGGAAAAATAACTAACCAGGAAAATATATGGAAGAGTGTTAATTTAAACATATTGGGCTACCCAAAATTCATGAAAAGAAAAGAGCCTAGACACCATATTTCGAGAAATTGTCAAGAAAATTTGCCTTAATATTTTAGATCCATAGGGTAAAATAGAAATTGAATGAGTACACTGATTACCTCTTGAAAGAGATCCCAAAATGAAAACTCTCAAGAATATTATAGTCAAATTCCAGAGCTCCCAGGTCAAGCAGAAAATATTATAAGTAGTCAGAAACAATTCAAATATCATGGAGCCACACTCAGGATCACGCAGTGTTTAGTGGTTCCCTCTTCAAAGGAGTGGAGGGCTTGAAATAATATTCTGGAAGGCAAAGGAGCTAGGATTACAATGAAGAATAATCTACCCAACAAATGAGTATAATCATTCAGGGGAAAATTGGTTATTTACCGAAATAGAGAATTTTCAACATTCATGATGAAAAGATCAGAGTGAATAGAAAATTTGGCATTCAAACAGAAAATTCAAGAGAAGCATAAAAAGGTAAACATGAAAGAGAAATCATATAGGACTTAATAGGTATAAGTGTTTTTATTCTCATATACCTTGTTAGAAGGCATCTACATAGACATAGGGCATGAGTGTAAGTAAATTATTTTGGAATGATCTAAAAAAAATGAAAGTGAGAAATAAGAATGCACTTCAAGAATGGAGAGCAGAGTGGTAGAAAGGTTGGAGAGAAGGAGAGAATTTGGAAGTCAAAATTCAAAAAGGAAAGAATGTTAAAAATAAATTTTAAAAAAGGAAACAAGGAAAGATTGTTGACAATTGTATTATAAAGGTGGTTATACAATTATGTTGTATTATAAAGATAAAGGAATAAGGAGCCAAATATTTTCCACTACTCTAACTAAGCATGAATTTTTATTCAAGAAATATATGTTTGGCATTCTTTGGAATATGTTAGAGTTAGAGGTCATTTAACAGGCAACTATTGCTTTACCACCCCAAATAAACCATAAAAATGTCCACAAATGGACCAAATAAAGCAGTGATATGAAGGAAAGAACTAAAATTACCCAACACAATGTAAATATCAGTTTAAGAAAGTAGCAGATCATTTTTCCACTGGATCTGTTTCCTTGAGGTTCCCTTTCCCACAATACATGTTCCTCATGTGCCTGATGCAAACCACATAGCAGGTGCAAGTTTTAGTTTTAGGCATCATATTTTGGACTTAACTGCCTGGCAGTGTCTCAAGGGAATTGAGCTATGAGGACAGGTTAATAGCACTGGATCATACCAGTCCCAAGTCTTTTTTTTTTTTAAATATGTAATTTATTTAGTCTAAGTTCTCAACATTCACTTCCACAAGAATTTAATTCAAGATTTTCTCCTCATCTCTCCCCACCCCCCACTCCAGGACAGCATGCACCCCATCCACCCCTTCCTCCAATCTGCCCTCCCTTCTATTACCCATCCTTCTTCCACCCCCTTTCCCTCTATTTTCCTGTAGGGCAGAACAGATTTCTATACTCCATTGCCTGAATAGCTTAATTTCCAGTTGCATGCTAAAACAATTTTTAACATTCATTCTTAAAGTTCTGAGTTCCATATTCTCTCCCTCCCTCCCCACCCACCCTCACTGAGAAAAACAATTTAATATAAGTCATAACAATGTATAACACTGTAAAGCAATGTATAATAATGTAAAGCGCTTCCATGATAGTTATGTTGTAAAAGACTAACCACATTTCTTTCTATCCTATCCTGGCTCTTCATTTATTCCATTCTTTCCCTTGATCTGTCGCCTCACAATAGTGCTTCTGATTATGCCTTTCCCCAATTTGCTGTCCCTTCTATTATATTCCCTCTCCTATCCCCTTCCCCCTTGCCTTCCTTCAGGGTAAGAGAGATTTCTATATCCAATTGAGTGTGTGTTATTCCCTCTTTAAACCAAATTCCATGACAGTAAGTCTCGATCATTTCCTTTATCTCCTCTCCTCTTCCCCTCCATTGTAAAAGTTCTTTCTTCCCTCTTTTATGTGAGGTGATTTACTGAATTCTACCTCTCCCTTTCTCTTACTCCTAGTACATTCCATTCAACATTAAATTTTATTTTTTTATGTATTCTCTCTTTATATTCAGCTCACCCTGTGCCCTCTGTCTATGTATATGTATGTGTATATATACACACACATATATACTTACATACATACACCCATGTACATATACATAACTACACACATATAATATACACATACATAGATACTCATACCCATCTGTATATATATATGTTCCCTCTAACTACCCAAATACTGAAAAAGGTCTCATGAGTTACAAATGACATCTTTCCATGTAAGAATGGAAACAGTTCAACTTTAATGGGTTCCTTAAGGTTTCTCTTTCCTGTTTACATTTTTATTTTTCTCTTGATTCTTGATTTGAAAGTCAAATTTTCTATTCAGCTCTGTTCTTTTCAACAAGAATGCTTGGAAGTCCTCTATTTCATTGAAATTCTATTTTTTCCCCTGAAGTATTATGCTCAATTTTGCTGGGTAGGTGAATCTGGGTTGTAATCCTATCTTCTTTGACCTCTGGAATATCATATTCCAAGTCCTTTGATCCCTTAGTATAGAAGCTGTTAAATCCTGTGTCATCCTGATTGTATTTCCACGATACTCAAATTGTCTCTTTCTGGCTGCTTGTAATATTTTCTCCTTGACCTGGGAATCTGGAGTTTGGCTACAATATTCCTAGGAGTTTTCCTTTTAGGATTTCTTTCAGGAGGTGATCAGTGAATTCTTTTTTATTTCTATTTTACCATCTGGTTCTAGAATATCAGGGCAGTTTCCCTTGATAATTTCTTGGAAGATGTTATCTAGGCTCTTTGTTTAATCATGGTTTTCATGTAGAACAATAATTTTCAAATTATCTCTCCTTGATCTATTTTCCAGGTCAGTTGTTTTTTCCAAGGAGATATTTCATATTGTATTCTATTTTTTCATTTTTTTGGTTTTGTTTTGTAATTACTTGGTTTCTCATAAAGCTTCCATCTGCTCCATTCTAATTTTTAAAGAATTATTTTCTTCAGTGAGTTTTTGAACATCCTTTTTCATTTGGCCCATTCTGTTTTTTAAAACATTCTTCTCCTCATTTGTTTTTTGAACCTCTTTTGCCATTTGGGTTAGTCTATTTTTAAAGGTGCTATTTTCTTCAGCATTTTTTTTGAGTCTCCTTTAGCAAGCTGTTGACTCACTTTTCATGATTTTCTTGTGTGGTTCTCATTTCTCTTCCCAATTTTCCCTCCACCTCTCTTACATGATTTTCAAAATCCTCTTTGAGTTCTTCCATGGCCTGAAACCACTGCATTTTTTTGGAGGTTTTGGATGTAGAAGCCTTGACTTTGATGTCTTCATCTGATGGTATGCTTTGTTCTTCCTCATCCAAAAGGATGGAAGAAAATGCCTGTTCACCAAGAAAGTAACCTTTTATAGTCTTATTTTTTACCCCTTTTGTGGCATTTTCCCAGCCAGTTACTTGACTTTTGAGTCCTTTGTCAAGTGGAGGGTATACTCTAGGGACTGTAACTTCTCAGTTCCTCCAAGGTGGCACAATCAAGGGAGAGGAGTTTGCTCCTCTCTTGGCCTGTGCTCTTGTCTATGAGCAACCACAGGCACTCTGTTCTGCCCAGAATCTGCAGGTAGGGTTCTCCTTCCACCATCACCACCAACTCCACTACACCAGAGCTCCTCCTCACCCCAGGACCACCACTCAGGGCTGAGATCCAGATAAGCAACTTGATTCCCCCAGGGCCTTTACACAGAGAACTCCAAAAGGCTACTCTGCTGCAGTGACTTCTACTGCCCTGGGGCTTGTGCATGGGCCAGACCCAAGTTCCCCTTCTCACCCAGGTAAAAGAGTTTTCTCATTGACCTTTAAAGCTGTCTTTATTGTTTGTGGGTTCAGAAATCTGGGAACTGCAGCTACTACTTGTGATTCCTTGCCCTGAAGCCTGCTCCAGTCCTGTCCGTGGTGGGCTGCACAGCCAAGGCTGAGTTGTGCTATGTTCTAAGCCCGGTGTGATAGACCTTTCCTATCTGCTTTTTAGGCTGTCTTGGGCTGGAAATCCTTTCATTCCATTGTTTTGTGGCTTCTGCTGCTTTAGAATTTGTTTAGAGTCATATTTTACAGGTATTTTAGGGTTATGATGGTCGAGCTAGAGCAAGTCAGTCCTTCTGCTCCATCATCCAGTTCCAAGTCTTGAGAGGAAGAAAAAAATGGCAGCTCTAGAGCACAATAGAACTGAATGGGAGAAAACATTAGAACTATTTCATATGTCAGAAGAAGAAATAGCCAGTAGGAGGGGATAAAAGGGTGGATCCAATCAATAATTAGTGAGCATTTATTATGTTCCAGCTAAGTGTCATATATATGCCAGGCACTGGATATACAAAAACAAAAGAAAAGTAGTCCATATCATAAGGAATTTACTAGTGAGAGAATTGGCTTGAATATATGGATATGCAAAACACATACATAAAAGATACAAGCCTGAAGAGATGGGAAATGTACTTTCAGGTGAAGATATCAGGAAATCTCTCATTCAAAAGACTGTGGTTGAGCTAACTTGAAAGAAACTAGAGATTTTAAGAATGCAGCATAGGAGATTGCATTCCAGGTATTAGGAAAGCTAGCATAGAGAGGCTGGACTACAGAATGTTGGAAGGGATGTAATGTGCAATGACCCTAAAAGGTAGAATGGGGCTTAATTTTGAAGAGTTTTTAATCCTCCCTCAAAAAAAGTGAATTTATATTTGACATAATGCCTGAACTAATGAAATAAAATGATTATATGTAATAATAAATGATAATAAAATAAGATACAGCTATCTTAGACAACCCAGTCTCAGAAAAGGAAATTCAAAAAGGCATAAATTAACTGTCACAAACTATAAGTCAAATGGGTTCACAAATGAATTCTATTAAATAAAGGACAATTAAAATCTTTGCTGCAAAAATATTCTAAAAATAGAGACAGAAAGCCATTTGCCTAAGTCTTTTTATAAAACAAATAAGGCCCTGCTATCCAAAACTAAGAGAGACAAAATAAAAATAACTATTACTATTCTTGGTAATGAAACTGATGAAATCATTTAAATTAATTTCCTCTTGAGGATACAATAGTGATTTAGTCACAAAACTTTTTTCTAAGGTCAAATTATTGTTATAATTATTTAATATAACTAATTGCTTATGAGGATAGTTCAACATTAGAAATTAATTGACTTAATTGATATAAACAACAAGATATACCAGATAGCTATTTCAATAGATGTAGAAAAAACCTTTGACAAAAGACAACCCATATTAAAATACTAAAAAACATAATCATGAGAGAGTTGCTCTTGAATCTGGTCAAAAGTATATATCTGGAACTAAGAGATAGTATATTATTTGCAGCAGAGAAACACTAGAAACTTTCCCAGAGTAAACAGTGTTAAAGCAAGGATAACCCTTTCTCTGTTTTTATTAGATTTATTTCTAGAACTGTGCTTTCCAGAGATATTTAGATCAGTCTTTTTGCAGGTAAAACTGTCATGCAAATATGAGAGGCATCAGGAAAGCCTAGTATATTAAAGGAAGAGAGAAGATATTGGGCACAGGAAACACCAAACAATCACTATAGCAATAAGATAAAACAATATTCAGTATCAGTATCATGAAAAAGTAGTAAACCCATCTCTATTTATAGATAACATAATGTTATTCTTAAAATATCCAAGAGAATCAGAGAAGAAATTAATGGATGTAATTAATAGTTTCATTAAGGTAGAAGTATGTAAAATAAATGTAGAAATCATTAGTGTTTTATATAGTGTGAACAAAGAAAAGAAATAAAAATAAGAAAAAATCCATTTAATATAACTACAAAATATATAAAATATTTTTGAATTGAGCTACCAAGACACAATCAAGATTTATATAAATACACTTATATACACTGTTTATATAAATTTAAGGAAAACAAATATTTGGAGGGATATTCACTGCTCATGGTTTGCCTATGTAAATTTAGTAAAAATGATAATATACTTAGATTAATTAACATTTTTCTATTCAAATAAAACTATAAATGGGATTCTTTATAGAACTAGATGAAATGGGTGCATAATTTATTTGGAAGAACAAAAACTCTAGTATATTATTGGCAAATGAGAAAAATACTCATGAAGGAAGCATTACTATCACCCTATTCTGTAGTTATCAATAGCTAAAGAGTAGTCATCAAAGGTGGTATTGACTGAACAGAAAAGTAGATCAGTAGAACAGAAGAGTTAGTAAGAAACAGTATAAATATAAACAATAACTTAGTATTTGTAAATGTAAGAATATAAATTATTTTCCTTTTTGACAAGAATTGCTAGGAAAACTAAAAAGCAATTTGGGAAAAATCTAGTTTGAACAGTATCTCACATTATATAATACAATAAATTCAAAATACATATAAAACCTAAATATAAAGCGTCAGATTATTTTTTTTTTAAATTAAGAGAAAAAGTGAGCATACCTCTCACAACTATGGCTAGGGGGTTGAATTTTTAATTAAACAAGGGATAGAGACCATAAAAAATAAAATTGACAATTTCATTTACATAATATTTTTAAAAAAACCTTGTCCATGTAAAGTTAATAAAAATAGATGAAAATAAGTTAAAAATGGGCAACATTTATTTGCCACACATGTCAACAATATCACTCTGTTATCCAAGATGGAGGTTGAAAGGTTGGCCTTGAAGGAAGAAAACCTGGGTCTAAGTCCGACCTTTTTCTGTGACTTTAAGTTAAATTATTTAACTTCTTTGTGCTCTAGGCAACTCTCTGAGACACAGATAATTTCATAAGCAAAGGCATGATCATTAGAAATAGGTGAAGTTGACTTATTGATGGGTCAATAGGTTTGTGAAGAGAATAGTGGGAATTAAAGCTACCAAAGATAGGTAATAATTAAAAATAATAATGATAATAATAAATCAGTTTCTGATTTGCTTCTGTGTTCTCCGTAAAAGAGAATCATCTTAAACTTAGGGAAGGTAAAACAAGTTTAGTTTCCTGGGCAAGTCACTTGATCTTTCTCAGTCTCAGTTTTCTCATCTGTAAAATGGAGATTATAATAACACCTACCTCCCAGGGTTGTTGCGAGGATCAAATTAAATAGTATATGTAAAATATTTTACAAATCTCAGAGAACTATATAATGTTGGTTGCTACTATTAATTTATTATTGTTATTAAAAAACCTAATAAATAATAGCTGTCTCAAAACTCGATCTCTTTCATGTGGTGATTGATGGATTCCTTCAATACTTATTTTGCCCTCTGGTTCTAGAGTATCAGAGCAGTTTTCCTTGATAATTTCATGAAAGATGATGTCTAGGCTCTTTTTTTGATCATGGCTTTCAGGTAGTTCCATAATTTTTAAATGGTCTCTCCTGGATCTATTTTCTAGGTCAGTTGTTTTTCCAATGAGATATTTCACATTTTCTTCCATTTTTTTCATTCTTTTGCTTTTGTTTTGTGATTTCTTGGTTTCTCATAAAGTCATTAGCCTCCATCTGTTCCATTCTAATTTTGAGAGAACTATTTTCTTCAGTGAGCTTTTGAACCTCTTTTTCCATTTGACTAATTCTGCTTTTGAAAGCCTTCTTCTCCTCATTGACTTTTTGAACCTCTTTTGCCAATTGAGTGGGCCTATTTTTCAAGGTGTTATTTTCTTCAGCATTTTTTTGGGTCTCCTTTAGCAAGGTATTGACCCATTTTTCATGCTTTTCTTGCATCTCTCTCATTTCTCTTCCCAGTTTTTCCTCCATCTGTCTTACTTGATTTTCAAAATCCTTTTTGAGCTCTTCCATGGCCTGAGCCCATTGGATATCTATTTGGGATGTTTGGGATCCAGAGGCCTTGACTTCTATGTCTTTCCCTGATGGTCAGTGTTGTTCTTCCTCATCAGAAGGGAAAGTAGCAAACATCTGTTCACCAAGAAAGTAACCTTCTATGGTCTTATTTTTTTTCCCTTTTCTTGGCATTTTCCCAGCCAGTTACTTGACTTCTGAGATTCCTCTCCACCCCCCACCTCACCGGTGCTTGGGGTCTGAGATTCAAATGCTGCTCCCCAGCCTCAGGGCTTTCAGCGGGGGGGGGGGGGGCTGCTATTCAGTGAGAGATTAAGTACTACTGCTCAGGTGGGGGCAGGGCCGCCTCCCAGGCTCAGTTCCCTCAGGGGCTTTCTGTGGAGACCTTCAGTAATGAACCCAATTTCCCATCTGCTCCAGGAGCCCCTGTCCACCACCTCCCTCACTGCTTCCTCCCGAGGGGGCCCGAGCCACGGAGACACCCCGCTCCCCTCTCGGCCAGTCCAGAAGTCTCTCTCACTGACCTGTAGTGCCTGTGGGTGGAGGGATGCTCGTGGCCACTGGACATTCTGTCCCTGAAGCCTGCTTGGATATGCTCCTCTGGGGCCACTAGGCCAGGGCAGGGGCCCCGCGTTTGTTGCCTGATGGACCTTTGGGGTCGGTTTTTCAGAGCTCTCTGGAACAGAAATCTCCTCCACTCTGCTGCTGTGTGGCGTCCACTGCTCCAGAACCCATTGGGAGTTCTTTCCATAGGTAATTTATGGGCTGTGGGTTCAGAGCTTGCATATGTGAGTCTTTCTACTCTCCCATCTTGGCTCCTCCCCCTCAAAACTGAACTTATTATCCATGGCATGGAGTAGGGAAACCAGAAAGAGGACTCTATTATTTGAGACCAGTACAATAGCTGGGAATGCTAGCCACTGATGATGATAGTGCCCTGACAGCCTAACGAAATGGAATCCTAAGGATTGAATGTACAGGCAATGAAGCTGGACTGACTGCTCACAACTGCCATGATGATTAGCTTGACCCAGCAAACAGAGAAGTCAATGAAACTCCTTTGTGTTCAGTCACCACAAAAAGGCAAGATTCATAGGAATAAATCAGAAATATCAATACCTGTCTTCTTACTAAAAATGCTTTGGTATAGATGGCTCTGAACACTAAAGAGAGCAAACCACAAGTGAACGTGAACTAGACTAACAGCATAAATACTTTCTTTATATGGCAGTACGGTATCATAACAAAATTGGAAAAAGATCTTACATGTTATAAATGAGGCCTTCATACTTCTTTTCAACAATGATGCCTTCAGTTCCAAGTTACACAGTACCAATGAGAGCAAGATAATCTTGAAAAATTAGCTTCAATCTATGCCTAGAGTTGGTGAGATACTAGATAAAATGAAGTAACTACTAAAATCTGAAGAGGGAAATGAATATCCAGAGGTCTCTAAAAGCCTTCACTTATTAATAATTACCTATGGAATGGATGGAAGAAACAATAATATTTAAAAATATTTTGAAAAGGAGTTGAGCCTACTTGGACTGTATGATGCTCAGAAATGCAAGTGGGTTGCCCAATAGGTGGCTGGAAATAGAACTGGAGCTTATAAAAGAACATGGTGATTTCTGCAGTCATGGGTCTTGAGTTCTATAACTGCATGTATTTGTATTCATGATTTTAAAAACATGTTCAGATTTAACAAATTTTCCTGTTTAAACATTTTCCCCATTACCTTCTATTTAGTTCTTAATTCTGTGAAAATGAAATATTTTCATTTAGGAATGTAAAGAATATTTAGTTGATTTTCTCTGCCAAAACTTCTGCCAAAAATATTGCGAGGCAAAATACTCACTTGAGACTATAGTTCTTTATTTGATTTCTTTGCTTTTTCAGTCCAGCTTTAAATCTGGTGATCTTCAAAAACTGCAACTACAAAATTGGAACATTGTTTAAGTATGAGTTGTTCTCTGTGTTTCCTTACAAGAAAAAAAAATACAGTTTTGTGTACAGAATTGGTTAGTTTCCCTCAGTCCAGTGGAAGTGAACTCCTTGGGAACTGAGAGCACATAATAATTACTGACTAAACGTTTTTGAAATGAAAATATACTAAACTGAATTGATGTTGCAAATTTTCTAAGAAATGTAGGGGGGAAAATCTCAACAAAATAAAGGTAACATTTTTACAAATTAATATTGCCTTTACCAATATGGTAGTTCTATATTTGTCTGATAGTTTTAAGTTTGTTGTGAAATGTATAGATAACTAAAGTTGAGCCCTATGTAGCTTTTAAAAACCTCTTTATATATAATGAAATATTTTAAAAGGTATTGGTTATCAATGTCTAATTCTCTAAAAAAAAAAATAAAAAAAAACTGAGGCAACAGACCCAAACTTGTGGGCTATAGTAAAGGAGTCCTTATAGGAAAATTTGTATCTTTAAATATTTTCATCAACTAAAAGGAGGGAAAAGAGGTCAAAGAACTGGAACTGTAGCTAAAAACAATAAAGTAATAATTGAAATCCCCAAATACATACAAAAGGGTAATTCTGAAAATTAGAGATATAAACAATAGTAACTACAAGGATTGAACTGACATTTTTTAAAGACATTAATAAAAATGGACAAACCATTAAATAATTTTTATCAAAAATGAGAAGAGAAAAATGAACTTACCAAAATAAAAAATGAAAAAGGAGAATTCAGAACTCATCAAAAGGAAATAAAGGAATTTATCAAAAACTACTATACTCAATTATATGTCAACAAAACTGAAAGGTAAAATTGAATGAATACATGTTAAAATATAAAATGCCCAAATTAATAGAACAAAAAATAGGGAATTTAAGCGACAAAGCATTAGAAACAGAAATTGAACAATTTATAAATGAACTCCCCAGGAGGGGAAAAGGATTGTGCCAAGATATATTGACAAGTGAATTCTATAAAACCCAGAAAGGACAACTAGTTCCTCTATTACAATATTTTTGGCAAAAACAGAAATGGAAAACACCTTAATCACTTCCAGGAAACAAATTTAGGTTGAAAACTCAAACCAGGAAGAGATAGAGAAAGTTTAGATCATTATCACTAGTTAATACTGATGCAAAATATTGAAAAATATTAGAGAATAGAATTTAGCAATATATTGAAAGAATATTTACTATGACTTTATTGGATTTACACAAAGGATGCTATACATTAGCAAAGTTATTAATGCAATGAGGCCGCATTGATGGAAAAAATGATTAAAATTGCATGACTATGTCATGAGATACCTAAAAGGAATTTAATAAGATATGGCTTTATTCATGATAAAATGTTTAAAAAGCACAGAAATAAACAGATCTTTCCCTAATAATTCCTTAATATTAATGTAAAACTTTTTTAATGTTTATTTATTTTTAGTTTTCAACATTCATTTCTACAAAATTTTGAGTTCCAAATTTTCTCCCTGTCTCTTCCCTTTCCCTACCCCAATATGCCTTGCATTCTGATTACCCCTTCCCTCAATATGCCCTCCCTTCTATCACACCGCACCCTTCCTTTACCCCCATCTTCTCTCTTTTCTTATAGGGCAAGATAGATTTCTATATCCCATTACTTGTATTTCTTATTTCTCAGTTGTATGCAAAAACAATTCTCAACATTCATTTCTAATACTTTGAATTCCAACTTCTCTCCCTTCTTCCCTCCCCACCCATCCCCACTGAGACAGCAAGCAATTCAATATAGGCTATATATGTGTAGTTTTGCAAAAGACTTCCATCACAGTCATGTTTCTCTCCATCCTATCCTGTCCCTCATTTATTCTATTCTCTCATTTGACCTTGTCCCTCCCCAAAAGTGTTTTCTTCTAATTACTCCTTTCTCCCATTTTCCCTCTCTTCTATCACACCCCTCACTCCACTTCTCCCCTACTCTCCTGTAGTGTAAGACAGATTTTCATATCAGATTGAGTGAGCATGTTATTCCCTCCATAAGCCAAATGTGATGAGAGTAAGCTTCACTTTTCCCCTCTCACCTCCTCCCTTTTCTCTTCCATTGAAAAAGATTTTTCTTACCTCTTTTATGAGTGATCATTTGCCTCATTCCATTTCTCCCTTTCTCCTCCCAATGTATTCCTCTCTCTCATCCCTTAATTTTATTTTTTTTTGATATCATACCTTCTAATTCAACTCAATCTGTGCTCTCTATCTATGTGTGTGTGTGTGTGTGTGTGTGTGTGTGTGTGTGTGTGTGTATGTGTATAATCCCTTCAACTACCCAAATACTGGGAAAGGTCCCAAGAGTTACAAATATCTTTCCATGTAGGAATGTAAAGAGTTCAACTTCAGAAAGTCCTGTATGATTTCTCTTTCCTGTTTACCTTTTCATGCTTCTCTTGATTGTTGTGTTTGAAAGTCAAAATTTCTGTTCAGTTCTGGTCTTTTCATCAAAAATATTTGAAAGTCCTCTATATCATTGAATGACCATTTTCCCCACTAAAGTATTATACTCAGTTTTGCTGGGTAAGTGATTCTTGGTTTTAATCCCAGTTCCTTTGACTTCTGGAATATCATATTCCAAGCCCTTTGATCCCTTAATGTAGATGCTGGCAGATCCTTTGTTATCCTGATTATATTTCCACAATACTTGAATTGTTTCCCTCTGGCTGTTTGCAATATTTTCTCCTTGACCTGGGAATTCTGAAATTTGCCTAAATTATTCCTAGGAGTTTCCCTTTTTGGGTCTCTTTCAGGAGGTGATTGGTGGATTCTTTCAATATTTATTTACTTTACTTACAATATTACTTTACTTTACTCTTTATTCTTTCAATATTTATTTACTCTTATTTACTGGTTCTAAAATATCAGGGCAGTTTCCCTTGATAATTTCATGAGAGTTAATGCCTAGGCTCTTTTTTTTTGGATCACAGCTTTCAGGTAGTCCCATAATTTTAAAATTGTCTCTCCTGGATCTATTTTCCAGGTCAGTTGTTTTTCTAATGAGATATTTCACATTATCTTCCATTTTTTTATTCTTTTGTTTTATAATTTCTTGGTTTCTCATAAAGTCACTAGCTTCCATCTGCTCCATTCTCATTTTTAAGGAACTATTTTTTTCAGTAAACTTTTGAGCCTCCTTTTCCATTTGACTAATTGTGCTTTTTAAAGCATTCTTTTCCTCACTGGCTTTTTGAACCTCTTTTTCCAATTGAGTTAGCCTATTTTTAAGGGTGTTATTTTCTTCAGCATTTTTTTGGGTCTCTTAGCAAGCTGTTGACTCACTTTTCAAACTCTTCCATGGCCTGAGTCCATGTCATATTTATTTTGGAGGTATTGCATACAGAAGCCTTGACTTCTTCGATCAGTATGCATTGTTCTTCCTTGTGCAAAAGGATGGAAGAAAATTCCTGTTCACCGAAAAGGGAACCTTCAATAGTCTTATTTTTTTTCCCTTTTTTGAGCTTTTCCCCAGGTAGTTTGTTGATTTTTGAGTCCTTTGTCAAGAGAAGGGTATACTCTGGGGACATGAAAGTTCTCAGTTCCTCCAAGATGGAACAATCAAAGGAAAGGAGTTCACTCCTCTCCTGGCCTGCACACTGGTCTGGGAGCAACCAAAAATTTTTCTGCCCAGGATCTGCGAGTAGTAGAATTCCCTCTCCACAACTACCTCCAGCTCTGCCATGTCAGCCCAGCTTACCTCCTCACCCCAGGACTGTGCTCAGGGCTGAGATTCAGATCAGCTGCTCGATTTAGTGCTTTAGGTGGAGGGCTCCTCAAATGGATGCTGAAGCTGCTGCCACCCCTGCTGCCCCTGTTGCTGCTGCCTGTGACCAGGACTAGGGGTGGACCCTGCTCCCTTCTTGCCTAGTTGGAAAAGCCCTCTCACTGACCTTTGAAGCTTTATTTGCCACTTGTTGAGGGGTTGAGGGGTCTAGGAATCTGCCCTGTTGCTGAGGATTCCACCCCCAGTCTTATCCCTCCTGGTGCCAGCCAAGGCTCTGCTGTGCTCCACTCCATGCTAAGTGCAATAGACCTTTCCTGTCAGCCTTCCAGGTCACCTTTGGCTGGAAATCTCTTTCACTCTGTTGTTCTGTGGCTTTTGCTGCTCTAGAATTTGTTAAGAGTCATTTTCTACATGTATTTTGTGGGATCAGGGGGAAGAGCTAGAGTACATGTGACTTTTTACTCCACCATCTTGGCTCCACCCCCTCCAATCTAAAACTTAATCATCATTTATAATGATGTCCTAGATGCTAATAAATTGTGTTGTTGACATTCAGTTGTTTTTCAGTTGTGTTCTACTCTTCATGACCCTGTTTGGGGTTTTCTTGGCAAAGATATTGGAGTGGTTTGCCATTTCCTTCCACAGCTAATTTTTACAGATGAGGAAACTGAGGCAAACTTGCTTAAGGTCACACAACTATAAGTGTTTGAGGCCAGATTTGAAATCAGGAAAATGAGTCTTCCTGATCTCAGACTTAGAATTTTATCTACTATGCCACCTGACTGCCCTGATATGCTACATTACCTCTTAGTAAAGAAAGTATATCCATTATCATGATTGTAATTTAGTAGAGTTCTAGAAATACTAGCTTTAGCAATAAGATTGAAAATTTTAAGGTAATAAAAAGGCAAAATTATCTCTAAGTTCAGATAATGACAATTTACTTTGAAAATAGTAGCTATTCAGTCAAATCACCAATCAAATTATGAAACTGTTATCATAAAAAACCAAATACAATAACAACAAAATTCATATGGAAGGACAAAAATTAAAGAATCTTAAGGGAAATAGTAGAAAACAGAATTGTTGAGGGCTTGTATTTTTTTCTCATTTTATCAACTGGAGAAAGTGGAAATTGACGGTACAAAGTGAAGTTAGACTTTCATTGATTAAAAAAATACATGCACGTGAAAAGTAAATCCTATGACCCTTTATGTGAGTTTCCACAATGGTTTTATTGTAACATTAAAGTTTATAGCAAAGCTTCAGGCATCTGTGATTTCATCTGTGTGCATACTCTATCAATGCAGTTTGAAACTCTTCTTTGCCTTGAAGATGTTAATTTAATTAAGCTCAAAGTTAGTGCCAAAGCCAGGATTTAAAGCCATGGCTTCCTGACTTCAATTCCACCATTCTATCTACTTTGTCACACTTACCTTCTAGTATAACTACCTCAATAGTCTAGTCTCTGGAGCAATTATAGTTGTGTTTGAGCCGTATTCACCAGAGGTTGAGGTGTAGTTTACATGAAATTTACAGCGATCTTCTAATGAGGCCCCACTGAGATGCAATATCCTCATTTTCTCCTTCATATCATGGCTCCCTATCATGTCAATCCTTCTTCTTATTTGCATTTCCATCTAGTAATGTCCATTCTCCTTTCATAGCTTGGTCTGGCAAAAGTCTCTTCTCTCCTTTCATGTTTCAAATTCCCAGTTTACCTCTCTATATGATATACCTCTCTATATGCCAACTGGTTCTGTTCTCTTCAATCAATCCAGTTCAACAACTGTTGATTAACTTCTTATTATTTGTTCAATAGCATATTAGATATAAGAATAAAAAGATAAAACACAAGGAAACAAAAAGTCTCTGTCCTCATGGGCCTTTTGTTTCTCTATGCATCCCTGAAAGAACCACCCGAATTCTCTCAGGAGATATGAATCTTTGTGTCATTCTGTAGGTCCTCTTCTTGTTACTGCTCTCCTCCCCTCCTCTCTCCTCTCCTCCCCTCCCCTCTCCTCTCCTCCCCTCCACTCTCCCCTCTTCTCCTCTCCTTTCCTCTTTTCTCCTCTCTGTCATTTCTTTTTCTCAAATATCAACTTCTTGTTTCTTACTTTATTTTAATAGCATTTTATTCCCCCCTCAATTATATGTCAAGACAATGATTAGAATTCATTTTTACAAATTTTGAGTTCCAAATTTTTCTTCCTCCTTTCCTCCCCTCCTCTCTTCTGAAAATAGTAGGCTATTTGATATAGGCTTTACATATATACAATCATATAAAACATATTTTCATATTAATCATAGTTGTACAAGAAGAAACAGAAAAATAATATGAAAACGATTAAAGTTAGTGAAAAAAATAGTTAGATCTGCTTTCAGAGTCCATCAGTTCTTTATCTGGATGGGGATAGCATTTTCCTTCATGAGTCCTTTATACTTATCTTGGATCATTGTGTTGTTGAGAAGAACTGAGTCATTCAAAGATTTTTAAATTTGTATTTCTATAATGAAAAGTGATTTATAGCACTTCTTGGTATACCTACAGATAGCTTTGATTTCTTAACTGAAAACTGACAGTTCATATCCTTTGACCATTTAACAATTGGGAAATAGTTATATTCTTATAAATTTGACCCAGTTCTCTATATATTTTGGAAATGAGGCATTTATCTCAGAGACTTGCTACAAAGATTGTTTCCCAGTTTTCTACTTTCCTTCTAGTCTTGGCTGCATTGGTTTTGTTTGGACAAAAGCTATTGTCCCTTTCTTTCTCTCCGTTTTTGCTTCTGTTTCTCTCTTTAACTCCCCACCCCTCTGCCTATTTTTCCCATCTCTCTCTGTTTTTCTTCCTTCCTCCCTCTATTTGAATCTCTGTGTATTCTCTCCCTCTGTGGGAGTCTCTATGTGTTCCTTTAAAGGCCAAACCCAAGCACATAGCTCACGTGTGTTGACAAACCATGAACTTCAGTCATTGTAGGGGGAAAAGGGTCTCAGCAGTGGGACTGAAGGCAGAGGGAATTCATACCTTGTTTAAAGAATTCACACCTTGTCAAAGAGACTTTGGCTTCAGAATTAAAACATTAAACATATATCTTCTGATAATGATCATGAAAACACAGAGTTGTAGAATCGGTAAAGGAATTTTAAAAAACTGTGCAGATAAATACTTAAGCAGCCCATTGGATTGACTTATTGTCAAAATAATAAGAGGATACAATGTTTCTGGTATTTTAGTCATTTGCAAGATTGAATTAGAATAATGATGTAAAAACCAGTTGATTTCTCAGCAATCAGTTGTTACAACAGCTAAAAAACTTAAATTGCACAGAAACCTCAATCTTTTTTCTATTAAATTTGAATTTATTTTAGAACCATGATTTTAAATAGAGATCTTCAAAATCATTTATGAATAAAAACAATGCACAACTAAATTTATTTTGGATTTTCACTATTTTGTGGTTTTAACTTCATTTTCAATTGATTCACCCATACATGAATCTTATTCCTGATGTTATATTCTGTTTAAAGCTCCATACATTCTTCTAAAGAAGAGAGGAAAAAAAGAGGTATTTTTTTAAATGTCCTCACTCTTTGAATTTAACTTGTGACCAGGCATTAGTACTTTACCAGAGGGAGATAAAACTCAGAAGAATATCTTAAGTCCTCAAAATTAAAAAAAAAATAATAACTTTTGTATTCAAGAGCTAAATTTTCCCTTTATGTCATTTTCTTGAATCCTTAAGTATCTAGCATAATTCCACGTTCAGGTAGCATTAATAGGTTGTATTTGTCCTTTGTATTCAAAGAGGACCATGACATCAGAGAAATGATGATATGACTTGCAGTTGACTTTGATTTGAGCGAAGGAGGGCTCACTTGCTCCTCCAGAGCCATCTAGCTCCAGTGGCCAGATATTCATCAGGATGACGAGATGACCCAGGATGCAATGGAAGATCCTGATTGTTTTAGGCTCTCACTTTGAGTGAAGTAATGCCCATTCAGTGAATAGGCCTCTTTAAGAAATGAGTCAAGGTACAACCCATTTAATTTTAAAAAAAAATCAAACTGGGAGGGGAAGACTGTCTGGATTGGTGATCAAAAGAGAAACAGTTACTATTGACGTTTACTCTGAGCTAGGAGGGCTCAAAATACAGTCATTAAGTGGTCCTTGGGCATGGTTCAATCTATGAGCTCCAAAGTGAAATGGGTTTAAGGTTTGGTCTTTGAGAAAAGAGAAAGGAAGGAAGGAAAGAAGGAAGGAAGGAAGGAAGGAAGGAAGGAAGGAAGGAAGGAAGGAAGGAAGGAAGGAAAGAAGGAAGGAAGAAAGGAAGGAAGGAAGGAAGGAAGGAAGGAAGGAAAGATGGAGGGAAGGAGGGAGAGAGGAAGGAAGAGAGGAAGGAAGGAAGGAAAGAAGAAAGAAAGGAAGGATGGATGGAGGAGAGGAAGGAAGGAAGGAATGTAATCACTAAACCCCAAGTTAACTGGGCAGCTTCCAGTCATCAAGATTTATCTTCCTTTGGAGAGGAGAATGAAAGTGATTTATGTCACTTTTATCTCCTAGTCCCCAAAAGTAGTTGTTAATTTTTCTATTCAGTTTAAAATACAAATGTCTCTATGTGGACAAAGGAATACTCAAAAAAATGAATCTATTATGAGGAAAATTCAGGATAAAAAGACTTTTGGTGAGGGGGAAAATCAGTCTTTGGCTTGTCTGTATCAATAAAATTGACCAGGTACTCACTTGACTTCCGTTTCCTTGTCTTGTGAATGTTCAGGCAGTGTCTGTGTGGTGCACAAAATGGATTGTGGGACCCTACAGTGGTCACTTTTAGAGTAGTTCAGATTGCTATATAACGAGCTGTGGTGATCTGTATTGATAATAAAGACAAGGGCAAATGTGGTGATAGGTTGATCAGTTTCACTAGCTATATCACCCTCTTAGAGATGTGTTTATGCAAACAACCTATGTATTTTATTAACTAAAATTCTTAAAAATGTAAAATAATTTTAATTGGAAGGCTTATGAAAATGAGTTAAATGGGCTGGCTCTGAGAGGGACCTGAGCCTTTATTTTTAATTTAGTAATTTTAAAAACACTATACTAATACACTGAATGTATAACTGGATTCAAATTCAGCACAGAACAGAATGAATTCTACTGCACACTAAGCTGCTGATGAACGTTGGAGAAAAGAATTATGCATGGAGTTATTGTTAAAAAGGTCAGAGGAAATTGAAACATTGTCAGGATGCATGTTAAAAATTCATTAGAATAATGATGACTTCCTTCCTTATCCATGTTTATAACAAAATTAACAAAGTGTGTGAATATCCAAAGATTTTATGTGAAATAAAAATCAAGTTGGAATGAGAAAAAAAATGATCTCATCAGCATTTGCAAGAAGATTTCTACCCAATAAATTCTTGGTTAAAAAATATTTATTTCTCAAGTTGGTTAAGATTTCTTCAGTTGAAGAATTTTTCTGGTTCTATTGTGGATTTGAATAAAATTATCCTACTATTCTCATGAAATAATCTTGTGCAGCAAAATGGGTTCATTTCACCATAAACATGTACACTTGAATAATACAAAAATTTTGAAACAAAATGTTATTCTATTAACCCATATATCATTAGATCTCCTTCAATTAAAGTAAGAATTATGTTTATTTCAATGATTTTCTAGTTCTTTATAGGCAGTTGACTTAAAAATAAGGCTTTGATTTCATTCATGACCAAACTCTTCTAGAAGCATATGCTAGTTAAGGCCCATGGAGACCCGCTACATGTAGACAAATTTTAGAAGATCACATCAATGAAAATTGGCCATAATTCTGGTCAAAAGACTTATGGAATGGGCTTACTAATAAGCATGAAGACCTGAATGCTACATGATGCTAAAATAAATGATCAATGTAGCCTATAGTTAATTATGCAGACTGGTTTCCTTAGTCAAGTCAGCCAAAATAGTCAAATTAGTTTATACATACAAATACAGCCTTGCTTAAAAATAATTAATGGAGTTTTTTCATCTTGAAACATGTTCAATCTGTTTTGATTTCTCTTTCACATGTAGTGCATATATAGACATCAAAACAGATTGAATATAGGCACACATATATAAATGTGTGTGTGTATATATATATATATATATATATATATATATATACACATACATACACAGACATCCACACAGATATACATATGCGCATCTTTTTTGTTTAGTCATTTCAGTCTTGTGTGACTCTTCATTACCCCATTTGGGGTTTTCTTGGCAGAGATGCTGGAGCAGTTTGCCATTTCCATCTCCATCTTATTTTACAGATGAGTAACTGAGGCAAACAGGGTTCAGTGACTTGTCCAGAGTCACGGGGCTGTTAAGTGTCTGAGACTGGAACTGAAGGTGAAAATGAGCCTTAGTTCCTCCAGGCTCAGTACTCTATCCACTGTGCCATCTAACTGTCCTCTATACACACACACACTCATATGTATTTACATATGTATACAAGTATAGATATCTATATATCTAATTACATTTACACCTTCATCTCTCTATCTGCCTATCTCTATTTCATCTATACTTGTATGCCGTTGATATAAACACGACATTCCTCATCAATATTCTCTTCTGTGTTAGAGTGTATGTCTTCTCTTCCTAGGTTGGCATGGCTCAGAACTCCACTTGGGGATCTAGGGTAGCAGAATAACATCATTTGCTCTTTAACAAGATGGAAACTTGTTCTCAATAGCTTTTTAGTTACAAATTTCCTTTCTTTGCCAGAATGGAAGAATCAAAGCCATACCCTTGGATGCCTAGACCATTAAGCCATTAAAACAAAATTTGTAACTTGAAGGCCGTCACCCTCATTCATCGTTCATTTGCTCTGTGATCCAATGAATGATCCACACTGTGCTTTTAAATTAAATTTTTATTTAGGGCTGATGAAATATTTATTTATTTTTAAAAATGTAGTCATCTGCAATCAAATTTTTTTCCCTTCATTCTCTATATTTGGAATCTGCTGATAGTTACTGGAAGCTGTTTGGGGATTGGAACACTCAGCACTATTGTATTGTGATCAATAATTAAATTTAGTGCTGACATGCATCTCGTTTATGCAGCAGTCTCTGACAATCCCATCTTACAAAATTAATCCTTTCCAATTTATTTAATAGAAGACTCGAACAATAAAATAATTCAGATGAGTACCAATGCAGGATTATTTCTGGTCAATATTGCTTTATTATAAATTGGGCCCACACGCTCATTAGTAAATTAACTGTCAAATCTGAAAACAGCCTTTTCTTTTTGTTTAAAGGTAATTATTGGTACTGAAGACAAGAAGGAACTTAACCTTGCTGTGCAGTTGTCCTTACCACAGTGTTTTTTATTCTAGGCTATAACTAACCCATCAACGCTGCAGAGGAAAAATAATTAGTGATATTAAATGAATGGAATATTAACTATTCCTGAGCCATGGCCATGTAGACACAGTGAGGGTAACTAGATAATGATAGGGGTGTAGAGTTATCTGAGGTCTGTTTCTGGAGGCACATTTAGGGAAAATATTTTAGCTTTTTGCAACTTAAAAAATCTACCGGGAAAGAATGAAACATAGATATAGAAAGAACTAGCTATTTCACATGTATTGGTTAGGAATGTTTCATGTTTTTGCAAGACATCTTTGGAAAAATTCCCTCAAGCTCTGGTATAAGTTGGCAATTAGCAGGCTTTTTACAAAAAATTCATTTCTTTATTAAATTTAAAAAATAAAATATCTACCATAGAAATAAATCCTAAAAACACTTCTTTTTATAATGGCTTTTCCTGACAAAGCTTAAAAATATTTGCTCATTATTAGTATAGTTACTGCTTGGCATCTAAAAGCAATGAAGAATTCTTTAAAAAAAATTCACATTATTGCATTAACTCCCTCTCCCCAATATATCTTTGTTCTTTCGTTTTGCTAATTGCCCACATTTTAAAAATTCAGCAGATTTCCTGTAATTATATTGATGAAAGAAAAGGATATTGCATGCAATTCTATTTTCAATACATCAGTTCCATATAAATACACAGGGACAAAGCATGCAACATTTGCCGAATGATCCTAAAAAGATCTCTTTTGCTGTTACAAAATGATTTTTTTTTTACCATAGCCATCTAATACATGTTATCTTCAGTGTTTTGATCCTAATGTAAATTTGATGAGAAAGTGCTGAGTCTTATTATATCGATTAGTGTATGCCTATCAATGTGTTCAAATAGAATGAGGAGAGACGTGGCACATATTCATTCTATTGATATTATATGTCATCAATAATCAGTACCTGAAGGTGTACCATAGCCTTTTTTGTTAACTATTTCAACTATACATTCAAATGTTCAGAAATTATAAAGAGCTCCTACTTGTTATTTGCCTCTTTGAGGTTACACCTACATCTTAATCACTGAGGTTGTATTCAGACTAGAGAGACCATGAACTAGATAATAAATAATGAAAATGCAGCTCGTTAAATAATACTCTATTGACTGAAATAAAATGATTCGAGTTTTATTCAGCTCTCCCTTTCATTCTCAGGAACAAGATGGGGAAAGAAATAAATACCCCTAAGGAAAATGTATCTTAGAGCCATCAAAATGATTTTCAGAACTAAATGGTGTTTTTAAAATCATTTTCATTATTGTGCTACTAAATGTGGAGCTATATAGCTAAGGGTCTCTGAGCAACTGGCATTATCTGATCACTGCTATTTCTGTTGAACACATTTTCACAATAATCAGTGGTCTAGAGACTTAGGATTCTGCTTTATTTTATACGGTTCCAAATTCACACACAAATGTCCTTCATATTATATGATCCCACCCAAATTAAGTGGCTGAAAAGATAGGAAATGTGCCAAGAGTTTTTATCCACTTCAAAGCAAAGTATTTGAACTGCCTGTTTTTGCTTGTTCCTTTCACAATTTGTTTTGTGCACCTCACATGGGTTTCTTAAAATGAACTGCTTTTTGGTCAGATTTTGGTTCATTCTACCTTGTTTACCTAAAAGTTCCCTTCCAATCTAGCAGATTAGCTGGTAGACCACATTGCCTATGAGAATGCTTCAGTGAAATTTTTTTGTAATCACCTGCTTATGAAGCACCATTGTCTAGTAAGTAGAGTTCTGCATTTGGAGTCAGGATAGGCTGCGTTTGAATCCCCTCAGACATTGCATCTGTACCTCTGTCAGCCTCTGTTTTTCTAGCTGTATAATGGGTTTCATAATAGCACAGGGGTACAGGGTTTTTGTGAGGGTCAAATGACACAACCTATTT
Source organism: Bettongia penicillata ogilbyi (assembly GCA_023548195.1). Lineage (NCBI taxonomy): Eukaryota > Metazoa > Chordata > Mammalia > Diprotodontia > Potoroidae > Bettongia > Bettongia penicillata. The sequence continues at coordinate 2,065,946 of JAJHZJ010000610.1, read as the reverse complement.
TAAGGGTTTTACAAACGTTAAAACGCTACATACATGAGAAATGTTCGTTATCACATAATTTTGCCAGTTCCTCAAAAAATTTTTGTGCTAATATCATTGTAAAAGAAAATAAGCTTCATGCTGCATTTATCTGAACTCTATCAGAGACACCTGGCTAGAGATTCAAATGGAGATCAAGCATATTCATACAATATCAACTGTTAAGTCTTATTGTGTCTTAATTTTCTCATCTGTAAAGCTGTGTTAATAATAGCACCCATCTACAAGGGTTTTTGAGAGGATAAAATGAGATAATATTTATAAAGTGTTGTGCACACCTTAAATACTATATGAATGCTTTTACTACCACCACTAATACTACTGCTGCTGCTATTAAAAACAAAGGCCAGTGTGGCAAGGCTTTAGCCTAGTAGTCTACTAAATATCAATGCCTGCAATCAAAAATCACAGTATGTATACACTATAGCACTTTTAGGTTTTATACTGAAAAATATTCAAGTTGATTACTACAGTGAGTGGGGGTGGTAAAGAGATTTTACCCCTACCCACACCCTCACCAACACCCCCACTGCAGTAATCATCTTGAATATTTAGCAGGGGGTAAGTTTCTTAGAGTTAATTATTTCCGTTAGTCACTGAACTCCACATGCATTTGTCCCATAATGTGATGACCTAGGGTGCTCTGGTTTGAAATATAATGACCAAGTGATGGTTCATGGGGAAACAAAGTAGTCCTACTTATTAACTCAATAGTATTGCGAATACTATTTACTACAAAAATAAGATAGACTCCTATTCCGGCTTTTAGCTGTGTTTTCACATGGGAAACACTAAGATGAATTTCTAAGGAGATTATAATAACCTTACAAGTGATCCAATCATAGGCATTTTACCAAGGTGAGTTTATTAAAAGTCAGGTATATCACAGTCTTCAGGACGAACTTAAGGTATTCTGATGTATTATGCAGGGAAGTCAGGAAACTTTAAACAATAATGATATGGTGATTAGAATGTGCAAAACTCTTTCCTCTCAATAATTCTATGAGGCTCAAGCATTATTATCCTCATTTAAAGATGAGGAAACTGAAGCTTAATAACTGGTCCAAGGTCGAGCAGCAAATGTTGAGCCCAGGTCATTTGGCTCCAAGACTACTGATCATTCTAATATATTACACTGCCTTTTACTATATAGTGCTGCCTCTTTTAAAGGAAAGAAACAAAACAAAACAAACCAAATTGACTAGACGGTACTTAGGGAACCAGAGGAAGTTTCCTAGGCTAGGGAAACCAATCTGCAATGATTTTTACTTTTAACTGTCCTACAGTATCTCTTTACAAATGAATGCTTTTCCCATTCAGAATTTGAATATGGCTACCAATTGCTGCAGATGGAATGGATTCAAAAAATAGATGAGAGATCAGGGATGGGTTGAAGGCTTGCCCTGATCCCTGATGACATTTTCAGTTTAGATCTAATACAGATACTTCATTCTACAAAAATCACAATGTGTCAAAATTAACTATTAGGGAATTTTAAAATCAGAGTACTGATTAGATACACACTGACTTAAGATTCTTTATAGTTTGTTTTTTTTTAATCCCTGTAGTATGTGTTTGAATAAATGTGTTCTCATTTATCCATTTATTGATGCAGTTTGAATTCCAGTCTCTGGGATCTTTGTGTATCAACATTTTTTAGACCGGATCAGCTTGTCCATTTCTCAAAGATAGTGGTTCATATAAAATATAAGGACTCCCTTCAGACAAAGTGATGTGTTTGAGTGAGACAGATCTGGATTCAACTGCATGTAACCTTATTTAAAAAAAAAAAAAGGAGTTAGACCACATGTTCTAGTCACCACTCTACTCCTCTTCCTCACTAGGTATGAAAATTAATCACTCAACTCTTTTTAAAGCTCAGTTTCCTCATCTGTAAAATGGAGAAAATAATGCTTTCTATTATCAACTTAACCCCATTTCTAACATTTCATCATGACACAGAGATGACTCTAAATCCTCAGTGGCTTACTGATCTTGTCAAGCTGAAAACTTGCAGGAATGAGCATAATGAGAGATTATGTGTCTGCTTCCTTGGATAAGGCTAAAAGCAGAATGACCAGAAGTATGACCATAAAGTCATGACTGTCTCCTGTTCTCTCCTCTCCTGTGCTCTCCTCTCCTCTCCTTTCCTTTTATCATGGAAACCTATAAAATATCAGAAGGATTTGCTGTCTGCATTTGTGGAGTGAATATGTAAAATGTATTTGTCAGATGTCTTACAAATCTTATCAAAGGGACTTTAAACATTTTTAAAGGATGAGGGTGTAAGAAGTCTGTCTTTGTATATCCCTGAAGCTATATGCTATAAATAGTAGCTGCAAAGAAGGGAAAATAGCATTTGAGACATTCAGAAGTTTATTAGAAGCAAAATGCAAGAAAAAACTAGTAATAAAATACATAACTTCAAATGTCTATACGCAAATGTTCAACATTTAAACTACTAGTAAGAGGAAATAGATATCCATATCCATCCATCCATCCACACACATATACATATATATGTGTATGCAAAATTGACTTGCTAGTTGTCAGTGAGACTTGTTGAAATGAAATATATGAATTAACTATGGTTCTGGATCAGAATATTTCATTCAAAAGAAACAAGGTTAAAGAGGATGAGTTGGGGGTAACATTGCATTTTAAGAACGTATACTCATGTCAGAAAGTCCAGGAACCAAGGGGGAGACATAATGGAGAATATTTGGTTGAAGGTTGATGAAGGAATAAACAGAAGTAACTTTGTCATTGGGATATACTATAGACTACCGGGCAGAAAAATGATAGAGGTAAAGAATTTGGGAAATAGATCACAAGCCTTGCACAGAGGTATACTATGGCAGTGGTGGGGTGTATCAATTATTCAGATACCTGCTGGAGTTCTTTCTCTACCTGATAATCTAATACTCAGAGAATCCAAAAATGTCTTAACTTGTCTATCTTTTAAAAGGTGAAGGAACCAGAAAGGGGAAATTCCATTCTGGATCTGTTTTTCACTATCAGGGAGGAACTGATTGTGGGGGTAAAAATGATGAGAATACTGAAAGGATTGGAGTCATCAATATCTCTTGCAGTTTGTGATAGAAGAGAGGAAATGTGGGCACAATCTGATGTGCATGCGGCATTTTGGTTAAAAAGATTTCTTTTTTTTAAATATAAATTTATTTATTTAACTTTTTCACATTCATTTTCACAAAATTTTGGGTTCCAAATTTTCTCCCCTTTTATCCCCTCCCCCCACCCCAATACACTGAGCAGTCTAATTTTCCCTATCACCAATCTGCCCTCTCTTCTATCATCCCTCCCTTCTCTTGTCCCCATCTTCTCTTTGGTCCTGTAGGGCCAGATGACTTTCTATACCCCATTAACTGTATTTCTTATTTCCTAGTAGCAAGAACAATAATCAACAGTTGTTCCTAAAACTTTGAGTTCCAAAATCTCCCCATCCCTCCCTCCCCACCAGTTCCCTTTGGGAAGGCAGGCAATTCAATATAGGCCATATCTGTGTAGTTTTGCAAATGACTTCGATAATAGTCGTGTTGTGTAAGACTAACTGTATTTCCCTCCATACTATCCTGCCCCGCATTGTTTCTATTCTGTCTTTTGATCCTGTCCCTCCCCAAGTGTTGACTTCAAATTGTTCCCTTCTCCCATTGCTCTCCCTTCTATTATCCCTCCCTCCCTGCTTATCTGCTTCTCCCCCACTTTCCTGTACTGTAAGATAGGTTTTCATATCGAAATGAGTGTGCATTTTACTCCTTCCTTTAGTCGAATGTGAAAAGGGTAAACTTCATGTTTTTTTCTCAGCTCTCCTCTTTTTCCCTCTACTAAAAAGTCTCCTGCTTGCCTCTTGAATGAGATATAATTTACCCCATTCCATTTCATCCTCTCTCCTCCCACTACATTTCTCTCTCACTGTTTACCTTAATTTTTTTTAAGATATGGTCCCATCCTCTTCAATTCACTCTGTGCTCTCTGTCTCTCTATGTGCATGCATGTTTGTATGTGGGTGTGCGTGCACGTGTGTACATATGTGTGTGTGTGTGTGTATGTCTGTGTGTGGCCCCACCAATTACCCAGATACTGAAAAGTTTTAAGAGTTACAAATATTGTCTTTCCATGTAGGAATGTAAACAGTTCACCTTTGGTAAGTCCCTTATGACTCCTCTTTGCTGTTTACTTTTTCATGCTTCTTCTCATTCTTGTGTTTGAAAGTCAAATTTTCTTTTCAGCTCTGGTCTTTTCATCAAGAATGCTTGAAAGTCCTCTGTTTCATTGAAAGACCAAATTTTCCCCTGAAGTATTATACTCAGTTTTGCTGGCTAGGTGATTCTTGGTTTGAGTCCTAGTTCCTTTGACTTTTGGAATATCCTACTCCACGCCCTTTGATCCCTTAATGTAGAAGCTGCTAGATATTGTGTTATCCTGATTGTATTTCCACAATACTGGAATTGTTTCTTTCTAGCTGCTTGCAATATTTTCTCCTTGACCTGGGAATTCTGGAATTTGGCCACAATGTTCCTAGGAGTTTCTCTTTTTGGATCTCTTTCAGGTGGTGATTGATGGATTCCTTCAATATTTATTTTGCCCTCTGGTTCTAGAATCTCAGGGCAGTTTTCCTTGACAATTTCATGAAAGATGATGTCTAGGCTCTTTTTTTGATCATGGCTTTCAGGTAGTCCCATAATTTTTAAATTATCTCTCCTGGATCTATTTTCCAAGTCAGTTGTTTTTCCAATGAGATATTTCACATTCTCTTCCATTTTTTCATTCTTTTGGTTTTGTCTTATGATTTCTTGGTTTCTCAGAAAGTCAGTAGCCTCCATCTGTTCCATTCTAATATTGAGAGAACTATTTTCTTCAGTGAGCTTTTGAACATCTTTTTCTATTTGGCCAGTTCTCCTTTTGAAAGCCTTCTTCTCCTCATTGGCTTTTTGAACCTCTTTTGCCAATTGAGTGAGCCTATTTTTCAAGGTGTTATTTTCTTCAGCATTTTTTTGGGTCTCCTTTACCAAGGTATTGACCCGTTTTTCATGCTTTTTTTGCATCTCTCTCATTTCTCTTCCCAGTTTTTCCTCCACCTGTCTAACTTGATTTTCAAAATCCTTTTTGTGCTCTTCAATGGCCTGCACCCACCGGACATCCACCTGGGATGTCTGGGATAGAGAGGCCTTGACCTCCATGTCTTTCCCTGATGGTAAGCATTGTACTCCTTCATCAGAAATGAAAGGTAGGAACATCTCTTCCCCAAGAAAGTAGCTTTATATGGTCTTATTTTTCTTCCCTTTTCTGGGCATTTTCCCAGCCAGTTACTTGACTTCTGAGATTCCTGTCCACCTCCGCCTAGATCCGCCCAACTAGTCCTTGGGGTCTGAGATTCAAATGCTGCTCCCCAGCCTCAGTGCTTTCTGTGGCAGGTGTGGCTGCTATTCAATGTGAGCTTAAGTTCTGGTGCTCGGGTGGGGGCAGGGCCGCCTCCCAGGCTCAGTTCCCTCAGGGGGTTTATGCAGAGACCTTTGGTAATGGCCCTGAGCTCCAGCCTGCTCCAGGAGCCTCTGGCTGTTGCTGCCTCTGCTACTGCCTATGCTGCTTCCTCCCGAGGGAGGCCCGAGTCACTGAGACACCCCGCTCCCCTCTCGGCCAGCCCAGAAGTCTCTGTCACTGACCTGTAGTGCCTGTGGGTGGAGGGACCTTCACAGCTGCCGGAGATTCTGTCCCTGAAGCCTGCTCCGATCTGCTCCTCTGGGGCTATGCGGCCAGGGCAGCGCAGGGGTGGGATCCACATCTGGAGCGTGATGGACCCCTGGGGACGGCTTTCCAGGGCTCTCTGGAACAGAAATCTTTTCCACTGTGTTTCTGCGTGGCTTGCAGTGCTCCAGAATTTGTGGGGAGTTCTTTTTACAGGAAATTTATGGGCTGTGGATTTGGAGCTAGCATACATGAGTCTTTCTACTCCGCCATCTTGGCTCCTCCCCCAAAAAGATTTCAAAAGATTCTGAGAGAAAATACATCCTGTGGACTAACCTGTCAAGCTAGACCTGGAGGAACAGGGAGGTATTTAATAATACTCTGAAGACACAAAGTAATATAATTCCAGTGAGGAAGAAAGACAGGATTCTTCCAAAGCAATAAATGAGAATTCAAAGGCAATTTGCCAAACAAATTATATTTTAAAAAGAAATGTTAGAAAGATAGAATCAAGACCAGGGAGCAGAGGATGACTGTAAAAGCTTAGGATGGTCCTGTTACAATTATGTCCAGAATGTTAAAGAAAGAGGACTTTTGTTTGAGGTTGATAGGATGGTGACAATTGATAACAAAGAGGAAAGCAGAACTATTTAATTTGTGTTTTTCTTCCGCTCTCTCTGTTAAGGAGAATGAGCTTTGAATTGGAAATGATGAAAAGAATTGATCAAAAGGTAATTTTATCTCTAAGTTAAGGAAAGAAATATTAAGAGTGTTCCTAGTTGTCCTTGATGAATCCAAGTCCTCTGGCTCAGATGACTATATGTCCTTGGTTCCTCAAATGACTGGTAGATTTGTCAGTGAAAGATCATGGAGAATGGGAGTTGTACCACAAAACTGCGGGGGGCAAAATATTGTTTCAGTTTTCAACTAAGGAAGATAATAGGATATTTAAGCAATCAGCTAATAAACATGGTTTCAATTCCTGGGAAAATTATGAAATGGATTATTTAATGACATGGTTGCAAGGCAGCAGGTTGTACTAAAAGGAGTCTTGGCTCAGAAATCAGAAGACTTGAGTTCATATTTTATATCTGGGATAGACTACCTGGGTGACAGTTACTGGGTAAGTGACTCAATCTTTCTAGGACTCAGTTCCTCCTTTGTAAAATAAGAGTTTGGACTGCATTCCCTATAAAATTTGTTCTTCCTGAAGACTTATGATACTTTGATTAATGTACATCAAATAGAAACAGAAGTAGTGATTATAAAACCAGGAGAATAAAGGCAGGATGACTTCATTAGGAAGGTTATGTCAAGTTATGTCAGACAAGGCTCATTTCCTTTTTTTTTTTTGTCAGGATTATTGACAAAAACTAGTAATTGAGGAGATAGGGACTAAATCTGTGGTTTCATTGTTATTGGAAACTTCCCAAGTGAGGAAACTCCCTTTACAAATGTAGGGTGTCACCTTTTCTGAAACTTATCTTCTTAGAAAGTTGGCTAGAGTATTGAAAGTGGTGATGTTTAAAAAGTTTGAGAGACATAATTTCTGGATAATTTGTCACTTTATTAATAATGCTAGCATTTTAATAAGAGAGGTTAAGTGGCACTCTTGAATGCCAAAGACCCTCATTGCAGTGGGCTCACAGCTTATAGCCTTTGGAAAAGTGGTGTTTCAGAGCATGGCAATCAAACTGATTAGCAATTAATGAGATTATGATGGATATTATAATAGGTTATATATAATAAATATTATAATTATAAGTGGGTTCACTACAATGAGAGGCCGAAAGAGTGATATCAAGTCATTCTTGGACAAAGAGACTATCTCTATACCCAGACCACGCCCAACTTTGAGCAATCTAATTAAAAAACTTATCCCCACTCAAACCTGAGTAGATTATAATGGGTTTCCTTACCTTAGATTAATTTCCTTGTAAAGTTGGGTGGAGTCTAAGACTGAGGAGAGTCAATTCTATCTTATTACCAGTAATGTCCTTCAATAGACTGAATCTTGTGAAACGAAGATTATGGAAAAAGTGGGAACACTGGATCACCTCGTCATTGGTTATTTAATAATCACTTCTCTCAAAGGTAAGTAACTTACCCAGGGTCACAGAGCTAGTATCTATCAGAGGTAGGACTTCAAACCAGGTGTTCCTTGTTTCAAGGCTGACTCTCTATCCATTATATTACACTGCCTTTCAGAAATGGGGAATGCTAGGAACAAAACTAACCCAGATTTTAGTGAACATGTCAATAAAACATTGCCTTTACCTGTAGAGATGGTAAAATGTGGTTGACAATATAACCACATAAAGAAGGATTCAGAACTGGTCACTTGACTGGACTTGAAGAGTTGTTAACAGTTCAATGTCAAATGACCAGGGGTCTCAGGTATAGTTCTTGAGAGATCTGTGCTTTGTCTTATGTTATTTAAACACTGATATAGGAAAGTAGCAGAAAACTGGGAACTAACTTTTACAACTATTGTCTGTGATAAAGGCCTCATTTCTAAGATACATAGAGAACTGAGTCAAATTTACAAGAATACAAGTCATTCCCTAATTGACAAATGGTCAAAGCATATGAACGGGCAATTTGAAGACGAAGGAATTTAAGCTGACTATAGTCATATGAAAAAAATGCTCTAAATCACTACTAATTAGAGAGATGCAAATCAAAACAACTCTGAGGTACCATATTGCATCTATTACATTGGTTAACATGACAAAACAGGAAGATGATAAATGTTGGAGAAGATGTGGGAGAGTTGGAACGCTAATTCATTGTTGGTGAGCTGATCCAACCATTCTGGAGAATAATTTGGAACTATGTCCAAAGAGCTATAATAATGTGCATACTCTTTGACCCTGCAGAACTACTTCTAGGGTTGTATGCCAAAGAGATCACAAAAATGCAAAAAGGACCCACGTGTACAAAAGTATTTATAGCAGCTCTTTTTGTGGTGGCCAAGTACTAGAAATCAATGGGATGCCCACCAACTGCGAAAGGCTGAGCAACTTGTGGTATATGAAAGGAATGGAATACTACTGTGCCATAAGAAATAATGAGCAGGCTGACTTCAGAAAAACCTGGAAAGACTTAGATGAACTGATGCTGAGTAAAGTGAGCAGAACCTGGAGAATATTATACACAGTAACAGCCACAGTGTGTGAGGATTGTTTTTGATAGACTTAGTCCTTCACAGCAATGCAAGGACCTAAAACATTTCTGAAGGTCTCATGATATAAAATACTATCCATATCCAGAGATAGAATTATGGAGTTGGAACACAGAATGAAGCAAACTATTTTCTCTCTCTCTTTTTTTTTTGTTTAGTTTTACTCATGCTTTCTCCCATTTGTTTTAATTCTTCTATGCAACATGACTAATACGAAAACGTGTTTAATAAGAATGTACGTGTAGAGCCCATATAAGACTGCATGCCATCTTGGGGAGGGAAGGGTTAGAGAGGGGGAGAAAATTTAAAACTTATGGAAACTTATTGAAAACTTACAGAAACTTATTGAAAACAAATAAATAAATTTGGAGGAAAAAATAGTTATTAGTGATTTGGACAAAGGCAGAGATGGGGTGCTTGTCAAATTTGCACATGACACATATATGGAAAGGAAAGATGGTACACTCCTGACATTTTGAATCCCAAGGAATTTTGACTGGCTAGATTATTGAACTACATCAAAATCAGATGAAATTTAGAAAAAATGTAAAGTTTAAATTTGGGTTCACAAAACCAATTTCAGAAGTACAAGAAATGTATGGTTTGGCAGTAATTGTTCTTTAAAAAGGAAAGTTCTAGTGGAGAGCAAACTCTGGATGAGTCAGTATTGTGATGTGGTAGCCAAAAACTTAATGTGATCTTATATTGTACTAAGGTGGGCAAGACTTTCTGGACTAAGGAGGTGAGCCTTCCACTGTACTTAGCCCTCATTAGACAGTATCTGGAATGATGCATTCTGTTCTGGGCAGCTAAGTGGTACAGTGGATAGAACTATAAGCCTGGAGTCAGAAAACCCTGAATTAAAATCCGATGTCAGACACTTACTAGCCGTGTGACCTTGGGCAAGTCACTTAACCTCTGTCTACCTCACTTTCCTCAAATGTAAAATGTGTATCATAATAGCATTTCCCTTCCAGAGTTGTTGTGAGCATCAAATGAAATAGTACTTGCAAAATCACTTAATATAGTACCTGGCACTTTGGTTATTTCAGTTTTGTCCAACTCTGTGACCCTGTTTGTAGTTTTATTGGCAAAAATACTGGAAGTTTGCCATTTCCTTCTCCAGCTCATGTTCACAGATAAGGAAACTGAGACAAAGAGGATTAAGAGACTTGGCAAGGGTCACACGGCTAGTATGTGTCTGAAGTTAGGAGACTCAAGTCCTGGCACGCTATGCTGTGTCACCTAGCTGTCCTGATAAATAATAACATAGCTATTATCTATGTAACACATTAAGGATGACAAACAGTGCATTACGTCATTTTGATTCTCACAACAACTATGAAGTATGTACTCCTACAGAGGAGGAAACGGAGGGTGAAAAAGTTTAAGTGATTTGCCTAGAGACACAACCATAATAGGTGTCTGAGGCAGTTTTCCTAACTCCCAAGTCTGCTGGGAATAACCAGGACTGAATATTCTTATGCCATCAGGACTTTGGAAAATAAGACAGAAACTTAAAGATCACCTCTTCTGGAGATGAGCTAATGAACAAAGATCTGGAACACTATGTGCTGAAATAATCTGCAGGGGACCGAAAGTGACAGGTCCAGAGTCATATGAATAACAAAGCTCAGACGCAGAAGTTTCCCTGCTCCTTTTGAAATCTTGCTCCATGTGGAACATTGAAATATCGCTATTTAATTCAATGAGGAATCATGAGGATTTTGGAATTAGAAAGGGTCTTAGTGGTCACATAATGTACCCCCTGAATTTTACAGATGACTAACTGTCATGGTAAGTCATTGCTCTAAGGTAACAAAGCTAGTTCAATAACAGCGACAGAACTAGAATTCAGGGATGCAGATGCCTAGTTTAGTTTTATCCCGTGCTATCCCAGTAATGCTTTGGACCTTTCTCAGAAGGATCAGGTGTCAAGTTCTGTTAGAAATGCAGTAGATATGTGCTATTGACATTTCCTAGGAAGTGATAATTCCCTTTTTGTATGGTATAAATGATTGGTTAAATCTTTTCAATTTTAATAATAGATGATATCAATTCGAATATTTCCCTATCTATGGTCCCCTTATTTGAGGAAACCTTACACTTGTTATTTGTTTCACCATTCCTAAAAGTAGGGCTACCATTCACTTGGTGACAGTGGACGGTAGTGAAGCAAAGTACCAAGGGAGGAAATAAGCTTCTCATGAACTTTTTCTATAAATGCAGATTTCCTTCAGACATTGGTAGAGAATTTTGGCAAAAATGAAAATGTGTTCTGTTCACAAAAGGGGAATATTTAAAAAATGAAATACAAGAGAGACTATTCAAATGTCTGATGAAGAAAGCAAAATTAAAATAAGAGAATCATAGATTTAGAACTGGAAGAGACTTCACCTGATCTGTTTCATTTTACAGATGAGGAAACTGAGACCCAGAAAGGCTAAGTTACCTGCCCAAAGTCGTGCATTTGCTCACACAGGTCATGGCAGAGCTGCAGTTGAACTCAGGTCCCCTGGCTTCAGATCCAGACTCTTGTCATCACCCCAGATAAAACAAGATGTTTGAGTATCATTTTCAGCTTTGCAATGGGTATATCATACAATGGTATGCAGTCCCTCTCTCTCTCTCTCTCTCTCTCTCTCTCTCTCTCTCTCTATATATATATATATATATATATATAATGTATATATGTATATTTATGTATGTATATATATGTATATATATACATATATATACATACTATAATTTATCAAGTAATTATAGAATCTCAGAGGCCAGGTACTCCAATCCATACCTGAATAAAAACCCCTTCTGTGATAGACTTGACAAGTGGTCACACAGTCTTTGGATTAAGACTTCTAGAGAGGGGAAATCCAGTAATTCCCAAACAGATTATTCCATTTTTAAATAGTCCTAAATGTTACCTCTTTGTGCTTTCTACCCATTATATCTGGTTCTGCCATTTGGCCACACAATACAAATCTAATCCCTCTGGCAGGGCAACAGTTCAAGTATTTGGAGGTAGCAGTCATGCCCCCTTTTTAATGCTTTCCCTTTCCAATATAAAAGTCTCTGGTTCCTTTTAACTGATTCTCTTACTGCAAAAACTTCATTTCCTTCATTTTTCCTATTCTTCTCTCTCAGAGCCCCTTCAGACTAATATCGTCTTAAAATGTGACACCTAGAACTGAGTACACTAATGAGATATGGTCTGACATATACAGAGTACACCAGTGTCTCTAATCTTGTGCACTCTGTCCAGGATTAATTCAGCCTAAACTCTCACAGAATTTTTTATTTATGATATCATACTTTTGACTCCTTTGAGTTGGTAGTCCCCCAAAATTCTTATATATTTTTCAAAAAAACTGTTGTCAAGTCACATACTTCTCCCATTTTGTACTTGCAAAGTTGATTTTTTGAATCCATTTAATATTTTACATCCATCCATAATCAATTTTACTGTATTAAATTCAGATCCAGAGTTTAGTCTGTTAGAATGCCTTTTATTTATCCTGACACTTTCATTGAGGGTCTTAGTTATCTTTCCCAGCTTTGCGTCATGGCCTAATTTACAGAGCAAACATTTATATCTTCATACAAGACATAATCTTTAGCCAAGCCATTGTTTGATGTGAATTGTTATATTTTCTCCACTGGCCTCTTTCCATTCCCTCTAATGTTTAGAGAAATCTACTTACTTCTATATGATATTTAAAAGTTAATTTATACAATTGTTTAAGGATTTTCATATTAAGCATATATTTTTTTTATAATAAACACATATAGAATACCTGTATATCAATATATCCATGCTCAACTGTAGCCTTGGGGTAGTGGGCAGAGGGGAGAAAGGAGGGAAAAAGAACAAAGTAAAATGTGTACAGCAGAGAACAAAAGAAAACCTACAAGGAAGCAAAGAAAAAGATGGACAGCTTTCAACATTATGCATAGTATAGGTTTTTTTAAAATTATGAGTTATCCTTATATATTTTGAATCCTCTCCTATGTGCTGCTGTACACATGACTTGTCTTTTTCTTTTCTTATTTTATATTTATGTTTACTATTTGTTTACAATGTTTCTTTCCCTTTTCTTATAATATATTTAAGTTTTAGTATTTGTCTAGATTTAAAAAAAATTAAAAAAGAAAGAAACACATGTGGACTTGCTTTGCCAAACCCCTCTGATTATTATTGGATGTTATCTTAATTAGAACATTTTGGTAAACTCAAAGTCATCCTCTTTAAATGACTACAAAGAAAACAGAGTTCTGAAACATCTGTTTCATTCAAATACTTTCAGGAATGTATATTGTCTAGGAATCCTCTATGTTCAGTTTGCTATGGGACTGTAGGGAGCAAAAGGACAGTTGTGGGAAAATGGGAAAGAATGAAGGTAGGAATTTGATTATAGGAAATCATAAAATTGAGTGCAATCTCTGAATCTGGCTGTTGGAGATGCCAGTGGTAAGTCACCTTTAGGTTCTTCCTGAAAAGACAAAAATAATGTATTTTTACCATCAAAGTTGTTTAATGTTGTCATTTATATTAATGCATGTTTATGTGTTACTTAAGTTTGAAAAGAAATCAAATCAGGCTTAAAGAAAATCAAGGAACAAATCTAAAGAAAATGAGGAACCTGGTTTCAAAGAAATGTAATAAATTGTTCCTGCTTTCAAGTCTCTTTGTGTTTAGGAATGCAGTTGAGAACCTCTAGTTATTGGGGGAGGAACATGCAATGTGGGTTTTGATAGACAAATAGATATGATTTTAGCCTAGTGACCTGGGAAGAAATAAGAAAGACAAGTTACTTGTAAATGTGAAAATGCACACAAACACAAACCATTCAGAACAACCTTTGGAGATTTGTAGCTTCGTAAGAATGTGTGAGTCCCCATATTTGGTATTGATTTTTTCTTAGTTGAAAGACTGATTTCACTAAAAAAACCCAAAAACCAAAAAAACCCATAGTGGTTTTTTACTGTTTCCTAATATAGGAATCCCATTAACAATAGCAAAACCTATAAAGTAATTTATCTAGTTAACCTAATTCAGATATATGCAGAAAGACATGTCAATCTATATTTTAAATTTAATTCGGCATTCATGACGGTGGCACGCAGCCCTTATACTAAGACTTTCATTTATTGCCATTGTCTTCCCACTATTCCAGTGAAGTAACATAATTTGAATATCATGATCTATTGTGTGTTACTGCCAAATTATATCTCTTAGTTGGCAACTATTGTACATATCTTCTCTAACATGGAGAAATGCTATTAATTAGATCATTGAATCAGCCCCCTTGTCAGGGAAAAAAAATTTCTATGTATTAGGAATATAGTAAGTTTTTATATCACATATAAAGAAGATTATCTTCAGAGTAAAGTTTCTTCAGGAGCAGAGTGTGCTTCCAAAAGGGGTAATGGAAAGTTTTTCTCAGAAGCTCCTTCTCCCCTTCTTCCTACCCCCCAACTCCCTACTCTCCCACACCAAAACAAAAAAAGAATACTACAAGTCTGGCATCTAGTGCAGCGAGGTGGCACCATAGTGCATAGAGCACCAGGTTTAAAGTTAGGAAGCCTCATCTTCCCAAGTTCAGATCAGACCTCAGACACTGACAAGCTGTGTGACTCTGGACAAGTCACTTAACCCTGTTTGCTTCATTTTCGTCATCAGTAAAATGAGCTGGAAAAGGAAATGGCAAAACATCCCAGTATCTTTACCAAGAAAGTCCTAAATGAGGTCACAAAGAGTCAAACATGACTGAAAAATGACTGAGCAGCAAACAGTCTGGCAGTAAGTAGTTAATTGGGAATGATATTTGAAGGGATATATACACGCTAGCTAACATCCTTTAGTTCCTTTTAGTTCTCTGAGAATATGTATATAGAACCATGATCTGAAACCAGATTTCTGTTTTCTATTTCAATTCAGTTTTAAGCAACCAAAATGTGTCAGACACTGTAGAGGGCACTGACAACAAGATGAAACTCAAACAGTCCCTGGACTCAAGGAGCTCACATTCTAATCGGAGGATAAAGCATGTCTCACATACAAAGTAATAGAATATGTGTAGCATTCTTATTCTAAGTATACATTAAAAAAAACAAAACATAATAGTTAAGATGGAAGCTATGGGTAAGCGAACACAGAAATGAACTAAGAGTATATTTGAATATGTAAAGGAAGAATTTTAGAAGTGATTGGATTTTCAGTTTAATCACTTACATACAATCTTAACAATACTGATTTTAGAGAAAAGAGAAAGGTAAGTCCTTGAGTCTTACAGAAAGTGTTACAATCTAGCCATTAAGGTTTAAAAGGAAATCTGCTGCTAAATTCCAAGTCAATTTAAAAAATAGCATGGCCTACATGATTTTAAAAGTTTTTTTATGCTACAAAGAAGGGTTTTCAATTATGACCCCATTCATTTGGGGGAAGGGAGAGGAATGGATTTGTAGTCAGGAGATGCATTCAAATTCTCATCCTGTCATTTATTTCCTTTGTGACTTTGTGGAAATTACTCATTCCTTTGGAAACCTAAATTCCTCATTTATAAAACAAGTTGGTTGGGCATAAAGTTAGACTAGACAATGTCCAATTTTAATCCTTTTCAAGTCCTGTCCCAATTCTAAATCATAGTTCTTTTAGATCATCTAGGTGACACAATGGATGGAATACTGGGTCTGGAAGACTGAGTTCAATTCCTGCCTCAGATACTTAAGTAGCTGTGACTGTGTAAGTCACTGAAATTCTGCCTCAGTTTTTTCACTTGTAGGATGAGGAGAATAGCACCTATCTCATGGGGTTGTCATTAGAATTAAATGAGATAATATTTGTAAAAGTGCTAAATAGTGCCACTAGACACCTAATAAATGCTTATTCCCCTCCCTACACCTTTCTGGGGAAAATCAGTGTTTTTAAAATTCCCAATTAAAAATGAAGGATCAGCTCAATCTCACAGGTTCTCCTTTAATTCATGTTCACAATCCTTCCAATTTTTTAAAAATAATTACCTTTTAAAATCATTTAACAAAATAAAAATTGTTTCCAGTAATATGGCCAACAATCCTTGCAAAACCTATCACTAATCAGTCATGGAGTATCCAGACTAGAGAAACAATGAAACATACTTGAATTGAAAGGATTATGAACATGAGGAACTTCAAATGATTTTTTTTGGCCTAGGTCTTTGCCATCAGAAAGATTAAATTTATTATCTAATTTTATAAATACAGTATATGAGACTCAGAAGACTTACATTATTGGATCAATATAGTATGGTTGTTAAATGGTTGTGATTCGACCAGGACGAGTGGAGAGGGTTCTGGGTCTGGAGTCAAGAAGATCTGCGTTCAAATCCAGCTGCAGACACATAATAATAGCAGTGTGATATTGAATGAATCACTAAACTTCTATCTTACTTATAGGAGTAATAATTGCACTTACCTTCAAGGGTTGTTGCCAGGATCAAATAAGATACTGTTTATAAAACTCATAGTGCAGTGCCTAGCACATAGAAAGCACTTAATAAATATTTGTTTCCTTCCTTCACAATTTTGTGAACTTTGGTTCAGTTGTCTTTTCTAATTTTCTTGGTGAATGAAAATTGGTAGATAAGAAGAAAGAACTATGTTAATTATGTGGATGATTTAAACATCTCTATCAATCTCAGTTTTAAGATTTTTATACTCAGATTTAAGATTTTTATATACAGCAAGGAAATGGGTCAAGCATTATATTTATTTCCCCATCTCATATTTTCACCATACTTGAAATTTTAGCCCTCTGTTAACAAATATTGAAAGACATCTGGTCCCAGATCCCTGGAAATTTTCATTTTCCCAATATTATTGTAATGTGCACAAAGTAGACACTTGATGATATCAATCATTTAAATCGTAAATGTCAGTTTCTCTGACATTCATGTTATCTCTTCCAACTGTGCAAGAGAGAAGTTTCAATGAACTGAAAAGAAATTTCACAAAATCTCTTAGGATCTTATTTCAATTTATGGAATTTTTGAAAGAAAAGAATATAATTGATGTCATTGAAAAATTGTTGAAATATTTGCTCATTGGTCAATCTTCATGACTCAATCGTGAAGTTAGATAGTCTATATGTTTCCTGAGTTTCTTTACAAATATGAGATTTTATCATAAATGGAGACATAACTATGTACACATAAGCACTATGCTAGTTTTCCAATGAGAAAAAAAATCTAATGGTTAATAATTTATTTTGTTCTGATATATTTCTTTTTTTTCACATTGGGAAGAATAGAAATCATATGGATGGGGGAAGATTGAGAAAGATAGGAGCCATGACAGACAGCTTGGTGCAGCGGAAAGAACACTAGATATGGCTCAGTTTTTGAAGACTGTTGGATTTGGAAGTGCACAATTAGAATTCAGGAAGATCTGAGTTTGAATCCCACATCAGAAAATTACCTGTTATGTGACTCTAGGCAAATTGTATCCTCTTTTCTTTTCACTTTTCTCATTTGCAAAATGTGGGTAATAATAATTCCTACATTAGAAGGTTGTTGTGAGAATCTGAAGAGATAACATAAAAAGTGCTTTGCAAAAACTCAAATGATTGCAGTTGTAAGATTTGGAGCCAGAGGACATGGGTTCAAAGCTTATCTCTGAAACTGCATTACCTTGGGCAAATTACTTAGTCTCTTTAGCCTCAATTTCCCCATCTGTAAAATGATGGAATTTGTCATGACCTTTTTTCACCTCTAAATTTCTTATCTTATGGTGCACAATATTAATAAAAAAATCTCAATTATTCAACTATGTGACCATGATTTTACTACCTTATTCAACCTTTATGCCTATGTGATTGTGTTTACTCTGTAGCCTCTTTATCTCACATTTTAAGTTTCAAATAAATCATTTACTCCAATTCAATTCAACAGAAGTATTAAATGTGTCCACTATGGGCAGAATACTCCAATATAGGGAGATGAGCGTGCATAAGATTTTATCAGTAATGTTAGGAAGCTTACAATGTAGAAGGTTAAAAGTTAGACCAGATAGACTATGGGTCCCTTATAATGCTTGAAGGGAGAGACATAGTAGTGGGAGGACATCAGTCAACTTCAGTCAATTACCAATGCAAAAGCTGTCATCCAGGAAATGTATGATCAAAAAAAAAAGTGGACTAATCATCTCATGAGAGCAAGGGAGATAGGCACACTGAGTCATTAATTGTTGTCAGTGAAATGTTAGGATACATAAGGGAAGGATTAAAATATTTTGGGTAGATCTATTGAAGGCTTACGGGAGGGGCAGGACAAATATGAAAAGATATGGATAAGTTGAGATCTATATCAATAGTGGGAGTATTACCAATGATATCAGGGATCTAAGTATATAATATCTAGTAAAAATAGTAATTACTGGCATTCATTCAGCATTGTTAAGCTTCAACAAAAAGCTTTCTCATTTGATGTTTATAACACTCCTGGGAAGTAGGTGCTATTATTGTATCCAATTTAGAGATGGGTAAACTGAGACAGAGGTTAAATAACTTAGCCTCTTCTGAAATAAACATAATTTTTTAATATCTTATATTTGATATTTTTCCTCAGGTTTTCTCTGGCCTAAAATGTCCTGTTAACTGCTTTTGAATTCCTTCTTTTTCTGTTTTACTCACCTATTGCTACTAGTACAAACTCTCATTCTTGTTTAGCTTAAACATCTCTTCATCTATTGGTTACATTTCCCTGCTATGTATTTCTTCTTGCCTTTCTGTCCTTTCCCCACTGCTGCTCTATGGAACATTCCTTAAGTTTTTGTTTTGTTTTGTTTTTGACTCTGAAATACATTGAATCTCCTACTATTTTTCCTTTACTACCTCTTCTTCTACACTTTGATAATTTCAGACATTTCCAAATCCTTCAAATGTAGCCCTCCACTCTTTTCCCCCCATGAATTCTCTTTTAGCAAGAAACCATTGTCATGCCTTCAAGTATTAAGTATTACCTCAATTCACAGGACTCTATATTTTCACCTTTAAATCCCTCCTTTCAATCCAATTCGGATATTACATCTCTAAATAACTAATAGACCTTTCTATGTGGATGCCTTAATCTCTTTTAACTTATTCACAACCAAAATCTTTACCTTTCTCCCAAATCTAGTTCTTCCTTTTCCTAACTTCTCCCTGTTTTACCACTGGACTCAATTCCAATTTATCATTGGAAAAAGTATTTTTCAAATATAATCAGATCCAGCAGCTTAGGTGAATCCTCCTGTTTCATTTTCTTACATATAGTACTACTTTCGGCTACTTTTTTCTTCAAAATAACTCTTATATCTGACTCTTCCGACTAATACTCTCCCAGTTCACACAGTGTTTATTCATGCCTCAATTGATAAAGTATCTCATGGTATTCTTCTGAGAAAAAGTGGAAGTATTGCTGGATGGTAATACAATTAAATGTATTTTGGAACCAGTTGAATGGACGAACTCAAAGAATAATCATAATGGTTCCATAACATCTTGTAAAAAAGTTGCCAGGAGAATGCCCCAGGGATCTCTGCTTTGCCCTATGCTGTTTTACATTTTAACCAAAGACTTAAGGCACAAAGAGCGTGCTTAGAAAGTTAGTAGATGACTCCAAGGTGGGAGGGATAGTTAACACATTGTATAATAGAATCAAAATATAAAAATGCCTTCACAGGCTAGAACAGTGAGATGAATATGATTAGATACATTTTAATATGGTTAAATTCAAGTTCTAAAACTTAAGGCAAAAATATTGACTTCACAGGTACAAATTAAGGATGCATGGATAGACTTCAACTAACTTGAAAAAGGTCTGGAAGTTTTAGTGGGTTGTGGACTTAATATAAGCCAATAGTATGATATGGCAATCAAAATTAAGATAATCTTTAGTTATTAATCATTATAATGAACAACTGTAATAATTATTATTCTTTGCCTACAAGAATAAAGACATCATTTCTTTTTTTAAATTAATTCATTTATTTTTAGTTTGCAACATTCACTTCCATAAGTTTTAAATTTTCTCTACCTCCCTCCTTTTCCTCCTCTCTGAGACACCATGCAATCTGATATAAGCTCTCTATATACATTCTTATTAAATGTATTTTCACATTATTCATGTTGAACAGAAGAATTAAAATGTATGGGAGGAACAATGAGAAAGAAAAAAACAAAATAAAACAAAAGAGAGAGTAAATAATACGCTTTAATGTGCATTCATATTTCTTTAGATGTAGATGACATTTTCCATCTTGAGTCTTTTGGAGTTGTTTTAGGTCCTTGCGCTGTTGAGAAGAGCTAAGTCTATCAAAATCAGTCATAGTACAATGTGGCTGTTTCTGTGTCAGCATCAGTTCATCTAAATCCAAGTTTTTCTGAAGTCTGCCTGCTCATCATTACTTACAGCACAGTAGTATTTCTTACGTTCATATATCATAACTTGTTCAACCATTCTTTAATTGATGGACATTCCCTCAATTTCCAGTTCTTGGCCACCACCAAAAGAAATGCCATAACTATTTTTGTACATGTGAGTTGTTTCCCCACCTTTATGATTTCTTTCGGATACAGCTCTAGAAGTAGTATTGTTGGATCAAAGGGAATGCACATTTTTATAGCCCTTAGGACATAGTTCCAAATTGCTCTCCAGAATGATTGGATCCGCTCACAGTTAACAATGAATTAGTGCTCCAACTTTCCTAATCTTCTCCAGCATTTATAATTTTCCTGTTTTGTCATGTTAACCAGTCTGACAGATGTGATGGAAAGGCATCATTTCTAAAAATAAAGAGACGATTGTGCTTCACTATTCTGCCTTGATCAGACCATATCTTCAATGGGTTTTTTTTAACTTCTGAACATCACCATTTAGCAAGAATATTGATAATCTGTAAAGAATTCAGAGGACGATGTCCAGTACATTAAAGGGTATCAATTCAAATCCAGTAGCAGCTCCCCTCCTCATCTTCCTCTCGTGTTCCACCCAGGGGAAGGTACCTGCCATAGCCAAAAGTTGCCTTTTTTCCTCTGGGTTTGCTAGCTACATTTCTTGCTCAAAGATCAAACTCAAATCCAATTCACTCTGGAGCTCGTAGACTAGAAAACAAGTCCCCACATAGCTAGTACAGAGTGGATTTAAATACTAAATAGTAATTGTTTCTCTTTTACCCAGGAACTCTGAGAGTCTTCTCCTCCCAGTTTGATTTTATTTTTATTAAAGGGGTCATCCCTTGAGCAAATACTTAAAGAAGACTATTCACGGAATGGGTGTATCTCACTCAAAGTGAGAATGTGGTAAGACCTTAGCCTGAAATGGCCAGGGTCTCCCATGGCATCCTGGGCTATCTCCAGTCATCTTAATGAATACCAGACCACCGGACCCAGGCGACTCAGGAGAAGAAAGTGAGGTTGGTGACCTTGCCCAGCCCTCCCTCACTCAAATCAAAGTCAACTGCAAGTCATGTCATCGTCTTGATGTCATGGTTGTCTTTGAGAATGAGGGACAATCATAGCAACAACAGCAACCTGAAAACTGGTTAAAGGAAATGGGGATATTTAGCATTGTAAAGGCTCAGGGACAGGGTAGAGTAGGGCAGGAAATAGTAGCTATATTGTAGTGTTTGGATATCAGGCATGGAGAAGGGAAATTAGAATATTTTTGTTTGGTCCCAGAGGTCAGAATCTGTGGCAAGGGGTAGAAGTTGGTAAGAGTTACACTGTGGCTTGACATAAAGAAATCTTAACCATTTTTGCCATCCAAGGGAATGGTGGACTGCTTGTGAAGGTTCCTCTTCATTCAGGGTCTTCAAGCAGAGACTGGATAACTACTTGTTGACTATATTGCATAGGGTTTAGATACCTGGAACAATAAACACTTCGCAAACTAAGAGACAAATGGTCATCCAGGCCCCCGTTGAAGACCAACAAGAAGGCACTTGGTGGCTCAAGAAGTAGCCCCTAGCATATTCAAATAACTAATAGTTGGAATCTTGCACTTCTTTCAAGCCCAAATTTGTCCCATTGAAACTTCAACTCATAGCTCTGATTTCTGCCTTCTAGGAAGAAATAGCAAGTCTTAATTCTTCTTCCATGTCATAGCCCTTCAAACAGTAGATGCTTCTTTAACAGCATTTTAAAAGGATAAGAGCTAAATTTTTTGGTGTCTTGTGGATATCATAATACCTGCTCCAGGGCAAAGTGGTTTTTTACACTTGTGTATGGATCTATGGGCTGGGAGAGTGAAGTCCATGAACATGGAATCTGTGGATTTCAGCAAATAAGTTATTGTGCAGATCTTGCACCATTCTCCATAATATTAAGAAGCTAAAATTAAATTTCCAGTCTACCCTGATGGTGTCAATACTATGCAGACCAACAAACTGTTATTTTGTTGAGTCTGCAGCTAGATAAAATAAAACAATATCATTAGCTAAAGTGTAAAGTTTAAACTTCCCCCATCCATCTTAATGGGAAATTAATTTTAAAGCCTACTTGTAACCATTTAGACGTTTGCACTTTTAGGTCAGTTGTCCAATATGCCAATATCAGCTTGAGTAACAGAAACGTAATTGTAAGCATTCTCTGGTGCTAACCTGCATTATGAAACATTAGGTTCACATCATCAAGCACGGGGCTTTCTGATTGGTTAGGAAAGCAGTCTCTGAAGAAGTCTTAATAGATAACACAATACCAAGAAATGAAGATAATAAACATAAATCATTTCTCTGTTGATCCTTTATATTTTTTTTCCCCCTTCTGGCAATCACTTAGCAAAAGGAGGGCCAAAAGTGAAGATGGACTTCATTAAAGCAGGTCAGAAAGAAAGAAATTAATTGGCTTAATACTGCTACAGTAAACCATGAAAATATTAGCATTTAAAGGAGATATCATTTGCATCCAGTATAATGAGAAATAAGAAAAACTTTGGGGGTTCAAAATGTATAAAAATTCAAAAAAATTATGCTGTAAGAAAGTAATTTCAAACAAATTATAATTTCAAAACAGATTCACACATATATCTATATATGTGTATGCATTCCCTTGAAGAGCACATACTGATAGGGAGCATTGATAACATGGAAGCTGTGGCTGCAAGTGTGCAAGTGCAAGTATGGCTACACTCCACATTGCAAAGACTTTTCTGTGGTTGTCAACCATTTTCCTACGACAATGAGCTTTCTAAACTTTTTCTGTTGGTCCTGATTCAAGCTGATGTTTTTACCCATGCTGCTTAGCAATACACACCTGTACCTTGTCATTAAAAATATAGAACCAAAATCCCTAACAAATCAGGGAATTCACTTGCTCCTAAAATGCTGAAATAATACAAACTTGCATAAGGGTTGCATTTAATAGTTCAGGAATTGCTGATTTCGTTAGTATGGAAAACTCTCTACTAATACTTGTCAGAACCCTGATGGTTTTCTGGAGTTGCTGTGAGCATCTCCCTGTGATGAACCCCTGAACTTTGGAGGTCTGGTTGTCAAGCTATTCTAGCTGATCCATACTCAGAGCCATTCCAGCTTGGTAGTGACAAGGTTTGGGGGTGCTGGAGTCCTCAAAATACCGACAGTCTGGGTCATGCTCAAATGAATTCGACTCAAACCTTCTTAAAGCCAAAGGAAACAAAAGTTTATTAAAGATTCACCATCTTGGGATGGTTCTTAAGGAGCCTAAGCATTTGTAATGCTTGCATGCACAAGCGGGCCAGATAGAATCTCAGCTAGACAGAGTCTGAGCTGGATTGAATCTGAGCACCTTCATGGAGGGGAGATGGAAATAAATACAGAAAAGATTATAGGAGGGATCTGGCAGTCCAGGGTGATGGGGGGAGGGGGGTTTAGGGAGGGTCTTGAGGAGAAGTCCAAAGAGGGAATCCAAGGAAGCTGAAAGGCTGGAAACAGCTGAAGGCATCAGACAATGGAGCACCTAGGTGGGAAGCAGGAAGGGCAATCAAGAGGTAACAGACGATGGCCACAGATTTGAGTATGAAAAGCCAGGTTATGTGGGGACATTCAAGGATAATTCAATCTGAGTATGAAAAGTCCAGTTAAGTGGGGAGATTCAAGGGGAGCTCATAGAAGTACCCAGAGTCTGAACCCCATCAATAGGACCATGAAGAACATGTACTTTGCCAGCATACAACTCAAGGGTAGCCTCTTCTTTTTCAAAATCACCTTCAAGACTCCAAGGTCACCTCTATGCCACTATGAAACATCCAAATAGAACTCTCATAGAACAGCAAGGTTACTATAAAACTCGAGTGATCTATGATATCATTGTGCCCTGTAAAATGATAGAGTTGAACTCATCCATGCTTTGCTTCTGCAACATTTTTCTGTGTCTTCCTCTCTAAGTATTCTACAGGGGATTTGTAAAGACTGCCCCTCTGCTGAATGAAGAAAGCTTGGAGAAACCTAAAATCCCTGCATCATCCAGTCAGGGAAAGACTAACAGTAACACTGAGAGTTTTCTTTCTTATTAGTGGGAAGTTTGAACATCAGCTATCTTCCAGTTCCCCGGGGTCTTTCTCTTTCCCCATGCAGTCCCCAGTATCACAACTGCTGGCATGAATCCGCACCAGTCCCCAGGTCCAGACTCCTTTTTCCCTCCTTCAATGCCTAGTTCTGCTTTCACTCAGAAAAGAAATTATAAATAACCCACCAGACTTCACTGTTTTGGCTTCCTAATTCTTCCTGGTTCTCCAGCTGACCTTACTTGTTTCCATTCTTTCTTACTTTCCTTCTTTATTGTAAGATATCCCTTCAATAATTCTGACTTGTTTTACTGTTATGTTGTGTTCTCCATGTTTTCTTTATACTGAATTACTGGTATCTAGAGCTTTACTAAACCTGCATTGAGACAGGGTCTACCCAGCGTTCTAGGGACTTTTCTATAGGTCTCCTGAAATAGGATGGGTAGTAATGTAGTGCACAGGCTTCGTGTTATCTTTCATTCTTGCTACTTGATTGTCTTACCAACTTTTCCTGGTACACATTCTATTGATAATAGGCTTTCTGTTGAATCTCCTTTACTAATTTATATAGAATATAATATATTATATATTATATATATAATATATTATATATACCACAACCAACTAATTTCTACCACTGGCCTTTGAATAACCTAGTTTTCCTTTTTTTTAGAGATTTTGGTATTCCATACTTCAAAGTCATCTAACACCTCTGGGAGAATATTGCTATTAAAAATAGTATTTGTTTCAGGGAGAAGCTTGGGTTTGTTAAAACCATTGTGTAGTTTCTGAAGGCAATCCAACTTACTTTCTTCCTTCTATCCAATTCTAGGTCCAGATGGCTATCAAAAATCTTTGTCTACCACATACACAAATTGGTCTGGATGCTAGCAAATTTTTATACATTTTTTCCTTCTTTATATATTTAGACCAAACTTTTCTGAGCGATTGTAAATATCAATTAGGAGATGCCACAGTTTTGTACTAACCAATCAGCAAAAAAGTCATCAGCAAACAGGAATACACAGAGGAACTTGCTATCTCTATGGGCTCATTCTTTGTTCTTTAATTTTCAATGGATATCCTCAATGACAATAACCATCAGTGGGGTAATTGAACAAAATACATCTCTGTTGTTTCACCTTTCAAGGATTCTCACCTTGTTTAAACTGTAGGAGAATAGTGATGGAAGTATTTTTCCTATACAGTCAACTCTTCTGTTTTGAAATCTACTTAAGAGATAATATGTACAGTGAAATTTTATACTCTTTGCATCTTTCATTTAATTGTATAACTGTAATGGTGTGTTTTGCTAAAGAAGATGATTTGCAAAAGTCTCCATGTTTCTTTTTCATAGTTTCATTAAGAAAGCCCTGGATGCCTGTGTAAATTATTCTCAAGATTTGGTAGACATAGAAAAATAGGTATAGTTACTGATGTTTTTTCAATCACTTTTTTGGTATTAATAATGTACATTTTCCCCCAAAAGCTTTTGCTCTCTTCTTCTTGCCAAATATCATATGATATTTGATCTTTGTCTTTAAAATGGGTTGCCTCACATTGACTCATATGCTATGTACACTTATTCAAGTCCAGTTGTTTCTCTCTTTTGCTTTCTTTTCTACCATTTCTACTTCTTAATGTAGCAAACTGATGTCTGAGATTTTAGACATCAAGTGAGAGTGGCTCTACTTTATTGGTATTGAGAATAGTTTGATACAGCAATCTTAAAAGATTTCTTTTCCATTTTTGTCTCTTTTCCTCCTTCCAGTTTCTAGCTTAATGTTCTTGGGATGAAGTGGATTCATAATAGGTATTTTGCCAAGCTTTCTGTAAGTTTCCTTCCTTTTCCCCCACTGCTTCTTGCCATCATATGAGTTGATTCTAACCATAGTCTTCTACCATCTCCCTGCCTAATGTTTTACAAACAGGTTTATATTCTTGACTATCTCATCTCCCTAAGTATTAAGGGGATCAGAATTTATTAGACAGGAAAGTTCATAGCTTTACTGTCTCCTTGGTGCAGTGAGTGATTTACTTTAGTTAAACTTTCCGAAGATAGGTTAGAGTCTATGTTGATATTTGCTCTTTTGTTCATTTCCTTTATCTATCTATCTATCTATCTATCTATCTATCTATCTATCTATCTATCTATCTATCTATCCATCCATTCATTCATTCATTTGTTTGTTTGCTTATTTATTTATTGCTACCAAGAACTTGTTAAAAATAGGTTATATTGGATCTGCTTTCTTATTTTTTTTATCCCTTCTTTCTAATTTGGTATTGATTTTGTTATTTCTTCTAACAAGTCTAGCAAGTAATTTGAAAATAACTTCTACATCAAATTACCAGCTGTTATCTATCTATCTATCTATCTATCTATCTATCTATCTATCTATCTATCTATCTATCTGTCTGTCTGTCTGTCTGTCTGTCTGTCTGTCTGTCTGTCTATCTATCTATCCATTAAAGGCAAGACCTAACTCCGATCCTCACCTTCAAATTCAGACCTTTTACCACTAACCATCCCAATATCAAAGGAGGAAAATTATCAAGAGGTGTTGAGGGATGGAATAGGGATGATGAGGGAATATATAATCCTTCTTTAATGGATCAAGGATAGAGAGAGAGCCAGAAGTGGGGCAGGGAGGGAGTGAGGAAGAGAGAGACAGAAATAGAGAGGCAGAGACAGAGACTTGAACTAAAGTATTTTTTGTTCAAAGTCTACATTGAACATTTCTGTGGCCCCCGCTCTTAAGTAACTTACAACTTACCCAGGAAGATGTAACTTTATTATAAGGCAGTAAATGAGAAGTCTGACAAACATTACAGATAATAGTGTTAGTACTATAGAATTTCAGTGTAAGAAGATCACTTCTGGTTGAGATAGTTAGGTGGTCAGGGAAAGTTGTTGCTAAACTGAGATTTGAACTGCCTCTGGATGTGGATAAGTAGAGATGTTAGAACGAAGCAATCCTGGAAGAGACAAAATCAGGAATAAAGACCAAGAAGCAAAAAAATAGAAGACTTGTCCAGAAGATTGCAAGATAACCATGGTAGACTGTAGTGAAGTGTTCATGCACAAAGCAGAGTTGGAGTCACATGGGAAGATGGGCTAGTACTAGATCTTGTTAGACTTGCAATGTTAGGTCAATGAACAATTTGCATTTCATCCTCTAGGCAATGGGGAGTCACTCAAAGATTTTGATCTGAGTGATGATCAGATAAGGGTTTAAAAACAAATTTTCTGATAGTTGTGTGGAACTAAAAGAAGGAAAACTGGGATTCAGGAATAAAGTAATAAGAGTCTGAATTGGTGTAGCAACAACCAGAATAAGGAAGAGTCAAGGATATGTTATTCTACTATGTACTATGTAGAATACTTAAGAAAAGCGTTTCAAGTATAGCTTTTCTTCTTCAATTAGTTAAGCAGTTCCTTCTCTGAAAAACATACAAAACAAAATTTTGGAACACCTCAAAACAAGCCATAGACCCATCTGCACTATCCCTGTCCTGCATTTATAGAATGCAACATTTTTGTGTCTTAATATTGTTTCACGGGAGGTGTCTGAAATCCAGTTCATTGTAAGTATGAACTAGAAACTGTACATAAAATTGGAATAAAATACTCTCCAAGAACTAGATGACTGCATTGGATCAAGGTATTTCCTCGTCAGCCCAAATATTTTTGCCATAGCCCTCTCTCTGGACATCGAATTGCAATCTGCTGGATGTTTTTAACTGAACTAATTAAGTTTATGCACCAACCCTCCTTATTAAATATTTCACATTGAATTATCTCTAAACATGCAATAAGACACTATTATTGAAAAGTCTTTGTTTCTAATCACAATGCTAGGGCGATAATTAAAGACATTACAAACTGCTCTCAGGAGGGTATGGATTAAGACCATCCACACTATCTTCTAAATACTGTGAGATTGCATACTTTGGGGAAGTTTAGTTCTAAGCGTCTCTCCTCCTCACAGATATTCAGGTACGCTATTTTTGGAAAAGTCAGAGATCAAGATACTGTACATTGGAAGGTATAAAAATTTCAAAAATTAAGATTTTTTTTTGTTGTTAATGCTGCCCAGCTGATACTGACATATGTTACTGATACATCTTTGCCTTTTAACTATTCAGACTGCTAAAATTACTGAAATGGAAGTGAATCGTTAGATGATTGGATGGGTCCTTATATATTTGTTTTGAAGTCGGTGCAGTAAGTAAACTAGCAAAATACTGTCCTGGGAGAATAGTTGTTGACAAATAAGTGTGCTGGATTACATGGAAATATTGCAAAGGCATTTCCAAAAAGATTAAGGGTGGGCAAGTGAAATATATCTTAATTGGAATCTGTTATTATGTTTTTCATGCATATTTTAAAACCTGCTGTTCCTCCTGTTTTAAAGGAGAGGAATTTTGTTTTGATACCTAAGCATTTCAGGCCAGGCATTTTCTCACCTTCACTGTGAAGCTAATTTAAAAATACATTAGCAGGACATGTGAATTTAGTCAGGGAATCAAGATGTGAAATTTTGAACATATTTCTCCAAAGGTAGATGCTTCAAATTATGGCTGTGAAAGTAATTTATTCCAGCCAAACACACTTCCTCATATTGTTAACAGTAGTGTGCACTTCAACTCATTTAACAGCTTTTTAATTCACTAGTCATTCCATTTTAATAGAGCCGTTTCTTCATCATTTTGCATTTAGTGATAAATGGTGCTAGAACTTATGATAAATTAAGCTGCAAAGAACCATGTTAAAACTCTCTTAAGGGTTTAACATAAAAGGAATCAGCACCTATTTTGTTCAGCACAGCCACCAGAAAGTTCACATGGTGAAGAGAGCTTCTTACTAGGTATAAACTACGACATACATTTGAAAGTTAAGTTTTAATTATACTTTTCCTCAGCGCTTACTATTGGCAGGGGCCATCCAGCTGTGGAACTAGCAATCCAGATACTTTAAACTAGGGGTCCTTTCTTGTTTTAATATTGGTTTCACAAGTGGAAGAGCATTCATGTTTAAACTTTGATATTCAATCCTTCCATAACAAGCCACTAGGTTAGATACAGGGGGCCTCTTTTTAAAAGTTTGGTGCAAACGACCACAAAGCTTCAAGAGGCCATGGAAAAGATAAATTGGGCAGGGCCAAGTGGTGAGAATGAGTTGTGCAGTTGGACAGCCCGGCCAATTATTTGTTACGGCTCTGATTATCCTTTTTGCTACCTTCCGATGGAACTGGCCTGTCTGTCTGGTTTCCACCCATTGAGAGCTCAAAGAAGAGATGGAGAATTAACCAGCCCCATTTTAATATACCCTCAAAAGTTTTGCAAGTTAAAAAGAATGGAATTGTTACTGCCTAAGATGCAAAAAATGTTCAATTTCAGTCAGTAACTCCAACTTTTCTAGCCATATTAAGATATACAAACCAACTTTTTCTTTTTATTTTGATCTACAGTTTCACACGTTATTCATCCCCCTACATGCACTCATGAATGCATCAATCCATTTAATAAATATTGAATGAAGGAGGAAACACAAAGTTTAGATAAAATACAGCTTCTGCCCTAATCAAGCTTCCAGTTTTACTGGAGGAGGATGAGACATAAATTCATATGCCATATGATAAATGTAGTACATACACATGCACACACGCACACACACACCCACACACACAGCCAAAGAAGAAGAAAATTTACCACAAGGTGCATAAGGAAAGCCTTTATGGAGGCTTTATTCATTTGGACTTTTAAGGGCTGATGCAAATCAATCAATCTATTAACATTTAATAAGTGCCTACTATGTGCCAGGCACTGTAATGAGCCACTAGGGATACAAAAGAGACTGTCCTTGCTCTGGTAATACTAATTTTGTCTTTGTTTTTGTATCTCAGGCACCTAGAACATCTTTGGGAACAGCATGTGTGTGTGTATGTGTGTGTGCGTGCATGTGTGTGTGCACACATGTGTGCACACATGTGTGTGTATGTGTGTGTGCATGTGTGTGTATGTATGTGTGCGTGTGTGTGCGTGCATGCAGACTCCTGCTGGCCATCTATACTTTCATGGGATAGGAAGCATCTGGTGAAGAACTTTCTCAAGGCAGGTTAGCACTTTCTTTTGCAATTTGTTATCTTAGATGCCTGCTTGCCTGGATCATTAAGAGGCGAAACAACTTACCCAGGGTCATATGGCCAGTAAGTGGAACTAGTTTTCCTGATACCAAGACCAGCTCTATCCATACTGCCATAAGAGCTCTCAATAATAAAAATTATCTCATTTGATCCTCAGAACAACCCTCGGTGTTATTATCCCCATTTTGCAGTTGAGGAAAACTGAGACAAGCAACTTAAGTGACTCACCCAAAGGCACACAGCTAGTAAGAGTCTGAAGCTGGATTTCAACTCAAGGCTTCTTGATTCCAAGACCAACATTCTATCTATTGTGTCTTGAAGGGGACTTAGATTAGACATGTTGTTAAGGTAGATAAAGACAGCCTAATTTTTTCATTACTTCTCCAAAATTAAAAAAAAAATTAGGGTGATTATTTTGTTACCTTTTCCCCAGAATAATAAAGATGTAGTAATGTAAATTACCACTGTATAAAAGAAATGATTTCAACTTAGAAATGATAAATGAATTTGTTCACATGGAAAGGTTACTCACATGGCTAACATCATAGATCCTTTCAAGCATCCAACAAAGAGGCACATCTTAGAAATACCAGCAATCTCCTCTTGCTTCCTGCAGTCCTTTATAACTTCAAATGCAGTACTGAACACTGGATAATATTTGTTGAGTGAGTGAATGAATGACTAGTAAATAATAAACAATAACTCCCATTACTATAGTATTTGAATATTTACAAAGTTCTTTCTGTGTACAAATTCTGTGATGTGGATAGCAGTGCAAACGTTCTCATTCCCATTTTATAGATGTGGAAACTTGTATTCAGTGAAATCAAGTAGCCATTACAAGGACACAAATCTAGCAATTGTTAGAGGCCGCATTGAAATTAAGGTCTCTGGATTCCAAGTCTACTGCTCTTACTACTGTATCACATTTCCAATGTATTATTTATTATTATATGATTATAATTAGAGAACTTCATAGGAGTTTAAGTTGTGATATAAACTTGTTCACAGAAGTTGTATGACCATTTCCTAATGACTTAGATGACTAAGCTTTTATGGGTTTTATATAATGGCTCCATTATTATTTTATTCACTCCATGGAAATTATGTGGTCTGAAGGTTTCTACCTAATGAGGAGGAATTAAGCAACAGAACTGAAAGTCCAAACTTTAAGATTCTTTCTAAAATGCCACATTGTATATTGAATAAAAAAAATCCTTATCCTTTTCACCAGAAAAATATAACCAAACAAAACTGGAAAATCTATTTGTAGGAAAACATTTTGCCAAGTGGAATCACTGCTAGTCATTTAAGTTGAAATGCAACTCTGTGAGAGGGAGGGATTCTTTAGAATATAATGGCTTAGAATATCTGGTCAGTCTTAGAGAGCATTCAAGAAAATGGGTATATTTTAGGTAAGTTTAACTTAAAGAAAACACAGATTTTTTTTTGGAGGGGGGAAGAAGATCAGTAAGTATTAAATAAAACTAAAAGACCAAAAAGAGAAAGTTAACAGTTTCCTGCTCATTAAACTGAATGTGACATTCCCCAGTGTCTCCTTGTCCATTTTCTTTTTGTGTATTCTGCTTGTCATATTTTCTTGGCTGTTTATCCCACAAAGGGCAGTCGTAAAAAGAATTTGAAACACTTTTAGAGCAAGGCTATTCTCTAGCTTAGGTTCATGCCCCTTCGTTCTCATATTTAACAGAAGCTCAAGATAGCCTGCAGCATCTGTCCGTTTGGCTCCCTTCAGGATTGTGTCTGTTTCTTTGTCATATTCTTCCCTCCTCAAACCAGACACTTTCTTTAAGTAGTCGTCCTGTCCAGTAGCACTATGGGAGACCAGAATCTTATCATTTTAAAAGCATTCTTTCTCAAATAGAGGAACTGTCGTTGGACTCAATATTCCTATTGCATGCCTTAAACCAGTCTATTTGACTGTATATTGGAACCAGAATATGCCCAAGCCTGGACACACAACACAACTAAAATGTAGAATTAATTAGATTATTTTGTCTAACTTTTAGGTAGTTTCTTTAAATAAGAATTCAGACTAATTTTCTTGCATAGTTGAGAGAGAAAGCACTTTTTGAATCTTCTAACACTGTATCATTCTTAAGATCATGCCTATTTCTGTTGATTGCGTGATGACTAGTCTTTAACACAGTACGCAAAAAAATAATTTTATCAGGAAACTGTTCAATTTAGCTGAGTTTATCATACAACACACACACATACACACACACAGGCTGAAACATTCAGACAGTCAATCAACTGTACTTCAACGTGCTAGATTTTGGTAGCCCTGTATAGGCATATTGTATGATGCCACACTTAAAAAAAGAAAGAGGGATTCAGAAACATGAAATGTATTGCCACCTTGATTTTGGCAAGGCATTTGTAAAAATGATTTTGCAACCTGGATGCTCCATCCAGAGGAACTGTCGTTGGACTCAGTGGTATAATTTTTGATAAGATTATTTTGTCTATTACTCTACTCTAGATAATAGACAAAATAATCTTATCAAAATTATACACTGAGATTTTGTTATTTATTCGACATAATTGAGGTCGTGCCTGATTTTCCTATGAAAACAGTAAAAAAAAAATACGGTCCTGGTTGTTTCCAAATATCAGAATTTAATTTTATTGTAGAGAAAGCTTCAAGAAGACTAATTTCTCACCATTTATTTGGATGTTTTGGTGTCATATAAATAGATCTGATATGGCTAAAAATTATACATTGTTTTCTGCCTCTTTAATATTTAGGAATTTCTATCAGGTACAATGTTAAAGAAACTATGCCTTTCAGACACGTAGTCTTTATTCTCACTTTTAGTTCTCTCTGGACAACGAATTGCAAAATGCTATTTAGCTTCCAGCCTTCTAATCATTGCAAGCCACACTTCAAGGCATCTTTGTTATCGACTATTTTCTCCGTGTATTTTTTGTATTAGCAGCAACTTTCTCACCTTGCTGCACATTCTTTTTGCTTGACTATCAATATCCCAAGTCAAGAAATCATTCTAAGTTCTGATGCACACAGAAACAAGGATCCACTTAGCCCCTCTTGGTGTTTTCACAAGAAACCATTGTAGCTCAGACTTCTAAAACAGAGGGAAGTGGTAAACTGCTATTAAAGGGCAGGCTTTTTTGAAGGCTACTTTCCAAAGCTTTCAAAAACTGGAGGAAATCCCAGGTCCCATTATCTTAGCAATGTTTCATTTCATCTTTCCTTTCTTTCCTATTTTCTTGATTTCTCCCCTTTCCTCCCCTTCCAAGTTTTTGACAATGAAATAAATGTTTAATGATGTTTCTACCGGTTTGCATTCATAAATGTCCTTAAATAGAGCACTGTGAGATCCGTGGTTTGCTCCCTAGTACCCTCTTTCTCCTTGTGGATTGCCTTTTACATTGCTCTAAACAAGCCATCTTTTCATTTCTGATGGTCTACAGGAAAGCAAAGCTGCCATCAAAATATAAAGTCTATGAAACAGAGTCATGTTTGCCTGTCCTCTCCACTGAGTGTTTTGTAGGTTTGCACTGTATGTTTTCTAATCCCTAATGACCCATCTGTGAAGGTCAATATATTTTGTGTATTTCAAAGGAAATATATCTAGAGGTGGAAAGAACCTCAGAGGCCATCTCCTCATTGGAAACCTAGGCTCAGGCATGTTAAGAAACTTGCCCAAAGTTAAAAATCAGATTTTGGAAGTTATCTTTTCATTCTGTGACTTTGACTGTACCATACTTTCTGACTAATTTTAAATACAACTTTCTCAAATTCAAACAGAGCCATAGATGACAGTACCTGTGTAACCTTGGACAAGTCACTTAACTGTTCAAAGCCTTACCTTTCCTTCTCCATAAGTTGAAGAGGTTGGGCTAGGTGACCTGTGAAGCCCCTTTAGCTCTGTCTGTGAGGCCAGCGTATGCAGAATGATCAGCATTAAATTTATGATTTCACTTGAGAGAATCACAGTACCTAGATGTATTTTTAAACCTCTCTGCATAGGTCAAACCACTGACAGCTCAAAAAAGCAGATCCGTAATGCAAGATTACAAATTGAAAAACTCAAAAGAATTGTTTCCACTACAGAGAACTGGGAGGCAACATGAGACAGCTGTTAGAGATGCAGTAAGAGCTGTGTGTATATCCTGACTCTAACATATAGTAATTGGGCAAACACACAGGGACTAGAGAAACTCTAAGACTCTAAGTTACAAACAAGTTGCCAATCTTCATGGTGAATGGGATTTCCTTACCAGGGTTTTTTGTACCAAAGAAATCACAGGTATGAACAAAACAAAACAAAACACTACTACAAAAAACTGCTAGAGTAGATTTGGAGTCAAATGCTCTGGGCTTAAGGCCCTTCCTTTTCTACCTGCTAGGTGTGTGTTTTTGGTATTAAATCATTCAGTCTCTCAGTTGCCACACCTGCAGAATGAGAGAACTTGTCTAATACTCATTTTAGATTTAAGAAAATATGAAAATCGCTGTTGTATGCAGTTTCCATTCTAAAAATGGCATGCATTAGTTTTTTTTACCAGTTGACAAGCATTTATTAAATACCTATTATGTGCCAGGTAATTGCTTGGGATACAAAGTAGGACAACATAGATAGTCCCTGCTCCCTAGGAGCTCACAGTTTAATGGAGAAGACAACATTAAAACTACCATGTTGAAACAACATACATACAGAATAAATTGGGAATAATTTCAGAGTGAAGGCACTAGCATTAATGATGACTTGGAAAGGCTTCTTAATACATTAGTTTTTAAGGTTTTTTTTTTCTACACGAATTTTTCACAAGTAGTGTCTAGCATTTTGAAATGAAACAGACCTCTTACTCCCTTCACCTCCCCCAAAAAATTTGCCGGGAGATTTATTGGAGAAAGATTTGCTGTAAAATAGACATTGATATTCAAAGTATTCTTTGTTCATTTGACTAATGAGCCTTTTGTTAGTTTCATGTACAATATAGGCAGTGGCTTTTCAGGCCCACTTAGAAGAGTTCGATTGTCTGACCAACTGAAGCATTAATGATAGAGAGGCTTTCTTTTCTCAAGAGCTATGCATGTCTGGGAGGAAGGGGCTAGACATGAAATGCTTATAATAGTATTAAAAGTCCTCCATCAAAGACATTTTAAAGGTTTCACAGTACATAGATGACTATAGGTCTTTGGTAAAAGAAAATTCCACTAAAATCTGTAAGACTGAATTGTTTTTCAACTGTGACTTTTTTCCCGAAAGTGTTTCACAAGAAAAAATAGATGAAGACTGTTGGAGAATAGGTCAATATATTAAAACTGATAATATGTCTTATTTGAAGTAAAGGCTTTAAAAATGGAATAAAAAGATTAAAAACCTGGAAAAGCAATAAAATTATAATGTAATGATTAAATGAAAATTTTCAACTGTTCTGAAAACTTTCAAAACTTTCATTCAGATAGAATAATATTTTCCAAATTTTTAAAAAAGGTTAATCAAGGACTTCAGAAATCAGATTGGCATGGACTTGCATGCATAGTTGGTATTATCAAAAGGTAAGTGTTCATAGGAAACAATCCCATGCCAGGGAAATAGATTTGAACTTGGAGGCACATGACTCTCTTAGCCTTTGTCTCCTCACCTGTAAAATGAGAGCACTAGACTAGATAACCTCTAAGATCC
Source organism: Bettongia penicillata ogilbyi (assembly GCA_023548195.1). Taxonomy (NCBI): domain Eukaryota; kingdom Metazoa; phylum Chordata; class Mammalia; order Diprotodontia; family Potoroidae; genus Bettongia; species Bettongia penicillata. The sequence goes on along the minus strand of JAJHZJ010000610.1, from coordinate 2,029,690 downwards.
TTCCATTATGACCTTATAATTGTGTGTAAGGACATGAGGGTAGATAAGAAAGAACCCAGGACAAGCTCTCTGTACTTTGTTACTTATCTTGGGTACCTCAGGGAATAATATAAAAGATAAATAAGTTGGGACAAATGCCTGGCAAAAGTAAGACAGAAATATAGACAAGTGTGGCACTTATTACATCTTTTTTATTGTCATTCAGTTGTTTCAGTCGTGTCCACTTTTTATTACCCAGTTTGGAGTTCCTGATAGCAGAGATACCAGAGTGGTTTGCATTTCCTTCTCCATCCCATATTATGGATGAGGAATTGAGGCAAACAACAGGTTTGTAAGCAACTTGCCCACGGTCACACAGCTAGTAAGTGTCTGAGGCCAGATTTGTACTTAAGAAGACTCATCTTGAATGTATTCTATCCACTGCACCACCTACCTGCCCAATTACATCTAAGGAGATTAAAACATCTACAAGCGTTGGGGAGATATTGTAACATATAGAATCCTTGGATCCTGGTGAAATTAGTCTGATAAAGCTTCTTGGATAGATGAGAAAAGTTTAAAAGACAAGCAAATGAATAAATATGAAAACGACAGCAGAAGCAATGACAATAGCCACCACAACAAGAAAACAATCGGAAGATCTTTTCAAATGTGGAACAACTTATACAGAGGCTTGGATTATCTTTCTAGAGTTTAAGGAAATACAACCAAGGTTTAGAGAGTGCCTTGGATGTTATAAGGATTAAGAAATACTTGAAAAGAATTGATAGGAAACAGTTTGAAAAAGGCAGAACAGATTAGGGTAGCAAATGAGAAGTTGTAGCGATTCTCAGCTGCTAAAATACCTAGCTTTGTCTAAGATCCAGCTCAAGTAGCTTTTCCTGCATGAGTTCCTTCTATATTTTCCCAGTCACTAGTACCCTCCTTCCTAGAAGTAATTTTGGTAAATACTTACTTACATTTGCTTATCTGTGTTCTTTTCTTTTCCATTCCCTCAACAGAAAGTAAACTCCTTGAGATTAGGGGATGTATCATTTCTGGTTTGGTAATCCTAGCCCATATCACAGCCCATAGTGGGGGCTTAATAAATGCTTGTTGAATGAATGGATGAGATCTGAGACAGGACAGAACTACAGAAATAAATAGGAAGAGACATCCTAACTTAGTAAATAGAATACAGAGATTTAGTCAGGAAATTCGGTCTTAAATTCTACTTCAGACACTCCCTGAATGTCTTTGGCTTTGACGTCATCATCTATAAAATGAAAGGACTGGGCTAGATGGTCTCAAAGGTCTCTTCCATCTTTAAATCTATGATTGTATAATTTTGGAGAGAATCTGCAGAATATGGCAATTAATTGGAAAATGGGCTAAAAATGAAAAGTGAGTTGAAAATCCTCTCCATTTTTGCTATTATTTTGGCCAGTAAATATCACATGTGGAAAAAAATTCTAGTTCCATTTACCTTGTATCTTGAGAACTGGGGATTCATGGTTATGATTTATATATGATGAATAGTAGGAGCCACCTTCTTTATTTTATAACAACAATTAGTCCATTTACTGAACTACAAAATTTTTCAAGAAAAAAAATCAAGCATTTTATAAGATTAATATTTTTAGATGGTAGAATGTGATCATTTTCTGTGAAAGAAAAGATTTATTTTCTAAAATGTCCTTCTTTCCTTTTCCTTCATTTTAATTATGGCTCTTCTCAGACATAGAATATAGTTTTGGTGTATGAATGTTTCCACATCTGGGCTTTTTATAAGTGCCATCTTGAATTCTCAGAGCGCATTATGGAGCAAAGGTTCAGACACCCTATTTTATCCATTCTATGCAGCAAAACTTTGAGTTATTTGGTTAAGGATGGCAGGATGGAGGTAATTGTGCATATAAGCCAATGCATAGGAGAAGCAGAGGACAGAGAGAAGCTTCAGAAAAGCACTTTTATCATGTGCTATTTGGTCTTTGAGCATCAAGAGGGCCTTTAATTAAGCTCTCTCCTGCATGATGGTGGGAGAGCTTCCACACCAGGAGGGTTTCCCCAGCTTTCACAACTCATTTTAATGATTTTGCTTCCAGATAGACTCCTGAGGGGAAGCACTGGAAATTAACATATAGCATTATCATGTCATCATGCAAAGTTGTAAATTGTGACTTCTAGTGAGTTATCTATAAATAAGTATACACACACACACAAATTTTATACACACACTATTCATACCATTTTTTGAATAATAATGCCAACTGAAAAAAATGTATGCTGGTGGTGGCAATCTCCCTTCCTATAGAGAAAATGACCTAGAATACAGTAGCATCTTCATTGAAACCTGGCAAAAGCAAAGCCAGTGAGGCAAATCCTTATTTTACTTGGGGAAAGCTCTCATCATTGTTTTAATTAATTTCTTGCTTGGCCACTTGTCTTGGTATATTGGGAATAGACCAGAGCAACTTCAGATTAAAACAGTCTGGACACACTGAAGATGCAGCAGTTATATTTGTCAGGGATTTGAAATGACAGTTCTGTATATAGGTAAAGAGATGCATTTATCTGTTTTATTAAACCCCTGTTAAGGTTTCTTTAAATACTAGATTATAGTGTCAATGATTTACTTACATGGATATTGCTAATGTTGTCTTCTTAACACAATTATATTAAAATTTAATGACATGGATTGTAATATCTAACTGGTATCTAGAAGCTTGTGGAGAGCCCAAAGGTTTTATACAAATTTATATGTATAAAGCTCTCACTGATATACTTTGCCAGTAGATATTTTACCTTGAGTAGTCAGCTCTGCAAATCCCTCCTCACAAAAGATTAAAAACATCCTCCTATTACATCTAGAGATTTCTTTTTGTTATTCAAAGCCATGAATAAATTTAGAAAAATGTATATGATTTTAATGCCTTAAACCAGAAAGCTTCCTTGATTCCTATTAAAAAATGGAATATTTAATGTTTTGCTTCTTCTGTGCCACTTTTTTGATATTGTAGCAAAGAACAAAAAAAGATTTCTGAGAACATATAAAACAAAAAACTGTGTTTGAAGCATTATAATAAAACAACCTTCTTCTTTTAATGCTAAGTCCCTTTTTAATGAAGATCCTCTGGCAGCTCTTGAATGTATAACTAGTTTATATCATGGGATGAAGCTGTCTGTTCTGATGATTGACATGAGCCCACATTACAATGTGATTCTGAAAATTAGTCCATAGAGGTCCTTTTCAGGTACTTCTCAGACTGAGAGCTGCCCTCCAACTACAGTAGCGCCTTTTTAACCCCACTCATTGGTATTCTAATCTGGAAGTGCTGTCCTGCTTTTTAAATAACTCAGGCATTCAGGCTAGTACCCCCCTTGACACATTACTTAGCCAAAGGATTCAAATGAGATTCAAGAAACATGCAGTACAGCACAAAGGGATTGGAATATGCACAATTAATAATCACACAGTTAATTCATTTTTAATGCAAGGAGGTTTTCTGAAATTTCACATTCAAATTTGTAACACAAAGTAGTAGCTGTCTACCCCAATTATTCTCCCCAAATGCCAAAAAATATTAGAAATGTCTCTAAATCTTTATATATATATATACATAAATACATACATATATATACACATACATGTGTATATAGATACACATATATACACATATATTTATGTATTTAAAACAGGGTCTCATGAAGCCACATATTGAAATAACATTAAAGTTGTGACGTGAAACAATATGATTTGAAGTTTGGGTTGACTTCAGCGGATCCATTGCACAAACAAGAAAAGGGACACTAGAGGAGTTAGTGTAGAGGTAGAGACAAGATCTAGGTTTGATATGGAAAGGTCAAAGTACAATTTGAATCAGGTAGGATCAAAAACTCAATTGTGATGTAGCTTTGACTGTGATGGTGTATATTTCCAAGAGTTTCTCTGAGAAAACTGTTTGAGTGCTCATAAATTTTAAAAGGTCAAGAAGAGGAAGAATACTTTTAAAGAAAAATAAACCACATTTGAGTTCTTACAATCATGGCAAACATCTAAGGCTGACTGAAAAGTAGTGGAACTTCATTGATTCAAGGTTTTTAGCACTAGGTGCGTGACTACAAGCTACCATTAAGTTGCTCATAGTTTAATGGCAATTTTGCACCAGTCAGTTGCTAAATAATCAATTAGCTTGGCCATGCAATGGTCCAAATAATCCTTTAAAGTGGCTCCAAACATTTTCCTACCCATTGTGCTGACCATTCTAGAAATGACGTAAAAATGAGAATTATGTACACATGCAAGGGAATTGCTTTGACAAGACTTTATTACTCTAGAAAGAATTGCATGGAGATGGTATCACTCTTTAAGAAGTCAAAATCGCTGTCCTAGTGCTGCCTGAGTGTACTTAGTACTTAGTACTAAGGATAAGTACTCAGGATTTTCATTTCTATCTATTCTGATATTATCATGAGATCTTTGAAGAGTTTACCTGGTTAAATCAGATAGATTCTCACATTATGTTGGATTTAGAAAGTCTCAATAGCCCCAGTGCCTTCCTATTCACATCGCCCCATAGATAGACAAAGCATGGTCAGAGTAACTAATGAATTAGCTGTCATTAGGGTTCAATTAACTCCTTAAAGCAGCTGGGATATAGTTCTATGATAGAAGAGGGCAGGACTTCTAGGGAACTGGGACACACAGTGTGATCGTGGATGGAATTTCGGAGAGAAACCATAGGGAGTATATGCTGCCAGCTGTCATCAGTTCCCCAATACATGTCTGATAAAGTGGGCATTTTCATGAATTCCTAGCAAACTGATGAAATGGGGATTGAAACAGAGAAAGGAAAATATGGTGCTATCTCTCTTTTTAATCACAAAAGTAAAGCTCTAGGCTCTTGACCTGGTCTTGCTACTGTGAGTGGCATCGAGTCTCCATGCCATATTGGAGAGCACAGTAATTTTATTTGAAATCTTACTTTTGTATGTGTCTTCAGATGTGAATACACCCATGCATATGAAATTGATTAAAGGAGAGTGTCTTGCTTTGTGTTTGATTGTTATTCAGAAATACCAATTGGATAATTGCTCAGAAATATTTAAAAACGTGAGCGCTTTTAAAGCTTGTGTTTGACATACTGTGTTCCCAACTGATAGTAAAAATATTAATCAGCCTAACTCTCTTTCTCTGTCAGAAGAAAAACAGCCTTGCCTCAATGCCTAGTACCTTGGTTTGGATAGTTTGAGGTTAAACAGAGTAAAAAGTAATAGAAGTACAATAAACATTTTTCTAATGTTAGGCATGTTACATTGCTGTGCTGTACCTTTATGTTGGTCAGGCGCACAGAGCTCAAATGCAGGTGGAGGTAGGGCTTTGCTCATATGTTAATAGATAGAGGAAGAAGAAAGGCCTGTTGGTAAATGACTGTCATTGCATCCCTTACTTTCTTATTTTCCTAGATCTTGAATCTTTGGGAGGAAAATAAAAAAGAATTTAGAACAAGGAGATCCTGGGAAGGTTTCTCTCTTGTGAATTGAGCTTCACTGGAGTTTAAATTCACAATACTTAATTTCTAATCCATTTCAGAGGAGTTGGCTGCTTATAGTGACTCATAGTGGGTAAAAGATACAATCTCTCTCAGCAGTAGCTTTTGCCACAGCTTTCATGAAGGCTGTGGTGGGCCTCCTGCGACAAGAAATAATTTTCTATTCATGAATTTGTGCTTTTACTTCATTGAATTTTTTTCCCCTTGAGACATGTATAAAATTGGATAAATAAAATCAGGTGATCATTTAATACCATAGCTAAGTTGTTTTGGCAAAGTGGGTAAAATTGCCCTATGCTTTTAGGAAACAAGTTTAAGAAATAATCAGTTCGACTCTTCTTTTGGTGTCCAGGAAGTTACTTGGCATCATGCCCTCTCAAGTATGAAATGGAAAAGTGCCTCATGCCACGTCCCTCCGGGATCGTGTCCTTACCCTTGTATCAAAGTTTAGTAGGGCCTGGCTACTATTAGGGAAGCAGCCAGTCAGAAACTGCAGCTGAGTTTCAACTGCCCAGCAACCTGTCAATAGACAGACATTTGCTACACAAAAGCCTAGTGCCGGTATCACAGGAAGCCGAGATGCTCCCTTCCCCAGGGTTCTTAGTCCTCCATAGAGGCATGGAGGCCCTTTGCAGCTGGAGAACACTACCCCGTCTCTCGGAGGAATGTGGACATTCTCTCCAAGGGCTTTATAATAACCTGCTTCAACTATTTCTCCATGCAGAGAGAATTGGGTTGGATGAATGTTGTACCCTTTTACCCTGGCATGAAGTAGAGAAGGAAGAAAATGAGGAGAATTCATTCAGTTTGAACCTCACAGCAATTTGCCTTATAAGGGAATATTGCCCAGAAAGACAAGGCTACTGCCTCTGAGATCTTTCAGGCTGTTTATTTATATTTCGGGCTAGATAGGGATCTTGTTTCTTTTTGTATAAAGTACAGTCTCCCTAATTATCACAACACATTTAATAATGCATAGCTCACAAATGAGGTGGCAGAGAAATTCAGTTTAGGAGGAAGCGATATTATAATTAAATTCACTCCCAGATCCCTATCTGGGTACTATCTTGCAGGAGAATTACAGAATACCCAAGTAAGGAATTATCATTATCACACTTGGATTGAATCCTGACAGTGGATTCTATGATGTACAGGGACTGAACAAGTTTGACTAAGGAAATTTTAATTCCTTAACTAGGAGGTATTATTTGCCATTCCATTCCCTACTGAACTGTCCCTCCTCTCTCTGCCTCACTCTCCTACCCTGTGGGTCTATGTACTTGATAAACAGAATGAGTCTTTGAGAATGCTCACAGATGTTTATTTTTTATTCATATTTAGATTTATAGAGCACCTTTCCTCCAAAGAGCTCAAGGTGCTTTGCCAAAAACTTATGAAAAAATAATGAACATTTCTAGTCCAGGTTGAAAATAAAGGGAAGAAATCATGGAGGACCCAAACAACAAATTCACTCTGGTGCTTGATTGAAAAATTAACCTTGTCCCTGTGCTGACCTGGTCCCTACTCTACTTCCTTAATCATTTTAATTTGATTAACTTGGTCTATATCTTCTGCCTCTCATACAGGGAAATGTCAAGCAATATTTAACATTGAGATGAATTTACATATCACAATACTGTTTCTTCTTGTCAGGGCTGGCCTTACGAATGAGTAAGTAGAGTAGGAAACTGTTCATGTGATATAAATTGAGGAGTGCCACAAAGTACCTGTTCCCAAACTTTTACTCCATCACCACAAATCCCCATCATTGAAGATCCTCCTTTCTGTTATGGACATCCTTGTTAGCTGGGAGGGTTAATAGAGGGACACATTAGGTTCACCAATAGAACTAAGATTAGAAATAGTAGGCAAGCAGAGATTATCTTTGGCAAACTGTATGGGGGAGAGGATTTGAGGATATGGAGAGAAAGAGAAGTTTAAGTTTTTTGTTTACTTTTTGTAAAAGAATCACTTTTAAAAAATAATTTACTTAGCATTTTATAATTTTTTAAAATGTTTGCCAAACACATTACTCATTTTACCCTCATGATTGCCCTGGGAAGTGGGTGCTATTATTATCTCCATTTTATAGATGAGGAAACTGAGAGAGTCACATAGATACTAAACGTCTAGGGCTGGGTTTGAACTCAGGTCTTCCTGACTCTAGATCCAGTACATCCACTGCACCAACTAGCTCCCAGATTTCCATGTCTTGAAATCCTATTCTCCACAACACAAACATATTTGTTCTCAAGATTCAAATCTTTCCCTAGTCAATCATAATTAAGGATTTCAAGTTGAAACAGAGCATGTAGCCCCACTCAGTCTAGCTCTTCTGCCTTGAAAATCCTGTGTTCTTGGCAGTATGCTAAGATGCTGAAACTCACAAATATGTTTTTAAATTTTTATGGAAGGAAGGAGTAAAATAATTCTTATACCCTTCTTTAGGGTACATAAGAATTCACTTCACTCACAGCAAATCAACACATACTACTTCATTAGATTGGGCAGGTAGTTGATGAAATGTATAGAGTGTCAGACTTGGAGTCAGGTAGAATCATCTTCCTGAGTTCAAATCTAACCTCAGAAACTTACTAACTGAGTGACCCTGTGTAACTAGATGTGTTAACCCTGTTTGCCTCAGTTTCCTCATCTGCAAAATGAATTAGAGAAGGAAATGTCAAGTCACTTCAACATCTTTACCAAGAAAACCTCAATTTGGGCCATAAAGAGTTGGACATCATTGAAAAAATGACTGAGCAGCTTATTAGATTAACCAGATCCTCTTGACTAATAGAGCATGGTTCCTAAGAAATAAGACAGAGAAGGCTTACTTGGGGATTGAGATGAATTGGAGAGGGAAGCAAGGAAGTTTCACTCTAAGTATTATGGGATCACTATACAAAGGAAAAACATTTTTAGTTTTGTGGAGGGGAAATCTAGAAACAGCTGAAGATTGATGGTGCCCAAATTATACCATGTAGGCAGCTTCCAATTGTATCTATTCATAAGGGCCAATTCTGACAAGAAAAACCAATACTGTAATATGTAAATTCACTTCACTGCTAAATGTTGCTTGACATTTAAATATTTAAGAGGCTGAGGATATGAACCAAGTTAATCAAATTAAAATGGTTAAGAGCAATGGGTCAGTGAAGGGACAAGGTTAATTTTTCAATCAGATCAGCATGGGGTGGTCTAAATAGGGATCCTTGAACAGTCAATGGATAGCATTAAGGTCACTTTTGGGATTTGAGTTGGGCAGACTGAGGAAAAAGGCTGTCCCCATTGAAGGGGGGTTGATAAACCGTACTTACCTCACAGTTTTGTTTAATATTAACCCTGCCTTCTGTCTTTTCAGCTGTTAAGGGGAGAAAAGTAGGTGTGACTTTCTACTTGAAAATAATGTCTAAATTCAAATAGTGCTGTAATCTGAAATGCCATGTATCTTCAGTTCTCCAAATGTATGTTTCCAATATTAATATACATTTATATAATTTGCAAAAGTACTTTATAAATATTATCTCATGTCATCCTCATAGCAGCCCAGGGAGTGAGGTGCTATTCTTATTATCCCCATTTTATAGATAAGAAAAAGGAGGTGGACAAACATTTATGACTCTACTAGACCCATTCTCTATCTCCTCCTTCACTCCTGTTTTGTATAAAATGGTGGCCTTTCTTCTTACCAAGGTAAGCCCTCGATGTGCACAAGCGATCCCATTCTATTATATCTTCTCCAGCAGATTGCTCCCTTCATCATTCTTACCCTGTCATTTATTTTCATTCTTTCCTTGTCTACTGCCTTCTTTCCTATTGCCTACTAGCATGCCCATGTCTGTTCTATCCACAAAAAACCATTTCTTGATCCATGATCACATTACTTATCATCCTTCTTCTCCCTTCTTTAGCTGAACTGAAGTAGGGAATCAAAATGACCCCATTTCCTTTATTCTCGCTTTTTGACTCTAGAGTTCGGCTTCAACCTTATCATTAAAACTGAAAGGTTTCTCTCCAAATTTATCAATGATCTCTCAAATGCCAAATCAAATGACCTTTCTTTCAACCCCAATCCTTGATTTCTCTGTAGCCTTGGATGCAATCAGTCACCCTCTTCTCCTTAATACCCTTTTCTCTCTAGGTTTGTGTGATACTACTCTATCCTGGCTCACCTAACTTTCTGACTTCTTCTTTGCTGGATCTCTACCCAAGTCATGCCCACTAAAAGTAAGAGTCTCCAGGGCTCTGTCCTGCTCTATTCTTCTATACAATTTCATTTGGTGATCTCATCAGCATCCATGGTTTCCATTATCATCTCTATGTTGGTGATTCTCCATTCTACTCATCCAGTCCTAACTTCTCTTTCAACCTCCAGACTTACATCTTTAACTGGATATCCAGTAGACATCTTAAACTCAACATGTCCAAAACTGAACTCATTAGCTTTCCCTGAAAACCCTTGCATCCTTCCAAACTTCCCTATTAGCACTGAAGGCACCATAGACCTTCTAGTCACCCAGGCTAGCAACCTGGGTGTCACTGTCAACTCCTCTCTCTCACTCCCCCCATATCCAATTTATTACCAAGTTCCATTAATTTCATGATTGTACATCTCATATATGTCCCTTTTCTCCTCTGACACTGTCATCACCCTGGCATATGACCTCATCACTTTGTGCCTGGAATAATGAAATGCCTTTTGGTTGGTTTCCATGCCCCTTCCTTTTCCCCTCCACTGCTTCAGTCCATTCACTACTCAATTGTCCTTCTTAAAGTGTAAATATGACCATATTACTCCTCCATTCAATCAACTCCAGCGTCTCCCTATCACCTTCACTAGCAAATATGAAACCCTCTGTTAAGCATCGAAAGTCCTTCATAACCTGACCTTTTTCTACCTTCCCAGTCTCCTCATACCTTACCCTTGTCCCTGTGTGAAAATGGCCTTAGGGCTATCGCTTGCACACACACTCCATCTCCAAACTTCATACATTTTGCTGAATACTGAATACTTTCCCTCCTAATCTCCACATCCAGGTTTCCCTGGCTTTTTTCAAGTCCTAGCAGGAATTTCCTCTTTTAGGAGAAGCCTTTCCTTATCATTCTCAATTTTGTCAACTATTTCCAATTTATCCTGCGTGGAGCTTGTTTCCAGATGGTTGCATTCATAGTATCTCCTTCATTAGCTGTGAGTTCCTTGAGAACAGGGGTTACCTTTTGCCTTTCTTTGTATCTCCAATACCCAGTAAAGTGCCTGGCACACTAAGGTGGGGCTTACTATATGCTTGTTGACTGCCTCAATACATATTGATGATTTTAATAATATATCATATTAACTAATCAACAATCACTGATCTTACGTACATTCACATTAATAATCAATAGGAAAATTTCAGGAAAAGTATGTAAAGATTCGTTTGAAGTCATGCAAAGAAAACACATACATGAGAACAATATACAAAATGAATATGATAATAAAAATGATAACAAATCTACAAAGCAGTCAACTTCTAATAAAATATAATGAATAGTCTTGGCCCTGGAGCATTTGGAGTGAAACATAAGTTCCCTTGAACTGGTAGAAAGGTAGTGGTGACTATAGATAGGAAATGTATATATATATATATATATATATATATATATATATATATATATATATACACATAGATAGATAGATAGATAGATAGATAGATAGATAGATAGATAGATAGAAAGATAGATAGATAGGAAACATACCTACATATGTATATGTAGATGTGGTGGCCGGACAAGTAGGTTGGCTCAAGTGTTCTCTCGCTTCAAAGGAAAGATTTAGATATGTAATTAGAATGACCAAGCTTGGCCCCAGAGAATGTTTGTAAACACATACGTCCCTTCCTTTTTCTGTAGTGGGGGGGACTATTGATGTGGAACATTAACTACAGTATCTACCTTGGCTGATCAATTAATTAATTAATTCATGAGTGCCTATTATGTATCAGGTACTCTGCAAGGTGTTAGGGATAGAAAGATAGAGATGAAATCCTCCTGCCTTAAAGAAGCTTACATTATATTGGCCCTATGAGGCATGTATAAAGCAGAACAGGGAACTAGTGGATCAGGGGACCAGGAAAAAGACCTCATGCAGAAGATGGAAATTGAGGTGACTCTTGACAGATGCCAGGAACTCCAAGAGATGGGAGTGAATAGAAAACTCCCAGCATGAGGGGCAGTGAGTGCAAAGGCACAGAGAAGAGGAACAGAGTGCTGTGCGAGGAGACCTCAATGGCTACTTTTATATGAGCATATGGAAGAGGTAAGAAAAGGCTAAGTTATGAAGTTTTAAATACCAAACAGAGAAGTTTTATTTGATCCTAGACATACACATTGAGTTAAGGGGGAGGTGAAGTGTATTGGTTAGCTTTGTTGAGTAGCTTTTCTATTTTTCTCCTCATTCCTTTTGTATTTATTGTTTTAAAAGGGAGACTTGGCAGGGGAGAAAGAAGGAAAAAAATAATCTTTGTAGCAAGTTTCTCAAATGAAGTTCTTATTTCCAAGATATATAATTAACTGATTGAAATTTATAAGAAAAGAGCTATTTCTCGCTTGATAAATGGTATAAGTAGATTAAATAGGCAGTTCTCAAGAGAAGAAACTCAGGCTATCTATAGTTACATAAAAAAATGCTCAAAACTATTTAAATAGAAAAGTGAAAATTAAATCTATTCCAAGGATTCACTTCATACTTATCAGAGTGGCAAAGATGACAAAACAAGGAAAACAATAAGTGTTGAAGGGGTGTTGGGAAAACAAGCACTTTGCTGCACTCTGAATGGATAGAACCATTTTGGAAAGCAATTTGAAATTATACACAAGACGTTGCTAAACAGTACATGGTATTTGTGCAAGCTACACTACTGGTAGACGTATACCTAAAAGAGAAAAAAAGGAGAAAAAGGTCCTTATTATATGAAAATATTTATAGGAACCTATGCTCTGGTGGCAAAAAAGAAAACCTGGAAGCTGGTGGTTATCCATCAATGATTGTATTAAGTTTTGGTATAAATTGTCCTACTGTGCTGTAAGAAATGGGGAAATAGATGTTTCAGGAAGATGCAGAAAACTTATCTGAACTGATACAGAACAAAGTGAATAGCAACAAAACAATTTATGCAAAAATATTAATGCTTTAAAAATGAACCATTTTGAGGATTTTCATAAATGAATGAATAACAAAATGAGTAGATCAGAACAATTTATGTAATAATAATATTATAAAAAATAATTGTTTGAAAGCTGTAAAACCATGATCCATCTAATGACCATTCATGATTGTAGAAGACTAATGATGAAATATGCCATCCATTGCAAAGGTGATGGGTTTAGAGGATAGAATAAGACATAAACATACATACATATATGCACACATACAAAGAAATTAAGTGGTACAGTAAATATATAACTGGACTTGGAGTCAGGAAGACTGAACTTCCTGAGGTCAGATTTGGCCTCAGATACTTACTAGTTGTGTGACCCTGAGAAAGTCACTTTACCCTGTGTGCTTCAGTTTCCTCATCTGTAAAATGAGTTGGAGAAGGAAATGATGGACCACTCTAGTGTCTTTGTCAAGAAAATCCCAAATGGGGTTATGAAGTGTCAGATATAACTGAAATAACTGAACAACAACATCTTTTTGACTCTAGGCCATATGCTACCTAGGTGCTATTGTACATACATATTTACATACTTAAGTGTGTACATAATACATATTTATATACTGCCATTGAGAGAATTTGCTTGAGCATGCATATTTCTTATAAGAAATTTATTTTTTTATTTCTTTCCCCTCCCCCCAACCAAGTACAGTGTAAGAGGGAAAGAAAAATAGATTTCTGTTAATTTAAAAAAAAAAAAAGAAAGCTGGAGGTTGCAACTGATGTGAAACATGCCTTTTCAAATGGTTATAGTATTATTTACTTTCAGTTAACTGTTTTACTTTGTTATGAGAGCTCTCTTGGAGTAGGAGTACTCTGCAAATGTAACATGAAAACTAAATATCAAGTAAATTACTAAAAAAAATATGAAAAGAGAAAAACACTTTAAAGCAAGAAGAAAGAGCTCAATGAAAAAAGGATTAAGGTAGAATTATGCTAGCATAAAAATGAAAGACAAAAATAGTCTCTCAATATTAAAATGAATATTAATACGTTGGTCTCATCATTTTTCTCTGTCATTTCCTTCTCTCTGCTCAGACCAGAGTTATTATCCTTCAGATCCTTTTTTACCTCTTTCCTGCACTATTTCAGTGGCCTCCTAATTTATATCCCTGATTCCAGCCTCTCCCTTCTCTGATCAGTCTTCCACATAGCTAACAAATGTAGGTCCCTAAAGTACAGGTCTAACCATAAGCTGTTGCTCAAGAAGCTTCATTGGCTCCCTTTTACTTCCAGGATAAGGTGTGTATATATATATAGATATAGATATATAGATATAGATATATATTCATGAGTACCTATTATATATCAAGTACTCTGTAAGGTGTTAGGGATAGAAAGATAGAGATGAAATCCTCCTGCCTTAAAGAAGCTTACATTATATTGGCCCTATGAGGCATGTATAAAGCAGAACAGGGAACTAGTGGATCAGGGGACCAGGAAAAAGACCTCATGCAGAAGATGGAAATTGAGGTGACTCTTGACAGATGCCAGGAACTCCAAGAGATGGGAGTGAATAGGAAACTCCCAGCATGAGGGGCACATATATATATATATATATGTATATATGTATATGTATATAATGTATATGTATATAGATAGATAGATATAGATATATGTTCCTCTATTTGATGTTGAAAGCCCTTCACAATCTAACTCCAACCCATCTTTCCAGATTGATTACAGATTAATCCCCTCAACCCCTACCCCGTCCTCCAGGCATTCTGTGTTCCAGATAGCTTGGTCTCTCTTATGTTTCTTGGTCACAACATTCTCTCTGCTGACTTCATAACTTTGCACAAAACTGTCTTCCATTTCTGGAATGATCTCCTTTCTCATCTTTGCCTTTTGGAACACATAGATCCATTCAAGAAAGTAAGCTCATTGAGGACAGAAAGTATTTTGTTTCTTATCTTTTTCCCCAATGTCTAGCACAATATATAGCTTATAGGAAGCACATAATAAATGATTGTCGAATTTAATTTTAAGATGAAATATTTGTTGCCCTAGTTTTCTCATGGGTTACCTATTTGAACTAGGTAGTGATAAAAACATTTTATAAACCAAACCAAATGAAATTTTAAAAATATCTTCCATATAATGGTAACTGTTGTATTGTTTAATGCATGGTTGTCTTTTTCAGCTTACTACTTTGTACCTGTCAAGGCTGATAGCTGCTGCCTTATGTTATACATTTCACTGATTCAGAATCAAGTCATACTAGAACCAAATACACTTGTGTGATGTTTTTACTAGGCCTGTGGGGTCCCTAGCGATTCAGAATGCAGATGGCAGGTAAAGAGGTAAGTATTACCTTTGGATTATCCAGCCTGATTCTCCCTGCTGACATTGCACATGCTGCCTCTTGCTCACATTACAAAATCACCTTGATTTGATGGCCCACTAGGGTGCAATTTCCCCTTTCCCATTTTGGAGAGCTTTGTGCCATAAATACATTTTTAAACACCAAATGGGATGATTTGGCCCATTGTACTATGTATATAATTTAACCTTCAAAGGAATATGGTCTGCGGAGCAAACAGGTTAATAGGAAGGTTTTAAAAAGACATTTTTTCATCTGATGGGACATAATTGTTCCTAAGGAGCTGTTATGGTCTATTGTATAAATCCTTCAAATTCATGGATTATTGGCCCAACACACAGTAATGGATCCTATAGAGCGTTGAAAATCTATCATATTAATATGGCTGCTGCATATGCAGAGTATGAAGTTTATTCTCCCATCCATGCCTTGGGGGATTGATATGTAACTCTCATACTAATGGGCATAGCTCTCCCACCCCTGGATAGGATTCTATTTCCAATCTCTTTGCTTCCTGAACAAAAATTCCTCTCAAAATTTCCACAGAAAGAAATAACAATAGTATGTGCCAAAAAAGGACTGCAGTGCTTAACCAAAATATTTGCTTGTTCAGAACTCCCAGAGGAATCATAGAGCTTCATTTTTGAAAAGCAACAAAGGAAGGCTTTTTTGAGTTGTTAAGGTACAAATCAGCACCTGAAAACATGTAATTGTACCCACATAAATGCCATGTTAGAGCCCTACTGAAAACTTGTTATATTTGATGCTGGCATCAATCGTTTCACTTCATGTGTTTATACATCTTGACTTTTAAGGTCTGCATAGATACATAATGGCATTATATAGAGGCTGTTTCATTCTACTCTCCACCCCTCCCAATCATCTAACTTTCTTCTTCTCCCTACAAGGGTGCAGTAAGGACGCCATTCTACAATTCTCTGTGCTGGTCCCTTAGCACTTAGCTAAGGAAGGGGTCACTGGAGAAATATTTTCACAGTCTAGAACTAGAGCTGGGATTGTTGAAAGCAGACAGACTGATCTGACCCCAATATACTTAACTCTTTAGAGGATGGAATATAAAATGAAAAAGAAATGAAATGGGGTGGGGTTTTTCTATTCCCATACAGTTTTGATGGATGTAAATCTTCTTTTTTTTTTCATAAATCTTTGCTAAAGATAGTCTTAATTTCCATAGAATCTGTAGGGAACTGAAAAAACTTTGTCCTATACCTTTTGTATTATTCCCCGAAAAAAAAGATCATAAAAAGATAAATTTTTTCATTTATCCCTAAAGTATCTTATAGCATCATGTTATTTTAAGTCACAAAAATCCATTGTTAAGAAAGAGAAAATTGTCTAGAATTGTATGATTAATGCTTCTTTTTAAAAGAATATAACTGATGGTTGAAAATTATCATTTAATTCAAACTTATATATACCAGCCTTTATTACATGCCTATTATGCGTAAGATAGTATATGAGACACTGGAAATAAAAGGGCAAAAAACTCCTGTTTTCAAGGAATTTCATATTTTACTGTAATAGAGGAAGAGGTCTTCAAATAACATTTTTCATATTGTAGAACAATAGCTCTAAGAATGGAAGGATTATTAATGACCATCTAGTCCAACCTCCTAATTTTATTGATAAAGAAACTGAGGCCCAGGGAAGTTATGTGACATGTATTCTCACAACTATTAACTATCAGAGACAGGATTTGAACCCAGATCCTTTGACTTCAGGTCCATTGCTTTTCCCTAAACAAGATTAAAAAACCACAAAAAAAATTCAAGAGGGAGATACGATTCATTGATGGGGAGAAAAGAAAGGACTTTTGTGGAAAGAGGAACCTGAGAAGCATTTTGAACATATAAAGAAGAAAAATGTTAAAGTGTCCTCCTTCCTACCCCCAATCAATTTTTGAAAGTTTTTCATGGACACTGGTGGGATTTTTAAGTATGTAATACTTTCCTAATTTAGTTGTTACCCTAGGTCAAGTTGACATAAAGACCATCATTTTAATGAAAAAAACATACCAAATCTTGCTAAATTAAATTGAATTTTTCATCATTAATATTAATATTATGACATTAGCTTAAGCTCTTAAAACCCATGAAAATCACAGATGAAACTGAAAACTATGGTTTCAACATCATTTATGTTCTAAGTAAAGGTTAAACCAGACAGTTCCTATTTCCTTTTCAGCAAACAGATATCGTTGCACACTAAACAAAGTCAAATGAAATGTCACAGCACTTCAGGCACCAAAATCCAGTTTTGAGCACAAGGGTCAATCTTGGCTGGGGCAGGAGATGTGGGATCTTTGGAATAGAGGGGACCAAATCAACCTGTTTGACTGTCTAAACAGGTTAAATTACTCAGGCAGACATAACTGTGCTGGTCACTATGACTATTTAAAATGAAGTGCAATCTGGTTTTACGAAAATAAACACGAGGATCAAGACCTTACATTCACTAGATCCAAAATAATAAACACATGCATTGACTCCTAACATAAGATGACCCATCATGGAAACATAAATTGAGGCCTAATTGGGAATTATGTGCCCCAGTTCTTATTCTTCTTTATTTCCCAATCTTGAGCAAATTATTTGAATTTTTAGCATCATACCGCCTCTCTTCCTGATAAGCAAAGAATGAGTGAAAGAATGTATAAATGGAAACTGGAAGACAAGAAACCTGGTCTGGGGGGGAGGAGCCAAGATGGCGGAGTAGAAAGACTCACATATGCTAGCTCCGAACCCATAGCCCATATATTTCCTGCAAAAAGAACTCCCCACAAATTCTGGAGCACTGCAAAACACAATAGAAAAGATCTCTGTTCCACAGAATCCTGGAGAGCTGTCCCCAAAGGTCCATCGTGCTCCGGACAGCAGAGTCCACCCCTGTGCTGCCCTGGCTGCATGGCCCCAGAGGAGCAGATCCGAGCAGACTTCAGGGACAGAATCTCCGGCAGCTGGGAAGGTCCCTCTGCCCACAGATGCTACAGGTCAGTGAGAGAGACGTCTGGGCTGGTCAAGAGGGGAGCAGGGTGTCTCCGTGGCTCAGGCCCCCTCAAGAGGTAGCGGCAGAGGCAGGCACAGACAGCAGCGGCCGCCCAGGACTCCTCAAGCAGCAGGCAGATGTTCAGGGCCATTACCAAAGGTCTCTGCATAAACCCCCTGAGGAACTGAGCCTGGGAGGCGGCCCTGCCCCCACCTGAGCACCAGAATTAAGTTCACATTGAATAGCAGCAGCACACGCCATTGAAAGCCTATTTGAATCTCAGACCCCAAGCACTAGCTGGGCAAATCCTGGCGGGGGTGGAGAGAAATCTCAGAAGTCAAGTAACTGGCTGGGAAAATGCCCAGAAAAGAGAAGAAAAATAAGACGATAGCAAGCTACTTTCTTGGGGAAGAGATGTTCCTGCCTTTCATTTGTGATGAGGAAGTACAATGCTTGCCATCAGGGAAAGACGTGGAGGTCGGGGCCTCTCTATCCCGGACATCCAAGGTGGATGTCCGGTGGGCTCAGGCCATGGAAGAGCACAAAAAGGATTTTGAAAAGCAAGTTAGACAGGTGGAGGAAAAACTGGGAAGAGAAATGAGAGAGATGCAACAAAAACATGAAAAACGGGTCAATACCTTGGTAAAAGAGACACCCAAAAATGCTGAAGAAAATAACACCTTGAAAAATAGGCTAACTCAATTGGAAAAAGAGGTTAAAAAAGCCAATGAGGAGAAGAAGGCTTTCAAAAGCAGAATTAGCCAAATGGAAAAAGAGGTTCAAAAGCTCACTGAAGAAAATAGTTCTCTCAAAATTAGAATGGAACAGATGGAGTCTAATGACTTTATGAGAAACCAAGAAATCACCAAACAAAAACAAAAGAATGAAAAAATAGAAGAGAATGTGAAATATCTCATGGGAAAAACAACTGACCTGGAAAATAGATTCAGGAGAGACAATTTTAAAATTATGGGACTACCTGAAAGCCATGATCAAAAAAAGAGCCTAGACATCATCTTTCATGAAATGACCAAGGAAAACTGCCCTGATATTCTAGAACCAGAGGGCAAAATAAGTATTCAAGGAATCCACCAATCACTGCCTGAAAGAGATCCAAAAAGAGAAACTCCTAGGAACACTGTGGCCAAATTACAGAGTTCCCAGGTCAAGGAGAAAATATTGCAAGCAGCTAGAAAGAAACAATTCCGGTACTGTGGACATAAAATCAGGGTAACACAAGGTCTAGCAGCTTCTACATTAAGCGATCAAAGGGTGTGGAATAGGGTATTCCAGAAGTCAAAGGAACTAGGACTAAAACCAAGAATCACCTACCCAGCAAAACTGAGTATAATACTTCAGGGGAAAATTTGGTCTTTCAATGAAACAGAAGACTTTCAAGCATTCTTGATGAAAAGACCAGAGATGAAAAGAAAATTTGACTTTCAAACATAAGAATGAGAAGAAGCATGAAAAAGTAAACAGTAAAGAGAAGTCATAAAGGACTTACCAAAAGTGAACTGTTTACATTCCTACATGGAAAGACAATATTTGTAACTCTTGAAACTTTTCAGTATCTGGGTAGTTTGTGGGATCACACACACACACACACACACACACACGCATACACATGTGCATGCACACAGAGACAGAGAACACAGAGTGAATTGAATAGGATGGGACCATATCTTAAAAGAAATTAAGGTAAATGGTGAGAGAGAAATGTAGTGGGAGGAGAGAGGGTGAAATGGAATGGGGTAAATTATCTCTCATTCAAGAGGCAAGCAGGAGACTTTTTAGTGGAGGGAAAAAGAGGAGAGCTGAGAAAAAAACAAGAAGTTTACCCTCATCACATTCGACTAAAGGAAGGAATAAAATGCACACTCCTTTTGGTATGAAAACCTATCTTACGATACAGGAAAGTGGGGGAGAAGGAGATAAGCAAGGGGGGGATGATGATGGAAGGGAGGGCAATGGGAGGAGGGAGAAATTTGAAGTCAACACTTGGGGAGGGACAGGATCAAAAGACAGAATAGAAACAATGGGGGGCAGGATAGGATGGAGGGAAACACAGTTAGTCTTACACAACACAACTATTATCGAAGTCATTTGCAAAACTACACAGGGCCTATATTGAATTGCCTGCCTTCCCAAAGGGAATGGGTGGGGAGGGAGGGATGGGGACAATTTGGAACTCAAAGTTTTAGGAATAACTGTTGAGTATTGTTGTTGCTACTAGGAAATAAGAAATATAGTTACTGGGGAATAGAAAGTCATCTGGCCCTACAGGACCAAAGAGAAGATGGGGACAAGAGAAGGGAGGGATGATAGAAGAGAGGGCAGATTGGTGATAGGGAAAATTGGAATGCTTGGTGTATTGGGGTGGGGGGAGGGGATAAAAGGGGAGAAAATTTGGATCCCAAAATTTTGTGAAAATGAATGTAAAAAGTTAAATAAATAAATTTATATTAAAAAAAAGAAGAAACCTGGTCTGATTACAAAATGTTCTGAAAGAGGCTAGAAACCATAAGATGAATAACATTTTCTCAGTTTTCATATTTCTTGGCCTCTGTGCTACTTTTGCCATATGTAAGTGGTGTCTCCTATCACGTCTCCGGGTTTTTGAGACAGTGCTTTCACTTTGTTCCTTTTCTAATTGTGCAACTATCCATTCTCAGTCTCCTTTGCTGTAATATTATCCTGCGTCATATCTGTTACCTGAGGGTATACCATAAAGTTGATTCAGAACCCTCTTCTCTATTTGCTTGATGTCTTGGTGACTCATTGGCTTCCATGGTTTCAATTATTTCTATGCAAATGATGCTCACATTCTTTCTTAGCCTTCTCTTGAGCTCCAGTCGTATGTCACTAATTGTTTATTAGATACTTTAAACTGGATAGTCTGTAAGTCTCTCAAGCTTGACATTTTGAGAGAACTCATCTTTCTCCCTATACCACCTCTTATAAACTTCCCATTAGAAAGGGAGCTAATCAACCTTCTGTCTTGTCCAGGTTTTCAATTCCTTCATTTTTTAAAATTATAATTTATTTATTTTCAGTTTTCAACATTCACTTTCACAAGATTTTAAATTCTAAATTTTTTCCACATCTCTTCTTCTCCCCACCGCAGGACAGCATGTGCACCTCAACCACCCCTTTACTCAATCTGTCCTCCCTTCTATCAACCCCCCTTCTCCCATCCCCTTCCCCTCTATTTTCCTGTTGGGCAAGATAGGTTTCTATACCCCATTGCCTGTAATACTTATTTCCTAGTTGCATGCAAAAATAATTTTTAACATTAGTTTTTAAAGTTTTTGAGTTCCACATTCTCTCCCTCCCTCCCTTCCCCCTGACCTTCACTGAGAAAGCAAGCAATTCGATATAGGTCATACATGTGGAGACATGGAAAACATTTTCATAACAGTCATGTTGTGAAAGACTAATGACATTTCCATCTATCCTGTCCTGCCCTCCATTTATTCCATTCTCTTCCTTGACCTGTCCCCCCTACAATAGTATTTGCTTCTGATTACACCTTCCCCCAATCTGCTGTCCCTTCTATTATCCTCCTCCTCCTATCCCCTTCTTCCCTACTGTCTTCCAGCAGTGTAAGATAGATTTTCATACCTAATTGAATGTGTGTAATTCCCTTCTCAAGCCAAATTCAATGAGAGTAAATCTCACTTATTCCCTCTCACATAGCCCCTCTTCCCCTCTATTGTAAAAATTCTTTCTTGCCTCTCTTATGTGAAATGGTTTACTACACTCTACCTCTCCCTTTCTCTTTCTCCCAGTACATTCCTCTGAACACTTGATTTTATTTTTTAGGTATCCTACACTCATATTCAACTCACCCTGTGCCCTCTGTCATACACACACACACACACACACACACACACACATGCATGCACTCACATAAATATATACACACATATATATCTATGTACATATATAGATATAGATATTCCTTCTAACTACTCTAATACTGAGAAAAGTCTCATTAGTTACAAATATCATCTTTCCATGTAGGAATGTAAACAGTTCCACTTTAATGTGTCCCTTATGGTTTCTCTTTCCTATTTACCTTTTCATGTTTCTCTTGATTCTTGTATTTGAAAGTCAAATTTTCAACTCTCATCTTTTCAACAAGAATGCTTGGAAGTCCTCTATTTCATTGAAATTCCATTTCCCCAACTGACGTATTATACTCACTTTTGCTGGGTAGGTGATTCTTGGTTTTAATTCCAGCTCCTTTGACTTTTGGAATTTCATATCCCAAGTTGCCTGATCCCTTAGTGTAGAACCTGCTAAATTCTATGTTACCTGATTGTGTCTCCACACAATACTCAAATTGTTTCTTTCTTGCTACTTGCAATATTTTCTCCTTGATGTGGGAACTCTGGAATTTGGTTACAATATTCCTAGGAGTTTCCCTTTTGGGATCTCTTTCAGGAGGTGATCAGTAGATTCTTTACATTTCTATTTTACACTCTGGTTCTACAATATTAGAACAGTTTTTCTTGATGATTTCTTGAAAGATGATGTCTAGGCTCTTTTTTTAAATTATGGTTTTCAGGTAGACCAATAATTTTTAAAATTATCTCTCCAGGTCTGTTTTCCAGGCCAGTTGTTTTTCCAATGAGTTATTTCACATTTTCTTCTCTTTTTTTATTCTTTTGGTTTTGTTTTATAATTTCTTGATTCTGCATAGAATCATTAGCTTTCATTTGTTCCATTCTCATTTTTAAGGAATTGTTGTCTTCAGTGTGCTTTTGGACCTCTTTTTCCATTTAGCCAATTATTTTTTTTTAAAGGCATTCTTCTCATTGGCTTTTTTGGATCTCTTTTCCCATTTGAGTTATTCTATTTTTTAAAAAATTTGTTTATTTAACTTTTTACCTTCATTTTCACAAAATTTTGGGTTCCAAATTTTCTCCCCATTTGTCCCCTCTCCCCAACCCAATACACCAAGCATTCTAATTTCCCCTAAAGTGGACATTATTTCTCCCTGGGCCCCTAGGCCAAGAGATCTCTGTTAGGTTACTGGGCAGAATAGCTTGCCTAGTAACAGTTTCCTTCTGCTGTTAAGCCCCTGTCAAAATATTACTCCCCTTTGGTTTAATATCTGATAAATTGTTAACAGTCATTTCTTGTTTAGTCCATTTGCATGGTAACCACCAGTGCCCCCATAATGTTAGACCAAAAATTTCCAGGTAACCACCTTCTGCTGAGCCCTCCCCTTTCCTGATTGGTTACCTCTACTGGCACCTGTTTTCTGTTAGGGGTCCTGCACCTAGTGACTCCCTGACAACCTCTTATGTTTTGGTGTTCTTACCTAGTAGTCAGCCCCCCCTCTTACTCTGTCAGAACCCTGTTTGTTGTGGAAACTGCAAGGCCATACCGAGTAGCGCCAAAATGCTTAAAATGCACTCACCCACCTCAGTTCAGGGCTATCTCCTCTGGGTCTCTACATGAGGCAGCCACCAGCCTGGCTAATAAATGACGCTCTTGAAATTTTCAATGAATTTTACCTGTGACTTATTAATTTGGTCCATTTCACCCCTAACACCAATCTGCCCTCTCTTCTATCATCTCTCTCTTCCCTTGTCCCCATCTTCTCTTTTGTCCTGTAGGACCAGTTAACTTTCTATTCCCCATTGCCTGTATTTCTTATTTTCTAGTAGCAAGAACAATACTCAACAGCTGTTCCTAAAACTTTGAATTCCAACTTCTCCCCAGCCTTCCCTCCCCATCCATTCCCTTTGGGAAGGCAGGCAATTCAATATAGGTTATATCTGTGTAGTTTTGCAAATGACTTCCATAATAGTTGTGTTGTGTAAGACTAACTATATTTCCCTCCATCCTATCCTGCCCCCCATTGCTTCTATTCTCTCTTTTGATCCTGTCCCTCCCCCAAGAGTGTTGATTTCAAATTGCTCCCTCCTCCCATTGCCCCTCCCTTCCATCATCCCCTCCACCCTGCTTATCCCTTTCTCCCACACTTTCCTGTATTGTAAGATAGGTTTTCATACCAAAAGTGTGCATTTTATTCCTTCCTTTAGTCGAATGTGATGAGAGTAAACTTCATGTTTTTCTCTCAGGTCCCCTCTTTTTCCCTACACTAAAAAGTCTCCTGCCTGCTTCTTCTATGAGAGATAATTTGCCCCATTCCATTTCACCCTCTCTCTTCCCACTACATTTCTCTCTCACCATTCACCTTAATTTCTTTTAAGATATGGTCCCATCCTATTCAATTCACTCTGTGTTCTCTGTCTCTCTGTGAGTGTGCACATGTGTGTGTGTGTGTGTGTGTGATCCCACAAACTACCCAGATACTGAAAAATTTCAAGAGTTACAAATATTGTCTTTCCATGTAGGAATGTAAACAGTTAAACTTTAGTAAGTCCCTTGTGACTTCTCTTTGCTGTTTACTTTTTCATGTTTCTTTTCATTCTTGTGTTTGAAAGTCAAAGTTTCTTTTCATCTCTGGTCTTTTCATCAAGAATGCTTGAAAGTCCTCTATTTCACTGAAAGACCATTTTTTCCCCTGAAGTATTATACTCAGTTTTGCTGGGTAGGTGATTCTTGGTTTTAGTCCTAGTTCCTTTGACTTCTGGAATACCCTATTCCACACCCTTCGATCGCTTAATGTAGAAGCTGCTAGACCTTGTGTTATCCTGATTTTATGTCCACAATACTGGAATTGTTTCTTTCTAGCTGCTTGCAATATTTTCTCCTTGACCTGGGAATTCTGTAATTTGGCCACAATGTTCCTAGGAGTTTCTCTTTTTGGATCTCTTTCAGGCAGTGATCGATGGATTCCTTCAATACTTATTTTGCCCTCTGGTTCTAGAATATCAGGGCAGTTTTCCTTGGTCATTTCATGAAAGATGATGTCTAGGGCTCTTATTTTGATCATGGCTTTCAGGTAGTCCCATAATTTTCAAATTGTCTCTCCTGGACCTATTTTCCAGGTCAGTTGTTTTTCCAATGAGATATTTCACATTCTCTTCCATTTTTTCATTCTTTTGTTTTTGTTTGGCGATTTCTTGGTTTCTCAGAAAGTCATTAGACTCCATCTGTTCCATTCTAATTTTGAGAGAACTATTTTCTTCAGTGAGCTTTTGAACCTCTTTTTCCATTTGGCTAATTCTGCTTTTGAAAGCCTTCTTCTCCTCATTGGCTTTTTTAACCTCTTTTTCCAATTGAGTGAGCCTATTTTTCAAGGTGTTATTTTCTTCAGCATGTTTTTGGGTCTCCTTTAGCAAGGTGTTGACCTGCTTTTTATGCTTTTCTTGCATCTCTCTCATTTCTCTTCCCAGTTTTTCCTCTACCTCTCTAACTTTATTTTCAAAATCCTTTTTGAGCTCTTCCATGGCCTAAACCCACTGAATATTTATTTTGGATGTTTGGGATACAGAGGCCTTGACTTCTATGTCTTTCCCTGATGGTAAGCATTGTTCCTCATCAGAAAGGAAGGGAGGAGATATCTGTTCACCAAGAAAGTAACTTTCTATGGCCTTATTTTTTTTTCCTTTTCTGGGCATTTTCCCAGCCAGTTACTTGACTTCTGAGAATCCTCTCCACACCCACCTCACCTGCAGATCTGCCCAGCTAGTGCTTAGGGGCTGATATTCAAATGCTGCTTCCCAGCCTCAGGGCTTTCAGTGGGGGCAGGGCTCAGTTCCTTCAGGGGGTTTATGTGGAGACCTTCAACAATGGATCCAAGGTCCTGTCTGCTATGGGAGCTCCTGTCCACTGTGGCCTCTGTTGCTGTCTCCCAAGGGGGCTTGAGTTATGGAGACGCTCCCCTCTCAGCCAGCCAAGAAGACTCTCTCACCAACCTTTGCACCTGTGGGTGGGGGGACCTGTGCAGCACTGGAGATTCTGTCCCTGAAGCCTGCTCAGATCTGCTCCTCTTGGTGCTGCGCAGCCAAGACAGGGCTGGGCTCTGCTTTGGGTCCGGTGTGCAACAGACCTTTCGTGTCGGTTTTTCAGGGCTCTCTGGAACAGAAATCTCCTTTGCTCCATTGTTGTGTGGCTTCTGCTGCTCCAGAATTTGTTGGGAGTTCTTCTTTACAGGTATTTTATGGGCTGTGGGTTCAGAGCTAGCGTATGTGGATCTTTCTACTCTGCCATCTTGGCTCCTCCCCCGAGTTATTCTATTTTTAAAGATGTTATATTCTTCAGCATTTTTATGGTTGTCCTTCAGCAAGCTATTAACCTGTTTTTTCATGATTTTCTTGAATCACTCTCATTTCTCTTCCTAATTTTTCTTCTACTTCTCTCACTTGATTTTCAAAATCCTTTTTGAGTTCTTCTATGGCCTGAGACTATTTCATATTTTTCTTGGAGGCTTTGCATATAGGAGCCTTAACTTTGCTGTCTTCCTCCAGTTGTGTGCTTTGATCTTCCTTGTAATAAGAGAATAACTTTTCACCAAGAAAGTGATCTTCTAGAGTCTTATTTTTTCCCCTTTTGGTCATTTTCCCAGCCAACCACTTGCCTTTTGAACTCTTTCTTAAGTGGAGTGTTGCTCCCCCAAATTTCAGGGGTTTTGTGCATCTGTTTTCAGAGATATCTCTGTGGATCTGTAAATTCTCAGTTCTTCCAAAAGCGCATGGTCAAAGAAGAGGTGTTCACTCCTCTCCTGGCCTGCATTCTGGTCTGTGAGGAACCACAAGCATTCTTTTCTATTCTGGGGCTCTGAGTAAGATTCCTTCTCCACAGCTCCCACCAGGTCTGCCACACCAGCACTCCTCCTCACCCTAGGACCATTTCCCAGAACTGTGACCCACATCAGATACTTGGTTTCCCCACCGTTTGTAGGTTGAGACCTCCAGAAACAGCTGCTACTATAGCAATGGCTGCCACCATGCTGAGACTGGGACTGGACCATGGTCCCCTCTCACCCAATGAGCTTTCTCAATGACTTTTGAAGCTGTCTTTGGCATTTGTAGGTTGAGAAATCTGGAAACTGCAGCAGCTGCCCTTGATTCAGCACCCTGAAGCCCGCTCCATTCCTATGCTGGGCTATGCTGCAATGCAATAGACCATTTCTGTTGGCCTTCCAAATTGTCTTGGACTGGAAATCTGTTTCACTCTGTCATTTTGTGGCTTCTGCTACTCTGGAATTTATTTAGTCATATTTTAGAGGTATTTTGAGGAGTTTGGGGAGAGAGTTCAGGAAGGTCTCTACTTCTACTCCACCAATTTGCTCTGCCCCTCCCAGGTGTGCAATTTCAGTTAACTGAAACTTCTTATTCTATCTTACCCCACATATAGGGTCAATTTTCAACTCTTGTCAAGTCTACTTCCACAACATTTCTCACAACCATCCTTTCCTCTTCTTGGCAATGTTGGACTTGAAGTCAGAAAGGCCTGAGTTCAAAACTAACCTCAGACATTTACTAGCTGTGTAACCCTGGGCAAGCCACTTAAATTCAACCTGCCTCAGAATCCTCATCTATAAAATGGGCATAATTATAGTACTTACCTTCCATGGTCATCAAGATCAAATTAAATTATATTTGCACTGTTCAAATCTTAAAGAACTATACATATTCTAGTTTTCATTATATAGCCACTGCCCTGACTCAAGTTTTTATCATCCTTCATCTGGATAATTGTAATAGCCTTTTACATTATATCCCTCTCATGTCCAATTTAGCCTCCAAACAACTGCCATAGTGATATGCCTAAAAAACAAATCTGACCAAATCACTCCCCTATTCAGTAAACCCACGTGATTATATACCTCTAGTATTAAATTCATACCCTTCTATTTGCCATTTACCCTTCACAACCACTTTTCCAAAATTATTATATATCATTGCCCTTTATTAACTCTGTGGTACAGTGAAACAGGCCTTGGTGATCCATCCATACAATATTCCATCTTACATGACCATGGCTTTTTACAGATTCCATCTCCCATGCTTTACATCTCCTCCTTATTCACTCTGACCTCCTTTAATTATTAGTTTCTTTCAAAGTTCAATTTAAATGCAGTCTCTTACCTGAGTCCTTTCTTGACTACCACCACTCAATTCCTAGTATTTCCCTCCCCCAATTACTTTGCATTTATTTACATTTTGTGCCTATTGAGTCATTTTTCACTCATGTTCAACTCTTTATGACCCCACTTGGGGTATTTTTGGCAAAGATACTGAGTGGTTTTGAAATTTACCCCCCCAAATCATTTTGCAGATGAGGAAATGAGGTAAACAGTGTTAAGTGATTTACCCAGGGTCACACAGATGGTAAATGTCTGAGGCCAGATTTGAACTCCTGAAGAGGAGTCTTCCTGACTCTAGGCCTGGCAGTCTGTCCACTGAGCTGCTTAATTGCCCATATTTTGTATATATTTACCTCGATAATGTCTCCCTTGGTAGACTATAATGGTTTTGAGATTTAGGTGATGTTTCATTTTCAGCTTCATGTTCCTACCACTTTGTATAGTGCTTGGCACATAGTAGATACTCAGTAAATCCTTTTTTGACTGATTCTTTGATCAATATATTAATGAGAAAATGTCATGATTTCAGTCAAAATGCATGTTTTCATTTCTAGACACTCATGAAAAATCATAACCTTGGGGTAAGAATGGAACTTAATATTGCATTATTTATCTCTTAACTTCAAACACCAATTACCAACTTTAAGTCTTCCTAATAGATAAGAACCTCCCTATTTTTTCAATCTCCTAGAATAAATTAATAGCTAATGTTCTGCCCAATGCCAGGTAAATTCTCTCTAGCCTGGACTTGCCTGTTCCCACTCTTTCTCCATCCCTAGGATAGCCTCCCCAGGAATATGCTCTCAAAACACCCCATAAGAAACAAATCCAGCTGAAGATTGGAGAGATACTAGATAAAAGAAAACATTGACCTCTGGTGAGGAGACAAAGAACTCTGGGATACCTTGAAGCCACTTCTTGGGAGCTAGTCAGAGGAATAGAGAAAAAACTATATGAACAGATTCAAGGTTGAGTCAGCAGAACCAAGAGAACAATATACACACACACAGACACACACACAATGATACTACTAATATAAGTGGAAACAAAACTGAAAGACAGCTAAACTCTTAATAATTAGGTAACAGTGTTTACCACGTAGGAGGGGATAGCCCTCTTCTCCTTTGATGGCTACATAACCAGAATAGGCTGGGTCTTTAAAACTGGCCAACTTGGGGACAATCTCTCTATTTTTTCTGCTCTCTCTTTTGCTCTGTTCTACTATGCACAAAGGGTAATAATTACAGTTCATTCATAGCACAGATGGGATGAACTGAACTGGAGAGAGGGAAACTCTACTCTTCTTTTACCCACTCCAAGAAATGAGTCTGGGGGTGTTTATTTTGGTTCTTTGTTTTTTGTCCTTCTCAATTGAGGTGCTTACCAGGCCCATTGAAGGTTGAGCCACAGTGACATTGGAGCCAGGGTTTCAGGCAGTATGCTGTAGTCCACCAGCCTGGCAGGGAAGCCTCTGGAAGCCAAGCCCAGAGAATCAAGGGTGCCTGGGACTCAAGCCTTGGGGGAATGGAGGGGCTGGATTTAGAATTGGAACTGTGCTCTAAAGAAACTGAGTTCATCTACAACCCTAACCCTTTTTCCCTCTCCAGAGACAGGGGGTACAAAGTGAGGAAGGATGAGAAGGGGAGAGAAGGATTAAACAGTGGAGAATAAGTTTACAGATTTGTGATTACACCTTTTGGTGCATTTATTCGTAAAATATAATCTGCTTTGTTAATAAGTAATAGATCTGGAGTGCTGAGGACAATCCCTATAAAGTGAGGCTACAGCATTGGTGGGTGCTGTAGCCAACAACAAAGAATATAGACACAACAAATCACCTTTGGGTTTGGAGAACCCTGGGGAGAGGGGAAATGTAACATAAATGGCTTTCCAGGTAGGTGGGGGATCCAGAGCAGCCCTAAAATTGCAATAACCAATTAACTCCCGTTAGAATGTAAACTCCCATTAAAAAGGAAACTATCAAGTAAGGATTATTTCATTCTTTGTGTTTTGCATTACTGTGACCTAAAACAGGTCTGGCACATAATGGATGCATAATAAACACCTTAGAGAACAGCTGAAGAAACTTCTTTCTCTCTTCTTTGTAATAATAATAAAAATAGCTCACATTTCTATAGAACCTTCAGATTTACAAAGTATTTTGTATACATGATTTCATTCGACCAGCCTCACAATCCTTTAAAGTTGTTACTATGGCATTAGCCCCACTTTACAATTCAGGAAATCAAGGTCTAATCCCTGAAGGTGACTTGCCCTTGGTCACATAGCTCATTTGCATCTGTCTGCATTTGAATCCAGGTCTTTTTGATTCGAAGTTCAGTTCTGTATTTGGCCTGCAATGCTCTAGGTAGAAGAGTGAGAGACTGGTGAAAGTTGAATACACTCTCAGACCCAGTCGTTGTGTTGGCAGGTTTTGCTTAAATGTTTGTCTGTGTTACAAGTGAAAGTTCATTCAGAAGGAGGAGGACATCTTGCAGACAAAAGATATTGACATTTTTTCCTAAATTCCATGCACTAATAAATAAGTAAATACCCCACTATAATTAAGGCTCTGTTGATGTGGCATAAACTTGAGGCACCTCATTATCATAATTCCCCGGATACTTTCGAAATATGTCAACATGTCAATATTCCAAATATATCAATGTCCTTATCTGAAATATGGTGGTCAAAACCATTCTGGAGGTAAGACTCACAGAGTTTAAAAAGGAATAATCTTTTACCGTAGTGTAGCCACATAAAAGAAAGGAAAGAGGGAGAGAGGGAGAGAGAGAGAGAAAGAGAGAGAGAGAGAGAGAGAGAGAGAGAGAGAGAGTGTTTTCCCCCAGTTCTCCATTGCTCTTTGTCTGCCTAGTCTTGAAGAACACTAGAAAATATAGGACTAATTGCTAAGCAGAAGAATTGCCCATTGCAAAACTAGTGGAAACCATGAGCCCTATTCTTCCTCTGCCTTTCCACATGCAAATAGACACACATGAAATGGAAAATATTAACAAGAAGCTTTCAAAGTAGGGGTTCATTTTCTCAGCTCCTATGGCTTGCAATGTGTTCCTGTTATCCTTGAACCAGTTATCTCTTCCCTCCTCACAAGAAGAAACAGGTATGACACTTTTTCTCTGGGCATAATGCCAACTCTTATTTCTCATTTCAATTGCTTCAGAATCAGCTAGCGATTTCTAAAACATTGCCCCTCTGCAGGACCTAGAAGCTTAGCCAGTAGGAAATTTTCTCCCTCAGTGGCCCCTGAACACCAGGCTCTTCTTTTCTGGCTCTTTCCCAGGCTTTGGCTGTTGATCTTGTCAGCCTAATGCCTCACTTCTGAATTGTCTTCGGGATGTCATTTTCCACTGACTGCAAGGCGCTTACTTGCTGTTACTTATTTGGCAATAAGGTCATAAGCACATTTTGCCTGTCAAGCATATGTATGATCAAAAAGGTGTGCCCCCTGCTCACTTATGTTCATACTATAAATCTACTTTCTGGCCTTAGAGCTGATCTCATCAGGAGTAAATCCCAGGCAGTGCTTTCAGACACTTATATTGAGATTGTAACCTTGTGTGGTGCATTGGCCTTTCTTTTGGCGAATCCAAGTGTAAGCTCTGTGTCAGTAGATTTAAGCAGACAGTTATTGAGATCTCCAAGATCTCCTTGTGAAATATGTGCAAAAATTGCCCTGATGGGATATTTCAAATGCAAGATTTTTCTTGGATCAGCTCTGAATCATTCTAATTTCTGTAGGATTTCCAGGAGAGGAGGCCATGCTCCCTGTGGAACAGCTTTTGTCACCCTCTACTTGTGACAGAAGTGGAAATTTACCTTAAGAAGTGAATCTGATCTCTGTACTTGTATGTCAAGATAATACTTTCTCAAAAAGAGATGTGTTCTGGTGTTCAGTGGTGTCTACTATGTAGTAGATACCTATTCTTTTTGCTCCATTTAGTTGAGTACCCTGTTATTATGAGAGCTACAGAAAGCAACGAGATGAGAGAATGTATTTTTTCCATTCACTGTTATGTGTGTTTCGTGTGTGTGTATGTGGTGCACATACACACACACATATGTGGGTTTTACTAGATGTAAGTATGGCACTATCCCTCCCTCCTTTATGAAGTTATTAGGGCTTTAATCCCTAAGTATTCACCTCCCTTTTGCACTTCTAGTGCCTCTGGTTAAGTAGAGACAGTAACTATCGGTCCCTTGGTGACTAAAATGCCAAACCACACACGACACCCTCTGTGCACTCCCTATTAAAATTTTACAGGTCAAAAATCCAAAACCCACTTAATAAAAATTGTTCTTCATCATAAGTGACAAGAGAGAACAGGTCAATCTATGGAATAATGGCGCAGTAATTAGAAACTCTGTAGTTGATAAAGTGTGACTGCTAATCAATGTTTGGCTAATTAATCAATATTTTAATCATTAGACCTTTTAAATTTGTTTTAATGAGCATTTCCTCTAATTCCCCTGATCCTGTTGCTTCCAAAGCTTTTATTATCACCTTTAAAGAACAAAGCCAGTATTCATGTATTCAGAACACCCAATGGCACTGAGCATTTTATTGTATCATTCATCTGAGAGGTTTAGGAATATATGAGTGAGCATGTCAATTTTAGGGAGCAAGCCCTCATCATGCTACATCCGAACATCTGCTTAAGTGAATAACGAATGTGTTTTGGAAAACAGTCATTGGCCTATTTCATGTTCGTTTGCTATCATTTTGGGGGGAAAAAACTGGAATTTTTCTCAGGGTTTCAAATTTTTTTTTCCTATCTAAATTTTACATTTCTTATCACTCCATCTCATAAAATGAAACAAACTTTTACCTCATAACTACCAAATTATGAATGACTAAATTAAAAAGCATTTATTAACTACTTATTATATATACTGTGGCAAATACAGGGGATATAAATTCAAAAAACAAGATAGCTCCTGCCCAAAAGGTGCTTACATTGTAAAAAGAGGAGAGATATATAAGGGAATGATGGTCAGAGTGGGGTATTTTGTTCTTAGAAATCATAGGGTTCATGAGTGGAGTCATAGCCCATTTTATTGATGTATCCTTTCCAAGAAAAAAAGATATGATTGTGATAATTTGATTATTTAAAGCTATAGATAAAACATTGAGGAGAAGGAGAGAATACAGGGTATGGCATGAAGATTGTCTGACAGTAGTGTGTTTGACCTAGGAAGGGCCTGAGATGGAACATTCTCTGTTCAGGAGCCCAGGGGTTTAGGATAGAAGCTAGAATCTCAGGAAAGTGGTGGGAACTTGATCAAACAGCCAGGAGCCAGGAATCAAGCGTGAAGATACTCATCTTCATAGTAATAAGTGACTAGTATATATTTGGCGCTGTGTTAAGTGCTAAGAATTCAAATATTAAAAAGACTGTCCCTGTCCTTACAAAACTCACACGCTAATGGGGAAAGACACTTTGCAAAAGGAAGCGGAGGGGGATAAGGTGGGAGTTTGTAGTAATTGGTGGGGGAGGAAGAACAGGGAAAATTATCTCATACATTCTAAGTGAACAAGTGGAAGACTATACAAATGAGGAAGAAGTGATGGAGAGAGCAGACAACACTTGAATCTCATTTTCTTCTGTGCTATTCAAGGAAATTAGAGCAAATATACAGATTAGGGTGCAGAGATAACATTTAACTCAGCAGGGGAACTAAAGGGAATGAGGAGAAGGGAAGAGTAAGAGGGAAGGGAGATTCAGGGAAAAATTAGTCATAAGCAAAACAAATTGTAAACACATAAGGTGTCCCATGAAGAGGGGATTAAAAAGGAAAAAAATAGAGTCAGAACTTGTCATTGGACTCTTGGTAATGAAAAGAGAAAAGGGACAGAGAAGTGAAGGCATATTCTACCAAACCTTGGCTGGTGGTGCTGAGTGGCCTCCTCACTCACCACTCTCCTCTTTTTCTTTTTCTTTCTTTCTTTCTTTCTTTCTTTCTTTCTTTCTTTCTTTCTTTCTTTCTTTCTTTCTTTCTTTCTTTCTTTCTTTCTTTCTTTCTTTCTTTCTTTCTTTCTTTCTTTCATGAAGAGGTGGTAGAAAACAAATAGTGGGGAAAGTATAAGAGAACAGGAGAGAGGGAAATGCAGAATTAATTATCCTAACTGTGAATGTGAATGAGATGAATTTACTCATGAAAAAGAAAAGCATAGCAGAAATGTATTAGAAAGTAGAATCCAAAACCATGTTGTTTATAAGAAACACACTTGAAACAGAAAGATTCACAGAATTCAAGGAATGAACAGATACTTATTAAGTACTTACTACATATTCTGTGGCAGGCACAGGTGCCAAAGTTTCTGAACAATATTTGTTATCCTTCAGTTCAAGTAAAAAAGGTTAAAGTAGAATAATGATTTTTGACAAGGAAAGGACAAATGTAGACTTTACTAAAGAAGAAAAAGTAGAAATTACATTATGCAGAAAGGTACCATAAACCCTAAATTAATTTCAATATTTAACAGAAATGCATCAAATGGCATGGCACCTAGATATTTAAAAGTGAAAGAGGTAAAGGGAGAACTAGAGAGAAAAACTGTAACAGTAGGGGATCTCAGTATACCTCTGTCAAAAATAAAGAATTCTAAACAATAAAAATAAACAAGAAAGAATTTAAGAACCTGAGAATAATTTTTAGAAAAGTTAAATATGATCAAACTCTAGCAGTTATTGAATAGAAATTGAAAGCAGTAAACAATTTTCCCAGCTGCTCATGGCACCTTTATAAAAATTGACCATGTATTGGGGCATAAAAACTTCACAAACAATTGAAGAAAAGAACTACTGAAGATATTTTACCTGTTTTACATAACAATTATATTGAACAAGGAAATTATTAAAATTAATTAGAGATTAAAGAGTTTAATCTTAAAGAATGGAAAAATCAAAGAACAAATCATGGAAACAATTCATACTGTCATGAAAGCTAACAACTAAAAGGAGTTAGCATACCAAAATGTTTGGAATGTAGTCAAAATAGTCATTGAGGAAAAATCTGTATCTCTAAAGAATTTCATCAATTAGAGAAAGGAAACATAAAAGACTGGTCATGCCTTTAAAAAAATAAAACCAACAATTTTTAAAAATTAAAAAAAAGAGAAATAATGAAAATTAAAGATGAAGGAAATACAGATAATAAATAAAATAAAAACTAGTTTTTAAAACAAAATAAGCAATTAGTTTATCCTATTTTAAAAGAGAAAAACTAAGGTACTAATATCAAAAATGAAAAAAGAAAATTCCCAACCATTGAAGAAGGAAAAAAAAATATTTGAAACTATTGCTCAATTATATATCAATTAAACTGCAAACTAAATTAAGTAAATGAATATTTATAAAAATAAAAAATTTCCAGACTAAGAAAACAAGAAAGATAAGTCATAAACAATCCAATCTTAGATAATGAAATTGAAAAATCTGTGAGAGAGCTCCAAAAAAATGTGTGTGAGTGTATGTGTGTGTGTGTGTGTGTGTGTGTGTGTGTGTAAAGCAGGTCCAGAGGATTTTATAAACAAATTCTATTGAAATTCCAACTATAATTTTTCAATATTATGTGAACTGAGGAGAACTAGGTTCCTATCAAATTCTTTCTGTGATACAAGTATAAACTTTATACATCAACCCAAAAGACAAAACAAAGGTTATACATGATGGTCATGTTAATGTAATATTGCAGCATTGATTCAATATTAGGAAACCCACCACCTTATTAACCATATTAATAATAACAAAATCATATGCTTATATCAATACAGGTAGAAAAACTTTTGACAAGATACAACACCCAATTCTGTCAAAACCACCACAACAATAGAAATAGGAATAAATAGACCTTTCTTCAGTGTGACAAGTTGTATCTACCAAAACCAAGAGGCAGCTGGCATTATATGTAACTGGGATAAAGTCTGTAGAGGATTTCTACTAAAATCAAAGGTCATCAAGTCCATTATCACCACTGTTACATGATGTTGTCATGTCTTCAAGTAAAAAGCATTGACTGGATACCTACTATGTGACAGGCACTGTTTTTCTTCAGTGCTGGGGCTATCAATTAGTAAGGAAAACCAATTTCTGCTCTCAAGGTACTCAGTGCCTAATAGAAGAACTCACAGTGTAATGATATAGTGCTAGAAATGCTAACTTTAGCAATGAGATAGCAATAAAGAAATTGAGAGAATAAACAAAGGGAAAAAGTAAACACAACGATCACTTCTGCAAAGAATATGATGGTTTACTAAGAGAACCCTAGAGAGTCAATTAAAAATTAATTGAAACAATGAATAACTTCAAGAAAGTTGCAGAATATAAAACAAATCCACATAAATCATCAGCATTTCTTTATAGTGTAACAAAACCCAGCAGGAAGAGAGAAAAATTTTATTTAAAATAACTACAGAATGAATAAAATACATGGTAATTTACTTGCCAAGATACACATAGAAACTATGTGAATAAAACTATATGTCAGTCTTGATACAAATAGAGATCTAAATAGCTGGAAAAATATTAATTCTCATAAGGAGGCTGAGACAATATAATAAAAATTACAATGGAATATAAATTTAAGTTATTCTTTGTGATACCAAACTACAGTAGGATTGCTTTATAAAGCCAGAAAAAATACTAACAAATTAATCTGGAGAAATAAAAGGCCAAAAATCTTAAATAAAATAATGAAAAAATTTGGAAATAGCTATGCTTCAAAGTAGTAATCATTAAAACTATTTTGTACTAGTTAAGAAATAAAAAGTTTAATTAATTGGATAGATGGGCACATAACATAAAGAAGAAATTGAACAGAAAGTACAGCGTTTGATAAATCCAAAGACCCAGTTAGTGGGATAAAAATTCACTATTTGATAAAAAAAAAAGGTTGAATAAATCATGAAGGGTATGTTTTCAGAGAAACTGAAGAAGAATTGTATGAGCTCCTGCCGAATGAAGTGAGTTGAATCAGGAAGCTAATTTATATAGCAACACCACTGTAAAGACAAACAATTTTGAGTGCCTTAAGACCTCTTATCAATGCAGTAACCAAACGTGAACGTGGAGTAATCTCATGATGAAATACACTACCTACCTCCTCAGAGACAGGTATTAGATCCAAGATTCAGATTAAAACATAAATTTTTAGACATCATCAATGTAGGAATTTGTTTTACTTGACCATTCATATTTGTTTCAAGGGTTTTCTTTTTCCTTTCTTCTTCTTCTTTTTTTAAACGAGAGGGGTAGGGAAAGAAAATTTTATTTTGTTATTTGAAAAAAATTAATTCAATTTAATGAGTTAAAGATGAAGAAACTGAAGCCCACAGAATTTAAGTGATTTGCCAAGGACACAGTATTTGCGAGCCAGGAATCGCAGACAGATTTTCTGACTCAATCAGTAGTCACAATTCTCACCTATTCCATACTACTTTCTAAAATCAGTCTTTTTGCTTCATGATTATGTTTCAGATAAGCTATTTCTCACTTGATTAACATA
This sequence comes from Bettongia penicillata ogilbyi, assembly GCA_023548195.1. Taxonomy (NCBI): domain Eukaryota; kingdom Metazoa; phylum Chordata; class Mammalia; order Diprotodontia; family Potoroidae; genus Bettongia; species Bettongia penicillata. The sequence continues at coordinate 1,992,097 of JAJHZJ010000610.1, read as the reverse complement.
CTATCTTTTTGCTTCCTAGTTTTAACCTTATTTTAAAATCTTTAAAGATTTAAATGATAAATTTTTGCTTCACTCCCCATTTATATGGATAGCAAAAGAACTACAGGGTGTTTGCTAATCTGAAGTTGGTTGATCAGAGGAGTCCTCGAGCAATTAGACACGTTCTCCTAACCAGGTTGACTAAATGTCATGGACCACTGGGAATGTCTAAGGGGCACTTTTGGAGAACTCATACAAAGCAAGCATTCATGATGGTCAGAAGAAGCAATATGCAGATATTCTCAAGATCTGTTAAGAACTTTGGAATTGACGGTGGACGTGGGAAACGCTCACACAGGACTACTCAGCATGGCTGACCTTCATGACAGAAGGTGCTTTACTCTATGAGTGAAACAAAATTGAAACAGCTCAAAAGAAATGCAAGATGTGCAAATTTGGAGAGTGCACCCTAAGCCTGTGGTAGGATACTCGGAGTTTGTATTGGTCTGATCAGCCACAGTAAGATACGCTGAAAATTGACTCTAGCATAGTGATGTCACTTTGGTCCTCTTTTAGAATGAATGACAGTCAACCAAAGAGCATGTGTACTGGTGCCCTCTTGAGAGGACACAAAGAACAGACGACAGCTTAGTTAAACTCAGCAGAAAAATCATTCTGTTAGAGGACTGGATCTTCTCAATGGTCTAAAGAACAACTTAAAAGACTAGCTCTTATTTTTTCTTCTCTGTAGCTCACTCTCTTGGAGTTTGAAAAGACAGACCAGCATGACAGATCCACATTCTTTAGGATAGGGAGGAGCAACTTGTACCTGAGTGCAGTCTACTCCTTCCAGCAGATGATGGTGACTTGTAGCAGAAGTGCATGGCAGAGCTAGACGCACATGGCTAGACAGGAAAAATACTGAAAATACACTTTCCCATTTCAACTGGATCACTGGTACATTTCCACTAGGCTTCACTTTGTGAATAATTTCAAATTTGAAACTTCTCAAGTTTGTGAATTGAATCTTCTAGAGAGAAATTTTTCTGATGCAAAGTACTCTTTGGAAAAGAAAGAGCAGCCCACAGTTCCTAAAAAGTGTCAGCAAGGAGAACGACATCCAAAAGTTAATCAGATAAAAGAGTCAACAGAAAAGAGATCACTTGTTCAGTAGAAATAAAAATAGATTTATTTTTTAGTGACTCTCCAAATCAAAGGGTGGTACTTTGAGTCTTAGGTGTGTGTATGGTAGGGATGGAGAAAGACAGCTTCATTGGAATGTAAAGGTTCTTCTGATAGCAATCCTGTATTTACTTTCTTTCTGGGGATATTGAAGGATTATCTGAGTGCTTTGTGTAATTTTGATATCTGATTATGGCCTCTTCTAAGTCTTTTTCCAATTATGTATTTTCTCTGGGACAAATAAAGAGTGTCTCATGCCCAAAATGCCTTTACAACCTTGAATGCCTATACAGGACCTGGGGATACCTTTAATCATATTTGAGGAAATCTGCACGTAATCTATATTCTTGACAAGATGTAAAGTACAAAATATAAGGACAGGAGTTATCTCTGTTATCTTATTCTTAAATTTTTTATTGTATTACTATTGTTTTTCTTGTTGTGGTTAAGAATAAGTTGCTGAAAATGTGCCAGCATGAATTGGTAGAGAGAGTGTCCTCATCCAAGGATTCTCTATATCAATTAATCATAGGTTCAATCCCTTTCATCCTATTAATATTATTAACTACAAAAAAATTCTAAAAGTACTTATTGCTTCTTACACATTGGCATTCTTTTCCAGTTTCTCTGAAAGGCCTTTTCAAGAATAACAAAAACTGTCTTTTAGGCATGCCTTCATAATACATTTTTCTTTGCCTCACCAATAAAAATGATTCATAATAAAAAAACATGATGTCATAAAAAGCAGAGGATTTAAACAGATACACAGTCTGCTACATGTGCAAAATTGGATTCTTAAAGACTCTCATGTCTGATATTAATTAAATAATATTATCCTCTTGTTGCCTTCATTAGAATTAGACCATCTGATGCATTAGACCAAGGATCCTGGACATAAGAAATTAAAGCATTTTATGCCATTACTGAAGACTGGACAGATGAGAGCAAGATAGGAAAAAAAAATTTAAATTGCTTTCTGTAAGGTCTTTGAGATCAGAGGTTGTCTATTTCTTTTCTCTGTATTCCCAGGACCCAGGAGAGCACCTGGCATGTAGAAGACTCTTAATAGATACTTATTGATTGACTGGTTGATGAGAAATCAAATATTCTTAAAATATATATAAAACTGAATTTATCATAGCTCCTTGAGAAAAGGAATTGTTTCATTTTAATTATTTTTTAAAATGTTGGTCTTTGTATTCACAGCACCTAACCCCGTGCCTGACACATAAGAAGTACTTAATAAATGCTTGTGGATTAATTGATTTTTCCCTTCTAGCTTCATCTTTAAATGTTTTTAAGCTGATTTAACTTAATTGGGTCTCTCATCAAGATTTCTTTAAACCACTGCTTCTCATTATTTTATAAGGTAATATTGCTCATAATCCTATACTATTGTTGTCTGTAAGATTTCACAAGTGAATTTATATTATAAACTGGTCTTGCCCTTGGCAGCCATACCTTTCTGATTGTCAGATAAATCAAACATTTACTGACTAAAATGGCTTTTAAGTTCTTTTCATCTTCTCATTATGACAATTGATATATGTTGGTTAGTATCATAGATCTTGAGTTGGAAGGGGTATCTAGACCAATTCTTTCATTTTGCAGGTGAGGAAATTGAGGCTCCAGGGGCTGAAATGACTTGTCCAAGGTAACATGAGTAGTAAATGTCAGAAGCAGATTTGAGCTGAGTTCCTCTGAATCGTGAATTTTCTGGTGATACACACACACACAAACACACACTTATACAAATACACCTATCTAACATCTATCTATTTATATATCTCCTCATAATTGTCTACATAAAAATACTAAAATCAGTAAGAATATTATTTTCCCCATACATTTTCTATTTCTTTATACTAATATATCTTTAAAATGTGTGATTGGAGTTACTTTATTTACATGCGGTAATTTTTTTCTCATTTTTATTCTTCCTTCTTTGCATTAATTTTTACTTCTGCTCTAATCTGTCAATCATGTGAGTATAAAAAGCTCATTCAGGAATACCCTATGTAAATAGTAAGACTTTTTTGTCATTAAAATGTATTCAATTTCATTTTTGTGATGTTATTTACTGCTCTCCATGTCCAATATCTTCTGATTCTTTTCTTGTAGTATTCATGATGTATAGGAATGTATATATATGATGTATAGAAATGGTCCACAAGCCTTTGGCCTTTCTCATTCCTTACATGAGTTCCATATATTTTCCAATGCATTTTCAGTATCTTTACCTCTTCTGACCTTTGCATTGAAGTCACTGAATATAAGAAAAATGTAATTTTAAAACAGAGGGTTTTATAAAGTTTGTCCTGGTATTTCTCTACCTCTTCATTTCTGTAACCAATATTGACACATAAGCTGCAATTATTTTTTGATGATTTTGTGTCAATATTTATCTTAAAAGCTTCACACTGCCCAAAAAGCAAATGAAATTAGGTTTCTTCTTGCCTTTGGATGTATAATAAAACTATTTCCCTTCAGGTCCTTTGTTTGCATATCTAAGAAAAACATGTCATTCTTCCATATAATTAAAACTTTATTCTTTCTTTTGCTTTTATGGTGAAAACGTCAAGTTTGAAATGTTGCAGTTCCTCCAGTTGAATGGCCAGTTGGTCACTAGGCAAGGATCTCACATTGAGAGAATCAACAACAAATTCTGTGTGATTCTCTTGATGTTTTCTGGTTTTCTTTCCTGAAAATTATGCTACTGTTACTGAGTAAGAGGATAGGGGAATGCACTCCTATTGTTGGTCAAAATTATTTATTATGGATGTAAAATATATTTGTATTAAAAAACTGGTTCTAAGATCCTGGGAAATCACTGCATGTTTGAGAGAAGGTGAGGCAGTAGAGCTTAAGAAATAAGTTACTGGCGATGACCTAGAAAAGTGGATATACTCCTTGGCATTAGGATATGTGTGTCCTTTTAGCTTTATAAATGAACTTTATATGTGAGAGTTGGAAACATTCCTCAAATAGAAAAACAAACGTTTTCATGAAGCCCAACAGGAAACCTCAGATTTGAAATCAGGAAGAGATGGCAGTTTGTTCTCAATCTTGAAAATAACGGCAATGAAGGAGATCCTTGAAGGATCATGCCCCTGGATCCATCTGCTGTTTTCATTGAAGATCAAGGCTATCTAGTTCATCGACTTTCGCAGAATAATAGTATCTCAGATAGAGAAGGTGCCGCAGAACCCAACACATACATGACCAAGGTCCTCATCTATAATATACTTGACAACCTTGGTTTGAAACCTCTAATGAGTGATAAGAGCCCATTATATTTCAGAATAGACTGAATCACTACGACTTAGCTCTAATTGCCCATATTTTTCTTAACATCAAGCCTCTTTACAACTCCTACTCTGCCCTTTCCCTTTCCTTTAGGGTCAAACAAAGCAATTTTAATTATCTTACACAGGACAGACTTTCTAATACTCACAAGTGAAGATGATTCTGCTCATAAAAATCTTTTCTAGGCCTCTTTTACCCATTCCCACCCTTTTTAATTCATCCTAATGTGGTATGATCTTGAAGTCTTTAACCATCCTGGTTGCCTTTCTCTAGATGTTCTTTAGCTTAGTAGCCTTTGTAGTTTATTTTAAACTCTTGTCCAAGAAATTAAGTCATAAACATCAAGTTTGAGCACACACACACACACACACAGACACACACACACCCTACAAAATCTAATACTCGATAACGGGAGGTGAACTTTATTTCACCTTGACACTTGTAGATCTTTGACAGGATGATAAGAGCAAGAGAGGGATGCTAGTTTCTTAGTTAATAGCCCCAATGATGGTTTACTATTTATCACCAGTCCTAAAGTAGAAGCCAATGAAAACTCTTTCTTATGATGTGGCCATCCCCGGGCCCTCTAAACCACACTGGTTCATGGTAGAAAGTTCTGTGAAATATTTAGCTCATATGGTAAATAGTGGTTGAAAATGGTTCACTGTTTTATTGCTTGTGTTAGGTTAGACTCATATAGCATGAAGTGAAGCAGAGAATTTGTGTCAGGAGCCAGTCAGTATGGAGAAGTTGAGATATGTGTACATCCAGCCCTCCCTCACTCTCCCACCAATAAAACAAAACAAATACAAAAACCACTTTAAAAATCTACATGAGTTGGTGATATGCCTCCACTTATATTAACCAAACTTCTTCATATTTACTCTTTAGATACAGCTTTTAATCATAATCAAAGAGTTTGGACAATTATATGGATCCCAAAATGTTTCTGAGAGAAAGAAGAGTATGTGCTACCTCAATTATCTCTTGATTGGATAGCTACATGGATCACTTTCACAAGACTTTTTTTTCCATTGTATATAGATACAACCTTCATCTAAATACTACCTTTCCTTAATATTCTCTTTTCCAGAGTATATCACAGTTCATTCATTTCTTAATTATAGAGTAATAGAAATGAAGATGGGGCAGAGTGGCACAACAGACAGAGTGCCAGGTCTGGAGTCAGGAAGACTCATCTTCCTGAGTTCAAATCTGGCCTCAGACACTTACTAGCTATGTGACCTTGGGCAGGTCACTTAATTTTGTCTGCCTTAGTTTTTTTCTGTAAAATGAGCTGAAGAAGAAAATAGCAAACTACTCCAGTATCTTTGCCAAGAAAACCCTAAATTGGGTCACAAAAAAATTAGATATGACTGGAACAATAACAAAAGAAATGAATATTGAAAAGATAAAATATACGGCTCGTATGAGAATTTAAAATATGTTTGCATTCTATTTTTAAGTACCTCAGCTGGCACTGTTTCCCTTAGAATTTTTCAATCTGCTCTTCCCTAGTTCCCTCTATCCTTTTAATTCAATTCAATCTTTCCTAGTCACCTCCTTGTGAAGTGTGTAGTCATGACTCTGCTTTTTCCCTTTTATGTTTTCCTTACTAAAAATATTTAACTATTACTATCATGTCTCCTTCCGTACGAAACCCAGACTTGGTTATCACTTAGCGATGCTGTATGTCTTGACTTTTCATATTCTTTCCTTCATTTATTTGACTTTTCTTTTCCCTGAACTTCTCCCAGTTTTTCTGCATCTTTCCAGTACTGAAGTGTTATAGTAAATTGGATACAGTGCTACTGTAATCTCTCCAGAGCTGCTCAGAGAAGAGATGGCTACTTCCACATTTCATGACATTATGCTTTTTCATGTGCAGTCCCAAAACAGTATTGGCCTTTTGGCTGCCCTGCTGCATTGCAAGCTTATATAAAATTCTTGTTTCTCTCTTACTCAAAATCTCTTTCATCTGTGTTCCAGATTCCTTCCTTCTACTGTTCTGAAAATTCCTGCCTCAGAATATTTTTTCACTAGATACATTAATTTGCTTTTTCCCCCTCATTGGAATCTCTTTCTTTTTGAATTTTCTTCTTATGTCTCATAAGAAAAAAGAAACTTGGTCAAGTGAAGAGAACACTAAAAGTCGGATCAGAAGACAGAGATTTTATTTCTCAGTGCCATTGACCTGTTGGGTGCCCTTGGGTTTAACCTCACTGCATCTGACTTAACACAGAGGTATTTCAGTTCTTCAGCCAAAGTGCACTCAATGGGCCAGATCCTTCAAATAAGTAAATTGGTCCTGGGGATTAAGTTAGATCATTTTGGGGGGTGCATTAACCCTTTGAGTTGACTTGAGCACTACTTTTGTATGCTAGAGGGCTATCTTACTCAGTACCTTCATTATTGGGCCCCAGAGGGCCTAAGAAATAAAGATAAAGAATAAAGAAATAAAAATAAGAAATAAAAAATGAGTTTAGTTGACAATTAAGCATATTGCTCAGAAGTGTCTGGCATCTACAAATGGTATAATAAGAAAGGACTCCCAACAAACACGTTTAACAAAATACTAATAAGTTACATGAAAATAGAGTAGGACGCTATCTCTCAGAATTCAGGTGTTTATTTCCTCTCGCTTAAGTTGGAAGCTGAACAAATGCACAAATTTTGTAGCCATCATAGCTCTATATAGCCACCTCACCCAAATACCTCAATGACTTTCTGTACTAATTGATATGGACATTCCTTCTAAGGGTGATGATTGTAATCTGTGCTTGCTTTCTCATTCTAGGTAATTCCTATCTCAGACTCTAGCTGGATGATGTTGGGGAAAGCGCTTAACCTCCCTGGTCATCAGTTTCTTTACCTTTAAAACAAGAGTTTGACTCAATGGCCTCTAAGATACCTTCCAGTTCTAAATTTATGATGTTATGTTCATATTCTTTTTTTTTAGCTCATAAACAGATCATCTCCATTCTGTTGGAGGCCTTCCTTAAGATAACAATAAAATAATTGAAGAGATCACATTGTTTTTACTTTATAGTTTATAAAGAACTCTACTTATATTTAATCCAAACAACAACTCTAGGAGGTAGCTAGTACAAGCATCATTATTCCTATTTTGTACATGAGGAAAATGACCCTCAGGAAATTTGAGTGACCAATCAAACATCTAATAAATACTAGTGTTGGGATTTGAGCCCAGATTTTCTGATTCTAATTCTAGTATTCTTTTTGTTACACACTGATGAATCCTGAAGTAAATAGGAGTTTAAAAAGTGATCATAGAATGCATACTTATATCTGTTTTACTTTTGGTAGATTCCAGTATACAAGCTATTCATATAGGATACCTTCTAGGAAAGAATAATTACGAGGATAAAATGAGGGGCTAGACTAAGCCAGACGTTGTTCCATAATATTGAAGAAAGGACAAAATTGATCAGAAAATTAAAAAAAAAAACTTTTGGAGAGGATTGTCTTGAAATACAATTTAAATGATGACTGCAACCTAATAGCTATCATATTACACATGTAATAAAGAATAAGTATATAAAGGTCACATTGACTTCTGGTTGAAATCGATAATCCTGAAGGTTGATTTCAGAGTTGCCCATAGTAGAACTTGCCTTATTTACCAGTTCTCTTCTCCTAGGCGCTCCCCTTCATTTTGTCCAAGTTTGCCCTCTTAAAGTTACATACACCTGACTAGTCCTATCTTTAATCCAAATTTCCTCTTGGGAGTGAAATTTTTAAAAACTATACTTCATTCATTTCTACCCTTTTAAAAATGACATCTAAATATAAAAACTCTCCAAAAGTTTTTCTAGTCAATTTTGTCCTTTCTCTAATCTGATAGCACGATCCCTGGTTCAATCTAGTCCCTCAGATATATAGCCTTGTAATTGCCCTATTTATATAGAAAGGTTTATACTGACAAGCTTTCCCTCCCATTTCTTATTTGACCACTATGACTCAGAGAGGTGCATTTACTTCTAGAGCAATACTGCGAGTGGAGGCAGTATCTGTCTAGGCACACCTAAAGGGCAGTGTAGGTAGTGGAAAGGACCCTGGATTTGGAATCAGAAGTCTTGGACTGGGATCTCAGCTCCTTTAGTTAATTTACCCTGCTGGGCATGAGATACCTTGCTTCATTTTCTTCATCTATAAAGAGAGGAGACTGAAATAGATTATTTATCAGATTATTCTGAATCCCATCATTCCAATTTAAGTAGTTTGGAACTAAACTCACGCTAGAGAGAAATGCCAAACCCCCAAGAAAGAAACTATGGGAATCTGTGTGAACTTTGTGTTGAACTCAGACTAGTGGCATGAAAATGGACTGTTCCAAAGATACACTCTCTCTCTTTCTGTGTGTCTGTCTCCGTGTCTCTGTCTCTCTTTCTCTCTCTCTCTGTCTCTGTCTCTCTCTCTCTCTGTCTCTTTAATTTACATTTTCCCTTATTCTTCTTTATATAGATTGTTAGACAAAATCAAGAGCAGGGGTGGTCATTTTGCATAATCACGCTTTATTTGACCATTTTCCTGGTTCCTAAAGTCAGGGAACCTCAGTTTATGCTATGAAATTTAATTGATTCAACAAACACTCATTAAGTATATAGTATGATACGATAAAAGGAACAAAACAAAACTAGCCAGTCATTGCTGTCAAGTAACCTATGTTTTAGTGAATAGTACACTGGATGAGAAGTTAGGAAGATCTGAGTTCAAAACAATCTTTAGGTACTTATTGTGTGACCCTGGGCAAGTCACAACCTCTGACTCAGTTTACTCATCTATAAAATAGAATAACAATGGCATCTACTTTCCAGGGTCTTATTATTTTCCCCCTCATATTGAGCTGAAATCTCTTTCTCTGAAACTTCTGTCCATCGCTCCTTTGTCTTCCTGATCTAAGAGCACAACTTTCATATAATCCCCACTCCCTATGATCATTTCTTTCAGATATTGGTAGCTACATTATCTCTCTTGATTTTATTTCTCTCTAGTCCAAAAACCCCTACTTCTTTCAACTGATTCTTATGTAGTATACTTTCCATTCTAGTCATCATCTTGGTCATCCTCCTGGATATCTTTTAGTTCATGATCACCTTTTATAAAATTCAATTCTCACCTCTGAAGATGTGTACTGACATTTTTCTCCCAATATTATTTCCTTTACAACTCATGCATAAACCCTTCTGTATTCTCAACCACCTATTCCTCCCTCCTGCCCAACCCCAGTCAAAATCATCTAATTTGGGAAGAAATCTCATTTTTTGTAGAAATAACATAAATACTGGGGCTGATAACTATGGGTTAGAATCAGGGATTTGTGGCTTGTCATCCTTTGCCCTGCTTTTTTACAGTGCATTAGGGTCAACATTTGTGGAAGCAGATGACTTACCAAGCATTTGAACTAGATAATCTTCCAATCTCTAAAATGGATAAAAAGAATAGAATGTTGTATATCCCAGAATAAATAAAGATATCTTAAATAATTGAGAACATGCTATATACAAAATCAATCTATGAACATTTATTTATTTATTTTTTCTGGATATATAAATTTATTTATTTAACTGTTTTTTACATTCATTTTCACAAAATTTTGGGTTCCAAATTTTCTCCCCATTTGTCCTTTCCCCCCACTCCAATACACCAAGCATTCTAATTTCCCCTATCACCAATCTGCCCTCTCTTCTATCATCACTCCCTTCTCTTGTTCCCATCTTCTCTTTTCTCCTGTAGGGCCAGATAACTTCTATTCTCCATTACCTGTATTTCTTATTTCCTAGTAGCAAGAACAATGCTCAACAGTTGTTCCTAAAACTTTGAGTTCCAGCTTCTCCCCATCCCTCCCTCCCCACCCATTCCCTTTGGGAAGGCAGGTAATTCAATATAGGCCATATCTGTGTAGTTTTGCAAATGACTTCCATAATAGTCATGTTATATAAGACTAACTATATTTCCCTCCATCCTATCCTGCCCCCCATTGTTTCTATTCTGTCTTTTGATCCTGTCCCTCCCCAAGAGTGTTGACTTCAAATTGCTCCCTCCTTCCATTGCCCTTCCTTCCATCATCCCCCCCCCCCCGCTTATCCCCTTCTCCCCCACTTTCCTGTATTGTAAGATAGGTTTTCATACCAAAAAGAGTGTGCATTTTATTCCTTTTTTTAGCCGAATGTCATGAGAGTAAACTTCATGTTTTTTTCCTCAGCTCTCCTCTTTTTCCCTCCCCTAAAAAGTCTCCTGCTTGCCTCTTCTGTGAGAGATAATTTGCCCCATTCCATTTCACCCTCACTCCTCGCAATACATTTCTTTTATAAATTTACTTTAATTTTTTTTAAGATATGGTCCCATCCTATTCAATTCACTCTGTGCTCTCTGTCTCTGTGTGTGCATGCATTTGTGTATGTGCGTGTGCTCACACGTGCACGTGTGTATGTGTGTGTGTATATGTGTGTGTGTAATCCCACCAACTACCCAGATACTGAAAAGTTTTAAGAGTTACAAATATTGTCTTTCCATGCAGGAATGTAAACAGTTCACCTTTGGTAAGTCCCTTATGACTTCTTTTTGCTGTTTACTTTTTCATGCTTCTTCTCATTCTTGTGTTTGAAAGTCAAATTTTCTTTTCAGCTCTGGTCTTTTCATCAAGAATGCTTGGAAGTCCTCTATTTCATTGAAAGACCATTTTTTCCCCTGAAGTATTATACTCAGTTTTTCTGGGTAGGTGATTCTTGGTTTGAGTCCTAGTTCCTTTGACTTCTGGAATACCCTATTCCACACCCTTCAATCCCTTAATGTAGAAGCTGCTAGATCTTGTGTTATCCTGATTGTATTTCCACAATACTTCAATTGTTTCTTTCTAGCTGCTTGCAATATTTTCTCCTTGACCTGGGAATTCTGGAATTTGGCCAGAATGTTCCTAGGAGTTTCTCTTTTTGGATCTCTTTCAGGCGGTGATCAATGGATTCCTTCAGTACTTATTTTGCCCTCTGGTTCTAGAATATCAGGGCAGTTTTCCTTGATCATTTCATGAAAGATGGTGTCTAGGCTCTTTTTTTGATCATGGCTTTCAAGTAGTCCCATAATTTTTAAATTGTCTCTCCTGAATCTATTTTCCAGGTCAGTTGTTTTTCCAATGAGATATTTCACATTCTCTTCCATTTTTTCATTCTTTTGGTTTTGTTTGGTGATTTCTTGGTTTCTCAGAAAGTTCTTAGCCTCCATCTGTGCCATTCTAATTTTGAGAGAATTATTTTCTTCAGTGACCTTTTGAACCTCCTTTTCCATTTGGCTAATTCTGCTTTTGAAAGCATTCTTCTCCTCATTGGCTTTATGAACCTTTTTTGCCAATTGAGTTAGCCTATTTTTCAAGGTGTTATTTTCTTCAGCATTTTTTGGGGGTCTCTTTTACCAAGGTATTGACCCGTTTTTCATGCCTTTCTTGCATCTCTCTCATTTCTCTTCCCAGTTTTTCTTCCAGCTGTCTAACTTGATTTTCATAATCCTTTTTGAGCTCTTCCATGACCTGAGCCCATTGGATATCTATTTCAGATGTTCGGGATACAGAGGCCTTGACTTCTATGTCTTTCCCTGATGGTAAGCATTGTTCTTCCTCATCAGAAAGGAAAGGAGGAAACATCTGTTCACCAAGAAAGTAACCTTCTATAGTCTTTTTTTTCCCCCTTTTCTGGGCATATTCCCAGTCAGTTACTTGACTTCTGAGATTCCTCTCCATACCTGCCTAGATCCGCCCAGCTAGTGCTTGTAGTCCGAGATTCAAATGCTGCTCCCCAGCCTCAGGGCTTTCAGCGGGGGGGGGGGGGGGTGTGGGGTGTGGGGGGGGGGTTGGGGTGGGCGGAGGGGCTTCTATTCAGTGTAAGATTAAGTACTGCTGCTCAGGTCGGGGCAGGGCCGCCTCCCAGGCTCAGTTCCCTCAGGTGGTTTATGTGGAGACATTCAGTAATGGCCTTGAGCTCCCATCTGCTCCGGGAGCCCCTGTCTGCTGCCTTCCCTGCCCCTTCCTCCCAAGGGGGCCTGAGTTATGGAGACACCCTGCTCCCCTCTCAGCCAGTCCAGAAGTCTCTCTCACTGACCTGTAGCGCCTGTGGGTGGAGGGACCCTCGCGGGCCACCGGAGATTCTGTCCCTGAAGCCTGCTCGGATCCGCTCCTCTGGGGCTGTGCAGCCAGGGCAGGGGCTCTGCTCTGTCCGGTGCCTGATGGACCTTTGGGGTCAGTTTTTGAGGGCTCTCTGGAACAGAAATCTCCTCCACGCTGCTGCTGCGTGGCTCCCACTGCTCCAGAACCCGTTGGAAGTTCTTTCCATAGGTAATTTATGGGCTGTGGGTTTGGAGCTCGCATATGTGAGTCTTTCTACTCCGCCATCTTGACTCCTCCCTATGAACATTTATTAGGTGCCTATTATGTGACAGAGACTGTGCTAGGCAGTGGGAATGTATACAAGAACAATAAAGAAATAACCTTTGCCTTCAAGGTGCTTATATTCTATCAGGGGAGAAAATCTATACATAATACTACCTAATATTTAGATAGCATTTAATATCAGGCTCTGTGCCGAGAGGTTTACAATTATTATGTTTTAATTTGATCCCCACAACAACCTACATAGTAGGTATTATTACTACCCTTATAGATGAGAAAACTGAGGCAACTAGAGGTTAAGTAATTTATCCCAAGGTCATGCAGCTACTTAGTTTCTGAATCCAAATTTGAACACAGATCTTCCTGATTCCAGACCTGATAGTCTCTGCACTACCTAACTTGTACATATGTATGTATGTATAACTCATACATACATATATATTATATATGTGTGTTTACTGATGAACACATATAATAAATGCAAAGTCACTTTGGAGCAGAGGGCATTAGGAAGTGTAGAGATAAAATGAATTGAATTTGACATGCAGGTACTTCTCTCATTCAGTAAAATGAACAAAGGAAAAAAACCCAAGAACCTAATCAAGTTCAGTCCCTCTTCCAGATGACAGAGGAGCTAGGTGAATTTCTTCCCCCCTGGACCAGCAGGGTGTGTAGAGGGATAACTATTAACAGGCACACATGAAAGAAATTCAGCTATCTAGGAAGGGAAAAACAGAACTGATATTCTTAAGAACATCCTCAAGAAGATGGAGGAGTTTCCCACCTTTCTTATCAAGTTTAGGATATTAATAAGATTGTTCTTGGCATATAATTTTTCCACCAAAAGATGGAACACATATGTCCTTTAAATTCATGTTTGCTGTTCCAATGTGCCTGGGCTTCCTGAAATTTTATTACGAATTCCAGAAAATCCAACAATAATTTTTTCAGACATCTTAGGTTCTAGTAACATTTTCTATAGGAAAGAGAGACAGTAAGCATTCAGATAAGAACAAAGGAACTGAAAAACAAATGGGAGGCATTTTCTCAGAGATAGATCTTTTTTATTAATAAAATGCTTATATGTTTTTTTCTGAGTTCATTCACATTGGTGTTAAAGCACCATTAGTAAATTGTTATTTTTATGAGACTGTTTCACTCAGGAAATTTCTTAATTTATTACATTTTATTAGATCAGCAGTAATGAACCAAAAACAATATCATTTATTTTTATTACTACTGTAGGTTAAATCACAATGATTTATATGGCCAGATTGAAGCAATGACTGTGTAATTACTCTGTTATTGTCAACGATATATTTTTCTTAAATAAGACATTTTAATCACATGTAAAGTCGATAAATATGGAAACTTGTAAGTGAAAATACTAAAAAAAAAAGCTGCCTAACTACCATTTCATTCTTTAGGTATGATATAGTCATATTGCAGATGATTACAGTTGTGGTTTTCTGATGAACACATTCAAAAATGACAGGAGAGAAGTTCCGTGCTATATGATTGGTATGTATGGTTGTGGTCTCTGCATCCCTGTCAGGATGTATATTTCTGGTATTATGTTGCTATATCATAGGAGAGGGTCTCAAGTCTATCTTGGCCATTCTCTTGCCTTCAGGAAAGGACATAACTATTCCAGAAAGATAATTGTCCACTCTTTTAAAAGCTATATATAGAGAAGGATATTCTGTAAGTTCCTGTGAGACATATATGTCTCAGAATCATTATAGTCAGGATGTTCTTTCTTATGTCTACATTAAATCCCACCTGAGGCAGTTTTAGCTCATTTCCTCTCATGCTAGTTTCAGAAGAAACAGACAATAGTTATTCCCGACACCCTGTATAATAATCCTTCAGACACTTGAGGACTTGTTAACACCTCCCTTCAATTTTCTTGGTTAAATAACCTCCAGATCACAATGTGGGTACTAAGTAAATCTTAAACATCCAAAATTTAAAGTAAAACAGTGTATCCCGACTTGCAGGATTTATCTTCCTCATGATACCCCAAAGGAATACAATAAGAATATCACTAGTTAAAGATTATAGCATAAAATAAAACTACTTAGAACTCCACTTATTGATTTTATAGAGACTGTCCCCTACAAAAGAATTCTATTCTTTACCCCTGCTCAGGGCTCCAAAATGATTTTTTGTCAATCTGACACAATCAATAAAGCTATCTTCTGTCTTACTGAGGCATGTATCTGAGATGTGACAGAGAATCTTCTAAGACTTTTCAAACCTGATGATGACTACCTGCTTCTAGTGATTCGTGTAGAAATAAATACTAGTGACAAGCAAGGAACTAGGAAGAACTGCTAATGATTATGAAGTTACAAGAAAGAAACTGAAGAATTCAGAGACAAAGATGGTGTTTTCATACTTGATATTGATTAAAAATGGGATCAAACATCTGAAGAGAAAGGGAACTGAAGAGATATAAGTAAGTAGATGGTGTATTAAAATGGGATTTAGAATTCTGTAGAACTAGCTAAAATATAAGAATAATCTTGGCCAGGAACAGAGCGCACCTAATGAGAGCTGGTAAAACTTATATTTACTTGAAGTATTGTGAATCCAGTAAGAGGGCTTTTTGAAAAACTGAAAATGAAAGAAGAGATATGTAATTGTGTACAACATATTTCTGTCAAGGAATATACCACAGAGAGTAGCAAGTCCAACATTAGGCAAACGACAATAAAAAATACAAATAATTTATCAAACAATATTCAAGTGGAGAGCAAGCAAATAAAACCTCAGTTATCTATAGATGTATCTCCAAGGCAATATTCACAGCACTGACGGTGACTATGAATATGCCAGTGTAGTTCTGAATCACAAAGAATACTTTCTCTCCATATTGAAGGTAGAAGAAAAACCTTTATTCAGATACCATAAAGCCAAATCTCGACACCAGAAAACCAAACCCATCATAGTAACCAAGAAGTCAATACACAACACCATTCCCAAGCCTTCCCCCTGCTTTTGGGGCCTTCCCACAAGAAAATACTCACAATCCTAGCTGCTTGCCTGTGTTCCCTCTCTTCTCTGCTCTAACTGCTCTCATCAACTTTCTCCCAATTCTGTTCCACCCATTCAGCAAACTCCTCCCACTACATGTGACTTAGGCTTCCATGTGATTTAAGCAGTTCACATGGGCCTATTAGTGGGTGGGAAAGATCTTCATATTAAGCAAAAGTACATTAACAATACATTTAGCCCCAAGAGCTGTCTTATCCATTACATAGGTCCATAAAGTAACTATTGTCAACAGACCTTTACAACAATATAACAGGGATCACACAAAATAACCACATAAAACAATATTTTAGGGTGAGGGTTGATCATAAGCACCCCGTCATTGTCTCACTGAACCAATGGGACCCAATATCTTGGGGTAAAGGTGAAGGTCTTTTCTTCTATAACTGCTTCCTGCTGAGATTGGATATAGACCTGGCCCTGCCCCAAGAGGTCCCATCCAAGGGGTCAGTTCTTTAGCAGGAATTGGGAGCTTGGTCAATGCTAGGTCTAGGACTGACACATCACAGTCGTGGACAGGGGCTGACATCTGGCTTAGGTGATCAGGAATCTGCAGGTGGAGGTACTAGGCCTGCCAGAAACAAATCTAGCAAAACAAGTTTAACAGACAAAAACCCAAAAGGAAATAAGGAGACAATAACCAGATGCAGGGTAGATATAGTGTCAGCCGTGCTTTTGGAGTATATGAACCCACTATCATAGCTTTATTCATTGCTGTTTACTTTTCTCTAATTTGCAAAGTTGGGGTCATCATTCTGGCTAGAGGTGTACTTTCTATAATATGAGCTGGAGTCTGGTCAATTTCTTACTCCCCTTACAGGTGTGACAAACTTGGATACAATGTTTCAGGAGGGTCTCTAGGGGCAGTCCTTACTTCCCTATTCAACCTAATATCAAGTCCCTTTCCTTGATACATTTTGTATAATTCATTAGTTGGAATACCATGTATTCTAAAATCTACCCCTGCTCTCAAAGAGTAGTAAATAATTCTTTTCTTGTCAATCTATTCTGATTTTGAATCTGCTGGCTCTTTACTCTTCTCTTTCCAGGTAATTTATCTTTTCTCCAGTCCCTTAGGTCATTTAACTATGAAATCTTGTCCAGCACCTCCAAAAGAGGGTGCCTTATTTCCCCAATTATTAGAGTCAGAATGAGGTGCTTATAGGCAGGAGGAGCTGTCTTCACTATTATATTCCTATGGGAAAATGCAAAGGGTGTATCATAATATGCATTTGCATTTCCAATCATTATGGCAGCCTTCATCGCCTCCTCCTTTAAATTTCTCAGACAGCCCCTAAGTGAATACCATGGTTTATCTCTACTAGGCCACATAGAGTCAGTAGGATACTGCTTACTGCATCTTTCTGCAGTCAAAACTAACAGATTAGTCTTGTTGTTACCTCCTTGTATATTATAATCTCTAAAAGCTTGCTGTACAAAAGGATTCTAAAACCACACCATCTATTGATACTCTTCTGGTGCCTTAATCACTGATTCTCACCATCCAAGATATTAATGGTTCTCCCATCCTTTGGGTGAACCAACTCAAAGTATCTGTGACTCCCGCTGAGTAAAAACCTCAATTATTTCCCTAAACACAGTTGTGCCCCCTGGTTCTCCCGTTTTCATCTTAGTATTGGGAGTGCTTCTGTCTGAAAAGCCTCCCCACTCTAGCATTGTTTCATTTTCCTCCTCTGACTTAGTTACATTTTCCCCACACACAATCTGCTAGCAGTCATTGCAGTGGCAATTAGACTGGGTCTGTACAAAGGTTGCATGCACATTTCTTTTGCCAACCTTTCACTTCTTCTCCTGAGCTAAATGAATAGCCTTTTCTTCTATTTGTGAACTTCCAGCTTGCTCTGTCAAAGGAGAGCCCAAATGCTGAAAATTCCTACACCAACTAGCTATTTTTCCATCTGAATTTTTTCCTTCAACATTTTATCTCTGCTTTTACACATAGTACAATAACCTGTTAATAAAATTCAGTCTTCCCTGCCAGTTCTTTCCCTGGTTTTATTGATATTCCTGGCAAATACCTTTCCAAATCTCTAGATTCTCCCTCCCATAACCTTGGTTCCCAGTTTTCACAGGATCTGGTGCTTTTAGCTCATTCCCTTGCTAGGGAAGAATAAGGTAGATCTTCCCATTCTGGGATATTTGTTTCTTTCTCTAAAGCCCTTCTGCCTCCAAATCGAGATTTTATACCCTGCAATCCTGTTTGTGATGCCAAATGTATCTCTGAGGCAATAATCACAGCACCAACAGTGACCATTTATGTCAGCATACTTCTGAATCATAAAGCATAACAGGCTCTCCACATAGAAGGCAGAAGAAAAAAATTTATTCAGACACCAGAAAGTCAGATCTCCAAACTAGAAAGTCAAATCTGTCATAGTATGCAAGAAGTCAATACACATTAGCACTGCAGGGGACAATGCCATTCCCAAGTCTGTCCCCTGCTGCTGGAGTCTTCCCACAAACACTCACAGTCCTAGCTGTCCACCTGCTTGTGTCCTCTCTTCTTTGCTCTAATTGCTCTTGCCAACTTCCTCCCAGCTCTGCTCCACCCATTCAGCAAGCTCCTCCCACTACATGTGACTTAGGTTTCTATGTGATTTAAGCAGATCACATGGAATTATTAATGGGTGGGAAAGACTTTAAAATTAAGCAAAAACATTTTAACAATACAGTAGGTTAAAAGACAAAGTATATATAATAAAACAAAATGAAGCCTAATATAAGAAAACAAACTCAACCTCAAAGATGAGGGACAGGATAGACTGGGACTCATGACTATATTAAGGAGGCTAGAGCATCATTCATTGAATGAGACAAAAGATCCACAACTAGAAGGAAATTGAGAGATCAACTAGTACAAACTCCTTATTTTACAGATGAAAAAACCAAAACCCAGGGGGGCAGAGCCAAGACTGCAGAGCAAAAGCAGTGACTTGCTTGAGCTCTCCGCCAAACCCCACTGAATACCTGTAAAAATGACTCTAAACAAATTCTGGAACTACAGAACCCACAGAATGATGGCATGAAGCAAATCTCCAGCCTAAGATAGCTTGGAAGGTTGAAAGGAAGCATCCATCATGCTGAGCTGCAAGCAGAGCACAGTCTAACACTGTCCATGCCAGTACAAACAAGACTTGAGCAGGCTTTGGAGAGTCTGAATCACTGGCAGCTGTGGCAGTTTCCAGCCTTCTCTACCCCAAAACACCGAGAACAACTTGGGAGGTCAATGGAAAAAGCCTGTTGGAATTGTGTTAGTGAGTTGCACAATCCAGGTCCAGGCCCAGTGCAGCAGAGGGGGTTACAGAGCCTGTAGCAGCCACAGTAGTAGCACTGGCAGTGATTTCTGGAGCTCCAGGCTCGCAGATTTTGGGGGGAGATCAAGTGGCTAACAGTATACCTCCCCACCTCCACTGTAAGTAGAGAACTACCTTGACAAAGAACTTAAAAGTAAGGTAATTGACTGGGACACTGAGCAAAAACTGGAAAAAAAATCAGATTACAGAAAGTTACTTTGATGACAAGGAAGATCAAAACACACAACCAGAAGAAGCCAACAAACTCAGAGCTCCACATCCAAAGCCTCCAAGAAAAATGGATAGGTCTAAGGCCAAGGAAGAGCTGAAAAAGGATTTTTAAAATCAAATAAGAGAAGTAGAGGAAAAATTGGGAAGAGAAATGAGAGCTATGCAAGAATATCGTGAAAAATGACTCAACTGGGGAGAGGAGCCAAGATGGCGGAGTAGAAAGACTCACGTATGCTAGCTCCGAATCCACAGTCCATAAATTTCCTGTAAAAAGAACTCCCCACAAATTCTGGATCAGTGGAACCCGCACAGAAACACACTGGAAGAGATTTCCATTCCAGAGAGCCCTGAAAAGCCATCCCCAGGGGTCCATTGCGCTCCAGACAGCGGAGCCCAGCCCTGCGTTGCCCTGGCCGCGTGGCCCCAGAGGAGCAGACCCTCCAGCGGCCACGAGGGTCCCTACACCCACAGATGCTACAGATCAGTGAGAGAGACTTCTGGGCTGGCCAAGAGGGGAGCGAGGTGTCTCTGTGGCTTGGGCCCCTTCGGGAGGCAGCGGTAAAGGGAGCGGCAGAGGCAGCAGCGGTCTGGGACTCCCCGAGCAGACAGGAGCTCCATTACCGAAGGTCTCTGCATAAAGTCCCTGAGGGAACTGAGCCTAGGAGGCGGCCCTGCCCCCACCTGACCACCAGAACTTAAGCTCACATTGAATAGCAGCCATGCCTGCCATGGAAAGCCCATTTGAATCTCAGACCCCAAGCACTAGATGGGCGGATCTAGGCGGGGGTGGATGGAAATCTCAGAAGTCAAGTAACTGGCTGGGAAAATGCCCAGAAAAGGGAAGAAAAATAAGACTATAGAAAGCTACTTTGATGGGGTACAGATGTTCCTGCCTTTCAATTCTGATGACAAGGAACAATTCATACCATCAGGGAAAGACGTGGAGGTCAGGGCCTCTGTATCCCAGACATCCCAGATGAATGTCCAGTGGGCTCAGACAATGGAAGAGCTCAAAAAGGATTGTGAAAATCAAGTTAGACAGGTGGAAGAAAAACTGGGAATACAAATGAGAGAGATGCAAGAAAGGCATGAAAAACAGGTCAATACCTTGGTAAAGGAGACCCAAAAAAATGCTGAAGAAAATAACACCTTGAAAAAGAGGCTAACTCAATTGGCAAAAAAGGTTCAAAAAGCCAATGAGGAGAAGAATGCTTTCAAAAGCAGAATTAGCCAAATGGAAAAAGAGGTTCAAAAGCTCACTGAAGATAATAGTTCTCTCAAGATTAGAATGGAACAGATGGAGTCCAATGACTTTCTGAGAAACCAAGAAATCACCAAACAAAACCAAAAGAAGGAAAAAATGGAAGAGAATGTGAAATATCTCATTGAAAAAACAACTGACCTGGAAAATAGATCCAGGAGAAACAATTTAAAAATTATGGGAGTACCTGAAAGCCATGATCAAAAAAAGAGCCTAGACATCATCTTTCATGAAATTGTCAAGGAAAACTGCCCTGAGATTCTAGAACCAGAGGGCAAAATAAGTAATGAAGGAATCCATCAATCACCGCCTGAAAGAGATCCAAAAAGAGAAACTCCTAGGAACATTGTGGCCAAATTTCAGAACTCCCAGCTCAAGGAGAAAATCTTGCAAGCAGCTAGAAAGAAACAATTCCAGTATGGTGGAAATAAAATCAGGATAACTCACGATCTAGCAGCTTCTACATTAAGGGGTTGAAGGGCGTGGAATAGGATATTCTAGAAGTCAAAGGAACTAGGACTTAAACCAAGAATCACCTACCCAGCTAAACTGAGTATAATACTTCAGGGGAAAATATGGTCTTTTAATGAAACAGAGGACTTTCAAGCATTCCTGATGAAAAGACCAGAGCTGAAAAGAAAATTTGAGTTTCAAACACAAGAATGAGAAGAAGCATGAAAAAGTAAACAGCAAAGAGAAGTCATAAGGGACTTACCAAAAGTGAACTGTTTACATTCCTACATGGAAAGACAATATTTGTAACTCTTAAAATTTTTCAGTATCTGGGTAGTTGGTGGGACCACACACACACATATACACACACACAAACACATGTACACGCATGTACATGCGCACATGCATACACACATACACACATGCATGCACACACAGAGACAGAGAGCAAAGTGAATTGAATAGGATGGGACCATATCTTAAAAGAAATTAAGGTAAATGGTGAGAGAGAAATGTACTGGGAGGAGAGAAGGTAAAATGGAATGGGGCAAATTATCTCTCATTCAAGAGGCAAGCAGGAGACTTTTTAGTGGAGGGAAAAAGAGGAGAGCTGAGGAAAAAAACATGAAGTTTACTCTCATCGCATTCGACTAAAGGAAGGAATAAAATGCACACACTTTTTGGTATGAAAACCTATCTTACAATACAGGAAAGTGGGGGAGAAGGAGATAAGCAGGGAGGGAGGGCTGATGTAAGGGAGGGCAATGGGAGAAGGGAGCAATTTGAAGTCAATACTCGGGGAGGGACAGGATCAAAAGACAGAATAGAAACAATGGGGGGCAGGATAAGATGGAGTGATATACAGTTAGTCGTACACAACACGAGTATTATCGAAGTCATTTGCAAAACTACACAGATAGGGCCTATATTGAATTGCCTGCCTTCCCAAAGGGAACTGCTGGGGAGGGAGGGATGGGGAGAATTTGGAACTCAAAGTTTTAGGAACAACTGTTGAGTATTGTTCTTGATACGAGGAAATAAGAAATACAGTTAATGGGGAATAGAAAGTCATCTGGCCCTACAGGACCAAGGAGAAGATGGGGACAAGAGAAGGGAGGGATGATAGAAGAGAGGGCATATTGGTGATAGGGGAAATTAGAATGCTCGGTGTATTGGGGTGGGAGGAGGGGACAAATGGGAAGAAAATTTGGAACCCAAAATTTTGTGAAAATGAATGTAAAAAGTTAAATAAATAAATTTATATTAAAAAAATAAATATAAAATAAAAAGAAAAAAAAGAAAAATGACTCAACTGCTTGTTAAAGGGGACCCAAAAATTGCTAAAACAAAAAAAAACACACCTTAAAAAATAGACCAACAAAAGACAGAGCCAAGATGGTGGAGTAGAAAGACAGACCTGTAGAAGCTCCCCTACACAGAACATAAAATACCTGTTAAAAATGACTCTAAACAAATTTTAGAGCAGCAGAAGTCACAAAATGTCAGAGTGAAAATTTCCACCCCAAAAAAGCCTGGAAAGCCAACAGTAAAGATCTGTGGTGCCAGGCACAGAGTACAGCCCATGGTGGGCTGTGCTACACAGCAGGAACAGGACGCAGAAGAGGCTTCAGGGAGCCACTGGCAGCAGCAGTTCCCAGATTGCTCAGCCCATAAAAACCAAAGACAGCTTCAAATGTCAGTGAGAAAGACTCTTCACCCAGGAGAAGGGGACATGGTCTAGATAGCCAGCAGCAGCTACTGCAGCAGCGGCATCCATTTTTGGAACCCTCTGCCTAAAATCCCTGGGTAAATTGAGTCCCTGATCTGAATCTCAGCCTTGAGCATGGCCCTGAGGTGAGGAGGAGTGCTGTTGTGATGGAGCCAGAGGCAGTTGTGGAGAGAGAATTCCACTTGCAGATTTTGGGCAGAATAGTTTTTGTTTGCTCCCAGATCAGTGCTCAGGCCAGGAGAGAGCAAACTTCTCTCCTTTGATTTTGCCACCTTGGAGGAACTGAGAACTTACAGGTCCCCAGTGTATATACTCCTCTTGATAAAGCACTGAAAAGTCAAGTAACTCAATGGGAAAATGCCCAAAAAAGGTAAACAAAATGACACTATAGAAGGTTACTTTTTGGGTGAACAGGAATTTTCTTCCATCCTTTTGGATAAGGAAGAACAATTCATACCTTCAGAGGAAGTCAAGACTTCTGCATCCAAAACTTCCAATATAGATATGCAATGATCTCAGGCCATGGAAGAGCTCAAAAAGGATTTCGAAAATCAAGCAAGAGAGGTAGAGGAAAAATTGGGAAGAGAAATGAGAGTGATGCAAGTAAATCATGAAAAGCAAGTCAACAGTTTGCTAAAGGAGACCCAAAAAATGATGAAGAAAAAAACACCCCCCAAAACACCCCAACTCAATTGACAAAAGAGGTTCAAAAAGCCAATGAGGAGAAGAATACTTTAAAAAGCAGAATTAACCAAATGGGAAAAGGAGGTTCAAAAGCTCACTGAGGAAAATAGTTCTTTAAAAGTTAGAATGGAAGAGATGGAAGCTAATGACTTTATGAGAAACCAAGGAATTACAAAACAAAACCAAAAGAATGAAAAAATGGAAAACATTGTGAAATATCTCATTGGAAAAACAACTGACCCAGAAAATAGATCCCCAGGAGAGACAATTAAAAAATTATGGGACTACCTGAAAGTCATGATCAAAAAAAGAGCCTAGGCACCATCTTTCATGAAATTATCAAGGAAAACTTCCCTGATATTCTAGAACCAGAGGGCAAAATAAATATTTAAAGAATCCACTGATCACCTCCTGAAAGAGACCCCAAAAAGAGAAACTTCTAAGAATATTGTAGCCAAATTCCAGAGTTCCCAGGTCAAGGAGAAAATATTGCAAGCAGCTAGAAAGAAACAATTCAAGTATTGTGGAAATACGATCAGGATAACACAAGATCTAGCATCTTCTACATTAAGGGATCAAAGGGTTTGGAACATTATATTCCAGAAATCATAGGAACTAGGATTTAAACCAAGAATCACCTACTCAGCAAAACTGAGTGTAATACTTCAGGGGGAAACATGGTCATTCAGAGGATTTTCAAGCTTTTTTTATGAAAAGGCTAGGAATGAATAGAAAATTTGACTTTCAAATACAAGAATCAAGAGAAGCATGAAAAAGTAAAATCATAGGGGACTTTCTAAACTTGAACTGTTTATATTTCTACATAAAAAGATAATATTTTTGAAATTCTTGAAATTTTTCTGAGTGTATGGGTAGTTGGAGGGATTACATACACACACACATATGAATGGTGAGTTGAATAAGAAGGGATGATAACTAAAAAATAAAATTAAGGTATGAGAGAGGAATATATTGGGAGGAGAAAAGAAAAAATGGAATGGAGCAAATTATCTCTCATAAAAGAGGCAAGGAAAAGCTTTTTCAATGGAGGAGGAAAGAAAAGAAGTGAGAAAGAAAAGGTAAAGCTTACTTTGTTCACATTTGGCTTAAGGAGGGAACAACATACTCACTCAATTTGGTATGAAAATCTATCTTACACTAGAAGAAAACAAAGGAGAAGGGGACAAGTAGGGTGGGGGGATGATAGAGGAGAGGGCAAATGGGAGGAGGGAGTAATTAGAAGTAAACACTCTTGGAGACGGACAAGATCAAAAGAGAGAATAGAATAAATGGGAGGCAGGATAGGATGGAGGGAAATACAGTTAGTCTTGTACAATATGACTGTTATGGAAGTGTTTTGCATGAATACACCTGTATAACTGTATTGAATTGTTTGTCTTTTCAATGGAAGTGGGTGGTGAGGGTGGATTAAAAAGAAATTGGAATTCAAAGGTTTAAACACAAATATTAAAAATTGTTTTTATGCGCAACTAGGCAATAAAACATACAGGCAAAGATGGAAATCTACCATGCCCTACAAGAAAATAGAGAGGAAAGGGAATAAGAGAAGGGAGGAGTATGAAAGAAAGGAGGGCAGATTGTGGGAAGGAGTAATCAGAATGCACACTCTCTTGGGTGGGGAGGAGGAGAAAGATGGGGAGAAAATTTGGAACTCGAAACCTTGTGGAAGTAAATGTTGAAAACTCAAAATTAATTAATTAATTTTTAAAACAGAGAAAAGTAAAAAAAAAAAAAAAATGAAACAAAGACCCAAAGAAATTGAGTGGCTTGGCAAAGGTCTCAGAGTCAAAATTTAAAACTTGGTCCCTAGCCTGAAATGCAGCACTATTTCTCTCCGTACTGTGTTTCCTCTTTTCTTTATCAAATTAAAAAAAGAAACATAATAGATAAAATGGCAAAAGAATAGCATGAAAATTAAGAATTCATATTCATGTGAGTATATCTAGTAACTGGAGGAGGGAAAAATGGATGCAGATCAATATGAGAAAGAGATGTAATATTGTTATGGTGGAGTACCTGAAGGGAATAAATACAGAATTCATGAAATATCAGAAGCCACACAAAGAGGTATAATATTATAGTGATGAGGGATTTCAATCACCTGGATGTCTGCTGATGGTCTTTTTCTTCTACCAGCAGCAAATCAGCTGATGAATTTGTGCTTTGCCTTAAGGTATTTCTTTTTCTTCAAATGATTCAAGAAGGAAAAAAGTAAATGCTGTTTTTGATCTGATTCTGATCTAAGATCAGGAACTCGAAATTATAGAAATTAAGAGAACCTTTCAGGAAAAATATTATCTGAAGATACTGATGAGGATACTTAGGGATCTCACTGATCAATGGAAAGTTCTAAAAAAAAAAACCAAAACATAAATAAAAGATTCCAGCATGGAGATGTTGGTGAGGATGACTATAACTGTGTAGCATAGTTCTAAAAGAAACCCCTCCAGAACGATTAAGTTCAGAAACTGAGATCAGCAATAAATGGTAAAGGGACACACAAACACACACAAATACCCACACAAAGGCTGCTTTTAGATATATTGGGAATAAAAGGAACATAAAAAGAAGGGCTAGAACTGATTGTCAAATGTATTCTGATAATAAAAGAAAATATAGGGAAGGCATAACTACTCACATATATTCTCTTTTGTCTTTGCCAAATAAAATAATTTGGAACTGGAAGAGAAAGAAAATAATGGTTGACAAAGACTTGAAACCAAAATAAGTTGGTTGGTTGATTGGTTGGTTGTTGAACTGTGTACTCAAAGAAAACCAAAATGACATCACTATGTTGGGGTAAATGTACAGTGTGTCCAACTGTGGCTGATCAGATTAACATGAGCTTGGAAGACTCTAACATAGTTCAGGAACAAATACACATTATAAACATTTGGAACAGACTTGTCTCTATATGTATGCATTTCATTTTTTTTTTGGAGCTATTGCAATGCTCTTTTGCTCACAAGAGTATAGCACCTTCTTTGATATGGGCATGCCATGGGTCTGAGGGGGTGGTCCTGTACCAGTGTCTCCTATGTCTCACAATAGATTACAAAGTTCTTCAGAGAGATCTTGAGAGTGTCCTTGTCTCACTTCTTCTGACTTCCATGTAATTGCTTGCCTTGTGTACGTTCTCTGTAAAATATTCTTTTAGGCAAACATGTGTTTGGCATTTGAACACTGTGGCCAGTGCATTGGAGTTGCTGTCTGCATGGTAGGGTTTTATTGCTTGGCAGTTCAGCTCTAGAAAGGACCTCAGTGTCTAGCACCTTATCTTGCTAAGTGATCTTAAAAATCTTCCTATGACAATTCAAATATAATTTTGATTCAATATCGTGGACTGGGACTCGTATGCTGACCACATTTTGCAGGTGTGCAATAATGAGCTCAGCACAGTGGCCTGTAGACCTTCAGTCTGGTAGGCAATCTATTAACTCTTCTCTCCCAGACTTTCCTTTGAGCCTCCCAAATACTGAGCAATGAATTTATCAACCTCATACTCTATGTGCACATCCCTGGAAAGAATACTACCAAGGTAAGTGAACCTATCCACAGCATTCAAAATTACCCATAGCATATGGATGGTGCAGTCCTGTTTGTTTTTTAATTTTTTTTTTTTGGTGTTAATTTGGCTGTCGAAAATTAGCACCACAGGCAGAGAACCAATTCATATTAGGTTGCATCTCAGCCTAGTGGCTACACTGAATGCACGATCGTCTGTGAACAAAAAGCATGCACCAGCTTTCCCTCCACTTTAACCTTGGCTGGTAGACTTTTCAAGTTAAACAATTTGCCATCAGTGCAGTATCTGATCTTGGTGCTATTTCTGTCCTCACTGAAAGAATCTGACAAAATTGCTGAAAACATTATACTAAAAAGCATGGGAGCAAGTACACATCCCTGCTTCACTCCATTGTTCAGTGGGAGTATGTGAGAATGTTGTTCATTATCCAGAACTTGTACAAGCATACCATTATAGAATTAGTGTACAATATCAATGAACTTTTCCAGGCAAATTTTGTCATGATATTTTCAGAAACTCCTGTGACAGACATTATCAAAGATCTTGGTCAGATCAACATTGTGTACAGACCACTGTTCTGTTCCTGGCATTCTTCCTGGAGTTATCAGGCAGTAAACACCATATTTACCACTTCTTGGCACTTTCTGAAGTCACACTTTTCTGTCACACTGGTTCTCAGGTAGATGATCATCTTCCAAGTCAAGGATCAGCCTAATAAGAAGGACTCTGTTAAGAATCTTGCTGTCAATGACTAAAGGAGAGACCACCCTGTGCTTTTCACAGGACAGTCAAAGATTTCTTTTGCTTTTCCTTTTTCAAAGAAAAGTAAGGAGATGGGAAAAGAAAACTTAGCTCTCTTCAATTAGTTCAAGTCACCAGGACTAGATAACTTGTGTTTTAGGATGTTTGCCCTTCCTTCTCAAAGAGGACCATGCCTGCAGAAGGGGAGGGAAAACCTGATAGATGTAATTACTGAGCCAGTAATGATCTCCAAAAGATCACAGAAAAAAGGGAAAAAGCCATAGCATTAGAGAAGGGAAAACAAAAGAAGGAGAAGAAAAAGGAGAAGGAGAAGAAAGGAAGGAAAAATACAGAAGAACATGAGGAGGGAGAAGAGGAGTGGAGCAAGATATGGAGAAAGGAAGAGAAGGAAAAGAAGGAAGAAACAGGGGAAGAGAAGGAGGAGAAAGAAGAAGGAAAAAGGGTGAAAGAGGAAGAATGTATACATTATAGGCCAATGATCTTGAGTTTTATTCTAGGTGAAATTTTAGAATGTATTATTAATGAGTTGGTTTGTGATTATTTAGAAAGAGTAGTAGTAGCCAGTAAGAGCCTATTAAAAAAGAAAATTCTGTAGACATGCCTAAATTTCAGGAAAGCATTTCGTAAATTGTCCTTTTTGAAAAATAATAGCTATGTATGGGTAAGAGGACATCACACAGGTAGATTCAGGAGTAACTGAATGAGGACACTCCCCAAATAGTCATTAGCAGTCATTGTCCGTTTGAAAAGGCTTCTCTAGCCTAGTGCCTTGCAGGGATTTGGTTTTGGTTCCATTATATTTAACCTTTTAATTAATGATTTAGATGAAAGCTCAGTGTATTTAGAAAGGGGAATGGTGATCACTAAGCGAAAACATGACTTCATCAAAACAAGTCCAGCCTTAATCATCTCTTATAAAATTTATAAGAAATATGATTATAATCTTCAGCTATTTGTAAGAATGTCATGTTAAAGACAGATCAGCCTTATTCTGCTTGGCCCCCAAGGACAGAATGAGAGAATAAGTAAAAGTTGGAAAGATGATTTATAATTCTTATAAAAAATTCTAACAATGAGGTATTGGTTTTGGGGAAGTAGTAAGTTGCTTTTCATTGGATGACTACTTTTTTAGAAATGCTCTAGAATGGATTCCTATTTAGGTATGTACTATATTCTATGATTCTGTGAATGAACTCCCTCCACAGTCCTGCCTTTTCAAATTCTCCTCTTTCTTTAAGGGTCAGTTCAGTTGCAGCCTCCTCTATGCTATGCTGCCTTTCAGCCCCAAATTAAACTTTTCCCACTGTACTTTGTGTCTCCTTTGCCCCTGGCATCATTTCACTTTATAATATACCTCCACTGATTCAGATCATCAATGAGTCTGTAAATTTTTGTTCTAGAGTGTAGAACAGGGCACTGAATGGTTAAATGATTTGCCCAGGGCCATACAATAAATAGGTGTCAGAGACAGAACTTAGACTCACATTTTTCTGACTCCAAGGCTAGCGTCCTATCTACATCAAAATGTCTCTTGTGTTGTATACAGTGTATGTTCCTCAAATATATCAATTAAAATGTTAGCTCTGTGAGGTTGTGGATTGTGTCTTTTTTTATTTCTATATTCTTCAGACCTACTCTAGAACAGTCATGCATATACTAGGCATTTATTTGATGTCTTGTACTTAATAGCTTGATAGTCTTTTCCTCTAGCCACTCAAAATTCGTACTTATAGTTTACCATATTCATAATAACTCTTCTACCTTCTCTTCTGTCCAGAATTCAAAATTCTTATGAAGGCCAAAAAAATCTAAGACATTCAGTTTTCGATGTTTGAGTTTTAACAGAGTCTTTCTCCAACATTGAGGAGATTACAGATAACTTGGTAAACTTAAGAAGGCTGAGGAAATGTCAAACAAATGTTGAAAATATGTGAATAAAGGAATACAAGAAATTAAGGGAGAAAGACAGAGATAGAAATGGAGATTAGGTCTGTGAATTCACTGGGACAGGGAACTCCTAGCTCTTGGCTCTGAAACAATCTTAGAAAGTTGACTAGATTACTGTGAGTTTCAAGGGACTTGTCTG
This sequence comes from Bettongia penicillata ogilbyi, assembly GCA_023548195.1. Lineage (NCBI taxonomy): Eukaryota > Metazoa > Chordata > Mammalia > Diprotodontia > Potoroidae > Bettongia > Bettongia penicillata. Next base: position 1,962,108 of record JAJHZJ010000610.1, on the reverse strand, counting down.
TGGTCACATAACCAGTATTTGTGTCAGATGAAATTTGAGCACAATACTTCTGGACCCCAAGGCCAGATATCTACCTGTCCTTTAATATAGCTTTGTTATATCTACTATGCTGCTATGCAGCTAAAGTTGTAAAATACATGAAAGGTCAGAGGTGAAAACAGGACCAAATTGAAGACTTTGATCAGAGACCACAAAAGCTTAAGACAACCAAGTAGTAAGAATAAAAGTAATTTTTAGAAACAACCCCTTTTCCTTTGAGCAAAATAAATAATTCTCAAAAGATTTTCTTTCTGCCTATTCTCCTTCCTACTTTCTGTGGGCTCCACTTCAGGGGCTACTTATGCAGTATTTATTCCTGTAGAGAAACTGTCCCCTCTGATTATAATCTGGTGTGTTCTTCTACTGGATACCTTCTACTTTTTTTCACCCTCATGTAATCTAAGTTAAATGAGTAAACTGACCTACAATAAGGTAAATAACTGATCTTTAGCTAGTAGGAAATTCCTGCATGTGGGTGATAAAGATATTAAAAATAAATGCAGCATTTTACAGTGCCTTAGAGGTCTCTGATTATCTTCTGAAAATATTTCTTATGGAATTGTCAGAACCATATAGTATAGAAAGAATGCATTAATGTGTTTCATATTATTTCTTGGACTAGCTTTAATTTGAGATGTCTATTCAAGTGTCATATGAATCTATACCTAGAAAGAATAGTTTACTTTTTAAGGGAGAATTTTACAGGATTTGAAAGAAGAGAAATTGAAAAGACTTTAAAAGTAGACATCATAAGCCATGAGGTATGTTGTTGAAATACTTCAAAAGGTGTTTTTTAAAAATTTTATATATATATTTTTAAAGTAGAATTCAGACACCAGTATTTCCAAGTCTCACCACTGTCCAAATGCTTTGGAGGTTTGCCATCTGTAAAAGTCAGTAACTCTACTACCTTAAAAGCTGTTGGATAATTAGCTAATATACATTCAGATGTCCTGATGAGAATAATGGTTTCTCTTATTGTTTTTAGTGATCAATGTTTCTTGGGCAAACAGATGCAGAAACTAAAACAGAATACAATTAATGGTAAAATGGTAAAATTCTAAAGCAATAGTTATACTGAGTCAGCATAAAATATGAGCTGCCTTAAAGTGAAGTCCAGAGTCTGGCCCATTTTTCTTTTTCTCTTCCTAAGTCTAGAGTTTTCTTTTTATTCTAGGCTCAAAATGAGCTAACAGACAGGACCTCCCATTTTCTTCAATTCCTGGCCTGTAGAATTTGCTACAGAATTGCTTTTCTTCTCTGAAATCCATCACGGGTTACTGAAGGAAATAAAAATATTGCCCTGGTCGTTGTGAAGAGTAGAAAGCAGCATTTGAAAACCAAGACAGAGGTCAGCATTTGTTTGTGTTCGAGTTTGATGCCATCATTATGAGTGGCTTCCAATTGAACAGCCCTGTCCCTATTCAGTTTATAGCGTGGAACACAAAAGAAAACATTCTCTTTCTGGAATAGACCATCTGAGAAGAGAGAGAGGGTGCCATTAGCCCATTAGAAAAACCACTGGCACATCCTTGTGATAAAAGCAAAAAATGTCAAAGAAAACACTGTATTGTGTATAGCTGAAAGGGTTAGAAGTATCAAGTCTTGGTGACTTGTATTATTTTAATCTGTTCTTTCATATCAAAGAATAAACTAAACTTGGATTTTTTTGTGCACATGTCCTAAGGTTTGGGAATGTTATATTTCCCCAAAAATATGTTCATTGTACAACATTATTTGTTCAAAATTGACATTGTTTCCCACTCTCCCTCCCCCACCCTGTTATCTGTGTGATGTCTAAAGTCAATAAAATGCATCAGATTTGCAATGCCAGTTTTTCTTCTTAAAATTTTATTTTACGCCTACAATTCAGGAACCTGTCATCAGATGGTAGTGGGGATTTTGGATATGGAGCATGAGGCTAAAGATGAGTTTTTTTTCAGGTAGGGTCAGTGAAACATCATACTTTAGCACATATTTTGGAATTTGGTTTTGGTGTCTTAATAAAACAACATTTTTGATGCTATGAATGAGACATATTCATACATGTGTGTGAAGGATTAACAGGAGGCCTAAGATTCAAAAGAAAAGACAACACAACAATTGTTAATGATGTCAGTTATTCCCACATAAGTTCAAAAAAATATAGATTTTGAGCTGAAAGGGACCTTAGAGGCCATCTTGTCATGGGACACATGGATTATAAATGGCAGTGGTGGAATTTGCATTCGAGAACTCTGACTCTGCTTGTCATGGAGGTGACCTTGCATTATTGAAGGCTATGGCAACAGTGTGTAAGTCCTGATAAGCTCTATAGAGTCAAAAAAGTTTCAAGTCTGGTTCTAGCAACATATTTAGTTCACCATCTGAGGACAAACCTAGCTAAGCGTCTAGACGTTCCTTGGAAGTAGTGGTGAAATAACAGAAAATGGGACAGTGCTTCCATAATTTTTTAAACCACCTATAAACAATTAAATTTTAAATTCTCTATGAGATCTTTTTCCCAGTTACCAAATGGACATGACAGGGAAAGATCTGGATCACATTAATAATGGCATTTTCATGATTAATTAAAGCAGAAGACAAAAAGTTTTAATTAATAGATAGATGGTTCACTCATCCTGGAATATGTAAGTGAATGTTTTGGTAAAGCTAATTTCATAATTTGTCTACATACAACAGGATACATCATTTAATGAGAAAATACACCATCTGACCTTGCACTGGACCTGATGAATATAAGAATAAAAAGGCCACTATGAAGATTATTACAGATAATATGTCAATATCTCTTGTAGAAGATGAGATAGTAGAGAAAATCCATGCAGAATTTGACTAGATCCTCTAAATTATGAAACTACAGAATTTATAGTTGGTGGCTTCAATGTAAAGATGAACACAGGGATAATCGTGTTTTAAAAGCATGTTGAAATATATCTCAAGTTTAATAAATGAAAGAGGCCAAAAATTAAAGAAGTTATATACTTACATATCATGAATACTTTCAGAAGAGTTGCAAGTTTTAGAAAGAAGAGGCCCAAATAACATCATCAGAAATGAAATTCACTTACACATTTTAACAGAAATAGAAAAAGTCCATTTACTATTATGAGTGTTTTATCAGTTACATTTGCTTTTGTTTAATTAGAATAAAAATCAATTACAGTGAGTAAGTAAAAATGATAACTATAAGAAGATACTTCATATAATTGTATCAGCTTCAACCTTAACAATGGGAAATGGAAAGAAGGGCAATGATACCTTGACTATGAATGTTTACTAAAAATGGAAAGTAGTCACCACAATGAGGTGACCAACAAGCCCGGGAAATGTCTTAGTTAACAAATAATTGGTCTCCTTGCCTTATATGGCAATGCAGTTAAGACAAAGCTGGTTGAGAATATAAACTCATTTGTATATCACAATGAGAAGGATGACAATCCATATCACTTCATAAAACAACAAAAAGAAATCAAAAGAAGTCTAGAGAAAGTTTGAAGTGAGATCTAACTGATTGATATTATCTGGTATGTAGTCATAGATGAAAATGGCAGAAAAATAAATAGAAAAGGTATCAAATAACATTGTAATTTGGTAATAGTCTGTTTCTATTATCAGCGACAGCAGAATCACAAAATCTGGATCCTATTGCCTCTATTTCTGGTGTACTATTTGAGGAAATGGAAATAAACTTAAGACAAAGTCCCAAACAGAGGCAGCACCAGGCTCAGTACAAGAAATCGATGGTGGAAGTAATACAACCTTAAAAGCATTGAATTTTACAAGATGTCTTCAAGACATACCAAAAGAAAGGAATCACAGAGGACATTGTCATTTAAAAAGTTATTGTGAAAATCCAAATGATTACTCACTACTCTTCTATCCTTAAAAAAGATTTATGAAAATGATTTACATATGCATTGAGGACATAGTAGATGAAACTATGAGAGGATTATTTAGGCTTCCATAAAGTATTTTCTATATTGGGCTAAATCTTTATAACAGCACAGTTGACTAGAAGGTACAGAGAACTTAAGATCCTCCAGTCTTAATATTTTGTTGCTGACAAAAGTAATTTGATTTGGGCAAAATGAAACCTTGAAGTCTCTCATCCAACATGTTATATCTATCCATAAATATATGCATACATAAAGATAACAATATCATAAGTATATTAAAATCATATAAGACTGCTAGATAAATGAAATCTTAGAGATCACAATTGTCAACCGGGGTCTCTTCAAGATCATCAAGCATGACACAAAACAGGAAAATGTATGTTTTCCAAAGGTGTTCACCACTTTCATTGAGAAAATCTTGTAAAAATTCCAAATAAAAGGATTCTCTATAGATGTCAAGTTCCTCTGGATGCATCTATATTTGTAGATGATATTTCATGAATTGCACAAAACCCTGGAACATTATGGAGCATTGTAAGTGGAATCCAGAATTATTTAAGGGAACTAATCTACATAGGAAAAGTTAAATGGATGAAAAAATACTTACTGTTCAAACTATGCCATTCAGTTGGAAGACCAGTCTACTGAGTAAATAAACCAAATCATATATCTGGGACAGCACTGAAGATGGAAAATATGTTTGACCTAGAATCAAGTAGAAGGAAGAAAGTGAACTAGATTTCATTTGGGAAATTATGCAGTGCTTTCAATAATCACAAGTTTTCCACAATTAAAATATGTACATGTACATGTGTGTGTTTGTATTTGTGTGTGTGAATGTATGAGTGTAGGTGTATTTCTTTTGTCATTTCAGTCATGTCCAACTCTTCATAACAACATTTGGGGTTTTCTTGGCAAAGATACTTGAGTGGTTTGCCATTTCCTTCTCTAGCTCATTTTAAAGATGAGGAACTGAAGCTAACAGGGTTAAATGACTTGCCTAGGTCACACAGTAAGTGTCTAAGGCCAGATTCACACCCAGGCAGATGAAGTCTTCTTGAATTCTGGCCCAGCACTCTATATATACACTGTTCTACTAAGCTACTCCTACTACTCCTACTACTCCTACTCCTACTCCTACTACTACTACTACTACTACTGCTACTACTGCTACTATTCACACATACACACATATATTCACATAAATATTTTCCTGGTGATAATTTATGGTTGCAAATCTTAGAGCATGCAGTTTTAGAAGAGGTCAATTTGTGATTGACCCAAAGGGCAGTGAAGAAGGACATAATGGGTATAATCGGGAACAATATGTTTCAATGTTATTGTAGATGCAAGAAATAGTATAAAGGATATTATTAAGGAAATATATGAAGGAATGGAAAATGGGCCAGTAATATAGTGAGATCAAAAGTTAACAGAGTGATTGTTTACTAGTTATTGATCTATCTATCTATCCGAAAAATGCCAGAATTTTGGGTAGATCTGACAAAGAATGTGAAAAAATGAACAAAAATCACACACAATATGAATTCCTGGATTGGCTCCAGTTGGTTTTGGTGGACAGAATACTGTCAATGAGATCACAGCATTGAGGTGCAGAAGAAAAATAAAACTATTTGAAAAAAATGTTACAAATTAGAAATCTATCCAGTTAAAAATAATTAAGTAGAGTAGAAGAAATAAAACAAGATAGATATAAGATTTAAAAGAAAATATAGTGCAATGTGGTGCTATTTTTCATATATTCATCACTTTCTGGCTTTTGTTTAATTACATTTAGGGGATGAAATCATTCTTTTTTTTTTTTTGGTGGTACTTGGGAACTTAGTTCCATCTCCTGGACTCTTATACTATTTATTTGTTCTCTCTAGGTGGTCTTGCTGCTTTAATTTTGGGAACATCAAATTTTGTTCACCTTAGGTTTCATAATTATATTACTTCAGACATACTAGGTGCCATATTTGTTCTTCGGCTTGAGGAAGAATTACTGAAATTCTGGAACAAGACCCTTTCTGTCTTTTGCTCTCTTTTGTCATTCAACTGACTGTGAGCACCTCATCCATTAGGAAGACTGTAGAGCCAAGAGAGAATTGCAAATGACTGCTCTTAACTGCTGTTCCTTCCTGAGAAATAATATAACTCTCATTTACGGAGTTCTTTATGGTTTAACAAATTTAGTAACATGTACATTTCCATGATATCTGTAAATACTGGTGGCTTCCTCTTTGATATGGTGGAGAACCTAGGCAATGGGAGGGCTGTATTGCTCGGAGGAATATTCTTTAAACCAAAGTACTGTGCCCAGATCCATTTAATTAGACTTTCCCTGACTGAGTAGCTCGGCAAAGATTCTGCCTTCTCAAAGCCAGCGTCTCCTTTGCACATTGTTCACATTTTGCCGCAGCCTGCATGCTGCCAAGATATATAGGCTTCTTAGCTATTTACCACAGAGATAATTATAGAAGTATGTGGAAGAATTTAAAAGGGCATAAAAGTCATACCTGTGCACTCCTCTGACTCTGTGGTCTCCTTCCTGGATGGAGAAGGCCTTAGGTAAGTTTTTCAGGTGCGAGACTGCCATCATGTGGCCTCCTCTCCCATACCCATAAAATAGGCTTGGGCAGTGTGGAAGGCGGTAATGCAAATTTTGAAAAAAAAAAATGTAAAAAAAAAGCACCTTCCTGCATCCTCTTGTCTATTTTGAAAGTACCTTTAGTCCTTGAAAACAAAAAACAATACCATATGTGTACCTATGTAGAGAGACTTATGGTTCTAAGAATAAATTAGTATGTAGGTGGCTAGAGTCAGTTCCTATGGTACAAGACATTCTCACAAAACCCCAAGAAAAAAGTTACAAATATTCTGGTATTTTGCAAATGTACATATGAAGAAAATAAATCTGAGAAGGGACAGAAAAAAATAAGATTCTTCTAATGGCACAAGAAGTCATTGCTACATTAGGAAACATTTTATGCACCAGGTTTGGTACTCTAGGACCTCTGACCCCCAGAAAGTGCTACCCTTCTTAAAGAATGGAAAACAAAATACCAGAGCATTTATGTAGGTTTTAGGTATCTCAAATATTTTTAATGCAAATCCAGAAAAGAGTAATTATCTAAATGTGTGGAACATATTGGGAGGGGAAAACCTCTCCATCTAATGCAAAGTACAATCTTTGTATGATTTAGTAGATAAGTCCTAGACAATTGCCTGAGACCCAAAGAGGTTAAGTGACTTTAACACAGCCAGTAAATGCTAGAGGAGAAATCTGAACCCAGATTCTACTTCCTCTAGACCACACTAAGAGTAAGTTGCATTAGTAATTATATTCCATTGGATATACTATCTCATTAATGTATCGATTTCTTCCATGGAATGAATCCACTTATGCTTACCTCTCCTACGTGATACATAACTTCATGTGTTTGCCATAGGAGGTATACTCAACAAGCCAGGGGCTTTCCCCTCAAAGATTCTTCAAATTGGACAGGTACCAATGGAAATTGTGAGATTAGTTGCTGGTCTTCAATTTATCTTGCTAGACTAATCCACCTTTATTTTTGTACTGCTCATATATGAATGTAAGATGGTCGATGGTCTGTGCGAGAGATTTTCCAGTGTTATAGACTACTTTTGATTTTGCAGTCTTAATCACTCATCTCAGAAACACTTTTACTTACTCAAGGATCTGTGAGTCGAAACGAGAACATCTTCACATTACCGCAGACATATGGATGTACACTTCAGCATTGCGTGTCGAAGCTCACCTGGTATATTTATAAAAAGCACGTCTCACTTGCTTAGAGTGACACTTGAAAACTACCTACACTTAACACCACTAGGTTTTATGACAACTATACCAGCAGCCAAAATGCCATCTAGGAATCAAGAATAAATCAATAAGTACTTAATTACCTCACAATCCTCCCTTGTTCCTACCATGAACAGAGATACCAATGTTCAAGTTTTTTGAAAGGTCAAAAAGACACATGCAATATTTCACACATGGGCTAAATTACTGGACTAAATTTGTTTGGAATGTTGTGAATTATCAAGATCTTTCAGAAACACAATTAGTTCCTGGGAAGAAATTGATTTGCTTTTAATTCATGAGTAACAAACATCACATACTTTATATTGGTGGTATATCAAAATAAATATTGCCTTTAAAAACAATTTGCTGAATCTATCATTAATGATCAGCATAAGAGAAAACTGAAGGCTATTGAATGAGAGTATATAATCATTCTAAAAAATGAAAACAAAAAAGGATAGTTCAGCTCAAAAGAGATATAAACCAGTCCAGTAGCTCAGAAAGAGAGGGAAATCTATGATCTATTGTTGTCTCTGGAGCAGAGGTTCTTAACTAATTTTACTTCAAGAGGCGGAGATGTCAAAATTAAGTCATGATGAGGGTGAACAGGCCCAGATGAACTCGAAGATTCACTCACTGGATCCCAGATCTGCCTTCAGCTTCTGAAGAAGGATTCTGCTGATCCTTGCATTGGGAGAGAAGGTGTTTGTGGTCAGTCATGCTAGGGGCAACCGACAGGCAGTGAACACCATGCAGATCACTCTGAAGACCCTCTAGCACCAGACCTTCAAGATTGACATTGACCTTAAGGAGACAGTTGAAGCACGGAAAGAGAAGATTAAATCTGGAAAGAAAAAAGGTACCTTTCCTGTAGCAAGTCAAAAATTAATCTGTTCAGGCACAATCCACAATGATGACACTATTTTCAAAGAATACAAAATTCATGAGAAGAACTTTGTGGTGGTTATGGTGACAAAACCCAAACCTACAGCTACTTCAATACCATCACCAACTGCAACTCAACAAGCAAATCCTGCTAAAGTCATTTATCTGTCATTCCAACACCAGCTGCTTATGATCCTTTACCTACTAGTGCTCCTAGGGAAGTGAAACCAGCAAAGAAGCCCGCAGAAGGCCCTATTGGTATTAGCTTAACATTATCTGACAGACTTGATGGGTACAGAGAATCTCAGTTGAATGAATACCATTATCATGTCCCTGTCTGTATTTCCATTTCCTCTCCAACAGTCCATACTAACATTGCTTGTTGATGTGGCTACAGTAATAACTCATTTATTCAGATTCCAAGTTGAGAACCCCTATCCTAGAGGAAGAAGCCTGCAAGAAGGTATTATCACCCTTCTTGGAAACTTTTACGTCAAGAGGAGAGCTGCTGCTTATGATAATTTTAGAAAGATGAAGACCAGCTATGTGCAACTCTGAAACGGAGATAAAGAATTTAAAATTTTCAGTGGGACACAACTCATGTGTAGGTTTTATAGAGAGCAGCTCCAAGAAAACTCATCAAAGTCAAACAAAATCAACCTTGTGTTTCATTTTTGCTTTCTTTTCCACTGCTCTACATTTTAGCATTATTTTGTTTATTATTTATTTTTGTTGTTATTAGGTCGTTTTTTCAGTTGTGTCCAACTGTTTGTGACCCTATTTGGAATTTCCTTGGCAAATATACTGAACTGGTCTGCCATTTCCTTCTCCAGCTCATTTTATAGATGAGAAAACTGAGAAAAACAAGGTGAAGTGACTTGCCCAGGGTCACATAGCTAGTAAATATCTAAGGTCAGATTTGAACTCAGAAAGATGAGTCTTCCTGACTGTAGGCCCAGTACTCTATCCACTGTGACACCGAGCTGTCATTATTTGTTAGTGACTTATAATGTCTTATGTGTATGCATGTATTTACAAATAAATGAAATTAAATCCATGTGTAGGTAATAATAGCTGAAATTTATATCACAGTATAAAGCTTATAAAACTTGTATTTTATATATACACTACTCAAATGAGTCTCATATCAATCTTTGAAGTAATATAGGTATTATCTCCATTTTACACTTAAAGAAACTGAAGTTTAGACAGGTGAGGTTTGTTGTTGTTTTTTTTTTTTTTAAGATTAAGTCTTTCTATCTGACACAGGCTAGACATATAGGGGCCTGGTGGTACCATTTGACCTGGTGCCAACTTTGGTATGACCTGTTTTCTTACATGACCTCATTTCCTCCTCCTTATCTGGTAGTCCCCTGTTTCTGGGATCTCACCATGTTAATTTTAAACTCAATACAGACACAAGGTTGGCTTAGACCACAGCAGCTCAAAAGTCATGGGTTCAAGATATCTGTTAGTCTTAGATTGCCATCTCTGGTGACAGGGAACATAAGTGTCTATCACTGTGCTTGGTGTTAAATGACTTTCCCATGGATATCTAGCTAGTATTATAGGCAAGATTTGAATCTAAGTCTCTATTGGTTCCAGGTACAGTAAACTTTCTGTTAAATCACATTGCATGTAAATTTAGATAGATGACATATGTACATACAGACAGCTGCATATAAATTCATATGCAAGATTCATTTATATATATATGCACAACCATGGTTCTGAGAACAGTTCTGTATTCCTAGTATCACTCTAAGGTCTGGGTTCTAAAATTCATTCTAATCTTAAGATACTTTAGGAGATTGACCTTTGTCCTGATTTCACTCTAGCCAACATGCAGCCAGGCTAATGGACCCAGAAGTGATAGCCAATGCTCTGGAGAGAGGCCTGATGGCTGCTGTTTACCTCTGGGTTTTAGCCAAATCAGGGCCATCATCATGACTCATGACAGAAAAATGTGCAAACTCTCAGTGGTAGTAGATGCTGAACCATTCCTACACCAATTTTATTGTTCATCACTATAACTCACATGTGTAAGTGGTTTCATTATCCTAGGTTTATTAGGGAGACAGTAATATATGGTTAAATATGGCTGAAAGATTTTAATTATTTCATTAACGACATTAGATCAGCTTAGGAACTTTAGTATAAAACTCAGCCAATATTAAGAAGGGAAAGTCTTCCCCTTTTATTGCCAATAAGAGAATCTTGTCCTCCCCCTCCTCACTTCCAGACCCCTAGAAAGGAACTGTGTTATTTTAATTAAATTTAGTAAATATCTTGCCAACAATATTCAATTAATACACATTACCATGATGTGACCAGAGGGTTGGCCAACTGCTATTAGATTTTTTCAGCAACAAAAAGCCAAAAAAAAATATTCATAGCAATAGTAATAAAGTAGGAGTGGCTCATATTTATATAGCTCCTAAAGGTTTAAAAACAACTTTCTTCACCCCCATTTTATTGATGAGAAGACAGAGAGTTAAGGTGATTTGTATATGGTTAAATGGCATAACAAGAGAGGAAATATAATCTGTTTCAGGGTAGAAAATGCCCGCACTAATGACATTAAAAATCCTTGAACTATTGAGATAAGAATATCATGTGCCTTTCTATACCTTCTTGAGAAACTGTCAACCATCTTTGAAAGACAACATAAAATAGGAGATATGCTATAGAGACTGGAGAAGAATTAATGGTGCCCTCCCCCCCTTTTTAATAGAATCTACAAATGACAGATCAATGAGCTTGAGTGTGATTCCTGGAAAGGAACTAGAATATATTATACTGTGAATATCTAGAGATTCAAGGGCATATTATTTAAAGAAGATCTCGAAAATGAAGTAATGAATACAAATAGCCAGTATGGCTTCTTCAGGAGCAGGTCATGCTAAATTAACATTTCTTCAGTCAGCAGTCAACAAGCCTACTATGTGCAAAACCCTGTGCAAAAGGTGCAATGGATACAAAGAAGGTGAAAAGAGCCTCAGTTAAGAAACTCCCGGTATAATGGGGGAGATAATACGCAGTCAACTATGCACAAACAAGATATAGACTGAATAAATTGGAGATTTTGACAGGGTTATTAGCCTGATAGATCAAGAGTATGCTGTTAGTGTAGTTTGCCTAGAGTTTTAGCAAAGTAATTGATAGTTTCTCATGATATTCTTGTGGATAATATGAAGCTGTGTGGGCTAGATCATAGTACTCTTAGGTAGATATGGACCTGGTTGAAGGTCTGGTTGAATGGTTTAGTGTTAATTTATAAGGACAACACCACTGGAGTATACCAGAGACCTGAGCTTAAGCCTCTGCTATTTAACAGTTTCATCAGGGACTGAGATAAAGGTATAGCTGATGTGCTGACCAACTTTATTGATGACATAAAGCTTACAGTTACAGCTTACAGACTGGAGGATAGAATGTGGATAGATCTCTGCATGTTAGAATGCTGGCCAAATCTAATAAGGAAGTATAATAGAAATAAATGCAAAAATCTTTCATTTGGGATTAAACAAAATCAGCTTCATGAACACAAGATTAGGGAAGAATGGCTAGATACCATTTAAATTGAAAAAACCCCACCAACAACTAGGAAGCTTCAGTGGATAACAAATTAAATATGAATATGCCAGTGTTCAGATATTCCTCAACTGTGTGACCGCTGTTGCCTGCCTCAGTTTCTTCATGTACAAATGTTGGCAATGATGGCATCTACCTCCTAGGGTTGTTGTGAAGACAAAATAAGAAAGTATTTGCAAAGTGCTATGCAAACTTTAAAATACTACATAAGCGCAAGTTGTTATTGTTGTTGCTACTATAATTATTATATGGCAGACAAAGTAGCTAATGTCACCTTGACCTGTATGTAGTAAGATACATAGTATCTAGCATAATCAAATCAATAAACATTTATTAAGTTCCTGTTATATGTCAGGCACTGTGCTAAGTGCTAAGGATACAAAAAGAGGCAAATGAAAGTCTCTGAAGAAGACTCCCTGAAGAAGTTTATAATCTAATGGTTAATTATATAATCTAATAGATTATAGAAATGAGAGTTTCACCCCATCCTGATCAGATCACATATGAATTAGTATATTCGGTTCCCCGAGTCACGTTTTAGGAAGACTATTGTTAAACTAGAGACAGTTCAGAGTAAGATGACAGAGATTGTGAAATCCCACATGGTCAAATTGAAGGAACTGGGCATTTAGACTAGAGAAGAAAAAATTAAGGGAAAACAAGAAAACTGTGCTCAGTGATTTGAAGGGCTGTCATATGGAGGAGGGAGTATCCTGTTTCTGCATGGTCTCAGGAAGCTGAATTATATAGGAATGGGCAGAAGAGTCGGAGAACTAAGTTTAGTTCTGGTTTAAAATAAAATAATTAAGGCTGACCTGTGGGCAAATAAACTGTCCTGGCAGGCAGTGGGCTTCACCTTCTTTCATTTTCACCATCACCTTCACCTACAAGTGAAGGCTGGATAATCAACTTGTCACGTGTGTTGTTGAGGAAATTCCAAGGACTCTAATATCCTTTTCACTCCTGAGAGTCTACGAACCTGTTTATATTTTACTTAAGAGAAACTATTTCCCCTAAATGAAATATCAAGGTTCAACAACCAAAATATATGTTATTTGTAAACAAGAATATGTGTGTGTTTCTCCTTCGTTGCCGAAGATCATGCCATCAAAGAAATGATGACATGACTTGCACTTGACTTTGTTTTGAGTGAGGGAGGGAGGGCTGGATCAAGAATATAATAATACCCAAGAAAATGGTGATGATGATGGTGATGAGGGTGATGTTTTGTCATATTTGTTGAGTTGAGTTTCTATTTGTATCTGAACAACCTAGAACTTACACAGACATTGTAAACTAGATAAATCAGTCCCCAAGTCCCCTGTATTTACATTCAAATCATAAATCCTGAGATCCCAATTGTTCACACATCTTTCATACAGGACTGTTGATACAAACTGCCCCAAGGAAGTAACTGCATTTTTTCCCCCTTACAAACCATCAGGGAAGGATAGAAAATGAAACACACTTTCTTTCTCTTGGTAAAGAGGCCTGGGACTACCAGGACAGAATTCTGAAAACTTTGGCAGATAGGTCAGCTGTATCTATTTTTTTTTTTGCATAACTGGATTTTCTTTATTAAAGGGGAGGTTCAAATTTTGGGGTGGATATAAATTATATCCAGAAATATGTCTGCTATAAAAACAACAAAAAATCAATAAATCTCATTTTAAAAAAAATCTCCAGCAATGAAGTCCCCTTCAAAGCATGCATTCTAGTGGTTTATAGCCTCTAAAATCAAGCAGAGTTTTCCTTTTCCTCACATTATTTGGCAAAATGGGGTCTAGGTCTCTGTGGTGCAAAGATGTGAATACTGGGCTAGTAGTGAGGACAGCTCAGTTCTAATTCTATTTCTTTCACTAACAAGATCTATGACATAAGACAAGTCATTTAACCTTGATCTTTTGTGCCTCGATTTCCTCACTTGTACAAAAAGAACATGATTTTATCTGATCCTTCTGTCCTGCAAGTGTAAGAATAAAAATGAACTAACTGAAATAAAAAGACAGAAAAGTGGTATGGTAATTTAAGAACATGAGAATCAGAGTCAAAAAGTATTGAGTTCAAATTTTGCCTGAAATACTTCTGAGCTCTAAAATCCTAGGCATGTAAATTAATGTCCCTCAGCCTCCGTTTTCTCATCAATAAAATGTGGATAATAATAGCACCTATCTCACAGGATTGTGAGGATCAGATGAGATACTAGATGTAACTGTTTCACAAAACTTCGAGTTCTATATAAATACTATTTTATTATTCATTCACATGTCATTTGATGTGAGATATTTGGCTTCAGTGATCTCTAAGCTGCCTCCCAGTTCTGAGTTCTATCCATGTGAAAGCAATTTCTAAACATTTACAAGGTCACACAGTGTAAAGGATGATGAAAATGATGAAAAAGCCAGTTCGACTAGCTCGACTTTTTGACTTCATGAACCAATGACCAGTATTCCATTTTCCTTTTTAAAAGATCTAGGATAAAAATTGGCAGATAAGACTAAATTTCTCTGGGCATCATATGTAATTGCTGCACCACATGGGCCATATAAAACAGGCCTCACTTGATGTCACCTAGCTTTAAACAAGGCCTTTTGATAAATGTTTTCTTCCTCCTGTTCCCTCTTACTCTCACCCCTCTCTGTATTTTAGACTCCTACGGCATTCTTCTTACCTTTTGGTTAGCAGGTCATAAGCTCAGAATGAATTAGGAAGCTAAACATATTTCACCAATTAGCACCCTTGGAGCTCAAGCTGCTTTTTGGCAATATTCAAAAAGGATGATTTCAGCACCTTTTATGCCCAGCCTGTTTGATAATTCACATTCCCATGTCCTTGAATTTGGCAGGCAATTCAGTGCTTGAGGCTCCTTCCTAGGTTTGTGATGAAAGTGTGAGAAGCTTGAAGATGCTAAATAGGGACATTAGCTACATCTTAACTAGATATATTCACTATTAGTAGGTTTTTGTCTCTGGCCTATTTTAAAGTTCAATTCCACTAAGAGCTTTCCTGAGAATTGTAGTGACCTCCCTGCCAACCACCAAATAGGTCCTACTATTCACTGCCAGTCAGAAACTAGTAAAAGGAGCCAAAAAAGAGTAGAATAAGCTTAATATAGTATTCTGTATCAGCCTCAGTTTTCCTCTCTGAAAAACAAGGAATTTGGAGTAGATGATTTCTAAGTTCTTTTCTAGATCTGATATTTATGGTTTTCCAAATCTTCCTACCTTTGACCTCCAGGTTGCCAGTTAGGTGGTGAAGTGGATAGAGTGCTGGCCCTGGAATCTGGAAGAACTGAGTTCATATCTGACCTCAGACACTTACTATCTAACCTTGGAAGTCTCTTAAATCTGCTTGCCTCAGTTTCCCCAACTGTTAAATAGGGATAATAAAAACACCTACCTTAAAGAGGTGTTGTGAGGATCAGATGAGATATTTGTAAAGCACTGAGCATATGCCTGGTTTATGGGTAGTTGCTATCTAAATATTAATCACTTTTCATCCCCTCTGGGGAATGAACAGCATCCTCACTAGTTTTTTATTCTACTGCTCAGAGGCTAGAGAAATTGAAATATCAAAAAAGAGGTCTGAGGATTCTATCTTGCAATAATCACTAAGTTGACATATTCTGGACAACATACCAGCTAGGGTACAGCTGGGATTTAGTTCCTCCCTATGTAACTTAAGGTTACCACATAGCAACTATTAAAACAGCTGTCAAGAATCTCGCAAAAGTTTTGTGTAAATGAGAAGGGAAGAAGACTGAAGAGGAGAGAGGAAAAGAAGGTAAGAGAAGAGAAGGAGAGAAGAAAGTGGAGAAGAGAGAGGAAATGGGGAAAAAACAGAAAGGGAGGGAATGAAATTTTTAAAAGAGGGAAAGAAAAGAGATATTGAACCATCCCAGCTGTAGCAACACCATCCCTTTCCCAGGTGTATTCCTCTTGGTTTAGTATATCAGGGGAAATCACAAAATTGCCCACATATAATCAACTCTCCACATAGCTGACAGCTTACCCCATCCCTGAACCCTGAATGGGTCGGTTCCTTTCTACACCGATAAACCAATTCTATCCAAGCAAGAGATGAGGTCTCCTCTACCATCATTTCACTGAATCTACAAAAAAACTATTCAATCAATTAAAACTCACTTCTTTATGTTCTCATACTGTTCTTTTTGCCCAAAGGTATAAAAAGTAAATGATAGTGAAAAATCCAACATCATCAAGTCAATTTAGTTCACAGCCAAACTATCTTCTAGCTGAAGGCAGTATTTGCATGAAATAATGGAGACCTGTGTGTACTGTTAGTATTTGCATTATTACTTTTCATTATATCTTATTTCTAGGACTAACTTTGTAAAAGGAGACTAAAGGTTAGGAAAAAAAATAAAAGGTGCAGGTTTTTGATAAAATATTGAAACTTAAAAATATTTAATAAAGTGACAATTGTCGGTTGAGTATTTTTACCTTTACCCTTACACACGTGCGCACACACACACACACACACACACACACACACACACACTAGCACTTTCTGCTTAGATAGCTATATGAAAGGGTCTAGCCAAACTTAACTTTCTTGAGGAACACCTAGTCATATTAAGTTACCAAACATGAATTAAGTACCTTGTGTATTCAAGGAACTGTGCTCAGTGCTAACAAGGAAAGGAGGTATTATATTAAACAACAGGACAATAATTAAAATAGCAATAAAACATCATAAATACAACAATAGAACAATAATAAAAGATACCACTGGGCTTTTCCACCCCATAGACTGAATACACCAGGAGAAGACCAGAAGCAAGAAATGGTTCAGGGGCTGAGGCTGCCAGACAGATGTCAGGGTCAAGGCCAATACTACTTGGGGTGTGCAGAAGCTCTAGAAGCCCTGCAAAAGTTAGCGCGATTTCAAATTGCATAGCATCTAAATACCTATAGGAAATTTGGCGTTTCCTAAATAGATTACATGGAAAAATAGCAAAACAATAATAATTGGAAACCTTAGTGTGTCTATTTCATACTTAGACAAATCTGACAAGAAGAGAAATGATAAAGGAGATAGAGATCTGAATGGAATCTTGTACATGCTTATGTGACAGACTTTTAACAACTACTGAGTAAATACATTTTTTTTTTTTAGCTTTGTATGGCACCTTTTAAAAAAGCTCATCATGTTCTGTGGAATAAAAAATTAAACAAATGCAGAAAATCAAAAATTTACTACAATACAGTAAAATTTTAATAAATATAGGGAATTTGAAGGAAGAATTCAGTTTTAAATGGTGACTAGTATAATTCTAAAGAATGTATAAATCAAAGAAAAAATCATGAGAGCAATAATTATTAAATAGAGTATTTTGACATCAACACCCTACAAAATCTTACTGATTGAAGCCAAGAAAGTTCTTAGAAAAAAAAAAAAGATTTATACTTTTAAACACATTCATCCAGTCAAGAGAGAAACAAGTACTCAATGCATACTTTACACATGCAACTAAAAAAAAGGCAGGAAAAAAACAAATCAAAAAATATTAAATAAACACAAAAACAGGACCTCTGAAAACCATATAAATGACAAAGTTAGAAAAAGGAATTAATTTTAAGAGAATAAAAAGACAAATTATTAGCTTATTTGACTTCTCACCCTCAAATAAAGAAAGGAAAACTAACTTAGAATAATAAATTAAAGAGAAGAAGTTATAACAGATGAAGAGGAAATACAGAAAATCATTAGAAATCATTTGGTCCAATGTTGTGTCTACAAAATGGATAACTTAAAAGAAAGAGAATACTTACAAAAATGTAAAATGTACAGATATAGATAAATAAATATATGATTTGAACTGTGTCCTCTCAAAAACAAAAATTGAATATATCATAAATGAACTCTCAAAGGAAAAACAGATTCAGATGTATTTTCAAGTGAATCCTATCAAATAGTCTAAAAACATTTAACTCCAACTGTTAACTACATTTATTATTTGTAAAAATAGAGAAGATATTTTCCATAGTTTTAATACTGTTACTTAAACAGGGGAGATAAAGCAGAGAGAGAAAACCTGAGACAAACCTCATTAATAGATATTGATACAAAATTATTTAGTAAAATGCTGGCAAAGAGGTTACCATAACATACTCAAAGGACTGTTAATATTACAAGGTAGGATTCATATGACGAATCCAGGGCTCCTTAAATATGAAGACAATGAACATAGTAATAATAAATGTCAAAAATATTTTTGAAAAACTAAAGGCACTAGAATTTATATGAATACAGAAACATTTTCTTAACTTGGTAAGCAGTATTTATATAAAACCAAGAATAAGAATTATCTGTGTTGGAGAAATAGTAGAGTCTTTTCCAGTAACATCAGGATAAAACAAATATAATAGATAATAGATATCACAAGTACTATTTAATGTAGTTTGAGAAATACTGACCACAGTAGTAAGATGGAGTCAGGGCCAAGATGGCAGAGAAAAGCCAAACTCTCTCTTCAATCCCCCAAACCCTTTAAATAATGCCCCCAAACAAATTCTGGAGCAGCAGAACCCTCCAAAAGGTGGAATGAAACAATTTTCCAGCCCAAGACAACTTAGCAGGTTGTCAGAAAAGGTCTGTTGCACCAGGGTGAGAGTAGAGTGCAATCCAGTGCATTACATGCTGGCACAGAGCAAACATGACATGGTGACCCCAGTAAACTAAGAGCAGGCCTTGTGGGCAACTAAATCAGTGGCGGCAGTATAGTTTCTGGACCTCTCAGCCCACAAGTGGTAAGGGGGTCAGACAACTGGTTTACAGATTACAGGAGTCTCTTTGCTGGCACAAGGGGCAGAACTCTCATACATTTCCTATATTTGTTTCTAGGTCCAAATCCTGGGTTTCAGTCCTAGGGCAAGGAGGAGTACTAGCTTATGGCTCAGAGGAGCAAGGACCTGATCACAGTTGCAGGGTTGAAAAGAATGTTTGTGGTCACTCACAGACCAGTACACGGTATAGGACAGTAGTAAACACAGTAATAAGATGAGACATAATATAATTTTTAAAAAGTTGATAGGAAAGTCATTGCAATTTGTACATAGTATGGTTTTGTTAGAGAATCTTAGAGATTTAAATAAAATGTAATTGAAATAATCACTTCTATAAAACATAATAGTAGAACATAAAATAAATTCAAAAATATTATTCTCCTTTCTGTCTATTACTAATAAAACACAATAGGAAAATATGAAAAAAAATCTCATTAAAAATAACTATAAAATATCTAAAATATCTATGAGTTCTCCTGCTAAGACACACTCACGCTTTAATTGAATATAACTGCTTTACATAAAGGAAAACAAACAATTAAATTAAATGGTTATTCAAGATTGTCATGTGAAAAAAATAAAATGACAATGCTACTTAAATTAATTTACAGATTTAGTTTCATACTAAAAAACCCCAACAAGCTTATTTTGTAGATCTAAGCAAAATACCCAAATATTTAATTTCATCTTTGATCTCATAGTCTCAGGAATTCTCTAAAATGATGCCAATTGCCACTCATCCATGCCTGCCCCTCATCTTTGACTCAAGTCCATGTCTTTATGAAAGTTTTCCATAGTGATTCCATCTAAAGTGTAAAAGGCCTTCCTCGTTTTCTTCCAACATGGTAAGGTACCACTGGAGTTCTTTGGTCATCCACCTGTCACACCTCCTTTTTTGCCATGTGACCAACTCATACTTCCATTCATACAATTCTTTGATGATATGCTTTACTTCTATTATCCTTTGGAGTTTCTCGTTGGTTATATGTTCATATATAACAGCTCACACCCACCATGAACTACTTCTTTGGCCTCTGTGTGATGCTTGTCTTTAGTTCTTCAGAGGTATTTTAGGTTTCACTGCCATGCAGCAACACCAGTGAAATACTTGAATTGAAAACATGGGTCTTTGGTGTTATGGGAAGATGAAAGATAGTAAAAGTGCCTGTAATTTCCTGAAATCAGTTTACCCTGATCTCCTATTCCTTTTCAACTCTTGGCCCTTAAAACTGCACAAATACTTTTGGAATATTCTATACAAAAAGTTGACGCAAATATATGAAAATATACATAAAATGAGATGAAAGGGAAAATCTTAAAAAAATACAAAGTCTAAGCAACCATATAAAAATGCTTGAAATCATTAATAGATTCTGAAGTTCTATTGCCCACCCATCACATTAGTAAAAACTACAAAAGAGGAGCTTAATAATTGTTAGAGGGCCTAGAGGAAATAGGAAAATTAGTGTTCTATTGATGGAGCTACATATATGTCCAAACATGTAAAACAATTTGTAACTACTCCTAAATGTATAGATAGAGACATAGACTGTTTGGGTTAAGTTGTGATTTTCAAAGACTTAGAGAAAACCCAATGAGGCAATTCAAATTTCCTCTTCCAAGGCAACTTAGAAGCTATTCTATAATTTATAGCTGTCCAAAGTTGCTCGGTTACACAGCTACTATATGATAGAGATAATTTGAATCCAGACTTTCCTGATTCCGAGGGCATATCACACTGCCTCTCATATTATATGTACATGTGTACATGCATACATATATACACAGATAAATTTTTCCTCCATATTTGTTGGAGATCAAACCTATTCAGATGTGGGGATGTGAGTGTGGGTGGTTGGATATGCTTTGATATGAGTGAGTATAGTGTATATGATATCATATTGAATGGAGATAATAAGCCTTCACTATGTAAGACAAGAATAGTTTTGATGGTAGATATGAATATGAATCAGGAATATAATGGTTCCAGAATGAGTGTATAGAATAAATAAATAGAAATAATCTATATAAGGATCAGTAACTTGTCCTTTTATATAGTGCATTAGTCAGACCTTTATTAGAGTATAGTTTCAAAGCTCTGTCTAGTCTGATACATTGTAGCAATTCAATTCAACCAATATTTCTTCAATTTCCACTGTATGCTGAGCACTTGGCTAAGCACTTGGGAACATCTAAAATTTATAAAAGAAGAATGATTAAAGTTTTACAAAGCATTTTGTTCATTAAGATCCTATGAATTGAATACTCTGGGTATATTTTATGTCCATTTTACACATAAAGAAACTGAGTTTCTTGATTCTCAAATATTAAGTATCCACATTCCCACAGTCAGCAAATAAAAAGAAACACATTCTTCTCTAATGGAACTTACAGGATGAGAACAATAATGTTACCGGTAAGTATGGCACTGGTAGATGGTGCAGTGGGTAGAACACCAAGCTTGGAGTCAGGAAGATCTGAGTTCAAATTTAGTCTCTTTACTGAAATTAAAACCTAAGAAAGTTAAGTTATTAGCTGTGTGATTCTGGGCAAGTCACTTAACCCTTATTTGTCTCAGTTCCTGGTCTGTAAAATGGGAACACATAAGTGAAAGAATTGGCAAACCACTTCAACATCTTTCCCAAGAAAACCCTATAGATAAAGTTCATGGGGTCATGTAGAGTCTGACAAGACTGAATAGCCAAACAACAAACGTGGATAAAGTGTACCAGAGAGCTGCAAACAAAGAAAAAGAAAAGACTCCATGAGATTGTAGTGGGACAGTCACCTACAAGAGGAATTATCAGGGCAGGAATCACAGAGGAGATTGTATTTGGCTTGTTTTAGAGGATAGGTGGGAATTTAGTATTCAGAATGGAGGGAACTTACTTCAAATATACAGAATGATGTGAGCAAAGGAATGGAGGCCAGAAAGCTCAGTTTGTGTTTGTAAAGAAAGATTAAAGTAACACTATAATAAAAAAATATTTAGGGGAAGGGTCTAGGTTGAAATTCTAAAAAAAATTGGGTTTACTTACTACTTAATTAAGTTTTATTTTCAGTAAAGAGATAACTTTTGAAAGCAACTTATCAGCTATCCTCAAGTATATGATGAAATAGTCTGAATGGACTCACTGAGGCATTAAATTATACCAAGGCTGACTGAGGATGTAAGGAGTTGCCCTGAGAAGTCCAGACCTGGGACAGAGACCAGAGACCCAGCAACCAGAAAAGTAGTTAGGGCCTGACCTGACAATGGTGTGTATTTGCTGCATGATATAAATAGAGTCTATTAGAAAGCACAAGGTTGACTCACCCAAAGGAGTGGAGTGAGGATCAGAGTCCAGATGCTGAACTAGGGGTCAAAGCCAGGTGACACAAACATCATACATCCACGGTCTAAGATCCCAACTCGGGATCAGAAGTCAAAGCAAGCATCAAAGACAAGCAGGTTAAGGAGTGAAGTCAGAACTCTCAGACAACTCTGGTTCTTAGGATTTAGAACTGAAAGAGACCTAAGAGATCATTTAGTCCAATCTCCTCAATTTTAACACTATTGAATTAATGGATGTTGCTAGTATCTACGTAAGGATAGTACCAGCCAATGACAGAATGGTCCCAAAAGGGCCTTGACAAATGAAAGTTTGGAATTAAGGAAAAATCCTTCCATGAGGAAGGTGATAAAGACTATTTTTTCAGATGTTTAAGATAAAATGAGTCAATTTACTTTGAGACTTGGATTAGAAGAATTATCTTGTTCTTAAGACTCCTTGTCTCATGATTATTTAAACTACACACCCAATTTAGCTTCTATGAATATCTAAACTCAGAACCAGGTATAAGTTACAAACTTTCATGTATCTATAATTTTATCTACATACTCAAATAATTCACATACATATGATTTAACAGTCCTAGTATTAGTTGAGAAAATGAACTTAGGAAAACAGTGTAGAATTCACTAGAGATAAGTGTGAAGTCATATTCCTAGAGATAAAATCAACATGAATCAGGGGCAAGGTGACATAGTGGATCAGAGCCCGGAAGGCTGGGGTTAAAGTTTCACCTCTGACACCTACTGACTGTACAACACTGAGAAAGTCAACCTCTCATTGCCTCCAAGTAACTCTATTAATGCAGTTGGACAACAAGAATATAGTACTGAATACATATAAAAGAATAAATGCAAAGTTGTGAGAAAAAAACAAAAAGAAAGTAGTTTGAGTGGGAGAGCACCAACAGTTGGCTTCATGAAGAAGGTTGTGTTTGAGCTGAGTCTTGAAGCAGAAGAGGGATTTTACAAGATATAGGTGAAAACAAAAGAGGGAGTGCATTCTAGATATGGGAAGGAAATGGTCAATGCAAAGGCTTAGGTAAGGAAAATGGAACATCATATGTGAGAAATAAAAAAAAAAGTCCAGTTTATTTGGATCACAGAATGTAGGAATTCACGTAATGAAGCTGAAGAGATAGGCTGGGGTCAGATTGTAAAGGGCTTCAAAAGCCAAATGGAGGACTTGATATCTTAACCAAGAGATAATAGGGAGCTACTGGAGTTTACTGAGAAAGGGAAACAGAGTCAGATATGTACTTAAGGAAAAACACTGAAAATAGTGTGGAGTATGAAGGAGAATGGTCAAAACATAGGACAAAGCTGGGATG
This sequence comes from Bettongia penicillata ogilbyi, assembly GCA_023548195.1. Taxonomy (NCBI): domain Eukaryota; kingdom Metazoa; phylum Chordata; class Mammalia; order Diprotodontia; family Potoroidae; genus Bettongia; species Bettongia penicillata. The sequence goes on along the minus strand of JAJHZJ010000610.1, from coordinate 1,938,388 downwards.
TTTCCCCTTAAATTTCTCGGGTTGATATAGTTTGATGATAGAAGAGAAAATACTTCCTAATGAAGTTTTTTAACCATGTTTATGAGGAAGACTGGAAAAAAGAAGATGGAAATGAAAAATTATGGGATGCTGTTAAAATAAAAAAGAAAAAAGGGTACAAAGTACAAAAAAATTACAAAAGGGTCATTAATCAGAATATCATAGAATTTCTGAGTTGAAAGGAAACTTGACCAAATTCCTTCCAGTTTTAGTTGTTTGGTTCTTTCCATTTACACTGAGAACATTGTTTTCTTATGTATTTTGTTGATGCCTATGTAAGTATTTGTTGTTTTGCCCAATCAGACTATAAGCTCTTTGAGGGCAGAAACTGTTCTCAATTTTGTCTTTGTATCTCCAGTGCCTAACATGGCATTTGGCACATAGTAAATATATAATAAATGCTTGCTCACTTGCTTTGTTGATTTGTTTCTAGTCCCTCCATTTACATTGTGAATATTGTTTTCTTGGTTCTCTTTGCATTGTATTAGTATATGCAAGATTTGCTATGCTTCTCAGTACTCATAATATCCACCATTTCTCATAGTGCAGTAATATTTCATTATATTTATGTACCATAACTTATATTTTATCATTCCCCCAACTAATAGGCATCTATTTTGTTGCCAGTTCTTTGCTAACACAAGATATGTCACTATGAATATTTTGGTGTGTATGAAAACTTTTTTGTCAAGAATATCCATGGGGTATATGCCTAGAAGTGAAATCTTTGGATCACTTTATTTGAATAATTCAAAATTGCATTACAAAATTATTAAACCAATTCACAACAGTAAAACAATGTATCAGTGTGCCTATTTTCCCCCAACTTCTTCAATATTGATTATTTTTTCTTTTGTCATCTTCACCAAGTTGCTGAATAGTGACATGGCATTTATTCATATGGTTGATAATAGTTTTCACTTCTTTTGAGAACTGCTTCTTCATATCCTTTGATCCCTTATCTATTGGGTATTGGTTTTGCTCTTATGTATTTGTTTAATGGTTATAAATCTTGAATATCAAAGCCTTATTTGAGAATTTCAATGCAAAGTTTTATTTTTCTTATTCAACCATTTCCCTTCTTGTCCTACATGCATCAATTTTGTTTGTACAAAAGCTTTTCAATTTTGTGTATTCAAAATTATCTTTTTTTTTGTAATTCCATTAGCAGTTGTTTGGTTCATCTCCTACTTATACCTATGAAAGGCATATAATATTATTCTTTTCCAATGAAAAGTGTTAATATGACATTGAGGAAACTATTTTAATTTATTGTTGAATATGGTATAACAAGTTAGTCTGAGCCTAATTGCTACCAGATCATACTCCATCCTCCCCATTCTCAATAATTGTTATCAAGTAGAATTTTCTCTCCCAATTAGTGTTTTGGGATTTATCAAATTGTGGGTTATTGAGTTCCATTTAAAAAAAAATATTTCCTAGCTAGCCTCTTCCATTTATCTACTTTTTTCTCAAAATATCTTACTTTTTTCTAATTACACATAAAAATGTAACACATTAAAAAAATTGAATTCTAAATGTTCTCTCTTCTCTCCCTCCTCATTGAGAAGGCAAACAATTTGATATAGGTTATACCTGTGTAGTCACGCAAAACACATTTCCATATTAGTCGTGTTGTGTAAGAAAAAAGAGACAAAGAAAAAGAAACTAAGAAAAAGTTAAAAATTAAAAAAAAAACAAACCAACCTTTGCTTTAATCGCACTCAGGCTTCCTTAGTTCTTTCTCTGGAGATGATTACTATCTTTCAACAGGAGTCCTAAAGGATTTTCTTAGCTAAGTCATCCAAAGTTAATCATTGTACAATGTTGTTGTTGCTGCATACAATTCTCCTGTTTCTGCTTACTTTACTTTGCATCAGTTCATGTAAGTCTTCAGGTTTTTCTGAAAGCATCTTTGATCATTTCTCTTGTTCAGCCATTCCTCAATTGATTGGCATCCCCTCAATTTCCAATTCTTTGACACCACAAAAAAGAGCTATTATAACTATTTTTGTACATAAAAATCCTTTTCCTTTTTTAAAAATATATCTTTGGGATGAAGACCTACTACTGTCACTGAATCAAAGGGTAAGCACAGTTTTTATAACCTTCACCAAATAGTTCCAAAATGCTCTCCAGAATGATTGGATAAGTTCACAACTCCCCCAACAGTACATTAGTACCCTAATCTTCCCATATTATCCAATCAATAGTGATTTAGAACATTTTTATATGGCCATAGATAGCTTTGGCTTCATCTGAAAACTGCCTGTTCATATCCTTTGACCATATCAGTTGAGGAATGACTTGTATTCTTTTAAATTTAATTCAGTTCTCTAGATGTTTGAGAAAGGAGGCTTTTATCAGAGAAATTTGCTATAATTCTTTTTCTTGGTTTCTGCTTCTTTCCTCAATCTTGGGTGCATTGATTTTGCTTGTATAAATCCTTTTTAATTTCATGTAATCAAAATGATTCACTTACATGTTGTAATGCTATCACTTGTTTGGTCATAAATTCTTCCATTCTTCATAGATCTGAGAGAAAAAAATTATTCCTTGTCCCCCTAATGTGCTTATGGTATCACCCTTTACATCTAAATCATGTACTTATTTTGACCTTATCTTGGTATTCAGTGTGAGATATCATTCTATACCTAGCTTCTGCCAAAATTTTGCACTTGATCCAGCAGTTTTTGTCAAATTGTGAGTTCTTGTGTAAAAAGCTTCAACCTTTGGGTTTATCAAACACTAAGTTACTATGACCAATTACTGCTGTGTATTGCATACCTAAACTATTCCACTGAGCGACCATTCTATTTCTTAGCCAGGATCAGATTGTTTCCATGATTATTGCTTGATAATACAATTTGTGATCTGGTTTGACTAAGTCAATTTCTTTTAAATTTTTTTCATTGATCCTTTTGATGTTTTTTGCTTTTAGTTTTTCCAGATGACTTTTGTTGTTATTATTTCTGGCTCTGTAAAGTGTTTTGGGTAGTTTGATTGGTACAGTGTTGAAAAAGCAAGTAAATTTAGAATTATCATTTTTATTATATTGGTTTGGCCTACCCATGAACAATTAATATTTTTCCAATTATTTAGGTATGACTTTATTTGTGTGAAAAGTGTTTTGTAATTATGTTCATATAGTTCATGGGTTTGTCTTGGCAAGTATTTCAAGTATTTTATATTGTCTCTAGTCATTTAAATGGAATTTATCTTTCTATTTCTTCCTGCTGGACCTTGTTGGTAATGTTTAGAAATGCTGTGATTTGTGAAGATTTTTTTCTCATATCTTGCAATTTTGCTAAAGTTTTTATTTCAACTAATTTTTTTAGTTGATTCTCTGGGATTCTTCAAGTATACCTTTGTATCAACTGCAAATAATGATAGTTTCGTTTCCTCATTACCTATTCTAAGTCCTTCAATTTTGTCTTTTATTCTGATTATTACAGCTAGCATTTCTATATACTATTAAATAATAGTGTTTATAATGAGTTTCCTTGCCTCATCCCTGGTCTTATTGTGAAGGTTTCTAGTTTATCCCTATTAATTACAGATAATACCTGCTGATGGTTTTTATTAAGTACTGCTTCCTATTTTTTTTTAAAAGTTCTACTTATTCCTGTGCTTTCTAGTGTTATTAATAGGAATGAGTGCTTTATTTTGTCAAAAGCTTTTTCTACATATGTTGAGATAATCGTATGATTCTTGTTGCTTTCTATATTAATACTGAACCAATTATGCATTTCTAGTTTAAATTCTGCTTGACAATAGTGTATGATCTCTGTGATATATTGATGCAGTCTCCTTGCTAATATTTCAATTTTTTTGCCTTACTATTCACTAGGGAAATTGGTGCATAGCTTTTTCTCTCTTTTTGTTCTTCCTGATTTAGGTTTCAGTACCATATTTGTGTCATAAAAGGAAGTTTGTAGGACTCCTCCTATTTTTCCAAAAATATTTACATACTAATGGGATTTATTTTTCTTTAAATGTGTTCAATTTCTTTTTTTTAAAGATTAGGTCAGGGGCAGAGCCAAGATGGTGGAGTAGAAAGATGCATATATGCTAGCTCTTTCCCCACAGCCCATAAAATACCTGTAAAGAATGACTCTCAACAAATTCTAGAGCAGCAGAAGCCACAAAATGATGGAGTGGAGGAGACTTCAAGCCCAGGGTGACCTGCAAGGCTCTTGGGAAAGGTCTGTCACACCAGACACAGAGAGGAACACAGCCCAGTCTTGGCCACGATGCTGAGAGGAGCAGGGCCACAGCAGGCTTTAAGGGTAAAATCCCTAGCAGCAGCACAGATCCCGCAACCCACAGGCACCAAAGGTCAGTGAGAGGGATTTTTCAGCTGGTCAAGAAGGGAGCAAGGTACCCCCATAGCTCTGGCCCCAGGCAGTGGCAGCACAGGCTGCAGCTGGCAGCAGCTGACATCCATTGTTTGAGGCTTCATCACAAAGCCCTTGAGGGAAGTGAGCAGCTCATCTGAACCTCAGCCCCAAGTGCCGGTGTGGTAGAACTGGAGGTGAAGTGGTTATGGAGAGGACATTCTACTACTTGCAGATTCTGGGCACAAAAGTTTACTAATTGCTCCAAGACCAGTGTGCAGGCTTGATTGTGCCACCTTAGAGGAACTGAGATCTTACAGGGCCCCAGAGTATACTCTACTCTTAGGAAAGGACCCAAAAGTCAAGTAACTGGCTGGGAAGACACCTCAAAAAAAGGGAAAAAATAAGATTATAGAAGGTTACTTTCTTGGTGAAGAAGTATCTTCTCCCATCCTTTGAGAAGAGGAAAATAATTCTTACCATTAGGGAAAGACATAAAAGTCAAGACTTCTGTATCTCAAACATCAAAAATAAATATTCAATGGTCTCAGGCCATGGAAGAGCTCAAAAAAGGATTTTGAAAATCAAGTAAGAGAGGTAGAGGAAAAACTGCGAAGAGAAATGAAAGAGATGCAAGAAAATCATGAAAAGTGAGTGAACAGCTTGCTAAAGGAGAGCCAAAAAAATACTGAAGAAAATAACACCTTTAAAAATAGGCTAACTCAATTGGCAAAAGAGGTCCAAAAAACCAATGATGAGAAGAATGATTTAAAAAAGCAGAATTAGCCAAATGGGAAAAGGAGGTTCAAAAGCTCATTGAAGAAAATAGTTCTTTAAAAATTAGAATGAAACAGATGGAAGCTAATGACTTTATAAGAAACCAAGAAGTGACAAAACAAAACCAAAAGAATGAAAAAATGAAAGATAATGTGAAAAATATTGCACTGGAAAAACAAGCGACCTGGAAAATGGATCCAGGAGAGACAATTTAAAAATTATGGAACTACCTGAAAGCTAGAATCATTAAAAGAGCCTAGACATCATCTTTCATGAAATTATCAAGGAAAACTGCTCTGATATTCTAGAATTAGAGGGCAAAATAAATATTGAAAGAATCCACGATAATCTCCTGAAAGAGATCCAAAAAGAGAAACTCCTAGGAACATTGTAGCCAAATTCCAGAGTTCCCAGGTCAAGAAGAAAATATTGCAAGCAGCTAGAAAGAAACAATTCGAGTATTGTGGAAAAGCAATCAGGATAACACAAGATCTAGCAGCTTCTACATTAATGGATTGAAGGGTGTGGAATATGATATTCCAGAAGACAAAGGAACTAGGATTAAAACTAAGAATCACCTACCCAGCAAAACTGAGTATAATACTTCAGGGGAAAAATGGTTTTTCAGTGAAATAGAGGACTTTCAAGCATTCTTGATGAAAAGACCAGAAGTGAAAAGAAAATTTCACTTTCAAACACAAGAATCAAGAGAAGCATGAAAAGGTAAATAGGAAAGAGAAATCATAAGGGAGTTATTAAAGTTGAACTGTTCACATTCCTACATGGAAAGACAATATTTGTACTCTTGAAACTTGTCTCAGCATCTGGGTATTTGGGGGGATTACACACACACACACACACACACACACACACATACATACATATATATATATATATATATATACATACAGAGAGAGAGAGAGAGAGAGAGAGAGAGGGAGGGAGGGAGGGAGAGAGTAAGAGGCAGAGAGTACAGAGTGAATTGATTTGGAAAGGATCACATAAAAAAATTAAAATCAGGGGTGAGGGAGGAATATATTGGGAGGAGGAAGGGAGAAATGGAATGGGGCAAATTATCTCTCATAAAAGAGGCAAGAAAAAGTCTTTTCAATGGAGGGAAAAAGGGGAGAGGTGACAGAGAAAAAGTGAAGCTTACTCTCATCACATTTGGCTCAAGGAAGGAATAAAATGCACACTCAATTTGGTATGAAAACCCATCTTACAATACAGGAAAGTAGGGAAGAAGGGAATAAGTAGGGTGGGGGGGGATGATGGAAGGGAGGGCAAATGGGAGGAGGGAGCAATTAGAAGTCAACACTAGGGGATAGACAAGGTCAAAAGAGAGAATAGAAGCAATGGGGGGGGGCAGGATAGGATGGAGGAAAATATAGTCTTATACAACATGACTATTATGGAAGTCATTTGCAAAACTACACATATATAGCCTGTATTGAAATGCTTGCCTTCTCAGTGGGAATGGGTGAGAAGGGAGGAAGGAAGAGAATTTAGAACTCAAAGTTTGCATACAACTGAGAAATAAGTAATTGGGTATAGACATTTATCTTTCCCTACAGGACAAAAAAGAAGAAGGGGATAAGGGAAGAAAGCGATGTTAGAAGGGAGGGAAGATTTGTAGTAGGGGTAATCAGAATTCTTAGAGTTTTGGAGGGGGTTGGGGAGAGATGGGGGGAAAATTTGGAACTCAAAATTTTATGGAAATGAATGTTGAAAACAAAATAAATAAATAAAAATAAAGATTGGGTCATTTAGAAATTCTATGTTCTCTTCTGTTAACTTAAGCCATATATATATATATATATATATATATATATACATATATATATATATATATACATATATATATATATAAAATATTAATCCATTTCATTTCGATTGTTAGATTTATTGGCATATAATTCGGTAAAATAACTCCTAAAAATTGCTTTTATTTCATTTTCAATGGTGACAAATTCACCCCTTTCATTTTTAATGCTAGTAATTTGGTTTTCCTTTTTTATTTAAATCAAATTAACCAGTGGTTTATTTATTTGCTTTTTCATAAAACTAACTCCTAATTTTATTTACTAGTTCAATGACTTTCTTGTTTTCATTTTTGTTACTCTGTCCTTTGATTTTCAAGATTTCTAATTTAATTGGGGATTTTTAATTTGTTCTTTTTCTAGTCTTTTTTAGTTGATGCCCATTTCATTACTCTACTCTTTCTCTATTGACATAAGCATTTAGAGACAATGAAATTTTATTTTAATCTAATCATTCTTAACTTCTAATTTTGGTTAGATTTATCTAGTTCTGAGAGGAAAAGGTTGAGATCCCCCACTAGTATAGTTTTATTGTCCATTTCCTCCTGTAACTCATTTAGCTTCTCCTTTGAAAATTTGGATATTATTCCATTTGGTGCTTGTATTTAGTATTGATCTTTCTTCATTTTCTATGGTACCTTTTAGCAAGTTGTAGCTTTTTTTCCTTATCTCTTAATTTGATATATATTTGCTTTTGCTTTGTCTGAGATCATTATTGCTACCCCGTATTTCTTTTTTACTTCAGCTGAAGGATAATATATTCTGCCCCAGCAATTTGCTCTGTGGGTTTTTCTGTACTTCAAGTGTGTTTCTTATAAACCACATACTGTAGGATTTTGACTTTTAATCGACTCTTCTATTTACTTTTTTTTTTTAACTTTTATTTTTTTCCTTTATGGTTCTTTTTCAATGACATGTAAAGATAGTTTTCAACATTAACTTTGTAAGATTTTAACTCAATTTTTTTTCCTCTTCCTCCCATCCTCAAGACAGCAAGAAATCTGACATTATCTTCTGTTTTATGATGAGTTTATCCCAGTCACATTCAGTTATGATTACTCAGTATTTCCTTCCATCCTACTTTTCTCTCTGCCCTCTCTCTCTCTCTCTCTCTCTCTTTTTCCTTTTTCACCCTGACTTTCTTCACAAGTGTTTTGTTTTTGACCACTGCACCCTCCCCCACTTCCTTTCTTCTATCATCCTCCTCCTCTTATTCACCTCTCCTCCTACTTTCATATAAGGTAAGGTAGATTTCTATATGCAACTGAATGTTCATACTGTTTTCTCTTTGAGCCAATTCTGATGAGAGTAAGATTAAAGTATTGCCCACCATCCTTTTCCATTTTTCTCTCCATTGTAAAAGCTGTTTCCCATCTTTTTTATGTGAAATAATTTAATCCATTCTACCTGTTCTCCCATATTCCAGTATATCCTTCTCTCTTACTTGTTACTTTTACTTTTTGGGATATCATACTATCAGAGTCAATACACACTTGTGCCCTTTGTCTATGCATGCTTCTTCTAACTGCTTTAATAATTCATTTACTCTGCCATCCTGACTCCTCCCCTTGGTATATTTCCTATTTTAGCCCAAGCCAAATGGTCCAGCTCCTTTCTAAATTTATGCCAATTTACAACATGCCTGACAGGTGGTCATCTACCCTGTTTGAATACCTCCAGTTACAGTAAATGTCTGTCTCATGAAGCTATTAAAAAAAAAAAAACAACAGAATTCTGAAGATATATTTTCCTTATACTAAGCCAAAACATTCTTCCTAGTAACTTCTATCCCTTTGATCATTTGACCCACTTCTCTCCTTTAGGGTGAAAAAGAATGTCTAATTTTCCTTTCACATGAGAACACTTCAAATAGTTTAGCACTGATAACTTTTCTTCACAAAGCTTTTATACTAGAGCATAAAAATCTTCCCCTTCTTCCACCATTCCTATGCTGTGATCTTGAGTCCCTTTATCACCTTCTTTCCTCTCTTTTGCTCATCTTTCAGTTTTCCATATCCCTTCTAAATGTGATTCTGGAATTGAACATAGGATTTCAGATGTGATCTGATTACTGCAGCTGGGCTATAACCTCTCTTGTTCGCTACGAGATACTTTTATTAATGCATCCTAAGATGGTGTTTACTTTTTTTGGCTGACATATTACAGTGTTGACTCAAATCGAGATTACAGTAAGTAAAATCTTGTCTTTGCTACATGAAAAAAAATTGCCCTCATCCTTTATCTGTGCAATTTACAAAGTGAATTTAAGTGAAAGCTTTTATGTTTATCTCTATTACATTGACTCTTGATAGATTTGCCTCATAATCTCAACCTGTTGAGATCTTTTTGAAGACTGATTCTATCCACTGACATATTAGTTATCTTTACCAGTTCTGTGTCATCTAAAAATTTAATGAGCATTCATTCATCCATGCATTAAACATTTATTAAGCACCTTATTTATATAAAAGCCAACACTTAGGACAGTGTCTGGCACATTGTAACCACTGAAAAAATGATGTGAATTCTCTGACTGAGACTGCACTATGGGCTATGCATAAAAATAAAAACAAATTAATGTCTTTCTTGAGTCAAGAAGATCTAGGTTCAAATCCTGCTTCAAACACTTATTAGTTGTATTGCCTTGGGCAGATCACGTAACCTCTCTCTGCTTCTGTTTCTTCAGTGAAAAAAATAAATAATAAATATATTTGTAAATATATAAATATACACAATAAAATATATTTATGAATAGTAACATTTGCAGAATGCTAGGTTGTTCAGTCATTTTTTAGCCATGTCTGATTCACTATGTCCCATTTTGGGGATTTTCTTGGCAAAGAAACTGGAGGAGTTTGTTATTTCCTCCTCCAGTTCATTTTACAAATGAGAAAACAGGCAAACAGGATAAAGTTATTTACCCAGGATCACATGTCTACAAGTGTCTGAGGCCAGATTTCATCTCAGGTCTTCCTGACTCCAGATCACACACTCTATTCACTATGTCACCTAGCTGTCCTATATGGTACATAGTAAGAGTTTAACAAATGTTTCATTTCTCCCTTATAGTGAAGTACAATGTACTTTTTGGAAGGGAATTAACAGTTAATTGAAGGGAACAAGAAAGATGTAGAAGGTAACACTTGAGCTGAGAATTGATGGAAACTTTTAATTTAAACTTCTGAATGAAGTTAAGAATTTTTAGAAGTCAAAGTGAGGAAAGGGAGCATTCCAGCAAAAGCACAGAGCTATGAAATGTCATGTTGAAGATTGGGACATTTGCACAATATTCAGTTTTCCTCTTCTTCTGTACTCCAAAATTCCTCAAAGATTCCTGAAAGGAGTTCAATGATTTAATTGGCAAGTTCTTTCAGTGCCTTTAGTGTAATATCTCTGATCTAGGAGACTCAATATCATTTAGAGCAGCAAGATATTTTCAAACTATCTTCCCCTCAGATATCTTGGATTTCAATTGCCCCTTCAACATTTTTGCTCTCCTTTTTCCAGGCTGAAGATCGTTCTCTTCGATAAGGTAGAAGCAAAGGAGTAACTGAGTTGCTGTAGCAGCAAGCACTCTGACACATACAGGATGGTCTACTAGTACATGTTCTTAGATCTGCTTTTCTAAAAGGAAATCTACTTTTGAGGGGTCATCAATATTCTTTAGTCACATACACCAACAGAGAAAATATAAGCTGAGAAATAAAGAACAACAAACAAGATTTCTAACTATCTGACCATAAGCAATACCTACATCACGGATCAACAGATACATTCAACTATCTGACCATTACATACATGCATAGTTACCAGAGAAAGAAGCACCAACATCTGGGTTTTCACAGCTGGGCCAGTTCCTTAACCACTACCCAGAGTCTCATCTGGCACATGAGCTTACTCTTCTTCCAAAGAATAAGCCTCCAAAGTAAAATCTCACCACAGAGAATGTATATATACTTTTCAGAGCCACTGGGCATCGCTACCCTCATGACCTAGTGACTCATTAACAGTTGGAAAAAGGTGTGGGCTTTCCTTCAAAACAAGCCCCTCTAATAAAATGTCCCTTAATGAGCTCCACCTGAGACCTATTAATGAATGGGTTGCATTTGTCCCCAAGATCTTTCATGTCTACAACATAGGCAACTTGTATCTGAATAGGCATTAACATTTCTTAAGTAAACATGCCATAATTTCACAAAATAAGCACATCATGAACTTCATATTTGTAGAATATATAACATACCAAGTGATCACCAGAGTGGCCACATGGCCTTAAACAAACACAAAGGTATAAACATACATAAAATATCATTCTTTGGGGGTCATTCTTCGGGGAGTAACCAACTCCTTCCTCAACCCAAAATAAAAAAATGTTCAAATACAGTCCTTCTTGGGGATGTGTCCTTCTCCCCACACTGATATTACAGGCTTCCTCCTGGCACTCTCAGGCACAGGCTCTAACAAGTCAAGTCCCAGTCTTAACACTGCTCCAGGCCCTACTTCCAAGTCCTGAGGGGCATCTCACCAAGGTCAGCACAGAGGCAGTTCTCTCCTGCTCCATGACTCCATTCCAAGCTCTCACAGCTCCTACCTGGGTTCTGTTTTCCCTCAGGTTGCTGCTGCTTCTAGGGCTCCACAAAACCATAGCCACCACAATAGGAAAACAATGAACAATTATCCCAGTCCCCATACTTTTCTTTTCGTTTGCAGATTCTGCCCGACTATGCCATATGTAACAGCAAGCGCCCTGATGACACATCAAGGTTGGCCTGCTAGCACAGGTTCTTTGGTCTACTTTTCTAATAGGAAAACAACTTTTGAGGGGTCAATAATTTTCTTTAATTACATTCACCAACAGAGAAATTACAAGAAGAGAAATAAAGACCAAGACAGGGCTTCTAACTGTTTGACCATAAGCTCCTCCTTTTGTCTCTCTCCTGTTAATGTTATCACATGCACTCAGGCGGTGGAAACATCATCATCTACTTCATGTTGCTCCAAAATGGGCAGGAAAAGCAATTGTTTTGTTATTAGCACTTTTCACAAGCCTCAGTTCATCATTTTTCATTACTATAGCATCTCTCTTTCTCTGTCTACCCTTTTGATTAAGTCATAAATTAATTAGGAACTTCATTTCATCAACTACAACATTGCATGACTTGGAAAAAGCATAGAAAGAGTCATTCAGCAAGTATGATGTTTCACAATTTTTGTGTATGTCTAATATACAGAGTGTTCCAAAGTGTTTAGAGCAGTGATTTAATAGTTTGAAACTCAGATTTGATCTGAGGCCTTTCTGACTCAGTGCTCTATACTCAGTACACCATCTACTACACCATTTTGCTGCCTCATATATGTGTATACACACATATTTGTGTTTACATGTTTATACATTTATGTTTACATATATATGTATGCTTACATATAAATATATGTGTGTATTCTACTTTTAGATATGCATGTGGTAGAGAGGGGTCTAATTCAAGAAGTGTTAGTTCAGAATTGAGATGAAATAAGACATGCACAGGTCACCAAACAGTTAACAATTAAAATGAGGTTTACTTTTCCCTAACACAGAAAGGATATACAACAAGATTTAGTGGTGCTTTGTTTCACTGATTTGGTCTCCTTCCTTTCCATAGGAAAACATGTCTTGTCATCATAGCAGGATATGATGAAAGACAAGGTGAATCAGTCAGTTGATAAACATTTATTAAGTGCTTAGTATTTGCCAGGAACTGTGCTAAGCACAGGGATCAAAAAAAGTAAAATACTGTCCCCATTCTCAAGAATCTCATTGTCTAATGGGGGAGAGATAGTATGTAGGCAACTAGGTATGAACAAACTATATATAGGATAATCTATAGGATAAATCAATAAAGGAAAGGAACTAAAATTAAGGATTGGGATTGTTAAAAGGCTTTCTGCAGAAGGTAGCATTTTAGTTGAAACTTGAAGAAGGATGGGGAAGCCATAAAGCAGATGTGAGGTGGAAGAGCATTCTAGGATTCAGGGACAGCTACTGAAAAAAAACAGAATTGGGAAATGCATTGCCTTATGCTAGAACACTAAGTAAGAGAGGCTTTGACTACATGTGGATAGACTTTTTCTAATGACCTTAGGTGACCAGGAAGCTGCATCAGGAAGGTATGGGATAATGAAGTTGGTCCCTGGGACCACTTTATCTCTTCTTAGTGAAAACTCATTCCCATTACAGTAAAGAAAGAAGAAGCATGAGTTCAACCTATGCTAGGGGGGATATGAGTCCGATTAAATCCTGTCAATGGATATGTTGATGGTGATGGTGGTAGTGGTGGAGGTTGCTGCTCCTGAGACAGTTGAGACCCAATATTTCAATCAGATGGGGAACTCTTGCTAAGTGACTTCCTTTGCCATGGCAGGTGAACACCTTAGTTGCAATTTATAGGCTTAGTAAATTGCCTGGGGAAAAAAGAAGTTACCTCAGATACCTGGTATGAGTCAGATGTAAGGCTTGAATGATTTTTTTTACTTGTCTACCACAACATACAACATTCTGTTGTTTGTCCTTGGTTCTCAAAGAGGACCAAGACCTCAAGAGGGTGATCTTTTCACTTGAAAGAGAATTGGATTTAAGAGAAGCAGGAGATCTCAAAGTCATCAGCCTCATTCTCTCTCCCAGAGTCATTGGCATTGAGTGGCAAGACATAAGTCAGGATGACTGATGATGACCCCAGATGCAGTGTAACATCTTACCAAGAGAAGCAACTCCCAAAGATTTTAAGTTAGATTTTCCACTTTCACCCCTAAGTGCCCTTCCCCCTACTGCATGCAGAGCTGATGCCACTGCTTCAGCTCTTTTTAAATTGTGAGTTGTGACTCCAGGGGGTCACAACCCACAGTTTAAGAAGCACTAAACAGTTTCCTATTTATGTCATCTTTGTAGTCACCTATGCAACTTGCATAGGTGAAGGTAATTTCTGACAGGGAACTCCTAAGGCTATCACAGGTTTGGACTGAATAAACAATCTTAAGAATAGGGATTTCTCAGGAAACCAGCAAAGTTGAGTGAGTGACAGTTGCTGAGTCCCAGATATCAGTTGCAGCAGCTCCTGAAACAATCAGCTCACAGATTAAATGGATGTAAGTCACTTACTTGAACTTCTGGGAGAAAAAAATGGCAGAGTGATCAGTAAATGCTCTCTCCCCCTCCCCTTGTTGACCTCAAAAGAACCATAAAATATTTCCCCAGAAATATCCTGGATCAATGGAATCAGCAGAAGGGGCAAACAGTCTCATAGCACCTGAGGCTAGGAAAATTGCTAAGGGGGATTCCATTTACTGTGGTGGAGGCAAACAGGAGGACAGGAGCCCTGAGGGGTGCAAACTCACACTAGTACCCAGGCATGCCTCAGTGATCCAGGGGAAATGGGAAGATACTATAGCAGCTGGGATCACCAAGTGCTGAGCTTGCCTTTGCTGTAGATCAACTGAGGAGATCTCCTGTGACTAGATCACCCATTCCCTACACTTAACAAGCTGGCCCCCAGGGCTGATTAGAGAAACACAAAACAAAAAATAAAAAAGGCACCTGTTCTTAGCTTTTTCACAACAGTCAGCTCAACACCAGGTTCTCCAGCTTCTAACTGAAAGAATCAGAGGCCACTTCGTACAAAGCCTCCCCATCATGAGCAAGAAGAGGCAAAGCAAGCAGGGAAAAGACCATAGAATCTTTCTATGGGGACAAGAACCAAAACACGAATACCAAAGAGGTCAATATTGAGACTGTACTCTTATCTGAAACTTCAGAAGGGACTGTGAACTGCTCACATGCACAAACAGCTCTCCTGGAGCAGCTGAAGAAGGAAATAGAAGAAAAACTGGCCAATGATTTTAAAAGTATGGAAAAAGAATTCATTGATGAGAAGATCTCTTTAAAAAGGAAAATTGAACAAATGGAAAAGGAACCACAAAACCCAACTGGGAAAATTGGACAAATGGTTAAGGAAGCACATAACCTAACTGGGAAAATTGAACAAATGGAAAAGGGAGTACAAAAACTTACTGGAGAAAATAATTCCTTAAAAGGAATAATTGGACATATGGAAAAGGAGATACAAAAGTTAACTGAAGAAACCAATTTGATAAAAATTAGAATTGGGCAAGTGGAAACTAATGACTCTACGAGACATCAAGAATCAGTCAAACAAAAGTCTAAAGAATGAAAAGATAGAAGATAACATAAAATATCTAATTGGAAAAACAATTGACATGGAAAATAGATCCAGGAGGGAAAATTTAAGAATTATTGGCCTACCAGAATGCCATGATGAGAAAAAAAGAGTCTGGACAATATCTTCCAAGAAATCATCAAGGAAAACTGCTATATCCAGAGGGTAAAATAGTCATTGAAAGAATGCACCATTCACCTCTTGCAAGGGATCTCAAACTACAAACACCAAGAAATATTGTTGCCAAATACCAGAACTATCAAGTGAAGGAGAAAATACTACAGGCAGCCAGAAAGAAACCATTCAAATATCAAGGAGCTACAGCCAGGATCACATAGGACCTTGCAGCTTCTACATTAAAAGATCAAAGAAATTGAAATACGATATTCCATAAGGCAAAGGTGCTAGGACTACAACCACAGATCAATTACCCAGTGAAGTACAGCATAACATTTCAGACAAGGAGATGGATATTCAACAAAATAAGGGATTTCGAGACCTTTCTGATGAAAATGTCAGAACTCAGTAGAAAATTTGGTCTTCAAATGCAGGTCTTAAAAGAGGCATAAAAAGGTAAACAAGGGAAAAGAAAAACTTGTTACTTTAATTTGGGCAAGCTGTTTACCTCCCTATAAGGAAAGATGACACTTATTAATCTTGAGAATTATACATCTATTATGAAATACAAAAGAGATATACAGATAGTGAGAATGAGTATAAAGTAAATGATATGATGATAAAAATGTGATTTAAGCATGCAAAGGGATTGGAACAGGAGATGTGAAAAGGAGGAAGCAGAAAATGGTAAATTACATCACAGGAAGAAATACAAAATTATATTAGGGTAGAGGGAAAGAGGGTGCAGAGATGAGAATTATTTGAGAAGTATGCTCATCTGATTTGGTTTAAGGAGGGAACAATAAACTTAATTAAGTATATAAATCTAACTAGCTCTATAAGTAGTAGTTCAAGGGGGAAGAAAGGGGAGGGGAAGCTAAAACTGAGGGAAGAAGTAGTAAGAGAAAAGGGGAATAAAAATTTAATTTCAACACTCTATAGATTCTTTGGGAAAATTGGGGAAGAAGTTCTCCCAAATTCTTTTTTATGATGCAAATATTGTTTTGATACCTAAACCAGGAAGAGACAAAACAGAGAAAGAAAATTATAGGCCAATTTCTCTAATGAACATAGATGCAAAAATTTTAAATAAGATTTTAGCAAAAAGAATATAGCAACTTATCATGAGAATAATACACTATGATCAGGTAGGACTCATACCAGGAATGCAGGGGTGGTTCAATATTAGGAAAACTATTAGCATTTGGCAACATCATTCATATCAGCAACAAAATGAACAGAAACCACATGATTACCTCAATAGATACAGAAGAAGCTTTTGACCAAATACAACACCCATTCCTATTAAAAACACTGGAGAGCATAGAAATAAATAGGAATAAAGAGAACTTTCCTTAAAAGAATAAGCAGTATCTACCTAAAACCTTTAGCAAGCATTATATGCAATAGAGATAAGCTAGATGCATTTTCAATAAAATCAGGGGTGAAACAAGAATGTCCATTATCATCACTATTATTCAATATGGTACTAGAGATGTTAGCTGTAGCAATTAGACAAGATAAAGAAATTGAAGGAATAAGAACAGGCAAAGAAGAAACTCAGTTATCACTCTTAGCAGATGATATGATGATATACTAAGAGAATCCCAGAGATTCAAGCAAAAAACTGCTTGAAATAATAAACAACTTTGGCAAGGGACAGAGCCAAGATGGTAGAGCAGAAAGACACATACGGAGACTCTCTCCACACAGCCCATAAAATACCTGTAGAGAGGGACTCTCAATAAATTTTGGAGCAGCAGAAGTGGAGAACAACAGAGTGGAGGAGATTTCCAGTCCAGGGTGGTGTGAAAGGCCCATGGGAAACATCAGTTGCACAGGACTCAGAGCGGAGCCCAGCCCAGCCTTGGCCACGTGATGTGGCGCGACTCTGGGAGGAAGACACATTGGGGGTGGAATCTCCAGTCACAGTCGCAGCGAATCCCCAACACCAGCAACGGTCCACAGATCCTTCAACCCACAGGCGCCAAAGGTCAGTGATGGGGTTTTTTCAGCTGGCCTGGAAGGGAGAAGGGCCTTCCCATAACTCTGGCAGCAGACAGTGGCCACAGAGGTCACACAGCAGCCTATACAGTCACCCACATCCATTGTTGGGGCATAAAAACCCCTGGAGGCACTGAGGAGCTGAATATTACCTCAGCCCTGTATAGAGGCCCTGGGGAGCTGGACTTTGCCTTGCACTGAATGGCGTCCCTGCCCCCACAGCTTACCTGAAAATCAGCCCCCAGTGCTGACTTGGTGGAACTGGAGACCAGGTGACTGTGGAGAGGTAACTGCTAAGATTCTGGGCACAAAAGCTCTATCTGCTCCCAGAACAGTGTATGCACTTGATTGTGCCACTCTGGAGGAACTGAGATCTTACAGATTCCCAGAGTATATGCTACTCTTGACAAAGGTACCAAAAGTCAAGTAACTGGTTGGGAAAGTGCCCAAAAAAGGGAAAAAAATAAAACTATAGAAGGTTACTTTCTTGGTGAACAGATATCTTCTCCCATCCTTTTGGATGAGGAAAAACAATGCTTATCATCAGGGAAAGACATAAAAGTCAAGGCTTCTGTATCCCAAACATCCAAAATAAGTATTTAATGGTCTCAGGCCATGGAAAAGCTCAAAAAGGATTTTGAAAATCAAGTAAGAGAGGTGGAGGAAAAACTGGGAAAACAAATGAGAGAAATGCAAGAAAAGCATGAAAAGTGGGTCAACACCTTATTAAAGGAGACCCAAAAAAATGCTGAAGAAAATAACACTTTTAAAAATAGACTAACTCAATTGGCAAAAGAGGTTCAAAAAGCCAATGAGGAGAAGAATGCTTTCAAAAGCAGAATTAGCCAAATGAAATAATAAACAACTTTGGCAAAATTGCAGGTTACAAAATAAAACTGCACAAATCTTGTGCATTTCTATATAGTAGTAACAAAGTCCAACAGCAAGAGATAGAAAGAGAAATTGATTGATAAATTGTCAAAGGGTATGAACAGGAAGTTTTCAGAGGAAGAAATTAAAGATACCTAGAGTCATATGAAAAAATGCTCTAAATCACTACTGATTAGACAGATGCAAATCAAAACAACTCTGAGGTACCACACCACACCTATCAGATTGCCAAACATGACAGAACAGGAAGATGATAAATGCTGGAGAGGATGTGGGAGAGTTGGAACACTAATTTATTGTTGGTGGAGCTGTGAGCTGATCCAGCCATTTTGGAGAGTAATTTGGAACTATGCCCAAAGGGCTACAAAAAATATGCACATCCTTTGACCCAGCAGTATCACTTCTAGGATTGTATCCCCAAGAGATCATAAAAATAGGAAAGGGTCCCATATGTTCAAAAATGTTTATAGCAGCATTCTTTGTGTTGACCCAAAACTGGAAATCAAGGGGATGCCCATCAATTGGGGAATGGTGAATAAATTATGGTATATGAATGTAATGGAATACTATTGTGCTATAAGAAATGATGAACTGAACAGGAAGACTTCAGAGAGGCCTGGGAAGACTTATATGATCTGATGCTGAATGAAGGGAGCAGAACCAAAAGAACTTTGTGCCCAGCAATGACCACAGTGTGTGAGAGTTTTCTCTGGTAGACTTGGAACTTCATTGCAATGGAAGGACTTAAGAAAAAATTCCCAAACATCCAGAGAAAGAACTACAGAATTCAATTGCAGAATATAGCAGATCATTTTTGTGTGTGCGTATTATGTTTTGGTTCATTATATGATTCCTCCCATTCATTTTAATTCTTCTACACAGCATGGCTATAGCGAAAATGTTTTTAATAGTAATGTATGTGTAGAACCCACTTAAAATTGCATGCAGCCTTGGGGAGGGAGAGGGAAAATGGGAGGAACGAGGGGAAAAAAAAATCTCAGTTACATTATAGAGATTGTAGAACACTGAAAATAAATAAAATTAATTTTAAAAAAGAAAAAGGGATTTCTGAAAAGGAATCATGAAATTAAATCATAAAATTTGCTAGATAATCACTTTTCTGTAGTTCCTATTCTATAGGATTCTTATACCTTTTCAAAAATGCAGCATCTTAACCTTTGTCTAACCCAACTTTTGACATCATCCTCTTCTTTTTTTTCATTCTGCTATATTAATATACTAGAGACAGTTCATTGGTATGACAACATGTCTGGCTTAATATGTAATAAATTTCTTTTGTTAAGCAGTGATCAGTCTTTTTATGATTTGGCATAGCCACACTATTATGATAAATTGCCTTAAACAGGTTCAACCAGATAACTATGAAAAAGGTTACATTGTTCTTCAATTATCCTTCTAATCAATCTCCCAGGATAATCATTCTGCCTAAAAATATGTTTCTCAATACTAATTTCATTATCTAGGTGATTCTCATCACTAATCATTAAAGTGTGATTCACCATATTCTTAACAACTCTTGCTTTAACTTTAAATGGGTGATTAGACTCAATATACAGGATATTACCTGCACAGTCGTCTCGATAATATATTCTCTTTCTTAACTGTATCCTTGTCTTTGTACTAATGGATGTAGAACAGCTTTCTTATTAAACCTTTCCACAGTAAATCACATATTTAAATGAATGTAATCTTCCAAAAAATTAAAAGGAGAGAAAAAGGGGACTATTTTTTTAAACTTTTGTATGTTACTATCAATGTAATTGGGGAAAGTTACATCTCCCAGCTTAATTTATTATATAGTTAGATAGAGGTGGAGACTTAGAATCATACTCTAAAACGTAAGTCCTTGCCTAGTCTGCAGTCAAATCTCATTATCAATCTCTATCCTGATAACTAGTTCTGCATCTGACTAGTGTTTACACATTATCCCATTTGCTTCCTCAAAAATCGAGTCTCTGATATTTCAGGAATACGAAAGATGAGACCTATATTTCTTGGTCTAATATTCAATATAAGTATAATATTGTTGGTTTTGAGTGTCACTGTGAAAAGTACAGCTGTCTGTCCAGCACTAGTTTTTTCCCTTCTGCTTACCTGCTTTGCTTCCATGAATTTAATCTGCCACACCCTGATCCAATAATTACCACATTTTTGTAATGCTTATAGGCAATATAGTTACCCCTCAGGACCATATAATCTCTCCTTCTGCTGCCTTGTGGATTCTTATATTAGTACAAAAGTTAGGGATATAATCACAATTGCTCAGAGACCCCAGTTGGGAAAATTCCTAATATTTAAGAAGAGATTTGTCTTTCTGCACTAATTTCAATCTGTATTTATCTCTAGCTAACCCTTGACCTCTTTCTGGCTTAGATAAGAATTCAGATTACCAAAACTGTTGCCCTAAAAATAAAAAAGGAAGCATATTACAGTGTCCATTAATCAAATGAGTGCTGGACACATGGTATGCACTGAATAAATGCTAATTTAGGGACTGGAAGGGAAAGTTGGGGGAAGAACAGACATTTTCTTGGAAATTCTTTCCCTCAGTCCTTGAAAAGGAGAGGACCACTAATAATTTCAGTCTCCGTCTTCTGCTCCTACATATCTGTAGGGGCTGATGGCCCTCTGCAATATTTCCCTTCCTACCATAGTTGAGCCCCATTTTGCTTTCTCCTTTTACCTATTGCCTCTGAGCTTTAGATTCTTTCTGACAGATCATGAAGTCTTTCTTTCTCTCAAACTCTCTCTCAAAAACTAACTGTATCTCTCTAAGGACTTTAGGGTGTAACTCAGTTCTGCCTTCTGACTTAAAGACTGCACAGTAGCATTCCTTAGTTTTTCTCAAAGATGAGAAGGAAGCCCTCATCCCTCTGAACTACAAACTACCAGGAAGTCCTCAATCCCCCTATTACCTTAGTTCAGAAGAAATCATACCAACTCACTATAAGGGAAAGAAAAGATAGGCAGCCAACAGGGATATCAAAGATAGTGTTGGGAGATTGGATTTAAGCATTATAAGGACTATTTCAGTCAGAGGATCTGCTGTACATAAAAATTTTCAGCCAAGGTGGAGAGAAGGCAAGTTAGATGACTAGAGCCAGAAGGTTCTGAGACATGGCGACTTCTGAGTAAGAGTCTTCCATGTAAGGTGTTGTACATGTCTAGAGCAAGCAAAGAAATTGACAAGCTTCTCTATTGTACCCCCAGGCTGAATGGCACATCTCCATGTTCTGAGAAGAGGAGGAATGAAAATAATGGCTTATGTTAGTGGTTTGTAGGAAATGGTACTATGAAATCACATTTATTCTGATATTAATATTAGCAAAATTTCTATGTCTAACTTATAAATAAATCCATTCAAAATGTTTATTTAGGCAGAGGCAAAGTGAGAGTGAAAAGATCACTCATGAAAGCACATAGTTCACAATCTTAGTTCTGAAAGTTACTAGCTGTGTAACCTCAGGCAATTCATAGCTTTTCTGAGCTGCCATTCCCCCATCTATAAAATAAGCATGACAAAATTTATACTGTCATTTCATAGGCAGGAATGAAGCATTTTCCAAATATGAGCTATTATTATTAGGTAAATGTAACTAGGGTCATTTATTTGTTTTTTTAAATTAAAATGTATATCAGTAATGAAATGGAGAAAATGAAGAAAGAGCACCTGCTTATTACATCTTTTGACATATTAAAAAGCTTCCCTACTTTTCCTAGAGAATTTTCCCTTGAAAACAATACAGTTTTCTTAGATTGAAATTCAAAGAAAACCCTTCTTTGTTTGGTTCGAGACTTCCTTTCCAGGTAAATTTGATCTTATTCCTCTTCATGCATTATTTCACCCCAATGTGCTTATTTGCTGCTCCCTGACCTTTATGTTCTATTTCCTTACCTCTGTATGTTTTCATAGGCAGTCCCTCATTCTTGAAATGTATTCCCTCCTCATTTCAGCCTCCTAGAATCATTAAGTTCCTTCAGTGCTCAATTCAGATGGATTGTGTTTGTCCCTCATTGTCGAAGAAGACCATGCCCTCAGAGAAATGATAACATGACTTGTACTTGACTTTGTTTTGAGTGAGGAAGGGCTGTGAAGGTCACCAGCCTCACTTCTCCTCCAGAGCCATCTGAATCCAGTGACCTGATATTCCTCCGGATGACTGGAGATGGCCCAGGATGTACTGGGAGACCTTGGGCCCTTTAGGCCAAGGTCTTTGCAAGTACTCACTTAGGGTGGGGCAACGCCCATTCAATGATACAAAATTGATGTCAATGCCAGCAATAAAAGGGGCACATTTTGATGTGTTACTTTGTCCCAGGCTACTACTCCATTTCTAAGAACCACACATTGGGAAAATTCCTAACTTTTAGGTGGAGGTTCAGTTCCCTGCTCTAATTTGAATCTGTATTTATCTCTAGGTAATTCTTTGTTTCTATATGGTTTCTACAAAATTTCAGGTTACAGAAATGTCAGGATAAAGAAACCCAAGGTGGTTGGCCCCAAAACTTTTTATTTTTAGAATATGCGTAGATATTCTATCCAAGGTCAACCACTGAATAATGTTTTATTCACCCTTTTGCCAGTCTTCAAGAAGGAATGAAGTAAACTTCACCTATGCCAGTCTGCTGGCAACTTAGTTTGGATCACATGATTACTGCTGGAAGTAAGATAAAATAAGAAAGGATATGGTTATTGCTGTCATGTTTGTGTGTAACTTTTGTGTACTATGTCTTTTTTTGAGAAATATTTGATACCAATTATTTAAATCCATATGGTACAAGAAAGAGAAGACAAGCTGATGTCTTTACTAATCTCTGAAAGAGAAAGAATTGTCTTTGCTCCTAAAAGCAGAATCTTTGAAAAAAATAAAATTGTTTTTGTTTGTTTTAAGTAAGAGAATGAAGGAATCCAAAATTGGATGAGTTTCTATTTTTTTTCAAGAAAATACTTTTCATCACTCCATGTAAAAATTTTTTCCTCTTTTCTGATCCTTTTAGTCAGAGACACTCAAAAATTTGTGAAGCAAATACAATATCAACATATCATATTGAGATGCATTTGTAAAACAAACAGAAAAGGTGACATACTCTAAGTTATTTAAATACTAGATTTGATTTTTAGGAACATTTCCCATATCTTTTCTCCACCCATGAGATCAAGCATATGCTATTTCCTTTAAAACAAGATTCTGTCCAATTGCTTGCCAACAACACTGATGATTTGCAAAAAAAGAGAAAAGGGAGGAAAGCCACCCACAACTCTTTGTCAAAATGACTTATACCAGCTTAAGGAGCAGACTTCCTAAACCAAGACTTATCACTTCAGGGTTATTTCCATGTGACCTGTGGAGGATACCCATGAATAGCAGGGGAAAGCATGTGGTTTTCTCTGCTGTAGGGCTGGGCTGTTCACTACAAGACTGGAAGGCAGTCCTGAGTGTTGTGAAGTAATCATTAAGTTCCACGCTTGTCATTTCTTGTACATTCACTCAGAACTAATGCACATCACTTTTTCCAATTATAATCATTCCACCATTTAACAAGCACAAAAGGCTTTAGATTCCAATTTGCCACTGATGCTTCACTCTCCTTTGCTTACTTCTTGGCATTTCAGTATGGCTAGGTTGTGCCCAGCTCTAATAATGGGGCACATTCTCCCTTCCTAAAACAAACTTACAAATGAGGGAGACAAGAACAGCTGGTCTCACATTGGAGGGCAGGCCATTTTCACTGGTATGGTAATTTTCCTATTCATGCAATTTCTTTTCCTTTGTTGTAAATACATTTTATTTCATGGTCTCCTTATTGCCAAGGCTAAACATAAATCACACAGTGAACTACTGCATACACCCAGGCTCCTCAGCTGCCTAAATCAGAGTTTTTCTAGTACATGTCTCATTTCATTTAGTTGCTCAAATCTGCTGTGTTTCTTTGTGAGGACAGAGACACAAGGAAGCAAACACTCGGTCCAAGACACATCATTGTCTTCCTACTTCATTAGCATCACTCCCATCAGTGTAAATAGTAACATGTCCGGATGAGCTGGGAAACAAGCTAACAGTGCAGACAAGCTTGGATTCAAAGCCTGTTAATGTTAGCTGCGTGTAAGATGAAAATCATATTTCCATTTGTCTCACACACTCTAGCAGTATCAAACAATCTAATATGGGGCGCATGCCATATTTCAGTAATGGTCCCCTTGAGGTTTTCAAATACTAATGGCAATTTAAAATGACAGCCTTCCATTTAGAGAGCTTCTTCATCACAAAGGCCTCTCACTTTATAAACTTCTATGGGAGAATCATTTTGCTCACCTTCTACTGAAATGTGTCCACCTCTGGGCCTGATACAGCTCCTATTTCAAAGGCAACTCAATCCTACCGATGTTTATGACAGGAAGGGAAGAGCAGTAAAGTCAATGAAAAATTAAGAAAGAATGTTGCAGACCCATGTGACTGTCAAAAAACATTTGGCAAATGAGTTTTGTTTTGTTTTGTTTTTTTAAGCCTCACAGGATCAGAGGAGTTCCAAAGCATCTCTAATGACCACAAGGGATTAGGACTATGATGCCCATCCCCATTCACTAGAGGGTATTTCAGGGATTGTAAATTTATGTCTCTCTCTCTCTCTCTCTCTCTCTATATATATATATATATATATATATATATAGTTATAAAGTTTTAGATAAGCAAAAGCAAAAGTTATACTCCAAATAAGATCATAGCATCAGATATCTAGAGATGGAAAGGACCTTAGTAATTTTCTAATTCCAGCTCCATTATGTTTTTGTGCTTTGCTCAAAGTTACACTGATAGTTTCAGAGGAAAGTGTTAATGATCATAAAAACAAAGTATTTATAAGGTTTAGGGTTTACAAAGTAAAGTCATTACAACTTTGTGAGATAGATGCTATTATGCCCTCTATTTTTTTTTTTTTGATGAAGAAATTAAGGCTGAGAGAGCTTAAGTGACTTGCTTGTGTCACATAACTTGTATGTCCATGTTTGAGGTAGGATCAGAACTAACATCTTCCTGACTCCAAATCCAGAGTTCTAGCCCCCAATTATCTAGTTTCTACTCATGTTATATAGCCTTGTTGGTGTTCAGTCATTTCTAACTCTTCATGACCCTTATTTGAGGTTTTCTTTATCAAAGATATGAGAGTGGTTTGCCATTTCCTTCTACAACTCATTGAACATATAAAGAAATTGAGACAAACAGGATTAAATGACGTGCCCAGGCTCACACAACTAGGAAGTGTCTGATTTGAACTCAGGAAGATGAGTCTTCCTGACTCCAGGCACAGTGCTCTATCCACCGTGCCACCTAGTTGCCTCCAGGATGCTCAAGTTATTGTTAGCTGTATTCACATGTCCATTAGGCATTTGGACACTTCATAAAATCATGAGAATCCCTCTCTCTGTATCTATATTTCTACCACTAGGTAGAGGAAAGCATCTACTAATACACTTGCAGCCAAATACATTTTAAATTCAACCATGATAAGATTTCCTGTGGAGGGGAAAAGAAATTAAGAATGACACATGTGGTCTATTATTTCTAAGTTCAATCTGATTTTATTTAATTCCTGTATAGGGGACACATGCTAATTTATATGCCTGGATGGAGCTTTTGTCATAAACTCTAAATCTATTTACAGATTCATTTGAGTATATATCTAATGGTGAGTATGTTAGAGATAAGTATAACCGGTTCACTTCAGCCTTCTTCATGATCAATACTTATTCTTATAGCTGAGTCACTCATTTGGTGATTGTATCTAATGTTAAAATGAACCAGATAAGTAGGTAGATTCCTACTTTTTCCTACCTGATAGTGCCAGACAATGATACCTCTTGTCACGAATAGATTTATAATAAATGTGGAAACAAAGTCTGAGCAATGCAATTTATTAGTAAGGTATGGAATTGTAGAAGAAATCGGGTCCAGGACCCCCTTTGTAGACACAAGGACTCTGAAGAGAGATTTTACAATAAATTTTTATAATAAAGTGTGGTTTATATAAAGTACAGCTACTATTTGTAAATTTAGGGACTTTTTAAAGTTTGAGACTCTGGTTGCATCTATCTGCACCCTGCAAAACAGTTAGAGGCACAATAATAAATGACTTCCCTGAACTTACATGACTTACAGGAAAACTAAACAGAGAAAAACGAAACTTAGCTCCAACCACTGTACAAAATGTTAGCAATGATACAAAATGGAGTTAGTTTGGTTCTTTTACTCTATAACCACATCTCAAAGCCTTGACTTCAAAGTTCAACTACAAAACTCTGACACTCCTGGAGCTATTCAGAAAGACTCAGAAGATCCAAGGAAACTAAATTCATGAAGTGCAAACTATTCTGAGATGGGGCTGGTAACATAGGGAGAGGACAGTTCCCTGCTTCTTTTCCTTAATGTTCTAAGCTAAGGTATCTGGAGCTTCTGGTTGGTCTACCTCCTCCCCCATCCCACCTCTCTTAGCATGATACTGCATGAATATTAGTCAAGAACCTAAGTTTACCAGTAGTTTCCTAGGCAAAGTACGAAGTAGAAAACCAATGTCTCTGAGGGCTGAAATGAATGTCAGTCAGTTTTAGGTCTCATAAATTTTTTGGTGAATCATATAGGTCTCCAAAGTCATTTTCAGGTCTAGTACATTCCCATAATCACCAGGTAAAAATCTTCCCTTTTATCAGCTGGATTGTGTGCCACTCCATGGCTCAGTGGATATAGCACTGGATTTGAAATCAAGGAGAACTCAGTTCAAATTTGGCCTCAGATACTCACTAGCTATGTGGCCCTAGGCAAGTCATTTAACCTCTGTTTGCCTTAATCCACTAGAGAAGTTAATGGCAAAACACTTTGCCAAGAAAATATCATCCAGTGTCACAAAGAGTTGGATGCTATTAAATGATTAAACAACAACCATGGTGGCAAGGGGTCCTTGTGGTAGTCATCTTGTAATAGCCAAGATATGTTCTTATATGAAAAGAAGAGAATTCTACAGAGCAGGGATGTTTATGTTAGACAATCATCCAACAATGTGTTTTAGGATTGGGAAATAATAGCAGCTAACTGGTATCTGATTCCATCAGAAAGGAATTTTACTGACAGCAAAACCAAATTCAATCCAAGGTAATCATATTTATCTGGTTCAAAAAGAAGGATATGAATATTTATGGATTTTTCATTGGCAGAGGGTTTTAGTGTTGTAGCACTATGAACTTGTTCCCAAATCTAGTGCCTCATGTTTCTCCAAACAGTCATCTGCACTTTGTTTTGCATTTAAATGTGATGAGAGCTTTGCTTTGGTTTTTTAGTTTAATTATCTATCAAGTGTTTACTCTGAGGCAAGGACTCTGCTAGAGGCTGAGGGTACAATTAAAAAATAAAACAATCCCTGCCCTCCAGGAGCTTATATCTTACTGGTGAGCACATGAATATGTGTGTGTGTATGTATATATATATATATATATATATATATATGTAAATGCCAAATATACACAGTTATTTAAATTTCAGGAAAAAGAGTACTAATAAATTAGAAAAGGTCTCACGTAGAAGGTACCATCTTAGTTGTGCTTTAAAGGAAGTAAGAGAGGATAGAGTCACCACTGGAAGAAGATAAAACATGGGAATTCTCTTCTTAGAATCTGGCTTGTTGCCGACTGTGAGGCTATTCAATATGCAGCGCTTTCTTGTCACTGTTCCAAGAGATGTCAGCCTTTTTCATCATAGTAAAGACTTGGAGAAACGCAATTTTGGAGGGAATTTCACACTTCCATTCCCCAAATGGAAAGAAGAGCATTGTCCTAGTAATATGTGACTGTTACATCCACAGGGCTGCCTGCTCACCTTAAGCTTCACTTGAATCCCAATGCATGGCCACATGGGTATGAAAATCCTCTTCTTGATTCATCTGTAAAGTCTATTTAAATTCATACCATGATTCATACGCAGGCAATTTGGGAATACAGTGTAGCAAGTTCCAGCTAGAAAGGTGTGTTTTTTTCCTTCCTTTTGTGAACAGAACACTAGGTAGTACAAGGCTTTCAAACCTCAAAAACTTCTATCCTCTTCCATAACTCTACGGACTAGTGCTTAGAATTTTTATGCCCTTTTTTTCCCTGTGTAGAAACTTTCTGTCTTTTAAGAGTTCTGCTATCAAATAATATTCTTAATAATAGGTGAATCAGAATATACTTTTTTGTGATGTATCATTCTAAATATTTGGTAGAGAACTCTGTGGTACTCTGTTTTCCTTCTCCTTCTTCTTCTCCTCTTCCTTCTTCTTCTTCTCCTCCTCCTTTTTTCTTCTTTTCCTCCTCTTCCTCCTCCTCTTCCTCCTCCTTCTTTTTCTCCTTCTCCTCCTCCTACTCCTCCTCTTTCTTCTTCAAGTTTGCTATATGTGAAAAAATAATGCTGATGAAGATTAATTGTCAATAATAATTGTGAATGTCTATTTCTTTTCAATATTTTGGATCTATATTCTTATTGAACACTATACCCATCTAGGGTCTATAAAGGGAGTGAACTCTGCTGCAAGTAAGGTCCCTTGGAAAGTAGAATGTTCCTGGCTTGTTTGGTGCCTGAAGATTGCACTCACAAGAACATATCTAATCATGGTGTCACTTTATAAACATTGGCGTTTATATCATATTTTAAAGCTTGGGAAACCCTTTACATGCATAACCTAATTGGAGACCCATAATGAGCTTGTAAGGCAAATACTGCAAATGTTCCCATTCTCATTCTGGAGAGGATGAGATGGAGCCTCAGTATGGGTAAGTGACTTGCCTCTCATTCAGATAATGAACGTGAAAGGCAGCATTCCAACTGATGAGATGTACCTGACTCCAGGTCTAGCATGGGATCCATTACTTCCTGCTGATTCATTCAGATGAGCATTATTCGTATTCTTCCCTCCTCTTCCCCCTTCCCCTCCCTTCCCCTTCCTTTTCTTCTCTAATCTCCTATCCTCATCTTATGGTGCTCTGCCCCAAGCAAGGTACATTTCAGTGACTGAAAGTTACTTTGGGTTTACTGGCTAGATTTCTTTCTCAAATACCAAATCTTAAACCCAATTCACTCTGAAGCTCATAAATTGGACAATAGGTCTCTGCCTTCCTAGAACAGAGTGAATGTAAATAGTAGATCATCACTGTTTCTCTTTTGGCCAAGAACCCTGAGGATCTTCCATTCCCAATCTGATTATTTTTGAAATTAAAGAAGCCATCCCTTGATTAACTTCTGAAAGAGACTTATTCACTGAATGAGTGTTAACCTCACGCAAAGTGAGAACATGGAATGACCTTAGCCTAAAAGGACAAGGATCTCCCAATGCATCCTGGACCATCTTCAGTCGTCCTGATATGGCCACTGGACCCAGATGACTCTGGAGGAGAAAGTGAGGCTGGTGACCTTGCACAGCCCTCCCTCACTCAAATTAAAGTCAACTGCAAGTCAAGTCATCATCTCCCTGATACCATGGTCCTCTTCAATAAGGAAGGACAAACACAACAATATTCTTATGAGTAGTGGGTCAAATAAAAAAGTGCCAAGAAATATTTATTAAGCACCTACTTTGTGCTAGGTATAATGGAAGGTGCTGAGAATACAATGAAAGGCAAAGGACTGTGCCTTCTTTCAAGAAACTCACATTCTAGTGAGAGAGGAAAAAAATGCTAACAACTACTTACAAAAGAAATATATTCTGGATAAATTGGAGGTAATCCCAGAGGGAAAGCACTAGAAGAGAAGGGAGGGTGGGAAGAGGAGAAGGTTTGATGAGGACCAAGGAGCCTTCTGTATGCAGACATGAGGGAAGAGTTTCAAGCATAGGAGATAATTAATGAAAAAACCCACAGTCAGGAGATGGAGTGAGGACAATGAAATAATTGCAATCTATGGGCTAATCTGGGAATTTTTTTTTATAAAGGAGATTGATCTCAATGGTCTCAAAAAGCAAGGAATAAAGTTTGATGAAAACTGAAAAGGCATTACAGGCAAGACTGTGAAAAGGTCTGTATACCAAAATCAAAGGTCTATTTGAGGTATAGTTATAGAAGTTGCTGATGCCTTGAAAGTCCCTCTATTTCAATTTTAAATGTCTGGTAAGAAAAGTCATTCTCAAACGTTAGGAAAATGAGCTGATTTCTTTTAACTTTGGTGCAATTAGTAAGTAGTTGACCTTACTTTCATTGTATAAGAACTCCTTTAGACTTATTTGAAAATTTATGAATATTTAGAAAAAATGTCATAAGTCTCAGTACTGACATTTTATTTTTTTTAAGTTTATTTATTTATTTAACTTTTTACATTCATTTTCACAAATTTTTGGGTTCCAAATTTTCTCCCCTCTTATCCCCTCCCCCCACCCCAATACCCCAAGCAATCTAATTTTTCCTATCTCCAATCTGCCCTCTCTTCTGTCATCCCTCCCTTCTCTTGTCTCCATCTTCTCTTTTCTCCTGTAGGGCCAGATGACTTTCTATTCCTCATTAACTGTATGTCTTCTTTCTTAGTTGCAACAACAATACTAAACAGTTGTTCCTAAAACTTTGAGTTCCAAATTCTCCCCATCCCTCCCTCCCCACCCATTCCCTTTGGGACGGCAGGCAATTCAATATAGGCCATATCTGTGTAGTTTTGCAAATGACCTCCCTGATAGTCGTGTTGTGTAAGACTAACTGAATTGCCATCCCTCCTAACCTGCCCCTCATTGTTTCTCTTCTGTCTTTTGATCCTGTCCCTCCCCAAGTATTGACTTCAAATTGATCCCTCCTCCCTTTGCCCTCCCTTCCATCATTACCCCCCCTTGCAATATCTCCTTCTCCCCCACTTTCTTATACTATAAGATAGGTTTTCATACCAAAATGAATGTGCATTTCACTCCTTCGTTTAGTCAAATGTGATGAGGGTAAACGTCTTGCTTTTTTTTTTTTCTCAGCTCTCCTCTTTTTCCCTCCACTAAAAAATGCTCCTACCTGCCTCTTAAATGACATATAGTTACCCCCTTCCATTTCCCCCTCTTTCCTCCCACTACATTTCTCTCTCACCATTTACCTTAATTTCTTTTAAGGTATGGTCCCATCCTATTCAGTTCAATCTGTGCTCTCTATCTCTGTATATGTGTGCATGTGTGTATGTGTGTGCATGCGTGTACATGTGTATGTGTGGTCCCACCAACTACCCAGATACTGAAAAGTTTTAAGAGTTAGAAATATTGTCTTTCCCTGTATGAATGTAAACAGTTCACGTCTGGTAAGTCCCTTAAGACTTCTCTTTGCTGTTTCCTTTTTCATGCTTCTTCTCATTCTTGTGTTTGAAAGTCAAATTTTCTTTTCAGCTCTGGTCTTTTCATTAAGAATGATTGAAAGTCCTCTGTTTCATTGAAAGACCATATTTTCCCTTGAAGTATTATACTCAGTTTAGCTGGGTAGGTGATTCTTGGTTTGAGTCCTAGTTCCTTTGCCTTCTGGAGTATCCTATTCCATGCCCTTTGATCCCTTAATGTAGAAGCTGCTAGATCTTGAGTTATCCTGATTGTATTTCTATAGTACTGGAATTGTTTCTTTCTAGCTGCTTGCAAGATTTTCTCCTTGAGCTGGGAGTTCTGGAATTTGGCCACAATGTTCCTAGGAGTTTCTCTTTTTGGATCTCTTTCAGGTGGTGATCAATGGATTCTTTCAATACTTATTTTTCCCTCTGGTTCTAGAATGTCAGGGCAGTTTTCCTTGATAATTTCATGGAAGATGATGTCTAGGCTCTTTTTTTGATCATGACTTTCAGGTAGTCCCATAATTTTTAAATTGTCTCTCCTGGATCTATTTTCCAGGTCAGTTGTTTTTCCCATGAGATATTTCACATTCTCTTCCATTTTTTCGTTCTTTTGGTTTTGTTTGGTGATTTCTTGGTTTCTCGTAAAGTCATTAGACTCCATCTGTTCCATTCTAATTTTGAGAGAGCTATTAAATTCAGTGAGCTTTTGAGCCTCTTTTTCCATTTGGCTCATTCTGTTTTTGAAAGCATTCTTCTCCTCATTGGCTTTTTGAACCTCTTTTGCCAATTGAGTGAGCCTATTTTTCAAGGTATTAATTTCCTCAGCATTTTTTTGGGTCTCCTTTACCTAGGTATTGACCCGTTTTTCATACTTTTCTTGCATCTCTGTCATTTCTCTTCCCAGTTTTTCCTCCACCTGACTAACTTGCTTTTCAAAATCCTTTTCGAGCTCTTCCAAGGCCTGAGCCCCCCTCAACCCCCCTGGGGTGTCTGGGGCACTGAGGCCCTGCCCTCCACGTCTTTCCCTGATGGCAAGAATACGTCCTCATCATCAGATCCGAAGGTCGGGATCATTTGCATTTGTTGGAAAAAACTCTCTATAGTCTTATTTTTCTTCCCTTTTCTAGGCATTTTCCCAGCCAGTTACTTGACTTCTGAGATTCCTTTCCACCCCCGCCTGGATCCGCCCAGCTAGTGCTTGGCCTCTGAGATTCAAATGGGCTTTCCACGGCAAGCTTTAGTTCAGGTGCTGGGGTGGAGGCAGGGCCTCCTCCCAGGCTCAGTTCCCTCAGGGGCTTTATGCAGAGGCCTTCAGTAATAGAGCGGGGTGGGAGCAGGCCCATTTCCCAGGCTCAGCTCCCTCAGGTTTTATGCAGAAACCTTCCGTAATGAAGATCCTGCCTGCTGCTGGGGGATTCCTGAGTCCCGGGCCACTGCCACCTCAGCCGCCGCCCACACCTCTGCCGCAGCTGCTTCCTCCCGAGGGGGCCCGAGTCACGGAGACGCCCTGCTCCCCCTCTCGTCCAGCCCAGCCTTCTTTCTCACTGACCTGTAGCTTCTGTGGGTGGAGGGATTTTCCCGGCTGCCGGAGCTTCCATCCCTGAAGCCTGCTTAGGTCAGCTTCTCTGGGGCCGAGGCCAGGGCAGCATTGGGGTGGGGTCTGCTTTCCGCGGCGCAACGGACCCTGGAGATGGGTCTCCAGGGCTCCCTGCAACGGAAATCTCTTCCACTCCATTTCTGCACACCTTGTATTGACCCAGAAGTTATGGGGGTCTCTTTTTACATTAATTCTATGGGCTTTGGTTTCGGAGCTCGTAAACGTGCATCCTTCTACTCCACCATCTTGGCTCCGCCCCTGACATTTTATTAAATAACAAATAGTAGCTCATTTTTACAAAGTGCCTTAGAGTTTGACAAACACATATGTTACCTATTTTAATCCTAATAAATAATTATAATAACTATAAAGCATTGATATAGTACTTAGTATAGTACTTACTATATATCAGCCACTGTGATAAGTACTTTACAAATATCATCTCATTTGATCCTTACAACAACCCTGTACTGTAAAGTGAATGCTATTTATATGCCCATTTTACACTTGGAGAAAATGAGGCTGTCAGAGGGTAAGAGCCTTGCTCAAAGTCAAACAAGTAGTGAATGTTTGAGGTGAGATTCAACGTCAGTTCTTTCTGATTCTGATACCTATGATTCCAGGCCCAGCACTCTATTGGACCACTTAGATGCCTCACAACAATCTTATGAGGTTAAATACTATTATACCCTTTTTAAGAATAGAGAACCTAAGGCTGAAAGAAATTAAGTGACTTGATCAATGTCGCATAGCTAGTCAAAGTCTGAGTTTGTATTTCACATTAGTCCTTCCTAACTTCAAGTCCAATGTGGCCTTCACTAGATCATTCTGCATTCAAAATGAATGAATGAATAATAGGCAGAAAGCTGTGCTTAAGGAAAAATCAGACATGTTAATGGTACCTGAAATTTTTTGTCCACCGTGGGTTGATCACCTTTGATGAAAAAGAGACCTGTCTATTAATTCAGGTGAATACTCTTTTTGCAGGTCATCGTCTTAGAGATTACATTGATTAGTCACTTGTAGAAGGTCATAAGCTAGTATGACTCAGAGGCCGCACTTATGCCTAGGCCTTCCTGCCTCTAAATCTGGGTCTCTATCTACTGTCACTCTATAAAGAAAACATAATTAGGTAATACACATGACTTGTTTAAAGGCTCAACCTTTCTCCATTTCACTCCATCCTCTCTAGTCACTTCCTCTATAGCCTTCTCCTTACCAGACCCTTAGCTTTCCACATCAGAAACTGTGCCCTAAATGAACTTCTGACTCTCCCACCTCCTTCCCACTCCAAGTGTGGAATTATGAACCATGATCAGTTTAACTCTGTCCATCTTTCTGGATGGAGTATGGTAGTCTACACAATCATGAATCCAATCATCCTTACTGTAATTTTCTGGTCAAAATGCCTCATTCTAGCTACCACTTTCCTATTTATGTAGTTTCTGCCTTTAGAATGTAAGATTCGTGAGGACAGAGATTGTCCATGCTTTTGTATTTGTGTTTGCAATATTTACCACAGTGCTTGATACCTAACAAGTACTTCACAAATCCTCTTCCATTCATTCATTCATTCATTCAAGGCATGTTTTCTATTCTTGAACTTTGTCTAGAATGGACATAAACTGAAGAACAAATACATTAAGAATTTTGAGAAGTAATTAACTGGCACATAAATAATACTACCTCCTTAAAAGAAGAATTTGTTCTGCTTTATGAAAAATGTTTTAAGATTTAGGTCCCAAAATATTTATCATAATTTGTTCAAAATTTGTTAAATTTTTATTAATTTCTCTACATATTCATATCCAGTCAGGTATCTCAACTGTATTAGTTGTCATAAATCTTCCATTGGATGATGGATCATGGTACTAGAACTGGACGACCATCTAGTCCAACCTTCTCATTTTACAATTAAGGTAACTCAGGCCTAGGGATGCTAAATGACTTACATAAGGTCATCCAGGTAGTGACCATCAGGGGTTGATTCTCTTTCCACTGACTCATTCCTATGGTTCTAGGTATATTCTATCAAGGTACAGGCAGACAAAGAATTCAGAGAAAATTATTTTGAGCCAGATTTGAGCCATTGTTACTATGGAAAATGCATTTCCCATGTAGGTGGCTAAAGCACTGACTGTTCAGAGTTTGAAGGGATCTTCCAAGAGATTCCTTAGTCCAAAGGCATTCTTGAATTTCATTAAAAGCCAGAGCTGGTAAGGCTAGCGAGGTGATGGTTTTCCTGTAACACTGGCCTGGCTCTGACTCTTAATTTGTGTCCAGTTCTGGAGATTATATTTGAGGAAATACATTAATAAATTGGAGATATCTAAAGGAAATGAAAGAGGAAAATGAAGCCCCTTGAAATCCTGACACATGGGATTCAGTTGAAAGAAATGGGGATATTTTGCCCAGGGAAGAAGAGACTGCGCGTCCCAATATGGGAGTTAAGCTATCTGCATATATCTGGAGTTCTGTCACATACAAAAGATATTAGACTTGCTCCATTTGATCCCATTTGTAAGCAATAAATGGAAATTGAAAAAGTGCCAAATTAAGAACAATTTAAGTAACCCCCCCCACACTTTCTTAATAATTACAGTGATCCAAAAATTGAAATGATCACCCTCAACAGGGGAACAGGTTGACTATCATAGGTGGTCTTCAGGCAAAGGCTAGATCATCACTTGTTAGGTATGGTTTGAGCCAGATGGGTTCTGAGGTAATTTCCAACAATTCGTGTGCTGTACAGGTCAGTAAAAATTTTAACAACTACACACTTTTATGTTTAATTTTCATTATTAACTTTTTTCATCATTTCATTCAGAATAGTCAACAAGACAATAAGGCAAGCTCTGATTTGCAGGATTTGACAAAATGTGAGATGTAAATACTGAAAATTTAATAATTAGCTCTCAAGAACTGATCTGAACTGCCTCCAACAAACCCACACTATGAACTCCAAAATTCTGTGATTCTTCAGCTTAATGAGTGAACTGAGGGAGACCAAATGATTTATTTGAGGTTGCAGAATTATGTTATTGTAGAATTTTCAAAGTTTAGTAACCACCAAAAATAGGTGGATTAAAAAGATGAGCGAATGGATGGAGATCCCTTGCCAAAATTTTAATTCAGATAGTATTCACCTTTAGTTTTTCATGGATTTCTGACATTATTCATTCATCTGATTTAATATTCTCAGCTGTATGTTAATCAGAAGCTACTACAGGGCAGACACTGAGCTTTGAACTTGCAACGTACAGTGTCAAACATGTGCACACAACAAAAACTTAGAACAGTGATGAGGGAAGCTACAGACTTCCAAAGGCTGATCAGATTCAGCTACATTCATTTGTTTATTAATAGTCATCCAATAGTATACTATTAATGCCAAATTTATTTACATGTCTTTTTTCAGAAAATAAGAGTTTCAGAAAAATAAATCAAAGAGAATCTCATCTCTTGGCATTTCCAGACATTGCCTCTAAAATGAACATATTCAGGGAATCTGAATAATCTTTTAAAAATCAAAGAACTTGCTTTCTTTACTGTCTTAGGTCTGATTCTTATACACATCATATGACTGGTCATTTACTTGATTTTATAAAAGTTTTTTTATTAGAAAATGTGCATTTTCCTCTAGGCTTAAGAAAATAATAATTTTGTATGGCTTTGAATTATTCTGAGTTCAGTCACATGATAAAACATGGCCCTAGTGTCCACCTGTGTAACATAATCTGTTTATGCCGCATTGAAATATCAATTTAGAGATGCCACTTCCCTTGTGGAGCAAGTAATTATCTGGAGGAAACATATTTTATCACTACCTATGACTGGTATCAGGCAGCAAATCTTCAGTCCCTGGCACATGATCCTGTGTTTCCTAACAAATTGTGTTGCTGAGCAGTACTATGCCTTAACACTTTTAAATAAGATCTTGACACCCATGTCATTGTACAGTCTCACATCTGGGCTGCAAGAATTTTTTTCCCCTTAATTTAAACGCACTATTTTTCATCAAGCAACAAGCATACATTATGGCTCTCCATTTTAACCAAAGCACTAAAGGCTATTTCAATTTGACTACAGCAGTTTTCTACCAAATGGCTCCTCGAAGTTATATTGAGCACATTACCCACCAGAAAGCACCGAGTTGATGAGAGTGCACTGTCAACTACACTGCACATCGATATGGAGGTTATTTGATTTGAAATTGGATTCTAGCCTTCCTTGATCTGTTGTATAAATGGAGAAGCATGTGTTGGAGAAATTCTCACAAAGTTTATGAAGAATGGGATGTACTACCCCCCTACCCTGCTCCCACCTAGAGTTGTTTTTTTTAGTTTTGTCAGTCTCCAGAAATCAAGTCTAATCTGCTTGATAAATATTCAAAAAGAAAGTGGGAGGGCTTTTTTTTAAGAGAAAGAAAACTAAATATTATTCCATGCATGAATTTAGTTTCTGATATAAGTTGGGTGAAGGTTGCACACTTTTGTAGCAGGGCAGCTATTGTGACCCTTCTTTAAACATTTAAGTCTTGGTTCAGAAGTTCACTGAATGTGATGAGACATGTTTCTTAAGTACAGTGTCTTTGAAAAAAATCTTCTAAATATATAATATTCTCTGAGAGATATGTCACTCATTGTCAAGATGAAATTACTTTAAATGCTAAGTTTCTAGTAAACTGTGTCCATCTCTATCAGAGGGCCCTATTCAGATAGTAATGCCTTCCAATATGTGTGAGGCATACTAATATATATATATATATATATATTTATATATATACACACATACATATATAATATATGCATGTGTATATAATGTGTGTACACACATACATATATAATATATGCATGTGTATATAATGTGTGTACACACACACAACTTCATTAAGGTCATACTGAACTGTAGCTATTGTGACTTTGGCAGGGAATGGGGGGAGGTATTGATAGGGCAAAGAATGGGTGGAGAGAGTTTGCTATGCAAGTTACATGCACATCACCAGTATATAGATGGCCCTAAGGGCAGCATATAAAACTTCAGAGAAAACATATTAAATGGGCATGGGGGAAACATCCTTTTGACCCACATAAAAGAGCCTTTGTGTAGCTCTCAGGAGCACAAGATCTTATTTTCAAGTGGATAAAGATGTTCAGTTTCTTTAGAATCAAAGGTAGGTTGGCAACACTCTCAGTAAATGACAAAATCATTATGTCTGTTTGGTATTCATTGTAAAACATTCATCATTTTGAATGGTGTTGGCATCAAGGAGCCTGTAATAGGGTATCCCACAAGAATCTCCATGTAGATTAGTGTTAATTGATGCTTGCTTGTTGTAATGGCAGTTGATAAGTTAAAAGATGCTGAATTGAAGAAGGAAAACAGTGTGCGCTGGATGGTTCTTTACAACCTCAGCCTGTGACTGACTCAAAGGTCTGTCTGTAGCTGCGAAAGGATCAGACAAAAATACTATCCAATTTTGTAAGAAAGGAAGCATGTGTGGTCTTTTGTATGTGTATGTGTGTGTGTGTGTTTATTTGTGTGTGCCTCTGTTCTCATACATTTTGAAGTTATTTGTTATTAGCTAACTTGATAGTTAAGCCAAAATACATCAATTATAAGTTTTATGAAATTTCTTGTATAATCTTTATAGAATAATGTAATAAAGATATGCTGGATGACAAATCAAAGACACAGGTTCCAATTTTGGTTTGGTACTGTTATATATGACCTTGCCCAGTCTGATAAACTGCATTTATGTCAGTTTCCCTCTTCTTTCCTCATGAAGTTATTCTAAGGAATAATCAGAATGCTCACAGAACAATTAGTCTTTAAAGGGGTCCCTCAAATGTAGCAGATTGCTATTATTAATTATCATTGCTACTGGCTTTCTTACTGTGATACATCCTAATGCCTTGGAAATTTCAATGAGCTTGTATAAACTGAAATATTAAAAGAAAACTCATAAGAGATTTTTTTGCACCATGGCAAATAAGCAATAAAATACAAGAGGAAATTGATGGTCTAAAAATGTGTTTTAGAGGACAACTGTCCTTTTGATATAATTTTCTAATGGAAAATTTGTTGTATTAATTTTGATTTTAACTTTACCCTATGACCATTCAAGATTGGTAATTCTTGGGAAAAGAGCACATCTTTCTAAAATTTGCACAAAATTTTACATAAAATCAAAAGTTTTTTGACTTGCTCTAAATGAATAAAACTGATGCAATACAAACAAAAAGTATTAGATAATTTCAGAGCATTTCTCTCTCTTTTTAAAAAAAAGTTCAATATATACATAATTTTAGCAAACTCAGTGTCCATTTTGTTGTCATTATTAAAATGCTTTCATTAGGTCTTTTGGAAATAGCTGGAATTACACTTCAATTTTATCTAAGATGTTTCCCTGCTGTTATTGTTTTGCTGTGCTAGCTGAATTTTTTTTATGCTACATAAAACTGCAACTTTCAAGTTAACTTCTCTATCAATGAGATGAAAATAATTCTTGAATAGCAACATCAGGTTGGTTAAATGTCATTTCTTATAATGGTGATGGAATAATAATAAAGTGGACTGCTAATTTCCTAGGTGCATGGGCTTTGTTCTGCAAAATATTAAGGGAATATTTTCTAATTATTTAAATCATGGAAGCCATTTATCTTCACTGAATCCGGGGCTTTTGGAGCTTGCCTGATTCTATCTTTTTAGACTCTGCTAAAAATATTACAAGATATATTAGCAATTAAGTACACAAGTATTACTAATTAAAAATATAAGAAACATCTGCCATAAACTCCTTCTCCCCTCTTCTATAACTAAAAACTGCTCTACATCTTCTTCCACCTTTGCATTATTTCCTTCTTTGTTCTAGCTTCCGAGAAAGAGATGGTTTACTCCATACCAACGCCAGCATTCTACTTGTAAGCTGGATTCCATGCACAACCATCTCCTCTGGGAGTTCTGCCCCACTGATCATTTCCACGCTCATATTCAATTTCTCTGATGCCTACAAACATGTTCAACTCCATTCTATAGTATTAATAAAATCTTCTCACTCGAGTTACCACCTGCTCTAGCTATTCTATCACAGCTCTTTGTTTTTTAAGCCAAAGTCCTAGGAAAGTTATCTATAGTTTCCACTTTCTCTTCGATCAACTCACTATGCTATTTATCATTTCTAGTTGTCAAATTCAGTGGCTTTTCCTCAGCCCTCAATCTTCTGATATGTCTAATGTTTCATTGTTTGTTTTGGTTTTTATCACTGTTGATCACAATCCTGTCTCTGTATGCTCTTCTCTGTATTTTCATGACAGTGCTCTCTCTTAGTTCTCCCACCAATGTGACTGTTTCTACTCAGTCTCCTTTGCTGCATCAACATCCAGGATTCACCTCTTAATCAAGGGCTTTGTTAAAAATTCAGGACTCTGTCCTGGTCCTTCCTTTCTCTGTCCAAATCCCCTTCCTTGGTAATTTCATCAATTTTCATGTATACAATTATTGTGCAGATGACTCTCATTTGTAGAAATCTAGGTCTAGTGAGTCTTTCCTCTGAGTGCTGGTCCTACAATACCAATAGTGTACTAGGTGCGTCCAGATGGATGTCAAACTAGGCATCTCAAATTCAACATGGCAAAAATATCTCTATTAAATATTAATTATCTTTCACTCCAAATTGACTTCTAACTTCCTTATCTCTGTCAAGGGTACCACCATCCTAGTAATTCAAGTTTACAGCCTAGGCATCACCTTTGATTCTTTAATTTCCCTCAATCTTTATCCAATGGGTTGCCAAATCTTTTTGCTTCTATCTACATAAGAATACTCACATCCATTCCATTCTCTCTGGTTACACATTTTTCTGCCTCTAGCACTCTGTCCTCTGCACCAAGCTGCCTCAATGAATGATTTGTTTTTAATTGAGTTGACCATTTGTTTGAACTGGCTGTGCATATAGACACAGATTTTTATACAAAGCTGTCTGAAAATTTATAACTGAACACAGGCTGCTCTAGGGTTTAAACAGAATGTGAGTAAATTCTCTGGTGGTGACTTTAGGTAACTGCAACCTTTGGCTCATATGACCAGCATCTATGGACAATTTTAATCACAAGTCATCCTAACCCTCTGGATTGGTTGTATCCATTGCTTTCTATCAGCTGGGGCATCAGATAATAATTGGCCTTCTATCATCATAGCTGTACTGCTGTGTTTTTCATTCTGATATATAATCTTTGCCTTATTATTTTAGAAAATTTTCTGTCATCTTTCTTTTTTCAATGTTTTAAATAATACTCTATTTTCCTCCCATTACATGTATAAAAAATTTTAAGATTCTGTTTTTATTCCTGAAATTTGGGGTTCCAAATTCTCTCCCTCTCACCTTCCTTTCCCCCCTCCTTCAGACAGTATGCAACCTGATATAGGTTATACATGTGCAATCATGTAAAACATATTTCCATGTTAGTCATTTTGTAGGGAAAAAAAAAGGTAAGCAAAAAGAAAGTGAAAAACTGTATGCTTTAATCTGATTTTTCTTAAAGAGGTTGGGGCAGGGAAGAAAGAGATAAAGGGAGAGAGACAGACAGACAATCCTCATTTGTGACTTTTCCCATTCTGCAAAGCACTGTGCATCTTTATTATTTCTTTGTACCTGTCTCACAAATGTTTTCAACCTGCCTTGTTGGAGGGAAAATTTGCAGTGATGAAATCACAAGCTCATCTCAGCATTTGAGTATTTTAGTACTAAAAATATTCAAATAAGGCCACAAAATTTGCATGAGCTCCAAACCACATACTTAAAGCATCTCAACTCTTACTTAAATACCTCCGCCATTTTCTTTTAATTCATACCATCAGATACATGAGATTACCAGTATCTCCTGGCCATGTTTGCATTGAGAATTCCTTCTCAAATTGACAAACACATTTTAGTTTTGCATGAAAATTAAATAGAAAGAAAAGACAGAAAATAATACATTTTTCAAAGATATGTTGCCTGACATTCATTTGATTTATTGTCTAGTTTTTTTTAAGTTCAAATGTGTGGGCCAGTTTTGTTTTGTCCCTAAAATTCCAGCAACTAATGCTGTTTTACCATTCAGCTTCCATTCCTTGTGTTAGAAGGTCTTTCAGGTTGAACTGATGATGATGAGAAACAGTGCTTTAAATTTTGTTAAAGACTTTTCATACATTGTCTTACTTGATCCTTACAATAACCCTGTGAAACAGATACTATCATTAGCTCCACTTGACAGATAAGAAAGCTGAAGTTGAGAAAAGTTATGTGAATTACCCAGGGTCATATATCTAACAAGTATCTTGGGATTTTTTTCCCTTGGATTTCCTTGACTCCAAATACAGAATACTAGCCACATATGAGATCTTTATTTTATGGATAGGGAAAATAAAGTCCAGAGAGCAACTTGCCCAATGTCA
The DNA here is from genome assembly GCA_023548195.1 of Bettongia penicillata ogilbyi. Taxonomy (NCBI): domain Eukaryota; kingdom Metazoa; phylum Chordata; class Mammalia; order Diprotodontia; family Potoroidae; genus Bettongia; species Bettongia penicillata. The sequence continues at coordinate 1,895,851 of JAJHZJ010000610.1, read as the reverse complement.
TACAGAGAGCTTGTGACAAAGTCAGGGTAGAAGCAAGATCTTTTGACTTAATCCTGTGCTTTTTCCACACACAGAAGGCACTCAATATCTGTGTGCTTAAAAAAGGAATTAGTTTTCCAAAACTTGACTACCAGACTATCAGCATCATCATTGTGGAAATGGATATTTGTAGAATTAAGTTTACTTCTTTGCTTGTTATATTATACTTGGATTGGTTATTGTCCTTGTTCTCAATATTTTAAAATTTAAGAGAGATGACAGTGATGATGGAGAATATGTGGAGGCCAATGAAACAAGGCTGACTTTATCAAAAATTGGGGAAAATGAACAACTTTATTTCTACTCTTAGTTACAGTTTATTATAGCTATATTCCACTTGGGTATATGATGTTGCGCTGTTCTTTACTTAAGGATTCTTACTGTGATTCCCTTCTTAGGCTTACACATTACTAGATAACCTTAATCTGTACTATTCTCCATCTCCAAAAATGCTTACTTGATCATGGGCCTCAGTGCCCTGATGTCTATTAGGTAAGGTAATTAGCTAATCTATTAAATTCATTAGTCAATCTATCAACAGGCATTTATTAAATGCCTACTATGTACTAGGTACAGTGTTAAGCACCTGGGATACAAAGAGGCAGGTAGGTAAAACAGTGGATACTATAGGATTTGGATTCAGGAAAATCTGAGTTTGAATCTTGTCTTAGACACTAGCTATTGGGCCAGGGAAAGTGACTTCTTGGTTTAACTCATCTGTAAAACAGGGATAATAACATATATATCACCAAGTTGTGAGGATTAAATGGGATAATATCTGTAAAGTATTTTATATATCTTAAAGTGCTGTCTAAATGTTAGTTATTATTATTATTATTGACAAAAGTGAAATAGTCTCAAGGATATGTTAATGGACACTATTGTGAGATGATTGGTCTCCCTGCCCTTCACCCTGAACATCCTTTTCAATTTCATTTCAAGAGTGCTTTTCTTGAGACAATTCTTTCACTTTTATAGTCAATGATCTAATGATTCAAATTTAAGGTCAGCAAGGAGAGGAGGATAGCAGCATTTTAAATATTTAAGAAGATCTTGGGAGGTAGGGGTACATTTATGTCTTTTTATCTTTCTTACAAAGAGAATTGCTCTACATTGAAAAACCCAGTGAAGGAGGGTATGTGGAAAAGTAAGTACACTAATGCATTGTTAGTGGAGTCGTTACCTTGTCCAACCATTCTGGAGAACAATTCAGCCATTTGTAGCCAAAGGATTGTAAAAATGTGCATACCCTTTGATCCAGCAATGCCGCTACTAGGTCTGTATCCCAAAGAGACCAAAGAAAAGGGAAAAAAGGACCTATTTATTTTTGTTTCGGGTTTTTTTGTGTGTCTTCTTAAAAAATTAGTTTATTTGTTTTCAGTTTTCTACAATCACTACCATAAGTTTTAGATTTTCTCCCCCTCCCTTCCTCCTCCTTCCCCAACATGGCCTGCAATCTTATATGGGTTCTACACATATCTTCTTATTAATCACATTTTCACATTAGTCATGTTGCATAGAAGAATTAAAATGAATGGGAGAAACCATGAAAAAAACCAAACCAACCAAAACATAACACAAGAGAAAATATTCTACTTCATTCTATGTTCTGATTCCATAGTTCTTTCTCTGGAAGTGGAAGGCATTTTGCCTCAAGAGTCCTTTGGAAATGTTTTAAGTCCTTGTACTGCTGTGAAGGGTGATGTCTAACAGAAGCAGTCCTCGTACACTGTGGCAGTTACCATGTACAAAGTTCTCCTGGTTCTGCTCCTTTCACTCAGCATCAGTTCATATAAGTCTTTCCAGATTTCCCTGAAGTCTTCCTGTTCATCATTTCTTATATCACAATAATATTCCATTACATTCATATACCACAACTTGATCAGCCATTCCTTTACTGATTGGTATCTTCTCAATTTCCAGTTCTTGGTCACCACAAAGAGAACTGATATAAATATTTTTGTACATGTGAGACCTTTTCCCATTTTTGTGATTTCTTTAGGATACAACCCTAGAAGTGATATTGCTGGTATGCGCAATTTTCTAACACTGTGGGCACAGTTTCAAATTGCTCTCCAGAATGGTTGGATTAGCTCATAGCTTCACCAATAATGAATGTGTTTCAACTCTCCCACACCTTCTCCAAAATTTATCATCTTCCTGTTTTGTCATGTTAGCCAAACTGATAGGTGAGATGTGGTACTTCAGAGTTGTTTTGATTTGCATCTCTCTAATCAATAGTGATTTAGAGCATTTTTTCATATGACTCTAGATAAGTTTAATTTCTTCCTCTGAATACTGCCTGTTCATTATGCTCTGACCATTTATCAATTAGGGAATGACTTGTATTCTTGTAAATTTGACTTAGTTCTCTACATATTTTAGAAATGAGGCCTTTATCAGGGACACTAGTTGCAAAAATTCTTTCCCAGTTTTCTGCTTCTCTCCTAATCTTGGTTGCATTGGGTTTGTTTGTGCAAAAACTTTTCAATTTAATGTAGTCAAAATTATCTATTTTGCAATGAGTGGGTTAAATCATAGAAACAATCAATAACTTCATTCGAGAGAATGATAATAATGAGACAAGCTACCAAAACTTATGGGATGCTGCAAAAGCAGTTTTGAGGGGAAGTTTTATATCATTGAACACCTACATGAATAAAACAGAGAAAGAGGAGATCAATGACTTGGGCATGTTGCTGAAAAAGCTAGAAAAAGAACAAATAGAAAATCCCCAAGTAAATACCAAATGAGAAATACTGAAAACCAAAAGAGAGATAAATAAAATTGAAATTAAGAAAACTACTGAACTAATAAACAAAACTAAAACTTGGTTTTGTAAAAAAATAATAAAATTGATAAACTTTTGGTCAATTTGATTTTAAAAATAAAAAAATATCAAATTACCAATATCAAAAATGAAAAGGTTGAACTCACCTCCAATGAGGAGGAAATTAAAACAATAATTAGAAATTATTTTGCTCAACTTTATGCCCATAAATTCAACAATCTAAATGAGATGGATGAGAATTTAAAAAAAAATATGAATTGCCCAGATTAACAGCAGAGGAAGTTGAATACTTAAACAACTCCATCTCAGAAAAAGAAATTGAACAAGTCATCAATGAACTCCTTAGGAAAAAATCTCCAGGGCCAGATGGATTTACAAGTGAATTCTATCAAACATTTAAAGAACAGTTAATTTCAATACTATATAGACTATTTTTTGAAAATTGGGGAAGAAGGAGTCTCCCTAGATTCTTTTTATGATACAAATATGGTTCTGATACCTAAACCAGGAAGAGCCAAAACAGAGAAAGAAAATTATAGACCAATTTCTCTAATCAATATAGATGCAAAAATTTTAAATAAGATACTAGCAAAAAGAATACAGCAACTTATCATGAGAATAATACATTATGATCAGGTAGGATTTATAGCAGGAATGCAGGACTGGTTCAATATTCAGAAAACTACCAGCATTATCGATCATATCAACAAAAAAACTAACAGAAAACATATGATTATCTCAATTGATGCAGAAAAAAGCTTTTGACCATATACAACACCCATTCCTATTGAAAACACTGGAGAGAATAGGAATAAGTGGAACCTTCCTTAAAGTAATAACCAGTATCTACCTAAAACCATCAGCAAACATTTTATGCTATAGGGAGAAGCTATAAGCATCTCCAATAAGATCAGAGGTGAAATAAGGATATCTGTTATCACCACTGTTATTCAATATGGTACTAGAAATATTAGCTTTAGTAATAAGAGAAGAAAAAAATTAAAGGAGTTAGAAACTAAATTATCACTCTTTGCAGATGATGTGATGATATACTTAGACGATCCTAGAAAATCAGTAAAAAGAAAAAAACGCTACTTGAAATAACAATACAGGTTGGCAAAGTTGAAGGTTATAAAATAAACCCACATAAATCACCTGCATTTCTATATATTACTAACAATGCCCAACAGCAAGAGACAAAAAGAAATATCTGGGAGTCTCCCTGCCAAAACAAAACCAGGGAGTATATGAAAATAATTACAAAATTCTTTTCATACAAAGTCAGATCTAAGTAAGTGGAAAAACATCAGTTGCTCATGGGCAGGCTGAGCTAATATAATAAAAATGACAATTCTACCTAAGTTAATTTACTTATTCAGTTCCATACTAATCAAACTTCCAGAAAATTATTTTCTAGAGCTAGAAAAAACAATATCAAATTTCATCTGGAAGAACAAAACATCCAGAATATCAAGGAAATCAATGAAAAGAAGTTCTAGGGAAGGTGACCTAGACCTACCAAATTTCAAATTGTATTAGTAATCATCAAAACCATTTAGTACTGGCTAAGAAGTAGAGGGGTAGGCCAGTGGAATATGTTAGGTACTCAAGACACAGTGGTCGATGAATAGGGCAGTCTACGGTTTAACAAATCCAAGGACTCCAGCTTCTGAGATAAGAACTCACCGTTTAACAAAATCTGCTGGGAAAGCTGGAAAACAATGTGGCAGAAACTGGGCATAGACCAATGCCTGATACTGTACACAAGAATAAAGTCCAAATGGATACATGACATAGGTATAAAGACTGATACTATAAACAAATTAAGGAGGAAAGGAATAGTGTAGTTGTCAGATTTATGTAGAAAGGAGAAATTTATGACCAAAGAAGAGATAGAGAAGAAAGGACCTATTTTTTCAAAGATATTTATATCAACTCTTTTTTGTGGTGGCAAAGAATTAGAAAGTGAAGGAAAGTCTATCAAATGGGGGAGGTAGGGGACAGCTAGGTGGTACAGTGGATGGAACACTTGGCCTGAAGTTAAGGAGACTCATCTTCCTGAATTCAAATCTTATCTTAGATGCTTGCTAGCTGTGAAGCCCTGGACAAGTCACTTAATCCTGTTTGTCTCAGTTCCTCATCTGTACCATGACAAACCACTCCAGTATCTTTGCCAAGAAAACCCCAAGTGGTGTGATTAAGAGTCAGAATGTTTGAAACAACTGAAAACCATCAATTGGGGAATAACTGAACAGGTTGTAGTATATGATTATGAGGGAATAATAATTTGCTATAGAGAATGATGAGGGAGATTGATTCAGAAAACCTAGGAAAACTTACGTTAACTGATGCAAATGAGCAGTATAAGGAGAACATTGTTCTCCTTATATAGCAACAGTAATATTGATTGATGACCAATTATGAAAGATTTAGTTACTCTGATTAGTACAATGATCCATGACAATTCTAAAGCACTCATGATGAAAAATGCTATCTACCTCCAGCAAGAGAATTGATGAGCTCTGTGTACAGATTAAAGCATATTTTTTCACTTTATTTTTATTGCTTTTTTTTCTTTTTACAACAGGGCTAATATAGATATATATTTTGCACAGCTTCACATATATAATGAATACTATGTTGCTTACCTTGTGAAAAGGTGAGTGATGGGTTGTAGGGAGGGAGAGAATTTGGAACTTAAAAAAAATGTTGAAAATTAGCAAATGACAAAGAAAATGTAATAAAAAAGTAAAAGAAAAACAGAGAGAAGACATTGAGCATAAAAATACATGTGCAAACATATGCAATGAAATGTGTCTAAAACCTTGCACTAAAAGGCTTCATTTATGGGTCTTTTGATGTGAAAATAGTCACATTCAGGAGGCACAGATGGGCCCCTGGATGTCATATAAGGAATCTACTTTTTGACCAGAATGCACCTTATATCATTCCTTTTAGATCTTTGCTTTTTGTAAATTTTAAATCTTGTAATTATATTCACATCAAAAGGGAAAGTGTTTTTAAGGTACAGAATAAATTGTGACTGAAAAATTAGCTAGAATTTTAAAGACTATTTTCAACTACCTATTAAAATTGATTAAACTGTATAGTGTAAGGAAAGATATAGCACCTGAATTCAAATCTGTGCACTGTCACTATCTATATGACCTTAGGCAAGTCACTTAAACAAATATTCTAGGTTTCAGTGTACTTGCCTGTAAAATGAAAGATTTGCATCCTCTGTATAGCTGCATTGATCAACTGCATTGAAAGGTCAATTCATAATAGAAGGGACAATAATTTACATGATAGTGAATCTCAACCTTTTTTTGAAGCTTATTTTTGGATAACAAAAAATGATTCTGAAGTACAATATAGTTTAACAATAAATAATATCGAGCATAATCATCAAGGTGTGTCCTATGGAGTTGAGAATAGTTGAAGTTTACTATCATTTTCTCTGTGTTATTAAACTGTAGCCAAGAAGTTAAAAGGTGGGCAGAAAAGGGGAAAGTATTTCTTATATAGCTTTTATCTACCTACTTGTTTCCATTAAAAGACTAAAAGCAACAGTATACCTCAGCTGCATTATCATGCCTACAAATGAATCAATCAGATTCTAGTAACTTCCAAAATAGAATTCCCTTTGAAACATGAAAAAAAGTCCTTTTAAAGAAAATTAAACAACCTGAACCTCTTCCTGTAATCCCAAACCAAGGCAATGATTCCTAAAGGGAGGCAGGTTTTTCATCAACAGCAGAAAGAGAGAAAGGCTGTATTGTTCCCTAATCCTCTCCTTTGAGATTGGTGTTGATCTCCTGCTGTCATTTCTCCTGGACTTGAAAAGACTGTTCATTCTTTGCTTACTTCTCTTTGGGAAGGTAACGTTAGCTCCTAGTGCAGTGCTGTGCACAGAACTCATTATCTTTTCTCCTAAGCCCACTCCTCCTAACTTCCCTAGTTCTGTTGAGGTGACCACCATCCTTTCAGGTATTCAGGTTCAGACACTTAAGAGATAGCCTCATTTTTTTTACTCTCTCCCACTTCCCATATCCAATTTACTGCCAAGTCCTGTCCAGGCTACTTGCACAACATTTAACTCACAAATCTACTTCTCTATACTCATATAACTGAGCCTGGTAAAGGACCCCACTTTCTCTTGCATGATCTATTGAATTGGATTTCTAATTATTCTCCCTACATTTAGTATTCTCTTTAAGAAAATCTACACAAACATGATAATTTAGTATTACCAAAGCATAGATTTAAACATGTCACTTGCTGCTCAGAAAACCTCAGTGGCTCCCTATTGCTTCTGAGAAAAAGAACAAACTCCTTTGTTCCAAATTTAAAACACTTTACAATTTGGCTTCATTTACATTTCTAACCTTATTACAATTATATCATCACCACCATCTACTACACCATCATCAACATATCTAGCCTGTATATAAAACTTTAAGTTCTGCAAAGTACTTGATAAATATCATCTATTTTATCTTCACGATAATCCTGGGATGCAGGTGCTTTTTTATCATCCCTGATATTTCCCCTTACTCTTTCTGTGTTTCAGCTAAACTATCTAGTCTACTTGCTATTTCTTATACATGATATTCCATCTCCTAAATCCATAGGACAGCTTTTCTTCAAACCTAGTTATTTTCTCTCTCTGTGTCCACCTCTTGGAACTCCTGGTTCATTTCAAGGGTCACCTGAAGAGTTAGCTGCTATAAGAGTCCCTTTCTGATTTGCCCAATGATTAGTTTCCTCCTACCCACAATCACTTTATATTTATTTTGTATATTTTCTATTGCCTTATCCATTTACATGTGATTTCCACCTGTAGAATGCGAGCTCCTTGAGGGTAAAGACTCTTCTTTTTTTTTTTTTTTTTTTTTGTCTTTTTTATCCTGGGTCAACCATAAACCTTGAGACATAGGAGATGTTTAATAAAAGCTAATTGAATTGAATAGTAGAAGCTTAATATTTATTGAATAAAAGGAAGGGCATGAATATTTCACATACTGGAATAATCTTTTCTAAATTGAATAGATGGTTAAATTCAGCTTCTAATTTCCAATGCTCATTGCAATTTCCACATTTTATTATCTTGGAATCTGTAGCTTATGCATATAGAGAGTAAAAAAGGTCATTGTAATGAAACCAATGGATCTGAGAACTGTATATGACCCTTGCTGTTTCTTGAAAAGTCTCCTTGAGTAGAATTGGGTGAGACCTGCACATGGTACACTTTTTAGCTGTTTTCTTGAACTCTCCATTTTTTTCTACCTCATTTATACTACACCCTAGGATATAATCTCTGTAGTAGTGATTTGCTCTAGCAACTAATCTAAACCCAGTGAATCAATTATGCTCATCCTTCTGATTAAAACACAATAAATACTTTTAATCACTATGAAAGGAACATAATAGAACCTGGGGCTGGGGCAGGCACAGGGAGTAAGACACAGTGTCTGTCCTCAAAGAATATATAGTATTGTAGATCAAGATAAGACAAATATGTGAATAGCTACAATGTCACTCCATAAATATGAGTTCAAAGGAGAAGGCGATAAATGTCCATAAGAGGTATGCTATTATGCTCTGTGGGCTCAGAAAATGGAGAAATCATATTTGGTTGAGGAAACAAAGCAAGCTTCATATAGGAGTTGCTGTTTGAAATCATTCTTAGAGAATGAGTAAGACTTCAACAGGCAAAGTTGTCCATTCAAGGCAAAAGGAACAATATGAACAAAGACATGCTAAAGAGAATACACACAGGGAGAATAATACTTGGAGAGGTATCAGGGTTTATAGAAGTTTTTTTTAGTAATTGGTATGTAGGTGAGGAAATTGAACATGTGTGTAGGTAGAGAAGAAAGAATCCAAGGGGAAAAAAAGGAGAGTTTGAAGATATATTAGGCTGCAATGGCCAGAATTACCAATAGATCAAGGTTTCAAAGCAGTTGAAAGAGATGCAGTTGGGAATGCAGGTGGTTAGCTCCTTTCTTATGGGGAAAGAGGAGTAAAGGCAGAATGGGTGAAGTCAGTCAAACTCTGAGAGGAGGCAATTTGAAATCATTTGCATTTGATGATTGCATTCTTCTCTGGCAAAAAGGAGTGAAGGTCAAAGACCAGTCAGGATTATTGATCAGAACGAGGAATGACACTGGTAACTGGAAAATAAAAATGGAGGGGAATAGTGGAAGTAGCTGGAGGAGAATGGGAAAAATTGGAAAAGCTACTACAGAAAATTGGATAGTCCATAAGTGAATTCAAAGATTCAATTCAACAAACATTTACTAAACACTAATACACCTTGTACTCTGCTGGACACTATACAAAAAGAAGTAGAACAGTGCCTGTCAACATGCACATAACAATTATATATGACCTAGATAAAAGGTGTTTGGAGGTGAGGAGAACATCAGCAACCATAAGACTCAGGAAAGGTCTTTGGTAAAAGGAAGGCTTTGAGTTAGGTCTTGATGGAAGCTGGGCAGTCTTAGAAGCAGAAGTGCATTTCAAGTGTGAACAGCCAGTGTGAAAGTAGTGATAGAAGTTCCATGTAATAATAACTATAAAAAGGACGGTTTTACTAGATAGCATGGGATCTGAACAGGAGTAATATGTAATAAGGCTAGAAAGTTAAGGAAATGTCAGGTTATTGAGGGCTTCAAATGACATTGAAAGTTTATAATAGATCTTAGATTATACGTAGGGAACCAATGCAGTTTGTTGAAGGGCAGCTAGGCGGACGTCAGGAAGACTCATCTTTCTGAGTTCAAATCTGACTTCAGACACTTACAAGTTATATGATTCTGGGCAAGTCACTTAACCCCATTTACCTCAGTTTTCTCATCTTTAAAATGAACTGTAAGAGGAAATTGCAAATTACTCCAGATCAATGCCAAGAAAACCCCCAAATGGGGTCATAAAGCATTGGACACGACTGAAAACAACTGAAAAATAGTTTATTGATGAAGCAAGTGATTGTTAGAACTGAACTTTAAGAATATCACTGACAGCTGCATAGGGGATGTACTAAAGTGGAGAGAGATTTGAGGCTATAGGTACAAAGATAAAAATAAAACAGCAGCTGATTTTGAGATTCTTATATTCAAATATCTCTTATGCCTGGAAAGTATTCCTTCCTCATATCTTTTTTTTCCTGGCTTCCTAAAATCTTACCTTCCACAGAAAACCCTTCCTTATTCCCTTTCATAATACCTCTATTGATTATCTCTGATTTATCCTGTATATAAATTGCTTATTCATAGTTGTAGGCTGTGAGTTCCTTGAGATATAGTCTTCTATCTTTTTTTGTATCCACAATGCTTAGCATAATACTTGTCTCACTGCTTAATATATGTTTATTAACTCATCCTACTACTGAAAGAAAATGACTTGAACCCAGTGAGTGAGTAAAAGATAATTTGAGACTGGACAGAAAATTGAAAACTAGAGGAATCATAGAAGGCTTCAAAGAAGAGGTGGCATTTGAGCTGAACCTTAAAGGATATTAAGTATTTTTAGAAGCAGAGATGAGGAGAAAGTGCATTTCAAGCATGGGAAAATTTATCCATAAATATGGTGCTGGGATGGAACATCAAGTTTATGGAATAATAGTTCAATTTTATCAGAACTAATTATATCATAAATGGTAACGTGAAATAAGACTGGAAATGTATTTATCAAAGACATGCAGTGGAGTTTGTGTTTTATGCTTGTATCAGTAAGCACCCCAACATACACAGGGGGGGGTCTGCTATCAGAGGTTGTTTGATTTGCTTTTCTAAAAGGAAGGCAACTTTTGAAGGGTTAACAATCTCCTTTAATCAAAGACATACATCATTCACCTGATTCAGGGGAAAAAGTCAGGACCCTGAATTTCAGAGAAAATACAGAGAAAAACAAAGATCAACAGAAATGGCTTCCAACTGTCTGACCATAATCAACACATATATCACAAATCAGTAGACAGGTCCAACTGTATGACCATAACTACCAGAGAGGGAAGCACCAACATCTGAATTTTCAAAGTAGGGGTGGGGGGAAGTTCCTTAGCAGCTTCCCAGTGTTTCATATGGCTAAACAAATACTTTCAGTCAGCAAGCCCCAAAGTAAAACCTGACCTCAGAGTATTTATACACTTTTTAGAGTCAGATGGCATCACAACCCTTGAGAACCAGTACCTCATTGACAAAAGGCATGAGCCTTCCTACAAATCTTCCCAGGCCTATTAATGGGTGGGGAAGATCTTTAATGACAATAACAGTACAAATACGTATACTGTTTCTAGTTAAAGAAACTTGTTTTTGTACTTTACTCCCAGTAATAACTAAATTGTAATTGTTTCTCTTTTACCCAAGAATCCTGAGGGTCTTGTTCTCCCAGTTTCATTTTTTTTTCTATTAAAGAAGCCATCCCTTGAGTAACTTAAAGAAGCCTATTCATTGAATGGGTGTATCTCATTCAAATTGAGAATGTGATAAGACCTTAGCCAGAGTCTCACATTGAGTCCTGGGACATCTACAGTCATCCTGATGAATATCTTCCTGGACCCAGATGATTCAGGAGAAGAAAGTTAAGTTGGTGACCTTGCCCAGCCCTCCCTCATTCGTATCAAAGTCAACTGCAAGTCTGGTCATCATCTTGATGTCATGGTCCTCTTTGAGAAGGAAGGACAAACACCACAACAACTCCCAGTAAAGACTCTTGTTGATAAAAGCAAGATTCAATCAGAGGCACTTGATTATATTAAAACAAAAACAGCATACTCTGCTTGCCTTTACAATCCTAGAGGTCATTAAAAGTGGTTAAATTGGGGAAGTGATAAGCCTCTGCCCTAGGAAAAAACATTTTTACAACTGTGTAAAGAGAAGATTGGAAAAGGAGATCAGAAGGAGGAAGTGTTTATAATATTCTAGATAAGAAGTAATTAAGGCTTAAACTAAAATGGCAGTCAGAAGAGTAAAGAGTAGGAGACAGATGCAAGAGATGTTAAGGACGTAGAAACAATATGACTTGACAATTGATTAGATGCCAGGAATGAGGAAAAAGGAAGTGTTAAGGAAGATATGAAAGCAATGTGCCCAGTGCCCAGAAGAGAAACAGAGAAGTTTGGAAGGGCAGATTTGGGGAAGATGATTAATTCCATTTAGGAAATTGTGTTTTGAAATGCTTATGAAACACCAGATGAGATGCCTACTAGGCTATATGACTAATGTTCAGGGAGGAGCTGAGGATTGGATATATAGATTTATGAATAATCTGCTTAGAGACAATGATTGAATTAAAGGGTTTGATGAAATCACTGAAGAAGAGGGTAAACTGAGAAGAGGGCTCAGGATAGAATATTAAGTGGTCCCCACCCTTAAAGGATGGAGATGAATTTTTGGTACAGCAAAGGAACAATCAAGCAAATAGGAAGAAAAGCAAAGGAAGTAGTTTCTAGAGAACCCAAGAGAGGATGGAATATCCAGTGGGACAGGGTGTTCAACAGTGTCAAAACTTCAGGCAAGACATGGGAACAAAAAAAAGTCAATTAATTTAGCAGTTAAGAGTCACTGGCAATCTTAGATGAAGTAGTTTCAAAAGAGTGGGAGAATTTTGAGGAGTATAACAGGAGAGTTTATAACACATGACCTAAATTTTCCAACAAAATAGGAGTAAAGGTCATAAAGTCAGTAGGAAAGTATAATGTTGGCTCTCAAGGAGACAGTTTTGGAACAGCCATTTCAAGAATCATGATAAATAGCCCATCAAAGAAGAATACAAGATAAAGATTGCTTTAGTGTGGGTCTGAGTGAGCTCAGATAACATTAGTTTAATCAATACATCTTCACTAACCTTTAGAAACATGGGAGTAGAAATGCAAAAGGAAGGTTGTAGGGGTGACCCAGAATCAAATTAGGTCAGGACAGTGGTAGTACTGATTCAAAGCTAGAGGACAAGTTTACAACTGAATTGGTCAACTATAGAGTCAAAACCATTTAGAGAAGAAAGTAAGGTAAGAACAAGAGTAATTGGGAGAACAAAGAGCATTGGAGAACAGTTATGGTGAAAATCAAGAACGGATTCAGAAAAAGCAAAGAAGTGAATATAGAAAGACAGGAGATTGTGATGAGTGGAGAATTTCAAAGTTTGAGATCATGGATGTAGCACAGTTATGGGAAATGAAGTTTTGATGAATGTTTAACAACCTACTTATCAAAAAAGTTAATTTTGATTAGTAATATTTTCTCTATCACTTTCTAGTCTAGACCAAGATTTCTGCTGCCTATTTTGTGGAGCCTATGAGCTTAGAATTGTTTTCACATTTTCAAATAAAGGTGTACTGTATTTTTAAAAATTAATAAATGCATGCTTAACTTTTGTGCTGTACAAACATATGCAGTAGGCCCATATTAAACAGGTTTTATGTTAGATTTGGCCTATGGGCTATATTTTTACTGATTACTGCTCTAGAAAATCAACAAAACAATAAATCAAGCCCTGATTGGTAGCATTTGAAAGTGAAATTCCCACTCTAAAATTTTAACAATTAGCTCTCAGGAGCCAATACAAGCTGACTTTAGCATACCACTAGATCAGTGATGCTGAAATCTAAGGTAAGGAATCTCCTGTGAGTAGATAAAATGAAACAAAAATATAGATCATTAGGGTTGAGGAGATGGTGAATTAAAAATGAATTAAGAGCCCTGAGAGCCTGGTCTCTACTTAATAAGTATATTCCTTATCTTGCTTGGTCCCAGGCATAACATATTTCCCAAACATCTCTATGCCATTCCACACTTTATTCCTTCCCTCTCCCTTTCCAAGTCTAGCTCTGAAAACTGAAATGAAATCAACCTTATAATTCAAGGAAAGGACATGTCAGTGAATTGGCCTAGGGATGGATCACCATTCCTCTGACTTCCTTTCCTAAAATATTTTCCCCTGATCCTCCCTGGACATCACTCCCCTATATATGTTGTTATCTTCCAGTAGCATGTGAGTTCATTTAGGCAAAGAATGTCTTGTGTGCTTAACACAATGTCTGGCATTAGTAAGCATTTAATAACTGCTTTTTCTTTCTTTAATTCACTTGTTCATCCATAAGAGGTCAGTACATTTCAAGTAACATCAACAGGTATGGAAAAGTTCTCATCGGTAAGTCAGGGGTAGAAGTAATCAGGAAGATTGTAAGCCTAATACGGAACTCCTTTAGAATGAAGGAAGAGAGACTTACACAGTCCAGGAGATTGACAACCAAGAGTGAGGCTCAACTGAACTTACATAGTATGAATCAGTAGTTGACCTAATTAGCAAAATATCATTCATTTCTCCAGCAGTGCTTGGCAACCTGGGAACATAACAGTGCAGATTATATAAGATTAGGGAAATTGGTTATGATGATACGTCAAGTGGGCAAAAGGTACAGCTTGCAACCTCTTCATGACTGAGTAGACATCTCCCATGGCTTTCTGTGGTCAAAAAAGACTCATCAACTGACAGTCAGACTTCTCTGGTCATGATCCTTTTCACAATTACCTAGGTTGGTTCTTGGACAATCATTACTTAGGTATTGCTGGACCTTGTCTCAAAAGCTTTCCTATAAAGTAGGACCTATCAGAATTTACCCTCCGCAGTTATAGCCTCTGAGCATGAGGTCAACTACATGACAAGAGGAAACTGGCAAAGGACTGCTAGTGGTCCTTAGCTTCTAGGGACACCGGCCCCCATTGCCTTATATTTATTTTGCACATATTTATTTACATCTATATTGTCTCACTTAATAGAATATAAACTCCATTAGGGAAGGGATTGTTATACAGACTCAAAGAATTTGAGAGTTGAAAATAACCATTGTGTATCTATAATCCAGTCCATACACTAAAGGAATCCTCACTACAGTGTACTTTGACAATTAGTCAAGTAGCCTTTGCTTGAAGAATCCAAGGCTGCATAACCCACCATCTCTCTATGTATTTCATTCAATTTTTAGACAGCTCCTAATTGTTAGAACATTTTTTCCCCAACATCAAGTATAAATTGTCCTCTTTACAACTGTGACCAATTGCTCCTGGCTCTATGTTCTAGATCTAAACAGAACTAGCCTAATCCTTTCTCCACCTGATATTCCATCGAATATTTAACAGCTGCTATGTCCTCCTGACTCTTCTCTTTTCTAGGTTAAACAGGCCCAGTTCCTTTCAACTAATGTTTCACTTTTGCCTTTTTATTCCTAGTGCCTTACATGGAACCTGGTAGATAGTGGTCATTTAATGCATTCTTCTTGATTGATTGATTTCCCACAGTCTCACCTGAATGAGATTATAGGGAAAGATCCTATACATGGAGACAAGTGAAAAGTTCTTTCTCATAGAGAGAGTGGACATGCTTACTGGCAGTGCCTGTGAGGAGGAAACACACAAGTTTCCCACTGCAGAACTCAGGTCTATTCTATCGTGTGTGTCTTCTGGAAAAGACAAACAAAACAAAACAAAACAAAAAACCTTAGTCCAAAACAGGTTAGGCTGATTTACCAGCTCACTTATAGACCATGGAGAGGACTCCATCCTTTGCCAGGAGTCTGTCCTCCTTAGCTGTAGCTATGTAATCATCTTGAAGGTAGCCCTAATCCCTGGGAACCAATCAGGAGTTTTGTGATCTCTCCCCAAGGCACTAGTAGGCATGCTCTGTCATCTAATGTTATTTGGAGAATCTTGTAAAATTGGTCAGGGACTCCCTGGATCCATCCCTAACATATGAACATGTACCTCTATTTACTTGTATAATTCAGTAAGCATAGCTCACTTCCCTGCTTGATGAAATTGGACCTAGTCAAATGTTTCCCTTTTAATGGCTAAAAGCCAACAAAGAGGGTGATTTAGTGCCTAAGATTCATTGATGAGTTTCATGGATTTTTGAAGTAGGAGGAAATAAATTCTATTTCCTTGAGTCAGGAGGTTTTCTTTTGAAAAAGAAAACATGTTGGATTCTGACATATGGGGTTTGATTAGTCTTCATGTGTGCACTTGGAAAGTATATATATTTATAAGCTCATTTTCAAGAGGGTGAGCACTGCTGGTTTTCTTTGCCTGTAGTGTGGCGAAGGGCAAGTGCAGGACAGTGGGAATCCTAGGTAGTTTTTCTACAAAGTAGGGCAGGCAGAAGCAGATTGGTTGGAAGGAATGCCCCAAGGCTGCCTACATACACCAAGTGAAATAGGCAACAGGCATAACTGCGGAAGTCCGGGAAACAACGCAGCATCAGGCCAGCCTGCAATGTGAGGGACTCAGGGATACAGTGGCTTTTCCTGAGGGAAAAGCTTCAGGTAGATCGGGTCTCCAAGAGGCAGAGTCACTAGCAACTCTAGTTGAAATAGCAGCAAAAGCAGTAAGGACAACAGCACAGCCTTCAGGGCTTTTTTCACAGGTGTGCAGTGTAGAAGGAGGAATTTACTACACATGGATTATGTGTAATAACCTGCCCACTCTCTAATAGTTCATATAAGCTCACGCCTGCAAAGCACTCCTTCCTCATCTGTGTCTCATACAATTCTTCTCTTACAGTGACACTGTATGAAGGCTTTCTTCTTTCACCAGCTATTAGTACACTCTCTCCAAACGTTTTTATACTTAACTACTTTATATTCATTTTTACTTTATATTGATTTTGCTTCTATTTTTATACCAAAAAATCCTGTTTTATTCCTTAGAATTTAAGCTTCTTGTGGGTATAATTCATTTTATTCCTTCTGCTTGTATCCCCATCGGCTAGTATAGCGCATAGACCATAGTGGACACTTAATAAGCACCTAGTGTTTGTTGTCTCCCCCATTAGATTGTAAACTCCTTGAAGACAGAAACTGTCTTTTGCCTCTTTCTGTATCCATAGCAGTAAGCGCAGTGACTGTTGCTTAATAATTCTTTATTGACTGACTACTTGCAATGTGGTATATTGGCTAGAGAGCTGGCCTCCAGAGACAGGGAGACCTGGATTCATATTCATGTCCTTCCTCTGACACATACTGGTTGGGTGACCCTGGGGAAATTGTTTCCCCTCTCTGCTCTAGGAAACTCTGTAAAACTATAAATCACAGAATAGGTGCTGTTTTGGATTGGCAGAGGGAGTTTCCTTATCAGGAGTTCCAATATCTGATCCAAACAAGATCTTGGCCACTTAAAAGGCCTATTACAATTGTCAACATAACATTTCACTTAATTTATATTATTTCATTTGATTTTCACAGCAATCCTAATGTGTTATCCCCATTTCATATTGGGGAAAGTGACTCAGGGAGCAAATAAAGAGTGACTGAGCCAACAAACAAATCTAGATCAAAGGAACACCAAGTTTACACCTGGAAGGGACCTTATCTATTCCAACCTTCTTATTTGCAGGTGAAGGAAGAAACTGAGGCCTTAGAGAAGTTAATTGACTTGGATAGGTCAAACAGTTTTTAAGTAGAAAAGTTAGGATTTTAACCTAGTTCTCCTGACTTCAAATCTATTGTCCTCTGGTTTCCAGCCCAGCTCACTGTACCACCACACGGCCTTTATTCAAGGAGGACTTAAAGACTTCATTCATGGAGAATTAGAAAAAGACTCACTTCCACTGAGTACAGCAACCCCACTAACAATTGTTACAATATTCTGACTTTAAATGTTAATCAAGTCTGTCATTCTAGAGTTACTTGAATTGAGACTATATAGCCAGCTTGTTAAGTGCATTAATACAAGTAGGGGAATTAAGTGAAGAGGCACTATTGCAATTGCATTGTCAGCTCTAAGAGTGTTTGATGAGAATCCAAAACAAATGACACAAGTCTCAGCCAGACGCTCTAACTTACTCTTCCATCAGTGTGATGAATGTATTTGTGAAGAGTTGGTGACTTATTTTTTTTAACTGCTGAAACAGTTCATGTTTTCGGAACTGGTTTAAAAGAAGACATTTCCTTGGTATGATTGCAATTCTTAACAACAACAGCTAAACTCTTTGTAGCAAATCTCCACTGGGGTAGAACTAAAATCTGGAAGTAATCAGCAAGCACTGAACATCAGAAATTCTTCAAAAAACATTTAAACGCAGCTGGAGTCTGCTGGTAGTTGGGATAGGATTCAGGTACCTAATCCCTTGGGGTGAGTTGCCATCCCCCATCTTCCTTGTCTTGTGTGTGGAACTAAAAAGCCCCAGGGTGTTGATGGCTGCAAAGAAACTGTGGCATCTGACACCTGCTGGGAGCAATAAATACAGAACTAGGCCTGCCATCCTCAGCTTGTTCCTTTCTTGCTCCTCACTACAGCTAAATTCTTTCATTGGAGATGAGCTCGAACTGTTTAGTCATGTAAACAAATCTGGTAAGCAAGAGAAATCACTACTATAGAGGCAGTAGTTTTTGACACATCTGCTTGACCTGTAATACAGGCAAGTCTAGTTAAAAAGTAAACAGAATCATACCCTGTATTTTAGAGAATTATAGTTGTAATTTTTCTGGAAGTCAAATCATTGAACATATCCTTTACAACCTGTTTTAATTCCACCTGTCTCTTCTGTTCCTTCCTTCCTTCCTTCCTTCCTTCTTTCTTCCCTCCCTTCCTCTTTCCCTTCCTTCCTTCTTTCCTTCCTTCTTTTCTCTTCCTCTTTTTCTTTTTTCCTTTCTTCCTTTTTTCATTTATTCATTCATTAATCTATGTTTTGTTTGTTTATTTTTATAGTTTGATGATGGGTTTCCAGATAATTAATTAGAATTAGTTACTCCCACTGGTATGTACAGTCTGCATTACTTAATAGTCAATCTTACCTTTCAGTCCCCTCTTAACTAATTTCACAGGAGCTCTCTATATTCTGTTTAAAAAGGAACTGATGCTAATTAATGAAGAGTTGGATTACTTCCTTCACTGCAACAGATACACTAACTCAGGTCCCAGAAATCAACAACTGAAGTATGTGAATGGAGCATTGTTCCCTTGCTTTCTGGTTGGCAGGAAACATGGAGTGTTGCCAAAGTGTGGGGTAGGGGAACAATAACATTTAGTGGGAGTAAATAAAAAGAAAACAGACAGAGTTTAGACAAGCTACCTTCTCTACCTCTCCTCAATACCCAACTGTCCATTTATAGGCTAGTTTACTCTAAATCTCTCCCTCCAACATCCCCCCACCCCCATTAAATAGCCATTAATTTCCTTGTTGAGATTCATTCCTGTCTCTACTTGGCAAGTCAACTGGAGAACAATACTGATTTTGTTAAGATGGATTTTTTTCCACTAGAGAATGAATGAAAAAATATGTTTTAAGCCATATATTTATTAATTTTTTTAGTTATACTTGTTCATATATTTGCAAATCCACAATATTTGTTGCTAGGAGATACAAATCTCAGAGAAGCGTACCTGTGTAAGTGAATGTAATCCCACCTATTGAGTGTGAAAATGGTGTAAACCATGTTTGCTATTAATTATAAACAAGTTTACCCAGAAGTTTCTTGGGGTGTTTTTATGTAACTAAGTCTTTTCTTTATGTAACCAACCCTTTCAGGAGGGCCACCTGCTCATTCCTCCACTTGACAAATGATGTAGCCAATAATACTGAACTGTCAGACATCCTCCCTGAAGTAAGACCCTGATCACTGACCCAGTAAAAGGTCCTTAAGGGAAAGGGACCATAAGAGTAAGGGTGGAGCATCAATATGCTTTATTTCAGCATGTCCGATTTACTTATCTTTCAGAGAAAAATTATCACTTGTAGTGACTGTTCCCTCCAGTGAACCCCCTCCTATGAACCGGTGAAGGTTCACAGCACTTGGTTTGTAGGTCTCATATATTTTCACAGTCTATTTTGAATTGTATTTATTTATGTATCTGCCTTATTTCCTACCTATTATACTGTAAGCTCTGTGAGAGAAAGGGGACAACATTTTCATTACCATTGTATCTCCCTCAGTGCCACTAGGAAAGTGATCTTCTCCCAGTGCCCAGTAGCTGTTAAAGGATATTGAATTGAGGCAGGGTACAGTGGGAAGATGAGATTGGGAGTCAAAGATCTGGGATTGAGTACCATCTCTGCTAATTACAGCCTGTGTGATCTGAGGTACTCCTCTAAGCCCTCTGAACTTTACTTCCTCATCTGTAAAATGAGAGATTGGACTATATGACTTCTGGGGTTGCTCTAAGCTCCAAATTTGTGAATTAAAGGCTAGGCAAACTAATAGCATCTTCGGAACCAATAGAAATAGGTTTAAGGGACTACTATTATTAAGCTAGCTCCTTTCTTCTCACTCCTTTTCTCCTTTTTTAGTCTCTTTTACATTAAGTTAGAATGTAAGCTCCTTGAGAGCAGGTATTTTTCCCCCATTCTTTGTATGGCCAGAACCTATCAGAACACTTGGCACATAGTGGGTACTTAATAAATACTGATTGGTTGATTATTGAATAAACCATCTCAAAAAGATTGAGTTGCCATTTTAGACCATCATGATTTCTTTGTATTTAACTAAGGCTTGAATACCAACATACTTTCTTTCAGTTTTATTTTATACTAAACTTGTCCACAATTTCAGTGTCTTCATTTTGATGTTTCATAGTATGCACCATTTCCAGTTATCTGTTTCTTTGGTAAAATTAACTACACTTTATGCAGCTGTATGGCACAATGGGAAGCATTGAACTTGGAGTCAGAAAAGACATAGAATTAAATTCCACCTTTAGCACTTCTTACTAGGTGCAAACCACTAACCTCTCTAGCCTGGGGATAATAATACACATATACTAGAAAGAGTGCCCACTTCAAAATCAGAGAAGCTGAGTTCAAAGCCAATGACACCTTGGGCAAGTTACTTAACTTCTCAGTGCCTCAGTTTCTTCAACTATGATAAATAAGAGGCTTAGATGGGATAGTTTCCAAGGTCCCTTCTAGCTCTAAAAGATGGTGCTATGTTTCAAAGGCCAGAAGGATGACTTTCATATAGTTGGTTAGTGGCAGAATCTTTGAATCCTAGGCCAGTGCTCTCTGAATCTCATTCTGCTTCCTGGTATTTATTATTTTTGACACAGAGCTATTACTTTTATGTAGAACCACTACTTTCTAGCACATTATAAATGTCAGATATAAAGAAGAACACTGATATTGAATCATCTGACTTTTGTAGGAAGAGGTTGTAGGAGGAATGGGAGAAGAGAGAATAACTACAGATGAATAAGAAAAAAAAATCATGTAGATGACTTGAGTGCTGTATATTAGTGAAATAGAACGACACCCTTTCTTTGAGTCAGAATCAAACTGGCGACCTAAGGATGACCACAGACTTTTTCCCTCTACAGACCTCTGCTCCATCCTGGGTCATCTCCAGTCATCCTGGTGAATATTTGGTCCCTGGATTCAGATGGCTCTGGAGGAGAAGCAAGGCTGGTGATCTGCACAGCCCTCCCTCACTCAAAGCAAAGTCAAGTGCAAGTCGTGTCATTATTTATCTGATGGCATGATCTTCTTCGGCAACGAAGGACAAACACATTATATTACATTAGTGAAAGAGATCAGAAGTTGAATTTGAGGAGAAGAAATTTGGTGATATTTAAACTAGGTTGAGTATAATCTAGTCCAAATCTCCTTTTTGGTTATAAGAGAAACAGGATCAAGGACAATTAAGGAAGATAGAAATGGATTAAAGAAGATTAAGGAGGATTAAGGATAGATCCAGAAGAGTTAAACTCTAGAAGGATAAGGAATAGGTACTTGGCCAGACCTGGACAAGGCAAATAAAAAATTAGATCACTAATCAGACTGATTGGAGGGCAGAACATATTGATGAAATATACCCAGAGATTGGTACAAGAGTGAATGAAAGGTGGTTGGAGAGCTGTTGTTGGGGAAAGGAAAGGAAATTGACATAGCTTGATCTGTAATAACTGGCTGTAAGAAGTTTCTAGAATCATGGTTAAAAATTAAAACCATTAGGGTGATTAAGGAAAATTGTGCAGTGATGTGTCTAGCATGTGAAATATTTTCATTTTCAACATAGTCAAGTGACTGTTATCTGTGTCTCAAGTTGAGTTAATCTCTTTTCTGGAGTAGAAGGTGAAGGGACTATAAGAAAATGCCTCTCTTCTAGGTTGTTATGAAGAATAAAGGGATCCTAAAAAAGAGAAGTAAGGTTTCAATGAAATACAAAGATCATCTGAGATAGAGGAAGGATACTTGAACCCATAAGGATGATAGAGAATGGAAGAACATTACATAGAGGAAAGGGGGAAGGAAAGGGACATCTGGACAAGGAGATCTTGAAGACAGAGTTGAGACTCTTCTTGAAGTGGAGAGAGCTGGGTTCTCTAAGGATGAAGAAGCTTCTTGTTTCTCTAAGAATGATATAGCAGAGCCACAGAAGCTATCAGGTGACAGATTTACTTTGCAGGGCTTTTGTAAGGATCAAATGAGATAATGTTTGTAAAAAGTACTTAGTACAATGCCCAGAACTTAGTAGGAATTATGTAAATGTTTATTCCCTCATTCCCCCCTTCCCCACTTCTCAAGTTGTGTCAAAATAAATACCTTCCCCTTTCTTAAGATTCATTTTGGTAAAAAGTGGTATTGCCAAAAGAATAATTCAAAAACGATTGCAAATTATTATGAAGCCTTGGACAAACAGCAACAATCAAAAATCCCAAAGAAAACTGCCACAGATAGTGTTTTCCTCCCTGTTGCACATTATGTCAAGGGACGGAGAAAAGAAATAGTAGTTTGAGAAATGAATAGATGGCTAAGGAGGTGATATCTGAGAATGAGATTTGGATTTCTTCTTAATGGATTATTATGAGATTGAGAATGGCTGGTAAGAATGTATTTCCCCAGTGTCTGGCAAATTTAATCAAAGGCTTTAAACTAATAAGAATGGAGAGGGGGAAGACTGCACATGTTTCCCCATGAAATTAAATATAATAGATAATAAAATGGTAGGGTTTTTTGGGCTCTATTGGGAGAAAAAGGACCACCAAGAAGGAATAGGACCTTTGCTTGGGGTGGATGGAGTGATGATAACTGAAAAGAGACGAAACAAAGCTCTTCGGTTTACATTTTGTTTCTGTTCTCTGCAAATCAGAATAGCCTCGATGTTGGAAATGACAGAACAAATACTACTAGAAGGATTTAATTCTAAAAATTAGTAAGGAGAAAATAAGAGAATCACGGATTATCATTCAGATACCTATCTCAGAACCTACAGATTTAAGTTCTAAAATAAAAACAAAAAATCCTGAAAATATGGCAAATGTAAATGGTGAGTTAGTTAATGATTTCTGAAACATCACAGAAAATGGTGGAGGAACCAAAAAGTTGAAGCAGTGCAAATATTATTCTGATTTTCAATGGCAATTTCTTTTTTTCTGGTAATAATCCTTGCACAGAGGCAACCTGGCAAGAGGTCTTGTAGATGTGATAGCCACAGCTGCTGAGGACCCACAGAAAAAAAATTTCATGCTGCCAGACCTAGTTCTTGGCACTGCCTCATGGTTCATCATCAAAAACTGATATGATTTTATTAATGGAAATGAAATTAAGGAAGAGTGCATACGAAGGACAAAGTGACTTTCCATTTGACTTACAGCTGAAACCATACATACATACATACATACACATACACACATACATTATCTCCCCATTAAAATATGAGTTGCTTGAGAGGAAGGCATATCTTACTTTTTTGTTTGTATCCCCAGGATTTAGCACATTTAAGAATTGTAGTAAGAGGCAGCTAGGTGGAGTCAGGAAGATTTATCTTCCCATCTGGCTTCAGATATTTACTAGCTGTGTGACCCTAGGGTTTAACCCTGTTTAACCCTGGTTGCCTCAGTTTCCTTATCTGTAAAATGAGTTGGAGAAGGAATGGCAAACCACTCCAGTATCTCTGCCAAGAAGATCCCAAATGGACTCATGAAGCATTGGACATTACTAAAATGACTGAACATCAACAAACACATAGTAAGACTTAATAAATACACCATCCTTTCATTTAATTCATTCCATATGAGTCACTCAATAGGAATATAATGTGTCAGTCAAAAAGCTAATTTAATCTTGAAGTTATGATATATACTGATTGGTTGAGGGAAAAGAGCATGTAAAGCCTGTGTAAAAGAATACTCAGATGATTTGTCCTGAAGCCTTTGAAGGACTATACTGTGGAACAGAAATTAGTCTTTTTCTGTTTAGCTTCTAGAAGCAATGGGGTAAAGAAATCATTTTAAGCCTAAGGTTCAGAAAAATTTCCTAATATTTGGAGCTGTTCCAAGTGTAATGAATGGGTTACCTTCAGAAGTCTAGCTTCCACTTGAAGATCATTTGTCAGTTATGATATAGTGGACTTTCCTTTAGTGTATGAATTGTATAGATTTCTTTAAACACTCAAATTCTCTGATTCTGTGATATAATACTCTATGGTTGACAAAAAAAATTCTTTCTTCATAATGGTTCTTTCCCCACAATGTAAGGTAGATAGCGAAATTTTTATTTTGTTCATTTAAAAGATAAGGAAACAGTGACAAGCAGGTAGCTTAGCTCAGAACATCTCATTTCTCACCTGGCTACACTACTTTGAGATTTCTCTGACTTTCCTACTAGGACCCTAGAACCTCAGTTGGGAAAATCTTATCAACCTACAAAATCACATCAGTTTAGGAACTCTACTTCATCTCCACCCTCTGTTTCGCTGATTGGAAAGTGGAGCCATTAACTTTAAACCTCTATCTAGGAAAGAATCTCAGCTCTGAATATCTAATGTCTCACCTAGTTGCATAATTTTTAGACTTGTTTGAATTTTCCATCATGCCCTCACATCAGATGCCTATCCACCATCTCCCTCCACCATCTTCTACAGTTTCCTTTTGAGTGTTGTTTTCCCCTATTAGATTATAAACTCCTTGAGGGCAGGTATTATCTTGCTTTCTCTTTTGTATTTCTTTTGGTATTTGTCTTTTGTTTTATTTTTCTTTTGTAGCCCCAGCACTTAGCACAGTACCTGGAACATAATAGGGGTTCAATAAATGTTCATCAACTGACTTGCTGACTAATATTAATAGCAGTAGGAGTAGTAATTGGCATTTATAGTGATTTAAGCTAAGCTCTATGTATTTTTTAATTTACTCTGAAAGAAGTTATTTTTCAGTCTCCACACAAATACTGAATTATTTAGGGCCAAATTATGTAGTATAAAATTAATTAGCTCAGGAAAAAAAAGAAGTTACACAAATAAAAATCTCTATTTTATCCAACTCAATGAATCCATTCAAAATGAGTTGTCCCACAGGTGGCATAAAGTTGAACTCTGAGCCATACAACAAAAATTCCAAAAAGGTAAATTTATCTTTATTAATTGAATATGAATTAATTATTGCCAGAGACACACCCTTTCCTGTTCCTCTTACCCATGTGTACTCCCCTCCCCCATATACACACATTCACAAGTTTAATAAATGTACCCATGGGCCAACAATGTCATTGTTTTTGCTTAACTCACAGTATATCTCAGTCTATCCATTCATATCTTCTCTCAGAATTTACAATAGGAAATTCCCATCAGTAACACCGCTCCTCTGAAATGTTATACAAATTGCTTCAGATATCTGGAAAAACAACAACACTTGCTGCTTTAGATGAATGTACTGGAGAATTCAAACTTTTAAAGGACATTTAATATCTGTACTACAAAAATTATTTCCCAAAACTGAGAAAGTCCTTTGTCAGCCTCCCTTTAACAAGATAAAGTCCCAAGACCTAAAGTTAGAAGACCTAAAGAAGAATATGCTGAAATCATTAATGAATTTTGATTTCAAATTTTAAATAAAATACCATTAGACTACAATATTTTACCAAAGAAGTTATTGATTATAATCAGATTGGAGATATATTAGGGATACTGCTTCAGGAAAGCAATAAATATGATCAATCATTATTAAAAACAAAAATCACCCAAACCAACAAATGCTGAAAACTGATTTTACCAAATACAATACTTATTTAGGATAAATCCTCTACAAATTATAGGAACAATGGGGTCTTTAATATATTAAAAAGCATCTATCTAAAACCAAAAACAAACATTATGTTCAATGTGCATGCACTAAAGAGAATTTTCACCCAAAAAAGTTGAGAGTTAAACAAGCATGGCCCCTCTCTCCATTATGACTGAATGTAGTTTACGAAATGTTAGCAATAAGGCAACAGAAATCAATTAAACCTGAAAATATAGGCAAAGAAAAGGTATGGATGATATAACAGGTTATTTAGAAACTCCTTAGGATCCTTTTTCTTCTTTTTTATGAAATGACCCTTTGGGAGGGAAGAATCTTGTTATATAGGAAAAATTAGAGAATGTACAAGCAAGATATACCAATGAAATCCTCAAGAGAATCAAAAAAGAAACTAATTAATGAAGCAAATAGCTCCAGCAAAGTTTTAGACTACAAAATAAATAAACACAAATAAATGGCATTTCCATATTATAATATCAAAATTTGGGAGGTGCTACTGGAAAGGAAAGTCCCTAAAATAACCAAAAAAAAATAAATTTGGAATAACTCAAGTTATGAAAATATACTCAATAGTTGCATGTATTCAATTACAAAATCCTCCTTAAAGAAATATAGAACTTAAATAACTGGAAGAATCCTTCGTACTCATGACTGAACCATGCCAACATAACAAAAATGAGGTTACCACTTGTTAATTTAGTTCTGATGCTATACCAATCAAACTACCCAAGGGATACTTTAAAAACCATGATATAATAATAGTAAAATTCATTTGAAAGGATAAACATTCTAGAATATCCAGGAAAACAATGAAAAAAAATAGGAAGGAAGGGAGACTAATGCTTCCAGGCATTACATTACATTTTAAAATGACAAGCATAAAAGCTAATGTAGGTTAAAAATAGAAAAGTAGACAACTGGAAACATTTAGACAATCAGAAAAAGTGGAATTCAATAATCCAATATTTGAAAAGCCTCAAAATATAAATTACTTAGAAAAAAACTCCATCCTTGATAAGAATTTCTGGAAATATCAGAAAGCAGTCTGGCAGAAATAGGTCTTAAACAAACATCTTACACCATATTCCACAATAGTTTCAAAATGTGTATGTGACCTGAATAGTAAAGATATCACAAAAAAGAGGAGCAAATCATAGAGCTTTCACAACCATGTGTAGGAAATTATTTCTTAAGCAACTAAGAGATAATGACAATTTCAAAGGTAAAGCATAATTTTAATTATATAAAATTGAAATAATTTTGCACAAGTAAAACTAGTGCTTTTAGGAGAAGAAGGAAAACAACTTACTGGGAAAAGGTCTTTCTGTCAAATACTTCTAATAGGATTTATTATCCAAGCTCTGTAGACAACTAATCAAATATATATGCCAAAAAGCATTCACCAATAGATAAGAAGCCAAAGGATATGGACAAAAATGTTTTCAAAAGAATTACAAACCATCATCAATGATATGAAAAAGTTCTAAAAATCATTAATGATAAGAGAAATGTAGGTATAACAGGTTTAAACTCAAATTCAGGTAAGTGGCAAAATGGCAAAAATAGGACTAGTCAGTGTTGGAAGGGTTGTAGAAAGACAGTCATACTACTCCACCATTGTTGGAGTTATGAATTAGTACAGCCACTGTGGAAAATAATTTGGAATTAGGTAAAGTAGCTAAAGTGTCCATTCTCTTTGACCCAGAGAGTCTACTGTTAGACATACACGTGCGTACCCATATATACATAGATGTGTATGTCTAACAGTGGAATCTCAGTCTCTCTCTTTCTCTCCATGTGTACATGTATGTAGGTGTGTACATATGAAGTAATTGAGAGAAAAAATATTTATAGCAGCTCTTTTTGCGGTAGCAAAGAGATAGAAACAAAGTAATAGGAAGTGCTTAGGTAGTGTAGTGGACAGAGAGTACCAGGTCTGAAGTCAAGAAGACCTGAGTTCAACTCTGGACTCACATACTCAACTAACTGTGTGACCCTGTGCAAACCACTTAAGCTCGATTTGCCTCAGTTTCCTCAACTGTAAGATAGAGGTAACAATAGTGCCTACCTTCCATGGTTGTTGTGAAGATAAAAGGAGATAATAATTGTAAAGTGCTTTGCAAAATGCCTGGCACATAGGAGGTACTATATAAAAATATTAGCTATTATTATTATTATGTAGTTGAATATCAAACTTATTATCTAATCATAATAACTAATATTTATATGTCATAGCTAAACAAACTGTGGTACACAAATGTAACAGGGTCTTACTGCAGTATAAGGAATGGTGAATATGCTGAAGTTAAAGAATAGAAAAACTTGTCTGAACTGATGCAAAGTGAAGTAAGGGGATTCAAGAAAACAATATTTACATGACTACCACAATTTAAATGAAAATAGTAACAACCACAAAATAATCCAAAATAAATTTTGCGATATTATACAGAATATATATGGTCCCAAGCATGGGACCCCTTTCCTTTGCAGAAGTGTTCTATGTATTTTTATTTCTTTCATGGGGGAAAGGGGAAAATGTATTACTCAATTTTGGTGATTTTTTTTCTTTCTCCTCTGGGTTTGTTTTATTTTATTTTTTTTGTTTTAAAATTCTCTTTTATAAGGGATAGTTTTTTGGGAGATAGACTTATATTTGGAAAAATCTATAAAAACAACATTATTCTGTGAATGAGATTGTTCACTGTTATTTTATAAAGCTGATCATAATACCATTATTCTTTTGTTGTGATGTAGTTACATAGTTATTCCAGATGTTCTCTACATATAATATAAGCCTTTGTCAAAATCAAGAATATAAAAGATTACTAAGTACACACTAATTTTGTTGCTTTTTAATAATGTGTACTTGGTGATGCAATGCTTTAAAAATGTTTAGGTACATGATTCATTAATTATTAAAAAAGAGAGAATGAGAAGATGAGAAAACAGAGACAGAGAGAGATAGAAGGGGGAGAAAGAGAGAGGGATAGAGTACTATGCTAGGTAATTATTAAGGTCTTTTCTGACTCTAATACAAAAAACAAGATCTTTCCACAAGAGTATGTGCACCACACCAATGCTTAATGTTTGATACAGCAAACTTCTGATTATTGTAGAATTGTAGTATATATAGTATCACCACAGTTCTAAATAGAGATTGGTTACCCAATGGTCCATATTTAATTCAAAAGAATGGAGCTTATGAGGTATTGATTTTGTTTAGATGTGTGCTTAGAGCAGTGACAAATGATCCAAATCCTGTCCTAAACTCTTAGGTCTAAGAACTCATAAAATAAATTGCATGAGAGTTAACTTCTATGAGAATAGAGGGGAGGTTTGAAGCAAGATGTTATAGTCCTGCAGCACCAACATGATATTAACAGCTCCCACAGTGGCCATGAATCCGCAGGCACAATTCTGAATCATGAAATACAACCAACTCTCCACATGGAAGACAGAACCAAAACATATATTCAGACACCAGAAAACCAAATCCACCATAGCAACAAAAATCTATACAAAATAACAATACAGAGGGCAACACCAGCCCCAAGTCTTCCCTCTTTTAGGTTTCTCACAAACTAGCTCCCTTAAACAACATGTCCTTCTCTCACTCACAGCCAGCTGCCTGCTTGCCTGCCTCTTTCAGGCAGACCTTAGGAGGTCACATGGGCCTGTTAATAGATGGGAAAGAGCTTGCCATTAAGAAGCAAAATTACATTAATAATAAGCAAAAATGCATTATCAATACAAGTCCACAGGGACCTGTGTGGTCAGATTAGTCATTTCAATGATCTGATTGATGCTCTTCTGGGTTTTTTGGGCTCTGGACCACAGTGTGTGTCTAAGTAACACAACCTCAGATTTCCCCTGGGTAATGGTACAGATAGTAGCTCCAGTCTCTGTTAGATAAAAGACTAATTAGGTACAAAGCAAAGGTACTGCTGCTACCTCTCTTCTGCCTAGAAATCCCCTAATACAATCTGGGGTCTGCTGGTTTAATCCTATTCTAGGTTCAGGGCTCTAGGCTAAATTTCCTTCAGCTCAGGGATATTTCAGGGTGCTGAACATGCTTACATTGAGTTCTCCAAGCTGAATCTTTAATTTGGCCTCTGCTGCTTTCTAGCAGAGACTGAACCTGAGATATACCCTGGGCAACCTAAGCTGTTGGCCTAGTTCTGCTTTAGGACTGAAGATGAATCTGTGATCTATTCTGTGTAACCCTGACCTACTAACTGGTTGAAACCTTGGGGGCTGAGTCTCTTTAGGAGACCTTGGACTATTGGCTAATGTCCAGAGATGGGTCCATAATTTTGGCCCATTCTTGTTTAGAGTCCTTGTCTTGGTCAGTCTGTAGGCCAAATTTGTGAACTAGAGCTGAAAAGATGCCCCAACTTGGTTTCCCCTTTTCTTTCCCATTTTTACTTGTTTAGTAGGTCTTATATTTTAATTTGGTTAGTTAGATGAGGAGTTGGGCTATAGTCTGTCCTTCCACTTCACTATCTTGTCTGGTAGCTCTGTGACATAATCTCAAAGAGTTGCCAGGGAACATTGAGAAAATAAAGGACTCCTGGGACAAACTGCCAGTACATATTAGTAGCAAGACTCATCTTCCTGAGTCAAAGTGTGGCCCTCTACCCATTTTATTGCACCATCAATCTCTTATTTTTCTCTTAGTCTCCATCTCTCTGTCTCTGTCCCTGTGTGTCACTCTGACTCACACTCTGAATAATGGCCCTACAATCCAAAAGACAATTGTGTTCAAAGTGCTTTTATGTGATTTATTTTGCTCATCTGCATAATTTTAGGGGTAAATATGGTCAATGGATTAACTTGACTTCCGGAAGTATGACCTAGATCCTGTTGTTAACTATTTAATAAACACGTATACTTCTGTTTATGAAATTTATCAAAACAAATTACAGTATATGGATTTCAAGGTGGTGATGATTATATTGTATTATTTACATTCCAGTTACTGAGACCATTTTTTCTAACATGATATTTGCTTAAAGTAATTATACTGACTGAGAACAGTGGCAGATTGAAATTAAATGTTTGGATTAAATATTTTGTCAGCAAACATGCAGCCACTGCGTTACTACCACTTCTTCTCTTCTATGCATACTGATTACAAAATGATTACAAAATGATTAGCTTTTATTTTGGCATAGTTTAAAAATACTTAGACAAATGCAGCTTGATATCCAATTTTCTCATCGTTCAAATAGTTAAGAAGGCTTCAGCAGGGACATGGCCTGGAGGCAAGAGAAATGGCATTTCATTGTAAACTGGAACTTTCAAACAGACTCATGCTCTCTATCCCATGTCTCAAAATAAATCTAGCTTTACATGGCCTACAATTTTTATTCAGTTCCAGATCTTCCAGGTGTGCTCAGTGGTGACAGGGGGACAGAAAAGTATTACTTTATGTTAAAAGAAGAAACATACAAAAAGACTCTTGGAAAGGGGCTCTGGTGGCTTTTTTAGGCATTGATTATCTCTTAGAAAATAGTAGTTTTATGTATGAAAAGGAAGCAACAAAATCAGGATATGTGGCTTAAATTTCCCCTAAAATATAAATGTATTTGAAAGTAACTGGTGATATACACACACATACACACATTTATTTATTTCCCCCTTGATTGAAGGCAATCTATACCTCAAACAAAAAGTTAATTGTTTTAATGTTATTGTTTTGTTTTGCCTTAAAATATGGGGCTTCTTGGTGGCAGAGTGGATAGAGTATTGTATCAGGAAGACCCACGTTCAAATGTGGCTTCAGACACTGGCTGTGTGACTCTGGGCAAGTCACTTAACCCTATTTCTCTCAGTTTCCTCATTTGTAAGATGAGCTGGAGAAAGAAATGGCAAACTACTCCAATATCCTGGCCAAAACAAAACAAAAAACCTAATTTTAGGCATCAGAGAAATTCAGGTCTTCCTAGTTCAAAAGCCATTTTTTTATCCATAATTCCCACTGCTTCTAGATAGTTCTTGAATAAACAGAATACAGCATAGGAATCAGCTGAGTCAGAATTAGCATGGTCTACAAAATAAGATACATTTTCTTATCCTGGGATTCAAGGCTTTCTATATTTTACTCCCATCTACTTCTGTATCCTTATTTTTGTATCATGCACTCTAAGCTTCTGTTAAAAATTAATTACTTACAATTTTGTGATCTTGCCCTGCTCTTTTCTACTTCTTTTCATGAAACAAACTCACAGAATCAGAAAATTTTTGGAAGGGACTCCAGGGACTTAGTTCAGCCCATAAATGAAGTGAAGTACCTCTATAGAGGGTATCCAGTGTCTGTTTGAAGATCTCCAGGGAGGAAGAACCTAGAGCCTCAAACCTTTACAACATCTCTTTGAGTATATCTGTTTCTCTGTACTATCATAGCTACCACTTTAGTTCAAGCATTTATTGTCCTTGAAAACTATTGTAACAATCTCCTAGTTGGTCTCCCTTCCCCAAGCCTCTCCCAACTCTCTTCCTAAAATTGGGAAATCATGTCCTCCTCTTTTCGTAAGGTCTAGTTCAAGTGCTGTCACTTACATGAAGCCTTTCAGCATCCTTCTAGCCTAAAGATATCTCTCCTGAAATCTTGCATGCACCTCTGTTTCAAATCTCCTCTGCACTTATCGTCTTCTAGCTTATTTGAGTACGTATCTTTTCTCCCACAAAAAGAAGGATTATAGACTCCTGAGAGAAAGAGAGAGAGAGGAGAGAGAGAGAGATGGATAAATGGAGCCATAGATGGATGGATGATACATAAATGGATGGATAGATCAATAGATAGATGGACAAATAGCTAGATAAACAGAGTGAGTGAGTAAATGATAGAATGAGCATTTATTAAGCATTTATTCTATTCTGGTCCTGTCCTAAGCACTCCTGAGATACAAATAAAAGCAAGCAAGCAAGACAATCTCTGTCCTGAAGGAACTTACATTCTATTGAGAGAAAGTGATGCATAAAGAAAAACCAAGAAGAAGTAGGGCATGCCTGCGATGTCTTTAGAGGTCTACTGGAGGACTAAATTCAAGCAAGATAAGGCAAAAGTTGACCAAACCCAGCTTACCATTTTCCCACCTTGTATTTCTTTCAACAACTTGTAGAGTATTTTGTTTGCATTAGGGATCAAGAACTGATCTCTGATTTCACCGATATTAGGAGTTCCTAGAAATTGAAACTCACTCTGCAGCTTATAATATTGGAGAATTGTCCATAGTGCTGAGAGGTTAAGTGACTTGCCCAGGAACACAACGCCAGAATGTAGCAATGGCTGGATGTAGACTCAGGTTTTCCCTAATTCTCAAACCAGGTTACTATGGACTCAATTACACTCTGTCTTACTTAAAAATAGTTGTCAAATTGTTGAAGCAGTCCCTACACATCTATGTATTGCAAACAATGACAAAATAAGTTAATGGCAATTACTCTGCATGTGACATAGTATTAGTAATAATTATTAACCTTTGTATGGAGCTTACTATGGGCTGGGCACTGTACTATGTGCTTACAATTGTTACCTCATTTGATTCACATAGCAACCCTAGGAGGCAGATGTTAATTGTCATCATCCCTATTTTATAGATGGGAAAATTGAGACAAACAGAGGTTCAAGTGACTTGACCAGGGTCACACAGCTAGTAAGTGCCTGAGGACAAATTTGAATTTAGGTCTTCTTGACTCCAGGTCTGGTGCTCCATCCATTGCACCATCTAGTGACCCCTTTCTACTTTGTTTCCAGCTTAGTGTTACCACAAAAAGAGCTGTTACAAATATATGGTGACTTTCTGTATAGCAATGACTTCCTTGATATATGTACCTAGTAGGAGAATCTCTGGGTCAAAGAGATTTTTAGCTACTTTATTATTATTTATTTATCATTTATCTCCCCCGGCCACCTCTGTTTTATAGAATCCTTAGCTTCCTTCCATGTTCATCATACAGGAATACTATTCTGACCACTACCCCCTCAGCTGCTAATACCCTCCCCTACCAGAAATTACTTTGCATATATGTTGGATTTACTTACCTGTATTCCTACAGTTCACATCCCACCCCTAATAGAATATAAGCTCTTTGAAGACAGGAACTGTTTTATGTTTGTTTTTACATTCCCAGACTCTTCACCTCGTACATTGTAGGCACTTACTAAGTCGTCGTCAAATGAAATGCTGGACCTAGAGTCAGAGGACCTCATTTTGGATCGTCTATCATTTACTACAATCCTGGTAGATCCTTGACCAGGTTCTCAGACACAGTCCTTAGATCTCTGGATCTAAGGTTTTCTACCCATGAATTACTCTTCAGAATTCCCTTTTATTTTTAATCTATGCTTCTTTGCTCTTAAGACATTTCTAAGGAAAGGAGGGTGGTGCTTTTTCTAGGTATATCTGATTCTCACAACCCTGGCAGGTTATAAAACATTCAATACTTCCTCCCCCAGAGACACTATGTATTGCTTCCAAGAGAGTGCTTTCTTGGTGATAGAACTATTGACCTTTATGGCTCATCACATTTCCACCAAACACCCTTTTCCAAACTTCCCTATTTCTCTTGAGGGCACCAGAATCTTTCCAGGCACTGAGTTCCATAAACTCAGTCATTTTTGATATTTCCCTCTTCCTTAACCTCTGTATGTAATAAGCAGGAATGTCTTGTTGATTCTACCTACATGCACCCTCCTATACATGTCTCTTTCTCTCTACTCACAAAGCAGAATTTTATCACTTCTCACGTAGACTATTACCTGTCTTCCTAATGTGTCTTCCCCAATTCCTTTTTTCCTTTTCTCTCATCTCCAACCTATATTCTACCCAGTTGCCAAAGAAATATTCCTAAAACACAGAACTGACCATGTAATTTGCTTTACTAAAAAATCTTTAGGGTTCCCTAATACATCTAGAACAAAATAAAATTAACACTTTCTAGATAAACTCCTCAGTTTAGCATTTAAAAATATATAATTAAAAGTATAGTTCATTTTCTCAGTCTTGTTAAATGTTAATCCCCTTCATACTCTCAATTTTGCACCTAATTGGCCCACTGACATCCCTAAATTCAACAAGTCTTCTCTCTTTTTTGTGCCTGCAATGTTCTCCCTTCTCACCTTAATATCTTTGAGTGTTGGGCTTCTGTTAAAGCTTACCTCATGCTCACATCCTACGTGAAGTCTGATGACCCTACTGTAATGTAGCTTCCTCATGGACAGGGATTGTTATTATGTCTAGTATCATAATTATAATTAATTAATAATTAATATTATTTATTATTATTATTATTTCATATTTGACTCCCATATGCCTGGCATAGTGCATTTCATATAAAAATTGCTTAATGTTGGTTGGGGCATCTAGGTCACAGAATAGATAGGGTGTTGGGTGTGGAATCAGGAAGACCTGAGTTCAAATCTTGCCTCTAACACTTAGTAACTGTGTGACTCTGGGTAAGTAACTTAATCCTGTTTGCCTTAGTTCCTCATCTGTAAAATGAGATGTAGAAGGAAATAGCAAACCATTCTAGGATCTTTGCCAAGTAAACCTCAAATGGGTTTTGAGTCAAAAGTCAAGAGTCAAAAATGACAGAAAAACAAAACAATAATATTTTTAGAATAGAATTTGACTACAGTTGTTCAAATATAAGCTAAAATTTTCATCCAGACTAGCCTTGGGTAACAGTGCTATACTCTCAACTCCTTGTGATATTTTCAACTCATTTCAATCCAATATGTATTAAGCACCAACTATATGTAGATCATTAAGTATTAGAATCTGGATCCTGCCTCTCTCTGCCATTCCATTACCCCAGCCCAACTGTCCTTACTCCCAAAGAAATTGTATTATCCTCAAGACAATCCAAAATGATAATCTCTGGTAATAAATAGTTCTTGTCCCAATGTGTATATATCAAATGTTTCCTTCCAATGTTAAACAATGTCATGAAGCATTGCAGCTAGGATTCTTCTAACATACCATAACAAAATATAGCTTTTATATATTATTATATTTATCTATCTATATATAGATAGATATAGATATATAGAATGGGCCAACAAATCAAAGAATTCTGTCCCTCAGATAACTAACTACCCATAAAACTTCTTGCCTGAATTAGAAAAGGTAAAAGTTTCTGCTGAATAGGGATAGAAGCTAGATCTGTGATTTAATTTGTATATATTAACTCACTCCACCAGTGCAGTTCAGCATCTTCAATTTAAGTCTCAGAATGAGATGTTAAGTGACTTGCCCAATATCATATAGCTAGCATATAGTATAACTATTTTATTGTCTCATTTAGGGTTAATTTGGCATTTTTGTTTTGTTGTCTCTATACCATTTATGTGTTTTCCTGAATTACTGTTGCATCATATATAGTAATTACTATGCATTTTTCTTTATAAAGTACCCCGTATGGTAGCATATACAAAAGGACCCTTAAATACCTTTTCATGAAGATGATAATGTTCAAGTGTCCAAGGCAAATTTTAAAATGTAATGTTATTAATATGATAAAATCCCAAGCCAAATTTCTGTTTGTCAGCTTGTTTTGTTTCTAATTTATGGTATTATGCAGCAGGGCAGTGAGAATATCTCAGTGGATATAACATGGCCTGGATTCAGGAAGATCTGAATTAAATTTCAGCCTTAGATAACTCACTAGATGTGTGACCCTAGGCAAGTCACTTAACCTCTGGAGAAGGAAATTGCAAACCACTCCAGTATCTTTGCCAAGAAACCCCCCCATTGACAGTATTGGGATGCTGTGGTCCATGGGATTACAAAAACCAATACTGACCAATAACAATATCATGCAATTGAGAGTCATTATGATATAATGGTTACAGCCTCACAACTAGAAACACTTAGGTTCAAGCCCTTCCTCTGACACATTTAGAACATAGCAGTCACTTAATAAATGCTTGTGGACTGAATAACTTGTTGATCTCATCAGTTTCTCTGGATTCAATTATTTCTATTCAAATGATCTCCAGATGTATACATTTAGCCTTATTTTGTCTTCCAAGTTCCAGTCCCATATCATTAATTGTTATTAGATATTTTGAATTGGAGAGGAACACTATGCTAATATAATGTTTAACCTTAATTCAGATTCTGATTACTTCTTTTTTTGGACTACTATGATAGCCTCCCATCTCAAGCTTCTTTCTGACTCCAATATATCTTCCACACAGTAGTTAATTTTTTCCAAAACATATATCCTCTCTCAATAAATGACTCCCTATTACCACTAGGATCAAATATAAGCTCCTCTATTTATCACGTACAACTCTTCATGATACAGCCCTTTCTTGCCTATCCAGGCTTCTTACACATTACTATACCGTCATATTTTATGATTGCAGTCACACCAGACTACTTACTATTTTCCTATGAAGCTCATATCATCAGTCTTCATACCTTTGTACCAACTGTCATGTATTTCTGTAACATATTCCTTCATTACATTTGCTTAGTGGATAGAATCCAAATTCATAGTCAGGAAGACCAAAGTTCAAATTCTACCTTGGACAGTTCCTAAGTCACTTAACCACTATGTACTTTGGTTTCCTCATCTGTAAAATGGGGATAGTAATAGCGCCTATATTCTGGGGTTGCCATGGGGATAAAATGAGATATTTGTAAAGGGTTTTGCAAACCACGAAGTACTCTAGCAAAGCTACTTGTTCTTCTTATTATTATTAGCAACAATGGCAGCACTAGTATTGGCAGCAGCATCAAATCCTGTCCTTCCTCTAAGATCAGCTAAAGGACCAGCTTTTACATAAAGCCCTTCTTGCTTCTTCTAGCTGCTGGTGCCCTCCCGAACAAACTAACCTGAATTTATTTTTTTATTCTTTCTGTATATGGTTATGTAGGCATTGTTATCTCCCCAAGAGAATATAAACTCCTTGAGAGTAGGGGCAGTTTTGATTTTATTTATATTCTCAGCATTTAGCCCACTGCCTGGCACATAGTAAACACTTAATGCCTCTTGCCTGCCTGATTAACCACATAAAGTGCTTTTTTTGAATCTCATACATGATCTCTGAAATATCTTTTGTATCTCTAAAAGAAATGGCTATTTTCAAAGCAAATGCTGATAGTCTAGCATCTTCTGTGTTGGATTAAGGTATTACTTCCCTTTCATGTACTACAGTATTACTTCCCATCATATTCCCCTTTGTTCACTAACCAGGACAGAGAACAATCACCATGACCTTGTGTAGGACCACTTGACACAATCTGAAGAACAGATGGAGAATTAAGTTTCCTCTTGGGTTGCTTTGACTGGCAAAGTTTGGATATAGCTGGCCTCAAATTCCCTGCTTTTCATAATATGAACTCTGATGCAGCAACCCAGCAACTCAGCTGTGTGCTGATCATAGCCAGGCCTCTCTCTTCACTCGTTAATTGTCTTTTAAAGAGCACTAAGGAATTCCAAATAATTCTAATAATAATTCAACCTCTGGCAAAATACCCCACTGCAGCCACATAAAAATAAAGGTTTAAAAATAATAAATATGTAAGTGACACACTTTCCCACCTGTGGAAGTAAAAAGCATTTATGTGATTTGGTACCACTGGGGATATGCTGAGAATCAAAACCTTTTGAGTCTGGGTAGTAAAAGAAATTTTATAGTTGAGCGTAATCAAAAATGCCAGGTAATATAGAATAAAGAAGGGCATCTCAATTCTAGAGGATTCTGATTCTAAACTATATGTAAGGGGAGGGAAAGAAGCAGAGTCATAATCTATATGAAGAATTAGACATAAAATCTCACAAGTAGCCATTTGATCCAGGAGACTGAAATTCCCTAAATTTTTATTGTTTAGGTGTGTCTTCCTCTTCATGGCCCTGTGGACAATACTCTTCATGGGTTTTCTCAGCAAAGATGCTGGACTGATTTGTCATTTCCTTTCCAGGGGATTAAGGCAAACAGAAGTTAAGGGACTTCCTCAGGGTCACCCACCTAGTGAGTGCCTAAAGCCAGATTTGAGCTCAGGTCTTCCTGATTCTGGGCCCAGTGCTCTATCCACTGAGCTATCTAGCTGCCTCAAAATGCTTAAATTAATCCTTCTCATTCTAATGAGCTAGTATGCAGTAGCATTTGTAAATGAAACAATATTTGAAAAGCACTTAAGCACCGTGTCTGAAATACAGTAGTCATTTAGTAAATGCTTATTCCTTTCTCTTTCTCTTCCTTCAGTCTCTATGCAAGCTGTTATTTTTGCCTAGTGACTGTCATTTCACAGTCTTTCTGTTACTCTTATAAATGAACTTGGAAATTACAACCCAACTTCTATGAGGTTACCTTGTCATTTCAACAGTAGATAAAGGAACATGACGACTATTTTCCTCATTT
Source organism: Bettongia penicillata ogilbyi (assembly GCA_023548195.1). Lineage (NCBI taxonomy): Eukaryota > Metazoa > Chordata > Mammalia > Diprotodontia > Potoroidae > Bettongia > Bettongia penicillata. The sequence goes on along the minus strand of JAJHZJ010000610.1, from coordinate 1,856,640 downwards.
CTTGAATTTATAAGATTTTTGAAAGATTTTTTAAAAAAATGATAATAGCTTCTGAAGGGAACATTTTTGAGTGTTCTATTAAAATATTATCCAGATAGGATAAGGTTGGATAGCTAAGTGGTGTGATGGGTAGAATTCTTGGTCTGGAGTCAGGAAGACCTGAGTTCAAATTCAGCCTCAGACACTTCCTAGTTTTGTGACCCTGGGAAAGTCACTTAACCCTGTTTACCTCAGTCTCCGTATCTGTAAAATGAGCTGGAGAAGAAAATTGCAAATCACTCTAGTATCTTTACTACAAAAGCCCCAAATGGGGTCACAAAGACTCATACACAACTAAAATTACTGAACAATAATAAAGAATAAGCCTGGATATAATGCCTTAGCATTATAGGATTTAAAAATGGAGACTCTAGGGCTTATCTAATTCAATCCTCTTGTTTCATAAATTGAAGAAACTGAAGCCCAGAGTGCCTAAGTGACTTGCTTTGCCTTTCCACATAGCTAATAAGTATTGGATCTATTGGATCAATTCTTCTGTCATGTTTTAATGCTTTGAAATCTAGCTTGACTTGTATTCCATTTTTCTTTTGCCACATTCCTTTTTTTCTGCCCCATTTATCCCAAACTTTTCAGGGAATGGTGAGGTATCAGCACCTAGTACAAGCAAGGATGACTATTTCTCATACTACTGATAGACTAAGAGCATCTTAGAGAGACGTAAGAACTGAGATCAAGGGCAGTTTTCCTTTATAGACTTTCTGTGGCCCATATTGCCTGAGATGTGTGGCAAAGCCCAGGCTCACCTCTAGACCTCTAAAACTTTGGCCATGGCTTCTATTTTGAGATTGGAACAAAATTCAAGAGAGTAGACTAACATTTAGCAAAAGTTAAAGCTTTCCTTAACAATAGCAGGAAATGGTTATGCAAAAGGTTCAAGTATGGCTTCATTTGGGCCTTTGGGTTGGTGGAGAATTAAAAGTGCATGAAGAAAACTAGCAGGAAGGAGGATAAGTAAGAAATTTTGCTTATTGTTTAAAATATTATTACTTATGGGAAAATACTAAGGAATAAATTCAACACATTACTTTAGTTAATTGATTTGTATAAATACATGTGATTTCTTGATGTAAAAATTTTAGATATTAAAAATTTTGCTGATCCTTTTTATTAGTAACACAGTCATCTCTCATTATACATGCCCAATCCCATGGAATTTACTTTTGGAATTAAGCAAAACTCAGTTAAGTGAAACCAACCAACATCATAGCTTCTTTTATCTGAATTTCTGATATTCAAAATTTCTTACAGTGCTATCCCTCATCATTGTCAAAGTTAGGTAGAAACAGGGAGCATTAAATTGTATATAATGATTCCTTTGCATCACGAGTTGATTTAGAAACCAACCACATACTAATATTAACTATGTTTAATTGCATTTTTATTTATTTTGTCAGCTATTTTCCAATTATATTTTAATCTGGTTTGAGTTTCATTCAGCAATGTTATGGGCCACTGCAGTTTGATACCTCCATTATGCAGTGTTGGTTGGAATAGTTGTGTTTGTAGTGAGTTTTCTTTCATCTTGAAAAATAGAAGGCTGGAAGAGTTGGACTTCTTAGTGCTCTGGAAGTCCCTGGTTTAAGGTACAGAGTGTTGTATAGTCCTCGTAATGCCAGGGATAGGTACCCATAGGCTGACTCCCTTTTGTTTATTGTCTTGTGGGTTTTGGAGTGAACCTTTTTTTTCCAACAGTCCTCCCTCAATATCTTGGGGCAGGGAACATCTCTACCCAGTTCTGAAACCAACTGCAACAATTTCCTTTACTTCTTGCTACTAAAAATTCTGACAACAGAGACCCCATTACAAGATTGTAAAAAGAACAGGAGAAATAACAACCAATATTGAGCCACAGGCAATGATAGGAAGCAATTAACAATGTTCCAAGGCTGAAGAAAAGCCACGACCATAAAAAGCATACCTTTCAAGAAGAATGGGTAAGTTAGGGCAGCAGATAGAGCACTGGGCCTGGAGTCAGGAAGACCTGAATTCAAATCCAGCCTTGAATACTAGCAAGATGACCCTTGGCAAATGTAATGCCAATGTGATATTCACAGAACCTACAGTGGCCATGAATATCCCAGTGCAATTCTGAATTGTGAAATACCACAGATTCTCTACATGGAACACAGAACCAAAACATTTATTCAGACACCAGAAAGCCAAATCCCAACACCAGAAAGCCAAATCCATCATAGTAACAAAAATCTATACACAATAATAATGCGGAGAATACACTATCCCCAAGCCTTCCCTCTACTGGACTTCCCACAATCCAATCACAAACAAGTTTTCCTTAAACAAAATCACAAACAAGCTCTTTTACTAACGTTAGCCACCAGCCTGTGTCCTTCCTAACTCTGATTGTTCTCTGACCAATTTCTTCTCAGCTCTGTTCTAGCTCCACCACTTCCTGTTCCATCCCTGAAACAAACTCCTCCTACCACAGGCTTCCTGTGATTCAGATTCATGTGTCTTCTTCCATGTGATCCAGTCAGGTCACATGAGCCTATTAATGAATGAGAAAGATCTTCCCATTTAAAATTACCACTGCATGCAGCACCAAGATTTTTTGTGTTCATTACATAAGTTGGGTCGATGGGAAAACTGGTATCAACAGAACTTTAGCAGGGATAACAAAATAAGCATATAAAATGGTATCTTAGGCAACTGGTGTCAACAGAAGTTTTCAATAATATAGCAGAGATCACAAAAAATGAGCACATAAAACAGTCTTAGTGTGGGGTTTGAGCACAAGCGCTCCATCATTCCCTCCTGGAAAGAATGTGGCCCAAAATCTTGGGGTGAAGATCTCTTCTTCCATAGTTACTTCCTGCTGAGATTGGATATAGAGCTGACCCTCCCCCAAGAGGTCCCATTCCAGGGGTCAGTTCCCCAGCTGGCTTCCGGAGCTTGGTCAATACCAGGTCCAGGGGTGACATAGCACAATTGGGAAAAGGAACATCTGGCTTAAGTGATCAGGCTTCTGCAGGTGGAGGGTATTAAGTCTGCAGAAAACAAATCTGACAAACAAGGTAAACAGACAGAAAGAAACAAGGCGACAACAATTAGAAACAAGGTAGATATAGGACTCCATCCTTCTGCAGTGCATGAAGCCACCATCCCAGCCTCATTAACTATTGTTGAATACAGGAACTTGGACTTTATCTTTTTCATTGATTCTCACCATCCAAGATACCAATGATTCTTCCATCCTTTGGGTGAATTGACTCAAAATATCTGTGACCTCCTGTTGAGTAAAATTCCCAATTACTTCCCCAAACACTGTGGGGCCCCCGATTTTCCTGTTGTTCTTCTGCCTGAGAAGCGTCCCATACATGCTTCCTCTTGTTACTTTTTTGCTTCTTTATGTGAGCTAAACTACCAACAGCTTTTTCTTCTACCTCCTGAGACTTTCTAGCTTGTTCTTCAAAAGGAGAGTTGGAATGCTGCAGAATAAAAAGCTTGTCATGCAAACTTGCCAACTCCCTTTCCATCTGAGCTTTCTCTTCCAGCAGTTTGTCTCTGTTTTTACATATAATTTATAACTTGTTATCAAGGTCCAATATCTCCTGCACACACTCCTGGTTCTATTGGTATTCCCTGCAAATATCTTTCTAAATTCTCCCTTCTGTAGCCTTGGTTCCCAGTTTTCACAAAACCCTGTGCCTTTAGCTCATTTTCTTGCTAGGAAGGAATAAGGCAAATTCTCCCACCCTGGGGACATACATTTCTTCCTCTGTTTCTAGCCAACGGCCTGCTTGTCTGCATCCTTCCTAGCTCTGAGTGCTCTCTGACCAATCTTTTTGGCTTTGCTCTAACTCCTCCTCTTCCTATTCCACCCTTCCTGCTTTACTCCTTCAGTAAAGCCCTCCCACCACAGGCTCCATGTGACTCAGACTCAGGTGACTCAGGCTTCCATGTGACGTCACATGGGATTATTGATGAATGAGAAAGATCTTCCCATTTTAAATTACCATTATAGCAAATAACTTAACTGTTTGCCTCAGTTTCCTCCGCTGCAAAATGAGCTAGAGAAGGAACTAGCAAACCATTGTGGTCTTTGCTGGGAAGCCCCAAGTGGGGACAAAAAAGTTGGATACAACTGAAACAAGTGAACAACCACAAAAGTTAGGGGGAAAATTGGCATACTTTCTCTGAAGAGATGCAACCACCTATTTGTTTTATGAAAAATTCTTTCTCTGAGTCATCAGTTCTTATAAAGTCACACAGGGAATACTTGCATCAGTAAGTGTTTTTTATATAAAAACTTACTAGGAATTTTGCAAGAAATCTAAAACTTTTAAGCCCTACCCAATAACAAAGGGAACTTCAGAATAACATCGATACTTGTATACAGTAGGCACTCAATAAATTTTGCATCCCTGTGCAAACTACCATTTAAACTGCTAACCTGCAGAAAAATAAAAGAAAGGGGGCAATTCCTTTTGGTTTCTGGTTTCTAAGGAAACATGGTCTCTGTTGCTAAGGAAACAGTCATTCATTCAGGTTCTTCATTCCAACTTTGGGTCTCACCCAGTGCTGGTCATGTCAGGACTTCAAGAGAAAAATATTTTTAAAAAATCACTTAATAACACAGAGTTTTACTGGCCCAGAAAACAGTGCAATAGTCTGCTAAATATCTGGGACCAGTATTTTTTCTTCAACCAGCTATATTTTAAACAGACATAGGCTGGAAATATTTTCAAAGGCATCACCTGACAGATGTTGCTCCCACCAGTCCTGGAATGACAGACACTAACGATAGAACATCTAAAGATAATTATTCTAAGATAATCCTCATATATTTGTAAACTACCCACACAACACATAAAGGTTGTAATCATCCAGTGTGGCCCATTCTAAGGTAGAAAGTCATTCTGTCTCCATAGCGTTTTAAGAAAAGCAATGGGATAACTCTTCTATTTGAGACTTTAGGGGAAACTGGAATGAAGCAGAAGGTAATTACCCAGTTTGGAACTGGGCCAAGTCACCAGGGTTAATATCTTTGCTCTTGTGAACAGTGCAATGGGATTTTTAACAGTGATGAGTCATCAGGGCCTCAACTTTATATCACATCTGAAAGATGGATTCTCATCTTTTTTAATGTCTGGTGAATGCAGAGTTGAGCTCTGGCTAGGCTAAGCAGGCAGAGACCAAAAGAGTGGTATTAAATCGGGAAATATCTTATAATGGATGGAAGAAATTAGGACCACCTGGTTGGTTGAACAAATGTTTTATTGCTTTCTTGAGGAAATACGAGCACAAATTATTTCACTACTTTATGTTTGAAAGGCTTCCCAAAATGCTGTATTTAAGTCCAGAAGAAAAGCAACTCCTTGTCATAACAAGTCATCTTGCTTACAATTAGTAGACTAATAATTGTGAAATGCGTACTGCCCAAGTAAGTCTGGAATAGTCCCTCTAAAGCTCCCTTAAGGGAGAGGGGGGTACGCAAAAGGGCACTTTACCTATATTTTCTCATCTGTTAATCACAATTACCCTGTAATAGGTGCTGGGAACATCACCATTTGGTGATGAAACTGAGCCTCAGAGAATTTATATATTTTTATTTATATATTTTCATTCAGTTAGTAAATATCAGCGGCTTTAAACTTGGGTCTCTCCGATTCCAGGGCCAGCCCTCTGTTCACTATCTCTTGGTTGCTTGAAGTTAGCAGTTTTAAGGGAAGTTTTCAGAAAGCCAGATATTCCCCCTGACAATCTAGCACTTTACCTGAAAGAAAACTTTCTTTCACTCCATTGAATAAAGTCAAGGATTAAAAACAAAGAAAACTTTACTAAAGGAATTAAGAGAAGAAATAAATTAGGGTGGGAGGGAATACTGTATTGTGTTGCAGAAAAGCAATGAAAATGTCCAATTAAATATTATCTGACACTTTGATGGAGCCTTGCACCAAAAAAAATTTCACTCCCTTCCTTAAACTCGTCTGCCTTGGTCCTTTCCCCAAAGGAATTGGAGGAAATTTAAGGACAGAATACTTCACTTCTCTCTTATATAAAGTATACCACTCTTGGAGAAATATTTACATTTATAGAAAAACAAAGATCTATTGTGAGCATCCCAGGGGACATCATAGCTTGCTTCTTCCTCCTTTATAGGGAGGTAAGAGGCAATTTTACCTTCTTAGGGCAGCTAGGTGGTACAGTGGATAGAGTGCCCAGCCTGTAGTCAGGAACTCATCTTCATGAGTTTGAATCTGACTTCAGTACTTACTAGCTATGTGACCCTGGACAAGTCCCTTAGACCTGTTTGGTTTCCTCATCTGTAAAGGAGCTGGAGAAAGAAATGGCAAACCACTTGTAAGGGTAATTTAAATGGAGAGATCTTTCCCATTCATTAATAGGCCCATATGACCTGCCTGGGTCCCATGAGTCTGAGTCACATGGAGCCTGTGGTGGAAGGAGATTGCTGAATGGGTGGAACAGGAGAGGCAGAGCAAGAGCAGAGCTGAGAGGAGATTGATTAGAGTCTAGTCAGAGTTAGGAAGGATCTAGGCAAGCAAGCAGCAGGCTAGCGTGAGTGAGACAGTTTGTTCGTGATTTGTTTAAGAGATCTGGTTTGTGGGAAGCCGAGCAAGGGGAAGACTTAGGGATGTTGTTTCCTGCATTGTTACTGTGTATAGATTTTTTTGTTACTATGATGGATTTGGCTTTCTGGTGTCTGAATAAATGTTTTGGTTCTGTTTTCCATGTGGAGTCTGTGGTATTTCATGATTCAGAATTGTGCCATAATATGAATGCCCTTCTTTGGGGCTGTGAATATTGCATTGGTACTATACCACTCCAGTACCTCTATCAAACAAACCCCAAATGGGTTCATGAAGAATTTTGTACACTACTGAAAATGACTCAACAAAACAAAAGTAGTCATTAACTGTTCAATGTTAAATTGGAAGGAAGTCTTTAGTGGAGTGCCCCACGGAACTGTGCTCAATTGTCCCTAAAATATTTGTCATTTTTATCAAATAATTAACATATCTTTTTCTTTATAGATAAGAACATTAGTTGCATACTTTTCAAAGTTACAGATAACATGGTTGGGTAGGGAGGAGGTATTCTAGAGTCAATGCCTCATAAAATCTTGAGAAGTTTGAACATTGGGCTATATTTAAAGAGAATATTATTAATGGGGATGAATATAAAACGTTGCATTTGGTTTCAAAAAAGTCTACATCACAAGTAACAAGGTGGGGGAAAGTATAGCTAGACAGCAATATATCTGAAAAAGAGATCCTAGGATTTTAGTGGCTGGGAAATGCAATATTAAATGGTAATGAAATCTTGGACAACATTAATAAAGACATCATTTCCAGGAAGAAGTAAATAAGAATCCCACCATAATATGCACTGGTCAGACCACATAAGGGTTGCTGTGTACAGTTTTTGTGTCTAAAGTTAAGGAAAAATAAGGATAAGGTGAAAAGTATACAGGTGTTAGTAACCAGGGTGGTGATAGGGCTTGAGTCTATTCCACATGAGGATCAGTTAAAAGACCTGAGAAGATTGAATCCAGAAAAGAGAAGACTGCCTCCTGGCTTCCCTAACCTCCTTTCAGATTCCCTCTAAAATCCTAACCTTCTTGCACAGGAAATCCTTCCTAATGTTTCCCAGGTCTAGTTAGTGCCTTCCCTCTGCTGTTGATAACGTCCCATTTATCTTGTATGTAGTTTATTTCTACACAGTAATTTCATGTTATTTCCCCTATTACATTGTGAGTTCCTATAGAAAAGGAACTCTGTTTTTACTTCATTTTCTTAGCACCTAGCACAGAACTTGACACATAATAGGAACTTAATAAATGTTTATTGCCTACCTGACTGTGTGTCGTGTGTACATGACAGCTGTGCTCAACTATTTGAAGGCCTATTAAGTTCTTAATGTGAAAGAGAGACTTGACTGGTTCTGTTTGGCTCCAGACACTGAAAACAGGAGCAACTGGTGGTAGAGAAAAGACACAAATTTAGCTCATAGGAAGGAGGGGGAAAACAAAACAAAACATTCTAACAACCAGTGTTATCTAACATCTGAAATGTGCTACCTGGGGGACTGGTGGCTTTCCCTCAATAGAAGGTCTTCAAGTTTGTTAGGTATGTTATAGTGATTTTTTTTACAGATAGGTTTTGGGCTAGATGGATGTTAATCCAGTTGTAAGATTCTTTCCTAGGAAAGGAAGAAATTGAAATCAGAAAAAAGGACATGAAAGAGCTAAAAAGGAGGAGTCAAGATAAGATAAGAGGAGAGGAGACTAGGGAATCCCAGTCCAGCTAAACTGGGCCTCACATAGCTACTTTTTTTTAAAATCAGAGTTTGTTTGTTTTTTAAATCAGTGAATGCTAATGATTTCCCAATACTATCCCTTCTTGTTTTCCTAGGTTCCCTAAAATCTAGACAAAATGACCTTTGGAGGAGAATATTAATTTTTTCTTCCCCTTTCTCCTTTTATTTCTGTACAAATCTCACATCTACAAAAGGCCTTTCTTAGTCTAGTCATCTGGAATCAGTGACGCCATTTCTTTCATTCTCCCCCTACCCTACTCAACCTTGCTTGTTTTTTCCCTCTGAAAGTACCTTCCATCTAACTCTGCATATCTTATATGTGCTTGGTTGAATGTTCTCTTCCTCCTTTGAATGTGTTCTCTTTTGAGGGTAGGGACACGCCTATTTTATTTTATTTTTTTACCATTTGTTGGATCTCTAGATTTTGGCACAGCTTGGCTTATAGTACTGTAAATGTTTAATAAATGTTTGTTGACTTGTATTGACTCAGTGAAAGCAGCATATAATCTTTTTTTTTTTTTGCCTTACACTTGTAGCTGAAGAGATAGTATATAAAATTTAAAAAAGAAAATTAAAAGGATAATGTTTCCAAATTACAAACTTTATGGGAATTCATCTTAGTCCTAAACACTAACCATAGGGCTTTTGTTCTTTTCTTTTCTCTAGATCTTTCAACTATCTGACTACCTTCTGCCAGTTCTTATCTTTAATATTTATTCAATTCTAGCTCTCTTGTAGATGTGGCTGCTAAGGTTTGGCAGGCCTCAGACTTCTAGAATTTGTTATTCTCTTCTGCATGAATGAATTGACCATGATTACACTGCAGGACTTTGAACTACATTTTCCTGACACCAGTGTCAGGTCTCTATCCCCATGACACATTTTTATAATAGCAATATATACAAATAACTAGCATTTATATAGTGGCTTAGGGTTTACACAGTGCTTTACAAATATTATCATATGTTATCCTTGAAACAACCCTGAGAGGTCAGTGTTATTATTATTTCCATTTTACAGATAAGGAAACTGAAGTAGGTAGAGGTTAAGTGATTTGCTTAGGGTCATATAGCTAGTAAATATCTGAGACTTTATTTGAACTAGATCTTCTTGACTCCAAGCCCAGGACTGTATCCACTTTGCCACCTAAAGTAATCTTCTCCCCCTATTATAAAACAGGATGAATCTACCCTTTTCTGACAATGAACAGCATTGTGCTTAATTCTATGAGGAGATTCAACAAATGTAGTAATATGGTATCATGTTTCCTCTAGAGTATTTCCTTATATGAGCCAAATGTCCCCAATTCCTTTTTATGGCATATCTTCAGAGTTCCTGACTTCCAGAATGGTGCTCTTCCATGTTGCCTTTGATATGTGGAGAGTCAGCCAAGGTTAGATTGTCATAGGGAGCTGGATAAAGGGGACTGATGCTTAAAGGAAAAGAGAGTTATGTAAATCTAAATTTTTGTTGTAAGCATAATTGATGTTGACATGAAAGAACTTGGACAATGAGAAAAGTACTCCCATTCTTTCACCTATACAACTGTAGAATACATCTGCTTTATAGTGCTCATCAAATGTGGGGACGTTGCTGATATACATGAAGCAGTGTTAGTTTTTATTTCTGACTCAATGAATAAAAGAATGAATCAATGAATGAATAAAAAAGCATTTGTTAAGTCCTACTATGTCCAGGGTACTCTGCTTAGCCCTGCAGTCACAAATAGAAAGTCAGTCCCCTCTATCAAGGAGCTTACATTCTAATGGGAGAGACAACACATATGAAAAGTTATGATTGCAAGTAGGATTGAAAAGTCCCACAGTCCTTAGGGAGCAGTAGTAAAGCAGATGATAATTCCTTTAATTTATTCTCACTGAAGATCTTCCTGATGTATCTATTGTTGAGCCATTTGACAGTGTTAAGAACTTGGAAAGCAAGAACCTTCTTTTCTGGGTCTTCAGTTACTGTGGCTATAGCACATACAGGAGCAATTGCAAGGATGCATCTTCACAGAAGTCACCAAATTGATGACTATGGGTGGAAGCATTTCTATTAGTAAGGCTCCAGAGTTCTGGGTTGTCTTTACTGGGGTCTGAGGAGACATGATGGTCAAAGTGGTGGTGCTGATGGTTTGACTTACTAGCACATGCTGCCTCCTGTCTCTCCCCTCTGATACTTCACTGTCTCAGTAGGATGACTCGCTGTAGCACCAATGTGATACTCACAGCACTTATGTTGGCCAGGAATATCCCAGTGCAATTCTGAATCGTGAAGTACAACAGACTTTCCACATGGAAGACAGAACCAAAACATTTATTTAGACGCCAGAAAGCCAAATCCATCATAATCTATACACAATAACAATCCAGAGGACAACACCATCCCCAAGCTTTCCCTTTGCTAGGCTTCCCATAAACCAGCTCCATTATAAGCAGGCTTCCCTTAAACAAAATAACAAACAAGCTCTCTCACTCACGCTAGCCAGCTGCCTGCCTGCCTGCATCCTTCCTAGCTCTGACTGCTCTCTGACTTCCTCTCAACTCTAACTCTGCCTCTTCCTATTCCACCCTTACTGCTTTACACCTTCCTGTTCCACCCATTCAACAAACTCCTTCCATCACAGGCTCCATGTGACTGACCCAGACAGCTTACATGGGCCTATTAATGAATGGGAAAGATGTTCCCATTTAAATTATCATTACAACCACCTGCCCTTTTGTTTGGCAGTTGGCAGAGATGGCAGACTTTTTCTCCATAGGAGTTGCTTCCCCAGGTGATGGTTTTAAGGGCTAGGCTGGAAGAAGGTCTAGTGGTTTGTGGGGCTGAGAAGGGGGATTTTCAGTTTCCAAGGCTCTGAGATTCAAAGTTCTGAGCTGTCTCCATTAGAGTCTGAGGAAAGATTTTGGTCCAGATAGTAATGGTGGTAGTTTGTGTTATCTAGTATATGCTACTACCTGTTTCTCCCTCTGGATCCTGGTAATCCTCCATATAGAAATATGAGAGACATAAAAGATAGAATGCTGGGTTTGGAGTCAGAGACATCTGGATTCAAATCTCACTTCTGACACTAGTAGGATGACAATTGATAAGTCACTTAAATTTTCTGAGCTTCAGTTTCCTTAATGGAGATAATAAAACCCATTGTACAGGTCACACAAGATAGATATGAGTGAGATAATATACATATTAAAATCAAGCACAATCAAGTGAGATAATGTTCATACTAAAAGAGTATATATAAATGATAGCTTTTAATTTTACTTTCTGATTCCCCCCCACCATTGCCATGTGAGGTTATTTCAACTATTAGTTCACTGAAGATTAGACTGCCTTAGACAATGTGGCTCTTGCCAGTATATTTAGATGTGATTTATTCCTTTCTCATTGTCATTATCAATATATACATTCCCTAAGGGAAGTTAGGAGTTTGATCTACTATTAGGGGCCAGGTTTGCCCCATCTATGTCTTGAGTAGAAAAGACTTGTTTTGAGAAATCCAAATTTTATATTTGTATTATAAAACATAGAAAAGAAACCGCTTACATTACTATTTGATTAATATAGCCTGTTAGCACAAATAGGTGTTTGATGATAGAATCAGGCAGACTTGAGGGGTTAGTCTTTCAGGCACGGCTATTCTAAGCTACTACCTAGACATACACCTAGATTAAGAGGATATTCCTTAAACCCTTGATGTTAGGATTTATACATACAATAACTAAAGCCATTAGAATATATGAGATCATCCATTAAGTGAGTGTAATGAAAGAAAAACAGGCCCTTGGAGAGATCAAATCAGGAGGATTTCCAGGATGGGGTAGGGAGAGATGCTTTCAAAGAAGTACGTAGAAAGGAAGGAGAACCATAGTAAGGTAGTATCATGGAAGCCAATGGAGGGAGAGTTTAATGAAGTAGATAGTATACACTGTCAAAGATCCTAGAAAAGTCCGACTTACTTGAGCAGAGGAAGGATATAACAAGGTGTTCTTATGATAAGTGCATATGTTCAGTTATTCACCCAATGTCTACGTGTTCTTACTCTCAATTCTGCATTAGGACTTCTCATGTCATCTTAGGATAATTTCATATTTTCAATCTCCTCTTGAAAAGCATAAATTGGAATCAGATGATGATGGCCATAAAATCTTTAAAAGTAGAAATAGTTATAAACAAATGCTATTTTGGGGGTGGAGCCAAGATGGTGGAGTAGAAGCAGGGACCTGCTAGAGCTCTCCCCCCAAACACCTCAAAAAATCTGTAAAAATGACTCTAGAATTTAATCCACAAAATGACAGACTGAAACAAATTTCCAGACCAAGACAATCTGGAAAGTCAAGAGGAAGGATCTATTGTACTGGGTTGGGAGTGGAGCTCAGTTTGGCATAGGCTGTGCCAGCACAGATGAAGCTGGGGTAGGCCTTAGGGGACTGAATTCCTGGCAGCAGCTGAAGTTTTCAGAATTTTCAACCCACAAACAGCAGAGAGCTTCAAAAGTCAGTGGGAAGGATCTCTCACCTGGCTGAAAGGGGAGTGTGGTCAGCCCCAGATCCAATCCCAGTCCTGGCCTCAGCCCCAGGCCCAGGCACAGGGTGGTGGCAGCCACTTCTGAAGCAGAGACTATTTCTGTAGTGTTTCACTAAACAAAGAGCTCAAAAGCCAAGTAATTGACTGGGGGAAATGAGCAAATGGATGGTGGGAAGAAATAGATTATAGATTCTCACTTTTTCAGTGAAGAGGTATTTTTGTTACATCATTGATGATGAGGAAGATCAAGACATATAACAAGAAGACAACAAAGCCAAAGTTCCTATATTCAAAGCCTCCAAGAAAAATATGAATTTGTCTCAGGCCATGAAAGAGCTCAAAAAGGATTTTGAAAATCAAGTAAGAGAAGTAGAGGAAAAATTGGGAAGAGAAATGAGAGTGATGCAAGAAAATTATGAAAAATGAGTCAATGGTTTGCTAAAGGAAACTCCAAAAAATACTAAAGAAAATAGTACCTTTAAAATTAGACTAACCCAAATGGTGAAAGAGGTCCAAAAAGCCAAAAAGGAGAAGAATGCCTTAAAAAGTAGAATGAGCCAAATGGAAAAAGAGGTCCAAAAGCTCACTGGCTAAAATAATTCTTTAAAAATTAGAATGGAGCAAATTGAAGGTAATGACTTTATGAGAAATGAAGAAATTATAAAGCAAAAAGAAAAGAATGAAAAGAAATAGAAGACTATGTGAAGTATATCATTGGAAAAACAACTGACCTAGAAAATAGATCCAGGAGAGAAAATTTAAAAATTATTGGACTACCTGAAAGACATGATCAAAAAAAAGAGCCTAGACATCATCTTTCAAGAAATTATCAAGGAAAACTGCCCAGATATTTTAGAACCAGAGAATAAAATAGAAATGAAAAGAATCCACCAATCACTTCCTGAAAGAGATCCCCAAAGGAAAACTCCTAGGGATATAGTAGTCAAATTTCAAAGCTCCAAGGCCAAGGAGAAAATATTACAAGCAGCCAGAAAGAAACAATTCAAGTATTGTGGAAACATAATCAGGATAACACAAGATTTAGCAGCTTCTACATTAAAGGATCAGAGGACTTGGCATATGATGTTCCAGAGGTTAAAAGAGATAGGATTAAAACCAAGAATCACCTACCCAGCAAAACTGAGTATCATACTTCAGGGAGAAAAAATGAATTTCAATGAAATAGAGAATTTTCAAGCATTCTTCTTGAAAATACCAGAGCTGAATAGAAAATTTGACTTTCAAATATAAGAATCAAGAGGAGTATGAAAAGGTAAACAGGAAATAGAAACCACAAGGACTTATTAAAATTGAACTGTTTACATTCCCACATCGAAAAATGGTAATTGTAACTCATAAGACCTTTCTCAGATTAGGATAGTTGAAGGGAATACACACACACACACACACACACATACACACACACACATGGAAACATAGTATTTCATAACATATCTGTTATAGAAGTCTTTGGCATGACTACACATGTATAACCTATATTGAATTGCTTGCCATCTCAATGAGGTTGGGTAGGAGAAGGGAAGGGAGAGAATGTGGAACTCAAAGCTTTAAAGATAAATGTTACAAATTGTTTTTACATGCAAATAGGTAATGGGGTATAGAAATCTATCTTGCCCCACAGGAAAATAGAAAAGAAGGGGATAAGGGTGTGTGTGTGATAGAAGAGAGGGCAGATTGTAGGAAAGACTAATCAGAATACACATTGTCCTAGGGTGGGGGGAGGGGGAAAGAGGGAGAAAACTTGAAATTCAAAATTATGTGGAAATGAATGTTGAAAACTGAAAATAATTTTTTGAAAAACAAATGCTATGTTTTAGTTTTTATTTTGATTATATTTATTCTTTCATTGTAGCAGAGAATATTGGAGTGCACATTATGGAACATTTGTGGGGATGGGCCTGGGGAGGGGTAGACCATTCCATTGAGCATATACGTAGCTAAATCATGCTTTTTTGGCCACTTGCAGTCATTCTTGTAACTTTGAATTGAAGTATTTGTACTTTGAAATTACTAAGTAATACACTCACTGACTTGTTGGTGGCAAGGCTGCCTTTGTCAAAGAGGATTATCTACTAGACAGGAAGAATAGCCCACTCAGTACACCTTAAAAGGAGTGACTCTGCCCTCTGGTGTTCTCTCTTTTCCCATCTAGGTGTGTGAAAAAGAGCAACTCTTTTTCAGATTTTTCCCTTGAGGGTAGAAGGAGAAGGTATCTTATCCCAAAGTCTAAATGGTAGAAGGTGTTATTACTTCCTAGGTGAATCTGAGCCTAGATGTCAGGCTATTGCTTTTCTCTTTGGCCTCTGTTTCTTTGAGCAAAAGCAACCAAACTAATCCTCAGACATGGACTTTTGGGGAATGGTTTCCTCAGGGGTTCAGTAGCTCCCAAACTTTTCAGTCAGAGCTGTCTGGTAGCAGCAGACATTTCCTGCAGCTACACACTTGTGATAGAAGATAATAGGAGGGTAAATTCAAGCCATGTTCTGGTGTGACTGAAGGCATAGACGTTGAGGGATCTGTTTAAACAGTTGAGATCTGAAGTGTAGGTGAAATGGCAGCTCAGCAGTCCCAATACATGTTCTGTATTTTAATGTTTTAAGGATCAATCTCTCAGATAAGATAGGAGCAAGGTAAGAGATTTTGGTTATTACTTCATTTAAATTTTTTTTTGTCATCCTGTGTACAAAAATCATTTGTGTTTTAAGCTTTTCTTTTGTGTGAAATGAAATAAATAAATATAATTGATCTACATCATATATTGTAGGTCTTTCTCCTTTTGGGAGAGAATTGAGGCATGATCCAAAATTAAACTGTCTGAACAATTTTTACTGGAGCATCAATGTGAGGACATGAAGAGTGAGTGAAAAAAAGTAGCCTTACCTCTTTAGAGACTAGGATCCCTCACTGCTAAAATTAGTGTCTACCTGGGCTCATTGCTGAGGACCCCAAAAGGAGGAGGTACTTATAGCCCCTGTGCGGTAGCATTGGTCTATTGTTACTTCAATGTACGGAGATCACTGTAAGGAAAGCCCTTTTCCAATATGTCATCACTTGTCCCTAGGGAATTTTTCCAGGCACTGTCCAGCCTTCATTTAACCTCTTAATATACTGAAATCAATCTCTGAACCTTGTTATAAGACCTAGACATCTGTTATTTTTATTTTTTTAATATAAATTTATTTATTTAACTTTTTACATTCATTTTCACAAAATTTTGGGTTCCAAATTTTCTCCCCATTTGTCCCCTCCCCCCACCCCAATACACCAAGCATTCTAATTTCCCCTGTCACCAATCTGCCCTCTCTTCTCTCCTCCCTCCCTTCTCTTGTCCCCATCTTCTCTTTTGTCCTGTAGGGTCAGATGACTTTCTATTCCCCATTAACTGTATTTCTTATTTCCTAATAGCAACAACAATACTTGACAGTTGTTTCTGAAACTTTGAGTTCCAACTTCTCCCCATCCCTCCCTCCCCATCCATTCCCTTTGGGAAGGCAGGCAATTCAATTTAGGCCCTATCTGTGTAGTTTTGCAAATGACTTCCATAATAGTCAAGTTGTGTAAGACTAACTATATTTCCCTCCATCCTATCCTGTCCCCCATTCTTTCTATTCTGTCTTTTGATCCTGTCCCTCCCCAAGAGTGCTGACTTCAAATTGCTCCCTCCTCCCATTGTCCTCCCTCCCATCATCCCCCCCACCCTGCTTATCTCCTTCTCCCCCACTTTCCTGTATTGTAAGATAGGTTTTCATACCAAAATGAGTGTGCATTTTATTCCTTCCTTTAGTCGAATGTGATGAGAGTAATCTTCATGTTTTTTTCTCAGCTCTCCTCTTTTTCCCTCCACTAAAAAGTCTCCTGCTTGCCTCTTGAATGAGAGATAACTTACCCCATTCCATTTCACCCTCTCTCCTCCCACTACATTTCTCTCTCACCATTTACCTTAATTTCTTTTAAGATATGGTCCCATCCTATTCAATTCACTCTGTGCTCTCTGCCTCTGCATGTGTGTATGTGTGTGTGTGGGTGCATGCACACATGTACGTGTGTGTGTGTATGTGTGTGTGTAATCCCACCAACTACCCAGATATTGAAAAGTTTCAAGAGTTACAAATATTGTTTTCCATGTAGGATTGTAAACAGTTCACTTTTGGTAAGTCCCTTATAACTCTTTGCTGTTAACTTCTTCATGCTTCTTCTCGTTCTTGTGTTTGAAAGTCAAATTTTCTTTTCAGCTCTACTCTTTTCATCAAGAATGCTTGAAAGTCCTCTATTTCACTGAAAGACCATTTCCCCCCCAGAAGTATTATACTCAGTGTTGCTGGCTAGATGATTCTTGGTTTGAGTCCTAGTTCCTTTGACTTCTGGAATATCCTATTCCATACCCTTCAATCCCTTAATGTAGAAGCTGCTAGATCTTGTGTTATCCTGATTGTATTTCCACAGTACTGGAATTGTTTCTTTCTAGCTGCTTGCAATATTTTCTCCTTGACCTGGGAATTCTGGAATTTGGACACAATGTTCCTAGGAGTTTCTCTTTTTGGATCTCTTTCAGGCAGTGATCGATGGATTCTTTCAATACTTATTTTGCCCTCTGGTTCTAGAATATCAGGGCAGTTTTCCTTGATAATTTCATGAAAGATGATGTCTAGTCTCTTTTTTTGATCATGGCTTTCAGGTAGTCCAATAATTTTTAAATTGTCTCTCCTGGATCTATTTTACAGGTCAGTTGTTTTTCCAATGAGATATTTTACATTCTCTGCCATTTTTTCATTCTTTTGGTTTTGTTTTGTGATTTATTGGATTCTCATAAAATCGCTAGCCTCCATCTGTTCCATTCTAATTTTGAGAGAACTATTTTCTTCAGTGAGCTTTTGAACCTCCTTTTCCATTTGGCTAATTCTGCTTTTGAAAGCATTCTTCTCCTCATTGGCTTTTTGAATCTCTTTTGCCAATTGAGTGAGCCTATTTTTCAAGGTGTTATTTTCTTCAGCATTTTTTTGGGACTCCTTTAGCAAGATATTTACCTGTTTTTCATGCTTTTCTTGCATCTCTGTCATTTCTCTTCCCAGTTTTTCCTCCACCTGTCTAACTTGATTTTTGAAATCCTTTTTGAGCTCTTCCATGACCTGAGCCCATTAGATATCTATTTCAGATGTTTGGGATACTTGGCTTCTATGTCTTTCCCTGATGGTAAGCATTGTTCTTCCTCATCATAAAGGAAAGGAGGAACCATCTTTTTATCAAGAAAGTAACCTTCTATGGTCTTATTTTTTTTCTCTTTTCTGGGCATTTTCCCAGCCAGTTACTTGACTTCTGAGATTCCTCTCCACCCCCACCTAGTTCCAGCCAGCTAGTGCTTGAGGTCTGAGATTCAAATGCTGCTCCCCAGCCTCAGGGCTTTCAGCGGAGGGAGCAGCTGCTATTCAATGTGAGCTTAAGTTCTGGTGCTTGGGTGGGAGCAGGGCTGCGTCACAGGGCTCAGTTCCCTCAGGGGCTTTATGTGGAGATCTTCAGTAATGGAGCTGAAGTCCTTTCTGCTCCGGGAGCTCCTGGCCACCACTGCCTCTGCCACTGCCTCTGCCGCTGCCTCCTGAGGGGGTCTGAGTTATGGAGACACCCTGCTCCCCTCTCAGCCAGCCCAGAAGTCTCTCTCACTGACCTGTAGCACCTGTGGGTGGAGGGACCTTCGCGGCTACTGGAGGTTCTGTCCCTGAAGCCTTCTCGGATCTACGCCTCTCGGGCCATGTGGGCAGGGATGGGCTCCGCTGTCCAGTGCACGACGGACCTTTGGTGCAGGTTTTTCAGGGCTCTCTGGAATGTAAATCTCCTCCACTGCTTTGCTGCACAGCTTCCACTGCTCCAGAATTTGTGGGGAGTTCTTTTTACAGGAAATTTACGGATTGTGGATTCGGAGCTAGCATATGTGAGTCTTTCTACTCTGCCATCTTGGCTCCTCCTCCTTTAAAAGCGTTTCTAAGTGTCAGAACACATCATCTTTGAATATTTGAGGTTCTGGTCATTGCTTTAAAGATAGATCCATTCTCATTTTAATAAAAATTGCTATGAAATCTAAATTAATTCATGTTTTAGCAATCCAGATACTAAAAGGTTACTTCACAGGACTAGACAAAACAATAACACAATTCATTTAGAGGAATTAAAGGTCTAGAATTTCAAATGAAATAATGAAAATAAAAAGTAGCAATGGAGAGAGCCTAGCATTACGAGTTCTCAAACCCTACTGTATAGCAGTAATCATCAAAACTATTTGGTAGTTTTTGAGAAATAGAAAAGTAGAGCAGTGGAACAGGATAGATAAACAAAACTGAGACACAATCAAACACAAAGGCCCAGTGTTGGATCAAGGTAAGATCAAAGACTCATGAGTTAAGGATTCCCAGTTCAACTAAGGAAACTGAAAGCACTTTGGCAGAAGACAGGTTTAGCTCACCAACATTTTGTACCAAGCTCATGAAATGTCGAAGGTCCATCATTTTTTTCTAAATTGAAGAAATTAGAAGGAAAGACATTTCAAATTTTTGGATAAGGAAAGAATTCCTAAACATAAAGGGGATATATGAGATCACAAAAAAACAGAATAGAAAATTTTGATTATATAAAATAAAAAAAATATTTTGCACAAAAGCATCAGTGTAACTGAAATAAGAAAAGATGCAAGGAAAAATCTTTGCAACGAATATCTAATTAAAGTACCATATCTAAGATATACAGGAAACTAATAAAAATGCATGAAACCAAAGACAATTCCTCATCAAAGGAAGTGAATAAAAGAAAAATGGTAAACTATCAAGTCATATAAAAATTTCCAAATTATTCAAATAAGAAAAATGCAAATCAAAACAATTCTTATAATCATCTTATACTTATCTATCAAATTGGCAAAAGTGTAAAAAAAACCCAAACAATAACAACAAAAATCTCCAAAATTAGTCACTGTAGAAGAGGTATGGGAAAAGTTGCACAAATTCACTGCTGGAGCTATGAATTGGTCCAAAGGAAAACAATGGAAATATGCAAGAAATATCACAAATTTGTCTGTACTCTTTATTTTAGCAATCCCCATTAGAGTAGATAACCAAAGGAGGTCAGATAGGTTCCTTATATAGTGTATCACAACAATCTTACTGAAATTTTAGCTTTGTTTTAAATGGCACAATGTCTTTCAGGACACACTATATATTACAATATCTATTGTAGTATTTTTTGTGGTAACAAAACTCTAGAAATAAAATTAGTACCCACTGATTCCAGGATATGAAAGTCAATAAAAATTACAAAATGTTATAAAATCATAAAATGTCATGAAATCAATAAACAGATATTTATATTAGAAATTCAGAGAAATACATGAAGACTTTTGTAAAATTTTACAAGTAAAGAAAGCAAATCCAGAAAAACAATATATATATATTGAACTAGACCTGGAGCCATGATTTCCTTGGTGGGTGGAATTCCTGATGAAGAAACCCCCTCTACTAATTCAAGTTAGAGACAGTTCTGCAGCCTACAACCTTAGAGAATTGTCTGGGGCCCTAAGAGATTAAATGACTTGTCCGGGTTCACAGAACCATAATGTATCATAATGTAACATACCCAGGTCTTCTTATTTTGCAGACAATATTATATCTACTAAGTTTCACTAATATAAATAAAAATGAAGCAACACAAGAAAATTCAAATTAGGATTAATCACAACAATGAATGCTAATCCCAGAGAACCATTGATGAAATATACTTTCTCTCTTCCATTACAAAATAAGAAACAACAGGTAGCAGAAGTAAATGCTATATTACTGGGTGGTATGATAGGACTCTCTGAAAAATCTTGACTACGTTATAGGAAGGAAGGGGTAATATATCCAGGATAAGAACTCATTGCTGATTACTGGATATCTTCAGAAAAGTTTTCTAATTCAGAGATTATTTGCTTTTCCAAGCCTCTCCTCCCATTAATTGATTTATTTGGACATAATGAAGACTGGTTTTATAGACATGGAAGAGGAAACTAATTTTTTCACCATCCATTTCATGCTTTTCTGCTAACAGATTTATATATAATTACATCCCACAGTTGGTAAGCTTAGTTCTTAAAGATTCTCTCTGCCTTGTAGTGCATTTAAAATACATTAATGGAAAGAGAGTAGTGGGGAAATGACATCTTGTCCCCATTTTTACATTAACAAGAAAATCAGATATCACAGTAACTCAAGCATAATAAATCAAAACTCTTTTTTTTGGGTGGGGGGAATAGAATGGTCTGACTCAGACTTCAAATATAGTCAGTACTGACTCCACAGCTGTGGCCAGATTTTGTGAGGTCTGCATGAGAGAAAACATCCAGAGGCTAACCCTGTGTCTCCAGTACACACTCATAACTCCAACTTTGACAGCCAGATTTTAGAGTGGTTTATTTTGGTCTACGTTAGTATTTCATACCTTGGCATAACAACCTCCATCAATGCCAAGTTGGTACACTTTTTTTTCTAAGCAAGATATATTTTCTTTGAACACAGGAAGTGGTTAAGTAAATTGACATTTACCTAATAGAGATGTGGTTGTTGCTAATTTGGTTCAATATACTGTTTTATTGAAAAAGAAATGAAGCACACTGGGTATTGAGCTCTTGCCATTATGGGAAGGCTGTAGGAGGCTGACATATGGAATTATGGCCTGGTTGGACTTTTCTGAAGGGTCAAAATCAGTCTGCAATACCACTGAAGGGCCAAGCAGTGTTGATTCTCTAACTTCCCATATTGAAGAAGTAAGCTTAGATCAGGTTAAAGTGGTATTGATAGGAGAAGGAGGAATTTCTAGCAAAGTCAGCTTCCTGTCTTTTCCATAGTAGACATACTAAGAAGAAGTCATAAATTATTGCCTTAGTAATGTAGGCAAAACGTATCTGTGTTTCCTTATACAGTCTATTGCATCTACAAAAACATAGAAATAATTTGCACTCAGGTCAAATGCCTTTACAGAATATGATTCATTGCACTCTTCATGACCTCCCCTGAACTTGAATTTGGAAATCTTCATCTGCGTATGAAGCTGAGTAGATTTATGGGTCTGTCAAAACCACAAAGTCCTTTGACGTCATCTCAACAGGGATTGCACTTGGTTGGTCCCAGAATATAGCAATGTTTATGCTTATGCCTACATAATAAAAAGGAAAAAAAAAGTATTTGATCAATTTAGCCAGCAATTATTTGGGTGAGAAACAAATGTGTTGTAAGGGAACAGGGATAAGACTAAAAGTCAAGAAGACCGCAACCAGATTTATCATTTTCCCTCCCAAACCCATCATTCTTCAAAACTTCCGTGTTCCTACTGAGGGTATCACCTTCAACTCATTCAGGTTTGTAAACTTAGACTCATCCTGACCTATTCTTTATTCCCCACCCTCAAGTCTAGAAGGTGATCTCTATCCCCTTCTTCTGCCTTACCCTACTGCCACCTTACTTTAAGTTTGGACTTGTCACTACAGTTCTAGAGGCAATGTGACCAAATGAATAAAGAGCTGAATTAGAGTCAAAACATTTGATTTTTAATCTGCTTTTGACACTTATTCAAGTCACCCTTTCTAAGCCACAGAGGTGATAATACTCAAAAGATCTACCTTAAAGTGTTGGTTCAAATGAGATAATACAAATAAAACACTTTGCAAATCTGAAAGTGCTTTATGAATGTCAGATGTTATTAGTATCAGTTCTTTGATGGATCAATTCAGGAAGAACAGTGTGACTGGTTGTACATATAGATTTATGGAAATGGAAATGGAAAAAGACAGAGAATGAAGACAAGAGCCACACAAAGTGATTTCTGAATGACAGACCCCTCTGTGTATCTTGTCATGGTTAAAGTTTCCTTTTTCTGGGTCCCCTCCACATTAGAGTTTTCAACTGTATAGAATAACTTGTTATAACCTATGTATAACATTTTGAAAGATAAACAGGAAAAGAATGAGAAAAGCAAGACCATAGTAATTAAAATGTATAACCTTTGCCTATATATTTCATTTTAATTCTATTAATAAACATATGTATATGAAACTTAAAATATAACCCAAGGGATTTCAAATCCATCAAGAAAGAGAAAAAAGAGAATAAAGTGGGAGAAAAGGGAACACAATGGAGAAAATTAGACATTTAGAGGAGTGGATCTTCTTTAGTCTCAGTTCTATTTCTATTAGCACAAGTAATACCTCAAAGCAGATTCCTTCACTCCCTCCTCAATTGTAGACATGTCCTTAGAAATATCACTAAATCTCATCACTGCAGGGGCCTTCAGAGGCTCTTTAGTCCAATCAACCAATAAGTCAGACAAGCACTTATTAAGTGACTTAAGTGCCAAGTGCTGGGCTATGTGCTGGGATTACAGAGAATGACAAAGTCCTTGATCATAAGGAGTCTGCTTTGAGGTAGCTAAGTGGAAACATGGCTAGAGGGCTGAACTTGGAGTCAAGAAGCCCTGCGTTCAAATCTGGCCTCAGATGCGTACTAGCTATATAACTCTAAGTCACTTATCTTCTGTTTGCTTCAGTTTCCTCCACTGTAAAATTGGATAATAACCCAGGGTTGTGATGAGGATCAAATGATATATTTATATAGTGGCAAGCACAGTGCCTGGCACATAGTAGGAACTATATTAATGAGCATTCCCTTTTCTTCTTTTTCCATTGTATCAGAGGACATGACTCAACCCTGAACAGGAATTACTTCTATAATATGTCTAAAAATTTTGCCTTTCTCTCTTAAACCTGAAGACCTTTGCTGAAGGGGAAACTGCTACTTCCTGGAGGAATCCATTGACTTTTTGGAGAGATAAAACCTTCCCTTACATCATTATTTCTTTGTATTTTATATATAATTTTAAAAAAATCAATCTGGGGGCAGCAAGGTGGGACAGTGGATAGAGGCCCTAGAATCAGAAGACCTGAGTTCAAATTTGGCTTTAGACAGTTAATAACTATATGACCCTGGGCAAGTCTCAACCCTGATTGCCTCCCCCAAAACACAAAACAATACACCTCTCTATAGAATATTTTGCCCAGTTCCTATAATCCTAGTTTCACTAAAGAGGCCATTCTGGAATTGCGTTACAATTCTTCCAAATATTGCTTGGTTATAACCATTGGTTAAATGTCATCCCTAAAATTAAAATTTCTAGAGGTTATACCCTCAAATGAAGGCCTGGTATCAGTGCTTGCATATTTTCAGCTAGAATGGTGGCACAGTGGGTAAAACCTATGGATTTAAGATCTCCCCTCCCCTCCACTCCCCATCCCTCACCTCTCCTCTGCTCATTTTAGCCAGGGGAAGGTACACTCCATGCCTCAAAGCTGCCTCTTTTCCTCTAAGATCAAGCGTTAAACCCAATTCTCTCTGGAGCTCATAGGCTGAACAAGTCCCCACCCACCTAGCACAAAGTGACTAGAATAACTAAATAGTAATTATTTCTCTTTTACCCAGGAACCCTGAGGGTCTTCTCCTCTCAGTTTGATTTTTTTTTTTTTTATTAAAGGGGCCATCCCTTGAGTAACTTAAAGAAGCCTTTTCATTGAATGGGTGTATCTCACTCAAAGTGAGAAGGTTATATGACCTTAGCCTGAAAGGGCCAGAGTCTCACATTGTATCCTGGGCCATATCCAGTCTTCCTGATTAACATCAGGCCACTGGACCCAGATGGTTCAGAAGAAAGTGAGGTTGTAACCTTGCACAACTCCCTAATTCAAACGAAAGTCAACTGAAAGTCACGTCATCATCTTGACGTCATGGTCCTCTTCGAGAATGAAGGACAAACACAACAGATGAGGAAAATGAAGCAAGCAAAGTTAAGTGACCTGCCCAAGGTCGCATAGCTAGTAAGCATCTGTAATGAATACCACAGACTCTCCACATGCAAAACAGAACAGAAACAATCCATCATAGTAACAAATGTACACAATATTATGCACCATAACAGTGCAGAGGATAACACCATCCCCAAAGCTTCTCCCTGCTAGGCTTCCCACAAACCAGCTCCAGCAAACAAAATCACAAACAATCACAAAATCACTCACCCTAGACAGCAGCCTGCATCCTTCCTAGCTCTGACTGCTCTCACCAAGTTTCCTCTCAGCTCTGCTCTAACTCTGCCTCTTCCTGCTCTACCCCTTCAGCAAACTTCCCCGCCACAGGCTTCATGTGACTCAGACTCATGGGACTTAAGTGGGTCACATGAACCTATTAATGCCTGAGAAAGATCTTCTCATTTAAATTACCATTATAGCATCTGAGGCCAGATTTGAACTCAGGAAGATGTGTCTTCCTGACTCTGAATCTGGTGCTCTATCTATTGTGCCACTTATAGCTACCTTATAAGAAAACTAAAATACAGTAAACATAACTATATTAATTAGGGATAGCATTCAGTATTTCTTACCTTAAATTCATCTAGAATATGAGTGATCAGTTTTCAGCATCTCTGAATTAAGTGAAATTCAGTAATCATTTATTTAGTGCCTGCTATTGGGAAAATATACTTTTCTGGATGCTGAGAGTACAAAGATAAAGCAGGATCTAATGTCCTTCCCTTTAGAAGTTTACATTCTATAGGCAGATTAAATACACATTCAGATACAAGTATTATGTAAATTAAATATTTTACCTGAGGTTTCTCCCTCAGGAAAGATTTTCAGGTCAAGGCTAGAAGATCTCATCTTGGAAATATTGTAGAAGAAATTTTTGTTGGGTCCATTAGATTGTAAGCTTCTTAAGGGCAAGGACTGTCTTTTTTGTCTCCTTTTACACCTGCAGCACTTAGTAGAGTGTCTAGCACATAGGAGGTGTGAAATAAATGTCTATTTATTAGTTTATGGATTGAAGTATAGATTGGGTTAGAGCAGAGGTTATAAATCAGAGACCTGGGTAAAGATTTCAAGGGATTTATGAAATTGGATCACATTTTTGTTTTTTGCTAACCTTTAATTTTCTTCATAATCCTATATGTTTTATTTTATACCCTGAATAACATTTTTCTAAAGAGGGGTCCATAGGCTTCACCAGCTTGCCAATGGGGTCTATGTCAAAAAGAAATAACAAGAACTCAAGAATTTGAAGTACTCAAAGGCTTACAACTCTGAGATCTTGTGATTTCAACTTGGCTTCTATATGCAGGAAGGGATTAGGGAGAAAGAGATCACTTTTGTCAGCATGCATCAGGGTTGAAATTCTGGAGACTGGCACCTGAGTAACGCGCTGAAGAAGAAAATGGTGGCACAGGGAGAGAAATGTCTACTATATTGTTTTGTTTTCATTACATCTTAGATGGAGCATGGTGCAGTGGATTGGGAAGGTCTAGGTTCCGGTTCCATTTTGGTTGCGTGATTTTGGGCAAGTTACTTAACCTCTCAGTTTTCTAGGCAACTCTCTTAAAATCATAGGTTTCTGAAATCTGTAATATTTAGAAAGTTGTACAGAAAACTGAAGGTGCCAACTTGCATTGGAAGAGGGAGTTTTCCACCCTGAGAATTTACTGATTCTCAAAGGTCGAGTTTCTATCCTTTCACAATATTATAATAAATTCCTAGTGGCAGTAGGTGGCACAGTGGCTAGAGTTCTGGGAAGTCAGGAAGTCAGAAAGATTCATCTTCCTGAGTTCAAATCTGTCCTCTGACACTTCCTAGTTGTGTTATTCTGGGCAAAGATAATAACCCTGTTTACCTCAGTTTCCTCATCTGTAAAATGAGTTAGACAAAGAAATCGCAATTGATTCCAGTATCTTTGCCAAGAAAACCCTGAATGGAGTCACAAAGAACTGGATAGGATTGAACAACAACAGATAATGTTCTAAAATTATTTTTTTTTCTTAAAATTTATTTATTTAACTTTTTACATTCATTTTCACAAAATTTTGGGTTCCAAATTTTCTCCCCATTTGTGCCCTCCCTCACCCCAACACACCAAGCATTCTAATTTTCCCTATCACCAATCTTCCTTCTCTTCTATCCTCCCTCCCTTCCCTTGTCCCCATCTTCTCTTTTGCCCTGTAGGGCCAGATGACTTTCTATTCCCCATTGACTGTATTTCTTATTTCCTAGTAGTAA
Organism: Bettongia penicillata ogilbyi; assembly: GCA_023548195.1. NCBI lineage: Eukaryota > Metazoa > Chordata > Mammalia > Diprotodontia > Potoroidae > Bettongia > Bettongia penicillata. The sequence goes on along the minus strand of JAJHZJ010000610.1, from coordinate 1,829,633 downwards.
GAACAATACACGACAGTTTTTCCTAACACTTTGAGTTCCAAATTCTCCCCATCCCTCCCTCCCCACCCATTCCCTTTGGGAAGGCAGACAATTCAATATAGGCCATATCTGTGTAGTTTTGCAAATGACTTTCATAATAGTCATGTTGTGTAAGACTAACTATATTTCCCCCTATCCTATCCTGCCCCCCGTTGCTTCTATTCTCTCCTTTGATCCTTTCCCTCCCCAAGAGTGTTGATTTCAAATTGCCCCCTCCTCCCATTGCCCTCCCTTCCATCTTCTCCCCCCACCCTGCTTATCCCCTTCTCCCCCACTTTCCTGTACTGTAAGATAGGTTTTCATACCAAAATGGTGTGCATTTTATTCCTTCCTTTAGTCGGATGTGATGAGAGTAAACTTCATGTTTTTCTCATGGGTAATCCCATGGGTAGTCCCATAATTTTTAAATTGTCTCTCCTGGATCTATTTTACAGGTCAGTTGTTTTTCCAGTGAGATATTTCACATTATGTTCCATTTTTTCACTCTTTTGGTTTTGTTTTGTGATTTCTTGGTTTCTCATAAAGTCATTAGCCTCAATCTGTTCCATTCCAATTTTGAAAGAACTATTTTCTTCAGTGAGCTTTTGAACCTCCTTTTCCATTTGGTTCATTCTGCTTTTGAAAGCATTCTTCTTCTCATTGGCTTTTTGAACCTCTTTTGCCATTTGAGTGAGCCTATTTTTCAAGGTTTTATTTTCCTCAGCATTTTTTTGGGTCTCCTTTAGCATGGTGTTGACTTGCTTTTCATGCATCTCTCTCATTTCTCTTCCCAGTTTTTCCTCCACCTGTCTAACTTGATTTTCAAAATCCTTTTTGAGCTCTTCCATGGCATGGGCCTACTGAATATTTATTTTGGATGTTTGGGATACAGAAGCCCTGACTTCTATGTCTTTCCCTGATGGTAAGCATCGTTCTTCCTCATCAGAAAGGAAGGGAGGAGATATCTGTTCACCAAGAAAGTAACCTTCTGTGGTCTTATTTTTTTTCCCTTTTCTGGGCATTTTCCCAGCTAGTTACTTGACTTCTGAGAATCCTCTCCACACCTCCCTCCCCTCCAGATCCACCCAGCTCATGCTTGGGGTCTGAGATACAAATACTGCTTCCCAGCCTCAGGGCTTTCAGCGGGAGCAGGGCTGCTATTCAGTGTGAGGTTAAGTTCAACTGCTCTTGTGGGGGGCAGGGCCACCTCACAGGGCTCCGTTCCCTCAGGGGGTTTATGTGGAGAGCTTCAACAATGGATCTGATCTCCTGCTTGCTTTGGGAGCTCCTGTCCACTGCTGCCTCTGCCCCTGCCTCCCAAGGGGGCCTGAGTTATGGTGACACCCTGCTCCCCTCTTGATCAGCCATAAAGATTCTCTCACTAACCTTTGCGCCTGTGGGTGGAGGGACCTGCGCGGCGGCTGGAGAGTCTGTCCCTGAAGCTTTCTTGGATCTGCTCCTCTTGGTGCTGCACAGCCAAGGCAGGGCTGGGCTCTGCTCCGGGTCTGGTGCGTGATGGACCTTTGGTGTCAGTTTTTCAGGGCTCTCTGGAACAGAAATCTCCTCCTCTCTATTGTTGTGTGGTTTCTGCTGCTCCAGAATTTGTTGGGAGTTCTTCTTTACAGGTATTTTATGGGCTGTGGGTTCAGAGCTAACATATATGAATCTTCGTACTCTGCCATCTTGGCTCCTTCCCTAAAATTATTTTTCAAAAAACAATTCTCTCTATATATTATAAATCAGAAGGACTAAGACAGGGATGGGTTAATGAGTTTGCTTAAATTTTTAGAGTAACTATGAGAGAGGAGGAACAAGAAGGAGAGGAAGGGAGAAGGGAGGGAAGGAGAGAGGTCAAAGAATAATCTTCATTGATTATTCCTAACAATTAGAGCTGACCAAAAGTGGAATAGGCTGCCTCAGGAAGCAGAGGATTCCTCATTACTACAGAACATCCAGTAGAGGCTCAAAGACCACTTTCAAGGATGTACTGTTATGGGTTGGAATACATGGCCTCTTTGGTCCCTTCTAGGGACATTTTGGGATTCTGAAATGCCCAGAAAAGGACAAGGGTCCCCTTTGCTGGTTCCTTTGCCCTCTGTTAGTAATAGCCTAAAGCAGAGAGCTAATAATTCACACAGTTAGGTAGATGATGCTAATGACTCTCTCAGTTCCACCCATATCTCATTGCATCACCCACTGGCAAACTAATTAACACAATTTTTGATATTTTCAATTGAAATACCATTTCTGTACCTTATTTTAAGTGTTTTCTATTTTATTTTACCAGGAATTTATTCTTTTTTTCTATAAGGCTATTAGAAAGGGTAATTTTAAAACCTAGCACTCATGTTTTAATTTTTTTTTGTAGGCATCAAACACATCAGATTTTATAGTGAAATAAATAAAGGAATAGTATTTGAAACAGATAAATTTTCTTTACAAATGACTATTTAATAAACATTCATATACTAAGACTCCCCATAATTCCAAAACTTCGGGAAGATCAAAGGATACAGAGGCAGGAAAGACCTTAGGGATCCTCTAGTTCAACCTCTTTCTTTTACAGCTGAGGAAATTGACCTCTAGAAAAGTTATGTTACTTTCTCAAGGTCACAAATGTACCAAGCAGCAGGTCCAAGATTTGAAGTCAAATCTTTACTCCAGATAAAATGCTATATTATATTACACTGTTCTCATGTTTCTTTCCACAGAAGACTTGAGAGTGGTGACCTAAGAGTCAGGAAGACAAAAGTTTAGGTCCTATCTTTGGCACTTACAGTGTGCAAGTCACTTGACTCTCTTGGCCTCACTTTCCCCATCTTTAATATGGGGATAACTTAGTCATGCTACTTTTCCTACAAGGTTCTTGTGAGACTCAAATGAGGGAATGTATATAAAGTACCTTGCACACTTTAAAGTACTATATAAATGTCAGTATTATTATTAACAACTGTTTATCTACTACCTACAGTAAAACCTCACTCATTCAGACACTTTTAGGTTGAGGTCTATCTGAATTAATGAAAAGTCCTGAATTATGGCATATTTTAATAGAAATGAAGTCTTATTACTCCAAAGTATATACAGTAAATGGGATTAATGAGCTTTTCCTAGAAATTGCTTTAAAAAAGAATAGCACGTATTTCATACAACCCTTCATGATTTTTTCTTATTCTTTATCTTTTCCTCTTTTCACATGCTCAGCACTTCAGGGGGAGGGAAGGATGAGATGAGGATTTTTTTTTAAGATTATGGTTCATTCAAGTTAGATATATCAAAGTGTATGTGGCAAGACCTTTCTACCCTCTCCTTCTAGAAATCTTCCCAGAAACAAATGGTATTAGTTTGGTTATTTTAAATTTGTCCTTCAGATTTGTGAAATCAAAAATTTTTAGGGGGAGATCATTTTTGCCCTTTTCCCCCCCTCCCTCCCTTTTTTCCTTTCTCTTTCTCCTTTCTTCTTTTCTCTCTCTCTCCCTACTTCCTTATTTTCCTCCCTTTTTCAACTTTCTTTCAGTCTTTCCTTCTTCATTTCATTTCTTTTTCCTTACTTTCTCTCTCTCTCTCTCTCTCTCTCTCTCTCTCTCTCTCTCTCTCTCTCTCTCTCTCTCTCTCTCTCTTTCTCTCTCTCTCTCTTTCTGTCACTCTGTCATCTATTTACAGATGACAGGAAGGAAAAATTGTTTCTTTAATTAAAAGAGGAAAAACAATTTTTAAAACCTATCATTGTGGGGAAATGTTTTCAGAAGTGAAGTGTCAGGGGCTTTTGCTTCTGTCTCTGTACTGTTTTTCTTACTGTTTTGGTATTTTAGTGACTGTAGAGAAATGACCCTTAAAGTCGCTGTGTCAGGCTGGTAATAAACTGATGTCTAGGGAAAACCAAACCCTTTCTTTCCCTGTACTTTTTTTCCTGCTGTAATTAGACTTGCCATCATCAGGGACTGTCTTTGTTATTAACAGCATCTCTCTCACCTCTGTTCAGGGACAGCAACAGCTAAGTGAAGACATACCCTTATGTACTAACTGAAGATTTGGACACAAACTGTATTCATATCAGCTGCATTTTTCTTTTGTTAACTTTTCCATCTTTGGAGATTTGCTGATTTATTTGTGTGGGCCCTACTTGGCATCTTTCTCCCCTGAGTTCCTCCATACCATTCTATTATTTGTTATGAAAAACATAAGAAGGTAGTTGCCACTCTCGTCTTTCAAGTTCCCAGATGGTGTAACATTTTTCCAGAATTGGTGATGAGCTAGGGCCATCACTAAGGAGAAATATGGATTTCACTCATGCCTACTGCTTCTTCCAAAAATTGGCAGTCATAAATAAATGAGTGGATGCTTTTCTTCAATTAAATGAATACTATAGGCTTTGTAGAGAATCACAAAAATATAATTTCTACTAAGAGACCTAATGCTTTTTGCCAAACTATGGAATCACATGTTCCTAAAATACCAGGGTAGAAAAATAATTACCAACATTTTTTTATGTTTACCACAAAGGTTGATATATACCACTCAGATCCCATTAACTAAATCAAAAAAGATTAGCTGGTAATTAATTAGGAGATACTCAGACACCTTAGATTTTGTTGAGTTTCCAACGTAATGTTTGCTTATAATCTACTCTAAACCCACGTAAAGCACATCAGAGAGCATTATTTCTAATTTACAGGATACATAGCATTCTATGGGATAAATATTAAAGAATAATATCATCCATAAGAGAGACTGTGGGGTATAGTGGATAGAGACCTGGCCCCAGATAAGGAAGACCTGTATTCAAATCCCACTTCTGATACATACTCTCTGTATAATCTTGTGTAATCCTTGGGGCATCAAGGTGGTGTAGTGGATAGAGTGATAGGATGTGAGTCGGGAAGACCTGAGTTCAAGTCTGGCTTCAGACATTAGTTGTGCAAAACCTAGGCAAGTCACTTAGCCCTGCTTACCTTATTTTCCTCATTTGCAAAATGAGCTGGAAAAGGACATAACAAACCACTCCAGTATCCTTGCCAAGAAAACCCCAAACAACAACAAATCCTGCTCACGTCACTTAGCCTCTGGGTTTTCTAGACAACTCTCTAAGACTATAAATTCTGTAAAAGGTACTGATACAAGTTGGTGCTAGGTACTTCCATTTGTAAAAGGTTTTCCTCATGATAAGCTTCCACATGTGGAAGTTTTCCATGTCAATGTTCTAGTCTTTCTCTCTTTTTTTTTTTAGTTTATTTACTTATTTTTAGTTTTCAACATTTATTTCCAGAAGATTTTGAGTTTCAAATTTCCCCCCATCTCTTCCCTTCACTCACCCCAAAACACCATGCATTCTGATTACCCCTTACCCCAATATACCCTCCCTACTATCACACCCCTCCCTTGCATTATCCCCATCTTCTCTCTTTTCTTGTAGGGCAAGATAGATTTCTATACCCCATTACCTGTATTTCTTATTTCCCAGTTTCATGCAAAAACAATTCTCAACTTTCATTCCTAAAACTTTGAGTTCTAACTTCTTTCTCTTCCTCCTTCCCCACTCATGCCCAATGAGAAGGTAAGCAATTCAAAATAGGCTATATATGTGTAGTTTTGCTAAAGACTTTCATAATAGTCATGTTGTGAAAGACTGTCTATATTTCCCTCCATCCCATCATGCCCCCCCATTTATTCTATTCTCTCTTTTGACCTTATCCCTCCCCAAAAGCATTTACTTCTAATTGCCCCCCTCTCTCATTTGCCCTCCCTTCTATCATTCTCCCATACCCCACTTATCCCCTTATCCTCCACTTTCCTGTAGTGTAAGACAGATTTTCATACCAAATTGAGTGTGCATGTTATTCTCTCCTTAAGTCAAAACTCTGGAATTTGGCTACAATGTTCCTAGGAGTTTCACTTTTTGGATCTCTTTCAGGAGGTGATCAGTGGATTCTGGTTCTAGAATATCAGGGCAGTTTACCTTGATAATTTCATTCAAGATGATGTCTAGGCTTCGTTTTTTGATCATGGCTTCCAGGTAGTCCCTTAATTTTTAAATTGTCTCTCCTGGATCTATTTTCCAGGTCAGTTGTTTTTCCAATGAGATATTTTACACTGTCTTCCATTTTTTTATTCTCTTGGTTTTGTTTTGTAATTTATTGGTTTCTCATAAACTCATTAGCTTCCATCTGCTCCATTCTAACTTTTAAAGAACATTTTCTTCAGTAAGCTTTTGAATCTCCTTTTCCATTTGGCTAATTCTGCTCTTTAAAGCTTTCTTCTCCCTATTGGCTTTTTGGGCCTCTTTTGTCATTTGAGTTAGTCTATTTTTAAAGGTGTTAATTTCATCAGCATTTTTTGGGTCTACTTTAACAAGCTGTTGACTTGCTTTTCATGACTTTCTTGCATCACTCTCATTTCTCTTCCCAATTTTTCCTCCACCTCTCTAACTTGATTTTCAAAATCCTTTTTTGAGCTCTTCCATGGTCTGAGACTATTGCATATTTATTTTGGAGTCTTTGAATGTAGAAACTTCCTCTGATAGTATGCATTGTTCCTCCTCATTCAAAAGGATGAAAGAAAATACCTGTTCACCAAGAAAGTAACCTTCTACTGTCTTATTCTTTTTCTCTTTTTTAGGGCATTTTCCCAACCAGTTACTTGACTTTTGTGTTCTTTGTCAAGGGGAGGGTATACTTTGGGGACCTGTAAGTTCTCAGTTCCTCCAAAGTGGCACAATCAAAGGAGGGCTACCCCAGGGCTACCACTCAGGCCTGAGAACCAGATCAGCTGCTCAATTCCCCCAGGGGTGTTAGGCCAGGGCTCCAACAACGGAAGCTGTGGCTGCCTGGGGCTGGGGCCAGGCTGCTGCATTTCCTTCTCACCTAAGTGAAAGAACTTTCTCACTGACCTTTGAAACTGTCTTTGGCATTTGTGAGTTGAGAAATCTGGGACCACATCTGCTGCTGGTGGTGCCTTGAAGACCACTCCAGTCCTGTCCTTGCCATGTAGCAGCCCACATTTTATTGTGCTTCTCTCTGCACCTGGAATGATAAACCTTTCCTGTCAGCCTTCCAGGCTGCCTTGGCCTGGAAATCTCTTTCACTCTTATGTTTTGTGGCTTCTGCTGCTCTAGAATTTACAGTAATTTTTTTACAGGTATTTTATAGGCCGTGGAAGGAGAGCTTCTAGAGGTGCATCCTTCTAGTCTGCCATCTTGGCTCCACTCCCTCTTTCTCCCTTTCTTCGCACAAGAAATTTACCATATAAATTGACCCTATAAGTTATCAGGAGGCAATCAGTCAATGAGGTTAGTTTATCTGATTAAATGAGAAAACAAGGAATTCCCTCATATTCCTTTCTTTTGTTTTGTAATCAATCATTTATGAAGCACTTACATTTTGCAAGGGAGTAGACACTGGTACAAGATGCAGTTATCTCTTCCATGTAGAAACTTTCCCCATCCGAGTTTCAGTATATCATGGGTTGGCATAAGAAATTAAATGGGAATTTTTTGGAGGTTTTTCAGAAGCCACAGACAACATGTGAAGGGCCAGTAGATGAGTTGAGAAACTCATAAATGCATAAAATATATGTATAGTATTGTATGATGTCACCCCAATTTTTACAATAAGGTACTGTAAACATCCCATGAAAGAAAAATAAAAAAAATTCAGACTTCCTGGCATCAAGAGAGTTCCAAAAATTTTCTTTCTTTTTTTTTAAAATTTATTTATTTATTTAACTTTTTACATTCATTTTCACAAAATTTTGGGTTCCAAATTTTCTCCCCATTTATCCCCTCCCCTACCCCAATACACCAAGCATTCTAATTTTCCCTATCACCAATCTTCCCTCTTTCTATCATCCCTCCCTTCTCTTTCCCCATCTTCTCTTTTGTCCTGTAGGGCCAGATGATTTTCTATTCCCCATTAACTGTAGTTCTTATTTCCTAGTAGCAAGAACAACACTCAACAGTTGTTCCTAAAACTTTGAGTTCCAAATTCTCCCCATCCCTCCCTCTCCACCCATTCCCTTTGGGAAGGCAGGCAATTCAATATAGGACATATCTGTGTAGTTTTGCAAATGACTTCGATAACAGTCATGTTTTATAAGACTAACTGTATTTCCCTCCATCCTATTCTGCCCCCCATTGTTTCTCTTCTGTCTTTTGATCCTGTCCCTCCCCAAGAGTGTTGACCTCAAATTGCTCCCTTCTTCCATTGCCCTCCCTTCCATCATCCCTCCCTCTCTGCTTATCTCCTTCTCCCCCATTTTCCTGTACTGTAAGATAGGTTTTCATACCAAAATGAGTGTGCATTTTACTCCTTCCTTTAGTCGAATGGTATGAGGGGAAACTTCATGTTTTTTTCTAAGCTCTCCTCTTTTTCCCTCCACTAAAAAGTCTCCTGCTTGCCTCTTGAATGAGATATAATTTACCCCATTCCATTTCACCCTCTCTCCTCCCAATACATTTCTCTCTCACCATTTACCTTAATTTCTTTTAAGATATGGTCATCCTATTCAATTCACTATGTGCTCTCTGTCTCTGTGTGTGCGTGCTTGTGTGTATGTGTGTGTGCATGCACGCATGTACATGTGTGTGCGTGTGCATGCGTGTGTGTGTACATCTGTGTGTGGTCCCACTAACTGCCCAGATACTGAAAAGTTTTAAGAGTTACAAATATTGTCTTTCCATGTAGGAATGTAAACAGTTCACCTTTGGTAAGTCCCTTATGACCTCTCTTTGCTCTTTACTATTTCAGCTTCTTCTCATTCTTGTGTTTGAAAGTCAAATTTTCTTTTCAGCTCTGGTCTTTTCATTAAGAATGCTTGAAAGTCCTCTGTTTCATTGAAAGACCATATTTGCCCCTGAAGTATTATACTCAGTTTAGCTGGGTAGGTGATTCTTGGTTTGAGTCCTAGTTCCTTTGACTTCTGGAATATCCTATTCCACACCCTTCGATCCCTTAATGTAGAAGCTGCTAGATCTTGGGTTATCCTGATTGTATTTCCACAATACTGGAATTGTTTGTTTCTAGCTGCTTGCAATATTTTCTCCTTGACCTGGGAATTCTGGAATTTGGCCAGAATGTTCCTAGGAGTTTCTCTTTTTGGATCTCTTTCAGGTGGTGATTGATGGATTCCTTCAATTCTTATTTTGCCCTCTGGTTCTAGAATCTCAGGGCAGTTTTCCTTGATAATTTCATGAAAGATGATGTCTAGGCTCCTTTTTTGATCATGGCTTTCAGGTAGTCCCATAATTTTTAAATTGTCTCTCCTGGATCTATTTTCCAGGTCAGTTGTTTTTCCCATGAGATATTTCACATTCTCTGCCATTTTTTCATTCTTTTGGTTTTGTTTTGTGATTTCTTGGATTCTCATAAAATCGCTGGCCTCTATCTGTTCCATTCTAATTTTGAGTGAACTATTTTCTTCAGTGAGCTTTTGAACCTCTTTTTCCATTTGGCTAATTCTTCTTTTGAAAGTATTCTTCTCCTCATTGGCTTTTTGAACCTCTTTTTCCAATTGAGTGAGCCTATTTTTCAAGGTGTTATTTTCTTCAGCATTTTTTTGGGTCTCCTTTAGCAAGATATTGACCCGTTTTTCATGCTTTTCTTGCATCTCTCTCATTTCTCTTCCCAGTTTTTCCTCCACCTGTCTAACTTGATTTTCAAAATCCTTTTTGAGCTCTTCCACGGCCTGAGCCCACCGGACATCCACCTCTGATGTCTGGGATAGAGAGGCCCCGACCTCCACGTCTTTCTCTGATGGCAGGCATTGCACTTCGTCATCAGAAATGAAAGGGGGAAGGAACATCTCTTCCCCAATAAAGTAGCTCTCTATCGTTTTATTCTGCTTCCTTTTTCTGGGCATTTTCCCAGCCAGTTACCTGATTTCTGAGATTCCTCTCCACCCCTGCCTAGATCTGCCCAGCTAGTGCTTGGGGTCTGAGATTCAAATGCTGCTTCCCAGTCTCAGGGCTATCCGCGGCAGGAGTGGCTGCTATTCAATGTGAGCTTATGTTCTGGTGCTGGGGTGGGGGCAGGGCCACCTCCCAGGCTCAGTTCCCTCAGGGGCTTTATCCAGAGACCTTCAGTAATGGGGCGGGTGGGGGCAGGGCCGCCTCCCAGGCTCAGCTCCCTCAGGGTGTTTATGCAGAAACCTGAACTTCTGCCTGCTGCTTGGGGAGTCCCGGGCTGCCACTGCTGCCTCTGCTGCTGCCTCCAAAGGGGGCCCGAGCCACATAGACACCCCGCTCCCCTCTCGACTAGCTCAGACGTCTCTCTCACTGACCTGTAGCGTCTGTGGGCGGAGGGACCTTCATGGCCACCGGAGATTCCATCCCTGAAGCCTGCTCGGATCTGCTCCTCTGGGGTTGCAGCCAGGGCAGCGCTTGGGTGGGCTCTGCTTTCCGGGGCATGACGGACCCCTGGGGACAGCTCTCCAGGGCTCTCTGGAACAAAAATCTCTTCCACTGTGTTTCTGTCTGCCTTGCAGTGATCCAGAATTTGTGGGAAGTTCTTCTTACAAGAAATTTATGGGCTGTGGATTCGGAGCTAGCATATGTGAGTCTTTCTACTCCGCCATCTTGGCTCCTCCCCGAGTTCCAAAAATTTTCACATGGATTTTTCAGATTGCGGGAGCACTGAGCCCCTAACTCCCTTGATGTGGAAGCAATAACACAGAGTATGTGATTACGATCCCTGCAGAATTTCTGTTTTAGTTTTCTGTCTGATGCCAAATTGTTGGACCTAGGAAACAACTGGGGCAGCTAGGTAGTGCAGTGGACAGAGTGGTAGGAGAAGAGTCAGGAAGACCTGAGTTCAAACTAGACTCAGGTACTTACTACCTATGTAACCCTGTGCTTAACTTAACTTTGCCTCAGTTTCCTCATCTGTAAAATTAACTGGAGAACAAAATGGCAAACAACTAAAATATCTCTGTGAAGAAAACTCCAAATGGAGTTACATGGAGTCAGATAGGTCTGAAAGGAGTAGATAGTAACAACAAGACAACAATTACAAATTACAATGACAAATTACAAATAGGACTATGGACCACTGCAAACTAATCTAGTGTACCTGGTTCTTGGGGAATATAGAGTGAAAAACTTCAGTTAGTAAAGGAAGTCTGCTTGGAAAAGGTGATTTTCCATTTGTCCTTGAAGAACAGGCAAAAAAATTTCCCATGTAGAAACTTCATGGCAATAAAGAGCTTTGGCCATACTCGCAAGATCAAAGCCCTTTAGCTTGAGGGAGGGAGCCCTCTATAAGTGGTGAAGATCTAGATGTAAATACACACTCAGAGTGGGTCTGAGCAAAGCAATTTTTAATACCTTTTTAATACCTTAAAGATGAGCTTGGATAAGAGCAAATTATTCAGAGATTTCCAAACATATTTGTCCTACCACTTGTAGTATTAAGCACTCTAACATACATAGTGGGACCTGTTATTACAGGTTCTGAGATCTGCTTTCATAAAAAAGGAAGGCAACTTTCAAGGAGTTAACAATCACTTTAATGAAGCACATGTATCAGATAAAAATCAAAGTCAAAATTTCAGATAAATCAAAAATCAGCAGACAAGCTTCCAAATGTCTGACCATTAACATACCTACATAGAAACTGGAGAAGGAAGCAGCAACATTTAAGTTTTCAAAGCCAGGGTACTCCTAGCAGTAGTTTCCCCAGAGTCTCCTCTGGCCAAAGAAACACTTCCAGTCTGTAAACACCAATGTAATCAACATTTTCCTCTGCCTGACCATAATTCAACAGATAGGTACAGCCTTCTGGTCACCATTACCAGGGAGAGAAGCATGACATCTGGGTTCTCAAAACCAGGGGGGCTTCTAAACTGGTTCCCAGAGTCCTTATCTGGCACTCATACCTTCTTGCCAAAACCAAGCCCCAAAGTAAAACCTCACCCACAGAATAGTTATACCTTTTTTAGAGCCAGAGGGCATCCTAACCTTTGAGAACCAATGCCTCATTAACAAAAACAGGCCCATTAATGGGTGGGGAAGATCTTTTATCACATTAACAATACAAATATATTTATATATACTGTTTCTAGTTAAAGAAACTCTTCTTTCTGTGCTCTACTCCTAGTAAAGATTCTTGATTGATAAAGGCAAGATTCAGTAAGGCACTTGATCGTACCAAAACAAAAAAAACAATTTTGATTGCCATCATACCACCCCTTTTAAAAAATAATTGCACAGTACTCCTCTGAAACCTACTTTCTTTAACCCTTTAATGTTTTTTTAAAATTTGTGTCATTTCAGAAATATAGAATTTTTTAAAATGACACATCTTAAATTTAATAAACTTAAAAATTTAAATTTATTGTAAATGTATTTTTTTCTCCATTGAAATTTCCTACCCCTGGACTGGTGTATTTACTCTAGAGCAATAACAGGAGTCATGGGACCTATCTTCAAATCCCACTTTTTCTTATTTTATTTTAGGCAAGTCATCTTGGCCTCCCTTGGTCTCAGTTTATTTATAAAACCAAAAGGTTAGGCTAAATGGCCTTTGAGGTCACTTCCAAATCTACAGCTACAATTCTATGATTGTCCAATCATTCATCTTGTAATCATGTCACATAGGCAAGAAAGAATGGTATAATTCCTTCCTCAGATGGCCTAAATTGACTTTAGTCAAATTTAAGGGAGTATTCTATCTCTGTAATACTTCTACAATTTCAATTGCTAAGAACCTTTTCTTCCCTGATTTCTCCTGAACTCATAGCAATCAACTTCATTAAAGTCCTTCAAGATCTCTTCATATTTGGAAATGATCCCAGGTTCTCAAAAATCATGCCAAGATAGTTCAAGCTTTCATGGATCCTGTCAAACTGGAAAGTCTTTGAGGATGGGCTCCATCATAGAAGATTATGTGACTATAATTGGAGGACCAAATTAGCTGTCTTTATAGAGACTGACTCATAAAAAGTTGACTGATGCACTTTTTTTTTCAACCACTACAGAAATTTATGGTCTGTCCTTTAGTTTGTGATCTGTATCAATGGAGATTGTACTCACCATAAATCAAATCAAGACAAATCAACAAGCATTTATTAAGGGCTTATCATTTGTCAGGTACTGTGCTAAACTCTGGGAACACAAATATAAGCAGGAAGGAAGACAGTCCCTGCCCTCAATGAGCTCACATTTTAGTTAGGAAAAGCTAAATATAAAAAGAACCTGAAAGGGTGATGGAAGGGAAAGAAGAGATGAAAACATCTGGCATGGAAGCATTGTAGAGAAAGTCCCCAAGAGCCTAGAGTGCAGCTGGGAGAGAAATGAAGAAATGGCTGACCTCAATCTCCTCCTTAAAATGGAGATTCTAGGAGGAATCAGTCTATCAGAGGGAGAGGCTTGTGGAAATACTAAGTAACACCTATGTATGCTCTCAAAGCAATTATTCTTACCCCCTAAGTCATTTACTAAAGCAAAAGTTCTTTACCAGGACTCCATGAACTTATTTTTAAGAATATTTGGAAGATTGCATTTCAATATAATTGGTTTCCTTCGTAACACTGTATGTTTTATTTTATCCATATAAAAACATTCTAAGAAGGAGTCCATAGTCTTCACCAGACATCTATGGGAGTCTATGACACACAAAAAATAAAGACTCTATTAATTTCACGAACCCACCTTAACAAGGAATTAAAGACAATATCTCAATCTTCTAAATCTAGTGTTGAGACTTACATTGACATAACTTCAATAATGCTCCCCAGTCAACCCTGAATAACACATAGATCTGAGTTGTGTTAAGCTTGTGGTGATTACATAAAAGTCACAGTGTTAGAACTCGGTTTACTACTTACTGCTAATGGAAAATAGTAAAACTTCAACACAGAGTGTTTGGAATGGTTTTGTAGAAACCATTTTTCAGAGATCTGAATCTGAACAGGTAACGGGACTAGCCACAATGAGTGGCCTCAGCCATGTGGGAATTCAACTTACCATCATTCAGGAAGACTGAGCAGGAACTGTTGTGTTCAACTTTCATTTTCAAGGAAGACCATGATATCAGAGAAATGATGACATGACTTGCACTTGACTTTGCTTTGAGTGAAGGAGATCTGTGCAAGGTCACCAGCCTCACTTTCTCCTCCAGAGCCATCTGGATCCAGTAGGGTTAAAGGAAGGAACATATTCAGAACATCAGTCTCAGTAGGATAGTCAGATTATGAGGCAGCTAAAAGGTGAAGTAGAGAGAGTGCTCCTCCCTTTCCAAAACTGTAAAATGAAGCTAATCAAAGGATCCTGCCTTGAAGTGTTATTGTGAGGACCAAATAAGATTATTTGTAAAGTACTTAGCCCAATCCCTGACACATAGTAGGTGCTATATACATGCTAGCTATTAATAGTAACCAGTTCATCTGTATGTATGTGCGTGTGTGTGCAAGCATGTGTTTTAAATAAATATCAGTAGTGGTGGAAGGATTTCTTTAATTAAAAGGTTGCTTTTGGAGCTCTTCGAAGATGCTATCTCTTGTGCGTGAGCATTCTTACTCTATCTCTCAAATACAAACACATGTACACCCCTTCCCCGCCCCCCACACACATATATTGTAAGCAGATACCCATTGTAGTAGTTAATGGACTGAAATACAACTGAAGTGGGACCATGAGAGCAGCAGGGGAGGAATTGTGGAAGCTAAGTTAACTGGTCTGATACAAACTGACTTTTGGTGTCTTTTTCCACACAGAGCATATAATATGCTTAAGCATTGGCTATTGGTCATTTCTGGAGTGAGTGCACCGAGAAGGTATCCTGATCAGACTAAGTATAAAGGAAATATGCTTCCCCAAAATTATTTGCTATCTCAGGGTGTCTGTCTCTCTCCACCTCCCTCCCCACTTATGCCCTTCTCCTTTTATTCTCCTCGATTCTTCTTATCCTCTTTTCCCTTCTTTGGTAGTGCCAATTAGTGAAGGTCATAGTTTCTACATTTTTGGCATTATTTAGCCACTTTTAAAATCAATTTCAAACTGAGGGCATTTGTGATACAAGAAAGAATAGGGAGGAAAGATGGAGGACTTCAGGTAATATCTGCTGTGATAAGCAAAGTCTTAAAAGAATTGATTTATGGGTGTGAAATGAAATCATTAAGTAACCCATTGAAATCATGGCTCCAATAGGATGCCGGTGCATGATTAATTCAAAAGGGAATGTTGTGAACAGAGAGACATTTCAAAGGCATGGCAAGACATAATAAAAAAGAAAAACGCCAAACATTTCTACTGCATATTGAGGTAAGAATAGGAAAATACAGGTCACATAGCAGACAGAGACTTGGAACCAGGACTATCTGGGTTCAGATACCGCCGCAGAAATTAATTAGCTCTGTGACCCAAGATAAGACATTTATTTTTTTTCAACCTCAGTTTCCTTATCTGTAAAATGGAGATTAATTCACAAGATAGTTGAGAGGGTCAAGTGAGATAACGTAGTCAAAGTTCTTTGGAAACTTTAGAGTGTGTGTGCATGCACACTCATGTATGCATGCACGTACATACATGTATATATATGTATGTATAGGTGTGCACATATACACACATGTTATATGCATACATATATGTATGTGTGAGTATACACACATGCCAGCTATTGCTATTATCTCCCCCAAAATGAAGGCCGTAGAATAGTCTCCCAGAAGTGGAAGGCATAACTCCAGCATGATTTTAAACTTCCATGGACTGGTAACCTCTGGAGAATAATCCTGGATGAGCAGGGGGTAGAGATTACCTAATTGGTCTTTTCCATCTCTAATGGCTATGATTCTTCCTAATACTGAGTCATTATTTTTGGTTTTTCAAAATCATTATAAGAACATAAGGTCTTTAATTTTTAGTGCCAAAACCTGTCTTCAAAATCCAAAGCACATCTTTGCAATAGTCTATTTACACAGACTCATGAAAATGATTATTTCAGCCACTTAGGAACTGGTATAATTTTTGCATCTTAATAGAGCTGTTCACCTCCTAAAAAATGCAGCCTGAAATGTGGATTCCTCTCAGGTTTAGATTATATGACCTGTTAGCTTTTTTTTAATCTAGTTTTTTGGTCCTTGACAGGTCATTTCCTTACTAGGCAAGAATATTTTGGCGTGCACAAGTCTGGCATGCCTCCCAATTTCCGTGCCCTATCTTTGTGACTCCTATTACCCTTAGGAATGAATACTGAGTGTCTACTTATCAATACTAAATTGAATACTCTTAAGAAAGAAAGCATACCTCAGCATAACTCATATACTAGGGACAAGGGGAGGCTGCAGAACCTATGGGAAAAAGCCTTGCTTCAGTCAGGTGATGGACACTATTTCTTCATTGATTGGTTATGAGATCTCAAGCATGACTCTTAACCTCTCAGTGATGCTTTTGTTTTCTCCAAAGGGTATTCAAAATGTTCCTTAACCCAAGGGATTTCATAGGGATAAGTAAGATCACAGGCATTAGGTTATTTGAGCCTGTAAACAGAGGAAGAAAACTTGGCCTCTTAGAAATTATGTTAACCCTCAAATTTCTAATAATGTACTAAGGATTACTTCCTCTCCCCACCTTACCCCCAAGAAATAATGACCATTTAGCATATCCACTTCTAGTCACTCAATAGTTTAAGCAAATAATTTGAGGATGTGTTTTATTGAGCAGGACCATCATGAATTTTACCTAAGAAATCATTCATCTATAGAGCCAAAAGTAGGGTGGGGTGACACTGGGGATGGTGGGAGGGAGGAGAAATGCCTACTTCCCCCCATGCCTCACAGTCCTTCTTTGCTTCTGAACTGCATGACACCTTCCCCTATTCTACTCCCCCATTGGGGTCCACTTTCCCTTTCCCACTGTTCTTCTGCTTGCTGTGTCCCTGCACCTTTATCTCTTAGAGTGGGGGGCTGGAATCAGCTTTGTTGTAGGCACTAGGGGGCTGTAACCCAACTGCCATGTTTTTTTCTCTCTGTAACCCTTCCCTCCCCCCCAATAATTTGCACTAGCACCAAAGTTTTTAAGTTTTTTTCTAACTTTCTAAATGGCCATCTCTGAACACTCACCAATCAACCATTTACTTTGAATTTACTTTAATGGTTTTATATAATCATTCATCTATGAATTAATTCACTTAGTAGATATTTATCGAATGCCTTTTATGTTTCAAGACATTGTGTTATTTTAATTTTGTTATCAAAATGAGTCAGAGGCAAAATAATGAAGGGATGGGGGTGGGGGATATGGGTCAGGGTGGGGGGACAGAAAGCAAATTCATTCAACTTGAATATGAAGCATTAAATATTATCTGAAGTTGTCAAGCAAATACCCTTGAGCAGCAGCAAATCAACTATATTGGAGCTGGGTTTTGGTGTAGCAATATTAATATGAACTAACTTCAATTGTTGCACTTCTTAGAACAACACTCTTGTTTTTGCTCAAACCTTTTTGCTCATTTAAATCCTAGGGAAGCTTAGAGTCATGAGAAGAAGCAGAAATAGGAGAGAAGCCAGGGGAAGGAGTCTCCCTGAGATGCAAGTTTTTTACAGTCTAAAGAAATGGAAGGAAAGTACACCACATTTGTCTTAAGTATCTAGCAATTTGGGGCATATATTTTTGTTTTATGAAGGGAAAAGACACACACACACACCACACACACACACACGTGTGCACGCACACGAGTTTTGGAGAGAAAGGTGGTAGTGGTTCTGTCTTTATCTTCTGTCTTTTCTTTAGCATTTTGGCCTTGTTGACCACCGTTTCTCTTGGTTTGAGAAATGGTCATTTTTTGCAGTCACATCTGACTCTCTGTGACCCCATTTTGAGTTTTCTTGGTAATGATACTGGAATGGTTTGCCATTTCCTTCTCCAGCCTCTTCCAGATGAGGAAACAGCAGCAAATAGGGTTAAGAGACTTGCCCAGATTCACACAGCTAGCGTCAGAGGATGGATTTGAACCCAGGAAGGTGAGTCTTCCTGACTCCAGGCCTGGCACTCTAACCATTGAACCACCTAGCTACCATCAGAGATCTATCTCTGTTCCTAAGATTATGGCATCATCAATTTAAAATTAAAATGGATTTTGGAGGTCATATGACCCAGCCTCTTCATTTTACAACTTTTTTACTTTATCTTTAACTGTTCCTTTTTAGATTCATCCTTTTTTTCCACCCTCTCCCTTGAAAATTGAGGGAAGTGTTCCCATATGAATTGCTCTGGGATCTTTTCCCTATACTCCTTTCTCTCTATACATCTATATACCTCCTTGGCATTGCCATACCCTCCTCTGGCTTTGGCTACCACCTCTATGCAGATTAGATCTAAAACCCTATCTCTTGTCTTGAACTTTACTTTTGGCCCCACATCTGTGTCTCTAATTGTCTCTAAATATTTTATTTTATTCATCCTCAAAATGGTAAATAAATGGCAAAATGTCAGAAGGAAATAACATGCTGGTACAAAAAATTAGCACCCTTGATGTTTGAATGTGTAGATGAGGATGGACAATGTGAGCATAGAGGACTTATTACCTCAGTTTGTTAATATATTCAAAGCCAAAAGTTAACATTTATATTGCACTTTAAAGTTTGAAAAGCACTTTAGAAAGATGATCTCATTTGATCATAAGAGATGTGTGTGTTTACCCTTCATCCGAAGAAGACCATGCCATCAGAGAAATGATGACATTACTTGTACTTGACTTTGTTTTGAGTGAGGGAGGGCTGTGCAGGTCACCAGCCTCACTTCTCCTCCAGAGCCATCTAAATCCAGTGACCAGATATTCATCAGGATGACTGGAGATGACCCAGGATGAGGCAGTGGGGGTTGTTATTTGCCCACGGTCACACAGTTAGTGAACATCAAGTGTCTGAAGAGAGATTTGAACTCAGGTCTTCCTGACTTCTGCACTGATGCTCTATCCACTGCACCACCTAACTGCCTTTGATCATAGGAGATGATCATGGTCTAGAGATGGAAAGTGGCTTAGATTTCACCTTGTCCAAATACCTTATTTTATAGATGAGGAAAGTAAAGCCCAGAAATGTTTTATGATTTGCCCAAGGTCATAAAAAATGGAGGAGACCTGAGCCAGAGAAGGTTTTTTTTTTCTTTTGGGAAGTTGTACTATATTGTGTGGATATTTGTGTGTGCGTGTGTGTATGTGTGTATATGTATATATGGAGAGAGAAACATACTTGCACATACACACATTCACTTACACACACATGCACATCTGTGAATTCTAAAAGTAACCCTAGAACAGCCTTTCCACATAGTCTCCTCCATGCTCAGGCTCTCAGCATCATCTTGGTCCCAAGTTATCTTTTTTTTTTCTGCTAAAAAGAGTTGTGTTCTCAGCTGCATCTGTGCTAGTGACCTTAAATTAATGGGGTAATCCTTGAGGCTTGGGATCTCCATGTTCCATAGCTCTGTCTCAGGATCTGATCTGTTATGTGACTAGGAGGGGGAGGAACAGCAAGCATCTTTACTGAGTTGGCTCATCACTTCATTTGCCTTCATGTGAATCTCTGAGTCAGCTATGGTCAAAGGGCTCATTACATGTCTCCTATATGTCTTTTAAAAATGCAATATTTAATTGCATTTCACAAATGTCTCACCTGCTTTTCCATGGCAAGGACATAGTAAGTGTCCCTTGTTCTTATCTCTGCTTCTGTCCATGTACCTGGCCTGACCATAAACTGCATATTGATATTATTTTCAGGATACCTTATTTACCACTGTCTTGCCTCTTATTATCTTTGGTTCTTTGGGGTATTGTAAGATATCGATTATCTTTTTTTTCATGTCTTTGGCTGACTGCATCAAAGATCAATCTATATTATGTATAAATGTGAATAGATATGTCATATATGTTTATATGTATGTATATATGTATGTGTATATGTATGTGTCTATCTATCCATCTATCCATCATGGACTAAGGCTTACCAATAAGTGTTGAGAATGGGGTCACAGACTACATTCTGCCAGATTGTGATTGGTAAAGTACAGAATGGCTTCACATAATGTTGTTTGACCTGATTTCTTTCTTTTCTTTTCTTCTATTTTTTTAAATCTGAATAGAGTTTGCCCTAACTTTGCCAGTTGATGTGGTCTACCTGTAACCCAGAACATCTGACTTCTCTCCACTTGACAAATACACTAAAAAAGCAGTTTATGTAGCCTACTGTCTTACCCTCCAACAATATACATCTGTATAGGAACTGCGAAATGAGCAGCTAGGGATCTAAACATGTCATTTGCTGATTAGAATAATTCAGGTCTTCCTTTTAGATACTTGTCATAATGGTGGACAATGTAAGCCAAAGAAAATAATTTACATTATGAAAAACCTCACAAATAAATCCTGTAAATAATATATGCTGAATAGTAGCGTGTAGCTCTAGCAGGATATTGCTTAGAGAGATTTTGTTTAAAACATTTATTGGAGGCATATATTACAGTATATCATTTACTGGCTGGAAGCCATGCAATATGTGTCTTTACAAAAAAAATTACCTTGTAATATGAGCCCCTCCAAGGCATAATTATATAATAAAGTTCTTATTGGGAAAACTGGAAGTAGGCCAAGGCTTGTCCAAATATAGTGAATGTCAGAGCCAAATTTATTATCCTTAGCTATTAACAGGAGAAGGCAGGTTTTGTTTACCAAGCCTAATTCTCTCCTAATTACAGCCACTATAAAATAATTACTATCCATGGGAGAACAACACAAGACAGAGTGACTAACAGAAGAAACTGTGGGGGTTAGAAAACAGAGTGCAATTCTGTGTCATATTGAACAGCTTGTGTACTGCCATGAACAAATTAACGGACTTCATTAAGGAATTATGTTTTAAGAGTGGCTTTGCGGTGAAGCAGTAAAGCAATTAATGCATCTTTTTTGGTCCTAGATCTGAGTTGTAGGGCAGTTTGAGACAGCAACTTAATTTTTTTTTGATGTATCAGGTTTAATAGGATGCAACCACATTACTGGGCAAGATGGTTAATGAGTGTAGAGAAAAGACTATTTTGGACAAATGATATCCAGTCCCTGTTAACTCACTCTGTCTTTATGAGCAGATTTCTTACCTCGCCGATTTTAATAATCTACTAAAGACAAATGCCAACTTTTATCTAATTCCATTTTTGCAATCTAACGTATGTCCTTAGCCCTCTTGGATTACACTTTTGATAAAAGGTATAGTTTTCAGGAGAGCACAAATGTTCTGTAAATCTATTTGAGCCACAAAAACCAGGAACTTGCAATATTATTCCAATATTTCATATTTGCTCACCACACAAATCAAAGTGGAGTATTATCCAGTTGAAACATGATGCTTCATTAAATGCACAGTTTCCCATTCCCAGATTCCCTAGACTCTTCCATCTCATCATACAACCCAAGAGGTGTAAAAGAAACCAGATTTCTGCACATTTCTGGCATATGCATCAGAATCAATTCTATATAACATGTTCACAGTGGCAAAGGTGAGAGGTCGATTTTTTTTTTATAATACCCTCTCTATAAAGAGCTACATTGGCTGATATCAGGGCAACCTCCAGTATTTGGGGGACTTACCAAAAATTAGCACACTCAGCACACTTGGGGAGTCTGTTTTAGACACTCTTTTTAATAGGCCTCCAGATGGTCACATAAAAGTGAAAGGATTATTATTTCAACCCCCAACCGGGCCGTTATAGATAAAGGTATATCAGAGTTTTCTTTATAAACCTTTTTTTAGGGATTTATAATTTGATTATAAAACTTTTTTTAACACCCAAAATAGAGCAAGGAAGTTCAGAGTTCAAAATACTTCCTTTCAACTTCATTTTGTTTCTACAAATATTGTTTCATGAATATCAATGACATCACTTGATCTATAAAATAAATAGATAAGTATTTCAATTAAGTTCAAGAGGACTATGAAATAATTTAACTTTCCTTTCTCTTTCTCCCCCTACTTTCTCCTTTGTCCCTTCTTTTTTTCCTAATATGGAATGTCAGTTCTTGAAGAAAAGTAAAAATAAGTGTACATATTATTGCCAATGAACAAAGCAGACAAAATGATGTTCTATAGAGAGAGAAAATGATCCTATCATTCTTAGATTTAAGTGGTTTTCCAAGTAACTCTTGAGTAAGAATTGGGATGAAAGAAAATAAAATGACAGATCTCCTTCATCTCTAGATCTGTTTGTTTTTCAACCAATACAAGAATAAGGGAACTCTTTGGAAATTTTTCCTCACAGGCCAATTCCTAAGTATAATTGTCATTGCATATTAAATATAATAATTAACCACATGAATGTCTTCAACTTTAATATACCAGAAAATGAAATTTTAAAGATATTTTAAGTAGAATATAGGGCCAATTTCTACTCTGGGGATTCTTCAGCTTGATTTTACATAGTTCATCCCATCGCTGAAATATAAAATTATTCTCAGAAGTGTCATAGATATCTCCCCAAAAAAGTTTGAAAATAAAATTACTTCTTTTTTTTTATTGTTCAATCATTTCAGTTACTTCTGTCTCTTCCCAACATCATTTAGGGCTTTCTTGGCAAAGATATTGAAGTGGTTTGTCATTTCCTTTCCCAGATCTTTTTACAGGTGAGAATGAGGTAAACAGGGTTAAGTGATTTGCCCAGGGTTACATAACTAGGAAGTTTTGAACTCAGGTCTTTGTGACTCCAGGACCTGTGCTCCACATACTGCACTAGTTGTTACTTTCATTTTACAAACCAGTGTGAAGGATAAGATACTAGGCTCGCAAGGAGTAGAAGGGATGGTGATTATAATAATAGCATTTATACAGTGCTTTAGGACTTGTGAAGCACTTTATACACATCATCTTTTTTGATCTTTAGAACATTGTACAAATGAGAAAGACAAGTTAAAATGACCACATTCACGTAGTAAAGCTCTAAGGTAAGATCTGAATCATAAGGCCATAAGGTGTCCTAATACCAAAGTACAGATGTCACAACTCTGGGAACCTTAGAAATCATTCAATACCCTCTTCATAGTGTCATTTTTAAAATCAAATTTTAGTTTTTTTAATGAATTAGAATTTATTTTCTTTCTCTTCTGTCTTCCCCTATTCTAAAAACAAAGACAAAAATAAAGATCTTGTAATAAATATACATATTCCAGCACAGTAAATTGCCATATTGGGCATATCCAAAAATTTGTGTCTCAGTCTGCATTTTTAGTTCAACTTCTTTCTATCAAGAGGAGTGCAAGATGCTTCCTTTGTCCTCTGTAATCCAGATTAGCAATTGTTAAAAATATTTACCTTTCAAAGTTGATCATTTTTACAATGTTGTGATAATATGCATTGTTCTCTTGGTTTTGCATCAATTCATACTTTTATTTTTAATTTTATCAAGAAAAACATCCTTTCCCTCCCTGCCACTTCTCCTCCCCTCACCTCATGCCAAGTGAGAAAGGAAAATAAAACTTTTGTCAAAAAGACATGTATAGTCAAGCAAAACAAATTTCTGCATTAGTTATATCAATTTTCTTTTCTTTTTCTGTACTCTTGGTCATTCACCTCTCAGTCAGGAGGTAGGTGGTATGTTTGACAATTATTTTATTAGTATTCTTAAGTTTTAAAAGTTTGCCTTTCGCTATTGGTGTCACTATAAAAACCATTCTCCTTTTCTGTTAATTTCTGCATCAATTTATATAATTCTTCCCAGATTTCTCTTAAACCATGCCCTTCACTATTTTATAAAGCACAATAGTATTTCATCATATTTCTGTATCATAATTTATTCAATCCCTTCTCAGTTGGTGGATGGCTGAGTGGTTTCCAGTTCTTTGCACCCACAAAATGAACTGCCACAAATATTTAGTATTCGCTAGTGTTTGTTTGGTTTAGGACTACTACTTCTCTTAATCTCACCTCTATCTTATGATCTCCTTCTCTTCCATTTTTCTTCTGCTTCATTGGAGAATGAAATATATTTCTGTGCACAATTATGAATATATTTTCCCTCCTTTAATTAGTCCAGATGAGAATGAGGTTTTATATCAATGTCTCTCCCTATACTTTCTCTCTTTTTGCATACATTTCTACTCATGCACCTTGATTACAGGAGACAGTTTTCATTGATGCTCCTTCTGCTCCCCTTCCATTAGTGTTTTCTTCCCTTCTCTTTTCCCTCTGCTGTTAAGATCACCAAAGCCACATAACCACTCCTAGGCCCTCTGTCTGATTACACTTCCTCTATGAACCTTGATTATATATAAGAGAATGTACACATCATCTCCCCACATTAGAATATAAAGAGAATATCATTTTGTAATCCTTTATGATTTCTCCTTCATGTTTACCTTTTGTATTTTTTTTTACTCCTTGCTTATATTTCAAAGTCTACTCAGCTCTAGTCTTTTTTTTTAATTCAGAAATACTTAAAATTCCTTTATTTCATTAAAGATCCATTGTCCCTCCCTATAGGATTAGACCTAGTTTTTCTAAGTAAGTTTTCTTATATGTAAAACTATATTCTTAATTTTCTGGAATATTGTATTCACAAATTTCTAATACTTTATAGTTATGGCTAATAAATTTGATGTGATCCTCAGTGTTGCTCCTAGTACTTGATTTCTTTCATATTTCCTATTTTCTTTGAGGCTTTACTTGTAGAATTTTTGGAGTCATTCCTGTCTGGATTTGTATCTGAATTTGTATTTTTTTGTATCTATTTGTACCTTAAGTACCTAGGTGACAACATGACGGGAGACTTGTTTTATTTTCATTCTTTCATCCTACTTCCTGACTGTGGACTTCATGTCAGAGCAGGGCTCTTTGTACTTCTGGAGCGAATATCTAGTTGGGCATTGCTGCTTTCTGGGATTATTGAATGTTGGGTTACTCCAATATCACAGGGAAAGCACCTAAATGCTTTCAGTGCTTGAAAAAAATGGTTTTATCTTTTATGAAATTTGAGCTATGGAGATTTTTTACCTTGGTTTGGGTATGAGCAATACACCTGTTAGCTTGCTTGTGGTTGGAGTTCCAGTAGACTGCTGCTGACCTCAGCCACTCTCAGCCAGCTGGGTCAGAGAATCAACATTACAAGTTTCCCTTTGGTATGGGAGTTTAATTTTGATTATTCCACTTTGGGTTTCAGACTGAGTTGGAGACTGAATCTGAGTCCCCGCTGCACTGCTAGATCAGAATCATATAGCTGGAGATTGCTTCTGAATTTGGTTCCTTCCTTGATACACAGCCTTGAATCGTTGACTTTTCCTTATCCTGGAGTACCTCTCAAGGTGCAGGTCCCTTCCTGAATCTTTAACTGGGCTGGGTAGTGAGCAATAGAGGTGTAAGCCTGCATTTATTTCTGCTTCCTCCCTTAAATCAGGGCCTTGTTTCCTGGACTTGGTGATGGTTCTTTCCTTTGTGAACAGCCTCTTTCGATGCTGAAATATTCCATGTTCTATTAAACCCCCAAACCCTTTCCCCTACTGTCTCTCTGTCTCCCTACTCCCTATTGTGACCTAATCTAAAAACTTTTCTGTGAATTATTTTTTTGGATTTCCTAATAAGGACTTGGTCTTGAACATTTTCTAGATCTGTGTGAAGATATTGTGGTGGAAAGCTTAGTTATATTTCTTCCTACTACTCTGCCTTCTTGGCTTTATCTGCATATTCTTATTTCTTGAGTGTCATCTTGACACAGTGGATAAAGTCATAGAGCTGGAGTCAGGAAGAACTGAATTTGAATCTTATTTCAGACATATACTAGTTGTGTGACCCTGGGAAAGTCACTTAACCTATCTCAGCATCAATTTTCTCACTTGTCAGATAGGGATAATAATTATACTTCTCTCACAGGGTTGGTGTCAGAATCAAAGAACATACAAAGTGTTTAGCAAACCTTAAAACTCTATATAAATTATTGCTCTTTCACATTTACCTTCTTGTATTTCTATCACTATTATTGTTGTTACTTACCAAGCAAATAGAAGCTGCATTTATGTGATACCAAGACAACAGATTGACTTAGTTATTAGAATCAAACTAATGTAGCTTATGAGTATTTGAATTTAGGGGTCTTCTATTGTAGTGATACTTTCTTTCCTGATGAATGAATAATGCTGTTGTAGAAACCACTTCATATGTGTGTTCATCCTTTGTTACCAAAGAAGACCATGTTATCAGAGAAATAATGACATGATTTGCACTTGACTTTGTTTTGAGTGAGGGAGGGCTGTGAAGGTCATCAACCTCACTTCTCCAAAGTCATCTGAATCCAGTGACCAGATATTCATCAGGATGACCCAGGATGAGGCAATTGGGTTAAGTGACTTGCCCAAGGTCACACAACTAATGAATGTCAAGTGTCTGAGGTGAGATTTGAACTCAGGTCCTCCTGACTCCTACCCTGGTGCTCTATCCACTGTACCTCCTAGCTGCCACTTCATATGCACTGATTTTTCTTTTCTGTTATAATCACTGAAGTTCTGACCTAATCTAGAAAAATTTCTAGTTGAGTTAGAATAAAAAGTAGAGTTAATGATGATGTACGTATAACATATTGTGTGCTATACCTGGATTTTCCAGAAAAGTCCTAAGTCAACAAAAAAAAACTTCCTTCTCTGTTGGCAAATGGTTGAAATGTTACTATTGAAGCTGGATTCCCTTGGTTTAAAACCTCTTGTAACAATCAAAATACTAGTCTCAATAGAAAAAAAAAAAGATCACAATATTCACAACTTTACCTGGACAAATTCTGTCCAAAAGAGATACGTGAGCTACGAAAAGAAATGAAGAATCTAGTACAGAGATTTTTAAAGGATCATTTCCAGGTTAGAGGAATAATATCAAGTCAATGAATTGACATGGCATTTCATAAAGGACCCTGGCAATGTATTGTGTGGATGATTCACAGACACTTAAGGACCCAAATTATGCATTAATATGATATAGCATAGCAGTTCTGCCATCTGAATGCATTAACTACTGCATTATATTATGATCTGGCATGATGTATGGTGTCAATCCAAAGCATTTTTCCCAGCTTTCATGAGGTTTCATTTCAATCTGTGTCCCAATCTACTTTAAAGCCTTTTAAACACCATTAAAAATAAACACAATTAAAAATTTTAAAATGTTACTATACCAGATTTTCTAAGAATGAAAAAGACTACTGAATCAAGGTCACAGATATCTTTTTTATCTTCTTCTGGGAGTCCAAGGGCAGAAAGTTGCATAGTGAAGCATATCTGGGTA
Organism: Bettongia penicillata ogilbyi; assembly: GCA_023548195.1. Taxonomy (NCBI): domain Eukaryota; kingdom Metazoa; phylum Chordata; class Mammalia; order Diprotodontia; family Potoroidae; genus Bettongia; species Bettongia penicillata. Next base: position 1,802,390 of record JAJHZJ010000610.1, on the reverse strand, counting down.
ACACAATAAAATGAGTGCAGTAAGGATGGACAACATTAACGCCATTACCCACAACCTTCTCTCCCAATGAATGTAACCTTTTAATGCAAATGTTCCTATGGTTGGTTTCACAGATAGCATATTCAAGGGTAGGCAATCACCAATGTGTTATGAATGGAGGGCATCAGGGGAAAAGACACTCCTGACTACAAAGTATCTCCACCACTAGCTTGTCAGTGTCAGAAATTTCCAAAATCAAATATTAATACCATCGGATTCAGACATTGTATCTAGAGTTCTTTTGTTGTTGTTTTTCAGTTATTTTTCAGTCATGTCTGATCCTTTATGACCTGATTTGAGGTTTTCTTGGCAAAGATACTGGAATAATTTGCCATTTCCTTCTCAAGCTCATTTTACACATGAGGAAACCAAAGTAGAGTAAAGTGACTTGCCCAGGATCACACAGCTAGTAAGTGTCTGAGGTGAGGTTTTGAACTCAGGAAGATGAGTCTTCCAAACTCCAGGCCTACCACTCTAATCCTTGCTCCACCTAAAAATATTTCCTGAAGAGAGTTACATGCTTATTCCCTTTTATTAATTATTTCACCAATGTGAATTAAAGAAGGAGTGTGTTATGACAGAAAAAAAATCTGACTTGGATTCAAGTTCCACACATTTCCTTCAAACATGGCTCCCACCCTTATCTCCATTTCCCTATATAGGTCTTTGGATAAACCACTCAACCTTTCTGGTATTCCATATTACCCCATGCTAAACTGGAATAATAAAACATATATATTTGCAGATTTTAATTCAGAAGAAAGTACTTTGCAAACCTCAAGGTATAAGAAAATGTGGCTTGGGGGGAGGAACCAAGATGGTGGAGTAGAAAGAATCACTGTATGCTAGCTTCGAACCCACAGACCATAAATTTCCTATAAAAAGAACTCCCCACAAATTCTGGAGCAGTGCAAGCCATGCAGCAATGCAGTGGAGGAAATTTCCGTTCCAGAGAGCCCTGAAAAACCGACCCCAAAGGTCCGTCGTGCACTGGACAACGGAGCCCACCCCTGTCCTGCCCTGGCCCCACGGCCCGAGAGGAGCAGATCCGAGCAGGCTTCAGTGACGGAATCTCTAGCGGCCATGAAGGTCCCTCCATCCACAGGCACTACAGGTCAGTGAGAGAGACTTCTGGGCTGGCTGAGAGGGGAGCAGGTTGTCTCCGTGACTCAGGTTCAATCGGGAGGCAGCAGCAGAGGCAGCAGTGGCCAGGGACTTCCGGAGCAAACAGGAGCTCTGCTCCATTACTGAAGGTCTCCCCATAAACCCCCTGAGGGAACTGAGCCTGGGAGGTGGTCCTGCCCACACCTGAGCACCAAAACTTAAGCTCACATTGAATAGCAGCCGCGCCTGAAAGCCCTGAGGCTGGGGAGCAGCATTTGAATCTCAGACCCCAAGCACTAGCTGGGCAGATCTAGGCAGGGGTGGAGAGGAATCTCAGAAGTCAAGGACCTGGACAGGAAAATGACCAGAAAAAGGAAAAAAAAAATAAGGCCACAGAAGGCTACTTTCTTGGGGAACAGATGTTTCCACCTTTCCTTTCTGATGAGGAAGTACAATGCTTACCATCAGGGAAAGACATAGAAGCCAAGGCCTCTGTATCCCAAACATCCGAAACAGATATCCAATGGGCTCAGGCCATGGAAGAGCTCAAAAAGGATTTAGAAAATCAAGTTAGGTGGAGGAAAAACTGGGAAGAGAAATGAGAGAGATGCAAGAAAAGCATGAAAAACGGGTCAATACCTTGGTAAAGGAGACCCAAAAAATGCTGAAGAAAATAACACCTTGAAAAATAGGCTCACTCAATTGGAAAAAGAGGTTCAAAAAGCCAATGAGGAGAAGAATGCTTTCAAAAGAAGAATTAGCCAAATGGAAAAAGAGGTTCAAAAGCTCACTGAAGAGAATAGTTCTCTCAAAATTAGAATGGAACAGATGGAGGCTAATGACTTTATGAGAAACCAAGAAATCACTAAACAAAACCAAAAGAATGAAAAAATGGAAGAGAATGTGAAATATCTCATTGGAAAAACGATTGACCTGGAAAATAGATCCAGGAGAGACAGTTTAAAAATTATGGCCTGAAAGCCATGATCAAAAAAAGAGCCTAGACATCATCTTTCATGAAATTATCAAGGAAAACTGCCCTGAGATTCTAGAACCAGAGGGCAAAATAAATATTGAAGGAATCTATTGATCACCACCTGAAAGAGATCCAAAAAGAGAAACTCCTAGGAACATTGTGGCCAAATTCCAGAGTTCCCAGGTCAAGGAGAAAATATTGCAAGCAGCTAGAAAGAAACAATTCCAGTATTGTGGAAATACAATTGGGATAACACAAGATCTAGCAGCTTCTACATTAAGGGATCAAAGAGTGTGGAATAGGATATTCCAGAAGTCAAAGGAACTAGGACTCAAACCAAGAATCACCTACCCAGCAAAACTGAGTATAATACTTCAGGGGAAGATATGGTCTTTCAGTGAAATAGAGGACTTTCAAGCATTCTTGATGAAAAGAGCAGAGCTGAAAAGCAAATTTGACCTTCAAACACAAGAATGAGAAAAAGCATGAAAAAGCAAACAGCAAAGAGAAGTCATAAAGGACTTACCAAAGGTGAACTGTTTACATTCCTACATGGAAAGACAATATTTGTAACTCTTTAAACTTTTCAGTATCTGGGTAGTTGATGGGACTACACACACACACACACACACACACACATGTTCATGCATGTGTGCACACACACATACACACATGCATGCACACAAACAGATACAGAGAGCACAGAGTGAATTGAATAGGATGGGATCATATCTTAAAAGAAATTAAGGTAAATGGTGAGAGAGAAATGTAGTGGGAGGAAAGAGGGTGAAATGGAATAGGGTAAATTATCTCTCATTCAAGAGGCAAGCAGGAGATTTTTTAGTGGAGGGAAAAAGAGGAGAGCTGAGAAAAAAACATGAAGTTTACTCTCATCACATTTGACTAAAGGAAGGAATAAAATGCACACTCATTTTGGTATGAAAACCTATTTTACAATACAGGAAAGTGGGGGAGAAGGAGATAAGCAGGGTGGGGGGGATGATGGAAGGGAGGACTATGGGAGGAGGGAGCAATTTGAAGTCAACACTCGGGGAGAGACAGGATCAAAAGACAGAATAGAAACAATGGGGGGCAGGATAGGATGGAGGGAAACATAGTTAGTCTTACACAACATGACTATTATGGAAGTCATTTGCAAAACTACACAGATATGGCCTTTATTAAATTGCCTGCCTTCCCAAAGGGAATGGGTGGGGAGGGAGGGATGAGGAGAATTTAGAACTCAAAGTTTTAGGAACAACTGTATAGTATTGTTCTTGCTACTAGGAAATAAGAAATACAGTTAATGGGGAATAGAAAGTCATCTGGCCCTACAGGACAAAAGAGAAGATGGGGAGAAGAGAAGGGAGGGATGATAGAAGAGAGGGCAGATTGGTGATAGGGGAAATTAGAATGATCAGTGTATTGGGGTGGGGGGAGGGGACAAATGGGGAGAAAATTTGGAATCCAAAATTTTGTGAAAATGAATGTAAAAAGTTAAGAAATTTATATTAAAAAAAAGAAAATGTGGTTTATTAAATTAAAGCTAATTTGTTACTTATTCAAGTTATTGAATAAATAAGTTTTGATAGAAAAGAGAAGGAAAAGTCTGAGGTTTGAATTACTTCTCAGGGAGGACAGGTTTTATGGGATTTTGCCATGGGGAACTTTAAGAATAAACGGGGCAGCATAGGGATGAAGTCTTAGCTTAGGGATGAAGTCTTAGCTTTTGGGGGTTAAAATGTTGAAAGAAAGGAAGAGGATGCCATAAAGAGAGATGAAACAGAGGTAAAGAAAAGCTTCACCTACTTCACAGTTTTGCCTAGGGCAGTCCTTACTTTGCACATTACTAGATCTACTTTTTTTTCTTTTAACCCCTCCCTGGGTGAAGATTTTTTTTTTGGGTCAGCCCCACTTAATATTTAATTTATCTCCCCTGACTTATGGTTCAAGTCATATCTTATGAGCTCATACTCTTCTCTCTCTACCATAATGTATTCTTTCTTTTATTCTTCAAGGTTCCCTTCCTTTCTCTTTCCTCTCTCTCCCTCTATTCTATTTTGGCAGCTGTAGGAAATATTCACACAGTTTGAAAATGCTGACAGCACACATTCCCTTTGCTCAGTAGAATTCTGTTTGTGCACATCTTGCTTCAGGTGAGTGGGAAGCACACTTATGCTGGAGGAGGAATTAATCTAGGATATTTACTGTATGGACAGTCAGTGTAGCATAGCACCTGTGTGTATACAATTGGACTTGGAACTTGCTTTTAACCTATTGGTCTTTATGTAAAGGAACCTTGAAATCTCAGCAATTCTAAGAAACCCAACCTTCTTCTGTTTCCTGATGTTACTGAGATTTTTTATCTTGTCCTAGAGGATTAAGACCTTCTTTAAATATATGCACATATGTGTGTATGTATATACATATATTTATACATGTGTAGATATATGTATGTGTGGGTTTTCCTTATGGAAATGAAAGGTTGTGAGAAATGTATTCTCCCAGCTCTTTAAAACATTTGAATTTAGTGAATAGGCACAAATCTTTTTCCCTGGGGTTTGTATCTAGGACTAAGGGATCAACTCTTTTCCTGGTTCCTTCTCTGGTATTTCTGGTAGTGTAATTCATTTTCAGTTGTGGTGCAACTCTTTGTGACCTCATTCTGGCAAAGATACTGGAGTGGTTCTCATTTTCTTCTCCAGCTCATTTTACAGGTGAGGAAACTGAGGCAAACAGTATTAAATGACTTGCCCAGAGTTACACAGCTAGTATCTGAGGCTGGATGGAGAGAAGTCTTCTTGACTCCAGACTTGCCATTCTACCCACTGTGCCACCTAACTACCTTGGTATTTCCAAATGAATGCAAAATTCAATAGCAGAGATTGGGTAATGTTTTTTAATCTCCAAGGAAAAACACATCACTAGTATGAATTTATATTAGTGGGATAACCTCTTTGGAAATCACTAGCAAGATCAGTATCTGTTCCAAAGGGGTTAATGATCTTGGATGATACATGTGGGAAACAAACATCATGGGTTCCTCTTTGTGAGTAGAATGCCTTTCCAGAAAGTGCAAGTGTTGGATCTCTATTGTCATCCAACACTGGCTACATCAGAAGGACCAAGAATAGTAACTGCAGCACTCAGTGAATACAAACAGATTGTTTCATAATTGAGTGTTGCCATACATACTGGCTACAGAGCCACTAGAATGGCTAGAAAACATGTGTGTGTGTGTGTTTGTGTGTATGCGTGCGCCCACACAGGAGTGCACATGCACCTGTGCATAACATTAATGACTTTCCTTCCTGAACCAGAGCCTTCAGGGTGGATGTAAACATTCTTCAGCCAGACAGTCAACAAACATTTATTAAGCATCTTCTATATACTGGTTACTGTGCCAAGCACTCATCCCAAACAGATGCCACTCTGAAGCCCTCACGTCTTCATTGGTCAATGCATCAGTATATCAAGACATCTGATGCAGCTACCACTCATTGTATTTTCTTGATGCTTTCTTGCCAGCTTTCGTTTCCTCCAGAAGATTTCATGCCCTGGAGGGTTAAATCCTTGCAGCCACATGTGTACCTTGCCTCCCTCTACACATCTCCCTTTGCTCTTGTACTTGCTATTTCTAAAACCATAATCAAATCAATACTACCATCACTCCTAGGAAAGGGTGTGTCAATCTACTCCTCTATGGCTGCACTCACCATGCCTTTTCACTTTGAAAATCAAATATACCTTCCTGGCATATCCCCATTGTATGTTTTTTTTCTATAATAGAATATAAGCTTCTTGAAGGCAGGGATATGCTTGACACTTGGTAAGCACTTTATAAATGCTTTTTCATTCATTCATTCATTCATTTCTACAATAATAGATTTCGATCTAGAAGGGATTTTAGCATTTTTCTAGTCCAACATTCTGATTTTAAAGATGAAGGAGCTTGGCATCTGGGGATGGGGTGGATATAACTTACTCAAGGTTATGCAGTATGAAATCTGAGACCAAAAACTCTGACTATGTGTAATGTATTCTTTCCACTGTATCTCATTGCTCCTTGACCTCATCAACATTCTCTAAGACATTAACATGGTCTATGACCAACCTAAAAAGGCGGGAGTCCTTCCTTTTCACTCTACTTTTCTAAAGCAGTAAGAGCTAATAGGCAAGGCAGTAGTTTCTTCTGGAATTTTACCTATGACAGTTTAACAAAATATCTGGTATTCTCACATATGCTAATTCAAGACTCAAGACAAATCACTGTAATAAGCTCATCATCTGCTGATGGTAGGAAATGGTAATGGTCATTACAGAATAAGAAGATCCTAGGTTAAGAGTTGAAAAGGACTTTAGGATCCCTTTAATTCAATATTCCTCATTTTGTAGAAGAGAAAACTGAAGCCCAGAGAGGTTTTTCCACGAGTATATGAGTTGTTATGTAGCACCACACTCCCAGGAATCAAATCCTTAATTTTTCAGCAGAAATGTGTACAAATTATAAAGCTCTACTCAAATGTAAAGTAATAATAAAAAAAATAATTCTAACCCTTAGACCAGAACTTCAGCTCTGAGTTTATTCAAACCAAATTGGATCATGGGGTAACCCACAAAATTGTCTTGTGCTCTCTTCCACTTGAGGTTTCCCTAAGGGTACCACAAAATATCGCTGATCTGATATCGGATCTTTGTTGTTTCTTAGTCATTTTTCAGTTATGTCCAACTATTTGTGACTCCATTTGACATTTTCTTGGCAAAGATACTAGAGTGTTTTGCCATTTCCTTCTCCAGCTCATTTTACAGATGAAGAAACTGAAGCAAAAAGGGTTAAGTGACTTGCCCAGGGTTGCAAAGTTAGTAAGCATGGGAGGCTGGATTAGAACTCAGGAAGATGAGTCTTCATGCCTCCAGGCCTAGCACTCTATCCACTGTGCCACCTAGCTGCTAGGTTTAGTTACTAATGAATTGCAAGGTTCATATTTATTTCCCCACATCATGACTCTGTCACTTGTTACTTCTTGATCCTTACTGTTGCGTGGTCTAGGAACTAATCTTCTCTTTATGAACCTTGACCAAGGAAATTCTACACTGGTTAAGACAACACTCAGAGACTCCTCTGCCCACCTGCCATTATAACTTCATATCTGTCACCCATGAGGCTGGTTGGGGATGAGAAGTTACAGTTCAGATTAACAGGCTTTCCCTTCCGCCATCCACCAAAGTCCACTCTCAGAGAAGGATACTTCTCTTAGATACATATCTCATCTTTAATTTAATATAATTAATATTAATAAATAATAAAATAATCTGAGTGTATCACTATGAGAAATCTAGAGATGTTTTGAACAAAATGCACTTTCTCTTCAGGTTACTAGGTGGCCTAGTAGATGGACTGGTGCCAGAAAAACTTGAGTTTGAATCTTGCCTCAGATACTTACTAGCTGTGTGACCCTGGACAAATTTAGTTTTCTGAGCTTCTGTTTCCCCATCTATAAAGTTAGGATGATAATAGCACCTTCTTTGCATGGCTGCTGTTAGAATCAAATGATATAATACTTATAAAGTATTTAAAGTGCCACATAAAGCATGTTATTCTACTATTATTACCTTATATTGATGCTTCCTTTTGAACACGTAGTTAGGCCAATAGTTTATTGAACATGTAGCTGATTGCCAGGTTACTCCCCAAATCAATGCTACATTGAGTTCAATCTAATATTTGTGTACCAATAATATATGCACTTCATTTTAGATGAAATAATTCCCATTTTTCCCTTAGCTCTGCTGTGCAGAAATGCCAAGCTCAGGCTCTGTTTGGAGAAGAGGCACAGCTGTACCCTGCAGGGAGAGGGAAAAGGTCCCAGAAGAGGTCTTGAATCAGTGTCCTTACATGCTTCATTCTACAACCCAATGTGTAGTCACAGACCACCCCACTACAGATAATAAATGAGAAATTCTCAGGGCTGTTGAGCACTCTGCAAATTTTCACACTGGATCAGCACAAACTTAGTTAGCACAGGTGTTCCTGTAATTGTGATTCATTGGGGAAATTCCCAGTGCTCAATGGTCCTCACCCTCTCTTCCCTCCTAGGTGGTGGTCTACTGTGAGTACGTTGAGTGATAATGTAGTATGGTGTTGGGCTCCACTGGTGCTTAGCTAAAGGGTCTTTGTTATAGAGACTGGGCAAATGTGGCCACAGGTCTTAAAACAACATAAAGACTTGGTTTCAGTAATGGGACTGCTATGGGGATTCAGTGGATGGAGACTGAATACACTAATATTTTATAATGTCTCTTTTGATCATGGTAGAGAGGAGAAAACTGGATTTGAAGTCACTGAAGTATTTATCAACTCTGTGTCTCTGGGTAAGTGACATTGCTTTGCTGGACCTCTATCTCGATCGTTTCTATGATTTCTTCTAGCTCTGTATCATATGATAATGGACAAAATCCATGATCTTCCCAAAGCTTCTATTACTAGAGTCTAGGATATTGCCGCATTTTATTTGCATAATTTTTTTGAAGGGGTCACTCTAAATGATAAGATGCCATCTTCTAGAGCAACAGTTCTTAACTTTGGGTCCATGAACTTAAAAAAAAAATAGTTGTGTATCAATATAATTGGCTTCTTTTGTAATGCAATTTTATGAGTTAATTTTTTTTTTTTCTGAGAAAGGATCCAAAGACTTCAGCAGAGTGTCAAAGGAGCAAGGGACAAAAAAGTCAAATTAGCAAACACTTACTTAGCACTTCAAAAAGTGCCGGGCTCTCTTCTCTATGTGGGGACTTTTGGGGATACAAAGAAAGGCAAAAGCCACACTTGGCCTCAGGGAGCTCACATTCTAACGGAGGAGAGAACATGCAAGCAACTATATATGTAGAAGCTATATGAAGTGTAAATTGGTTATAATCACTAGCACTGGTTCAAGAGGACTGAGAAAAGACCTTCTTGAAGAAGGCAAAATTTGAATTGTGTATTGAAGCTTGAAGCCAGGGAAACCCAGAGGAATAAGTAAGTAGGGAAACCTTTCCAGGCATGGAAAGTAGGCAGTTAAAAATGCAGTTAAGAGATGGAACAGACTGAGGAACAACAAGAAGGATTGCTGGATAGTAGAGGACATAGAAGCAAGTAAAGTGTAAGAAGACTGGAGAGGTAGGAAGGAGCCAGGTTGAGAAGGGCCTTGAAAGGTATATATCTAGGAGAAGCAGGGCAAAGGGAAACTTGTTAATTTGAACAGCAATTCTCATCTCCAACCAGTCCCAAGGATGAGACATGAAGATATAATGGTGGATGAGCTCCTGAATAGGGATGCAATATAGCATTTTCTTGACCAAGACTCATATCTTGAAGATACAATAGAAGAGGATACCTGATCCTGGAGGTAATAGGGAGCCAATGTGATTTATTTAATGGAGTTATAAGGTGATAACCTGGTCAGACCTGCCCTATAGGAAAATAATTTGAACATACGAGAGGACAATAAACTGGAGTTAGGAGAGACTTGAGGCAGGGAGACCAACCAACAGGATATTTCAATCTCCCAGAAATGAAGTAATGGGGGCCTGTACAAGTATGGTATTTATGTCAATATTGGGAGAATAAAAATGAGGAAGACTTGATAGGAGGATTGTGATGTTCCTAAACAATAAGAAGAAAGTTTGCAAGAGGAACAGGTTTGGCAGGGAGGGTAATGTAGCAAGTTCTGCTTTGGACATGTCAAGTTTAAAGTCTCCATAGAATATCTATATTTAAGTTAAGAACCTCTGTCAATAATCAGTGTTCTGGGTTTCATCTATTTACTTGTTATTCTCACTCCTTTCAGATGACTTGTGTTTGGCATAAAACTCACAGGAAGATAAAAGTGGTTAATGTGACGGAAAGTAGTTGATTGAGTTTTAGCTCTGGAGTCAATTCTTTGGGATCAATCTCCTCTTCCCTATTTGTGTGTTGGGTCAAAAGTGCCTGCTATCCACCTTTCATTGATCACGTAATCATTAGGTAGATATTGGAGGTGGATGCTTATACTAGAAGGAGTCAGGAGGCATGGGCTTGAAATCCAGCAATATTATTTTGTAGCCGTATAACTAGGGACAAGTCCCCTAAACTTTCTGTGTCTCAGGTGGCCCATTTGTAAAATGTGAATAATGATATTTGCCTAAAGTGCTATTGCATGGATCACAGAAGGTCTAATGTATTTATAGAACATAAAGTGTTAAGGAAAAGTGTATGGTTGTTATTTTTGACATTTCCATGGGCCAATGTTTTCTTAAATTTCTTTATTTGATGATTATTTGTAAAGTACTTTAACATATTGTTGGACACTATACTAAGTACTGTGAAAATGAAGACCAAGATGAAGCAGTCGATGCCCTGATGAACTTAAATTCTATTGGGAGAAAAAAAATGAGCATTAATAAATAAATATGAAATATATGCAGGTTAGGGAGGAAGGGAAATAATAACTGGAGGTTAATGAGGATGAGGCCACCACAGTCATTTAGGTTCACATCCTCAGAGTCATCTTTGACTCATCATTTTCCCTTATCCATCAATTGCTTACTAAACTTTGTTTGGTATGCCACAAAATACATTATTATTATGTTATTATATTATCCTAAAATCTCTCGCATTCATTCCCATTTCAGCACTCTCCTGGCCATCACACTCATTCAGATGTTCATCATCTCTCTTTTAATGATTGCAATTGACTTGATATCTCTACATTCAGTCTTAACACTGTAATGTATATTCCACAAGGTGCCAAAATGATCTTACTTGATCATGTCATTCCCTCATTAACAACATCAGCCACAACAACCAAACTTTCCTCTGTCTCTGTATTGTCTCTAGTTGAAAATATTAACATGAGCCTAGTACTTCAAGCCTTACACAATCTACTAAGTCAGTCAATAAACATTACTAAGTACTACTATATGTCAGGCACTGCTGGAGATACAAAGAAAGGGGAAAGATCATTTCTGCCTGCAAAGAAGTCTGTCTTTTGGGGAAGGTGACAGAAAGGAACTATGTACAAACACACTATGCGTAATTTGGAGATAATCAATAAAGGAAAGGTGCTAGGATTAATGGGGAGTGGAGAAGGCTTTCTATAATAGAAACTGTTAACTGAGACTTGGAGGGGGTAGAAATGAAGACAGAGAGAATTCCATGTGGAGACAGCTGATGAAAACATATATTCAAGAAATAAGAGTCTTATGTGAGCAACAGCCTGAAGTTCAGTCAGTGTCACTGGATTGTAAATATATGGTGTAAAGGGGGAGTAAAGGTGTAAGAAAACTTCTCCAGAATATTTTATACATTATGCCCCTTCATATGCTCCACATTCCATCCTAACTTCATCACTATCTGTTACTGAAGTGTCGGACAGTACCAGAGACAGTGCTGGACCTAGAGTTAGAAAGACCTTGAGTTCAAATACAGTCTCAGACATTTATTGTGTGACCCTGCACAAGTCATTTATCTCCCTGCCTCTTTCCTCATTTGTGCAATGGGGATAATGATAATGGTACCCAGCTCTCAAGATTATTGTGAGGACCAAATGAGTTATTTGTAAACTATTTAGCACAGTCCTTAATAAATGCATATTCCCCTTCCTTTTCCCTGTTCCAGAACCCAGGATTCCATCACTTTTATCCAGGCTGTTGCCTCTCCCTTCCACAGCTTTCCTGGGCATCTGAGCGCAACTTCTAGTAGAAGTCAATCATTCAACTGATAATACTCTTGACCACCTTAAATTATCCCTCCTGTGTGCAAGGCAAACTCACAATAAAATGTAAGCTCTTGACTATTTTCTCTTGTGTTATGTTTTGTTTTGGCTTGGTTTTTCCTCATGGTTTCTCCCATTTGCTTTAATTCTTCTATGCAACATGAGTAATATGAAACTCTGTTTAATAAGAATGTATATGATTGCATGCCAACTCAGGGAGGAAGGAGGGAGGAGTAGAAAATTTAAAACTGATGGAAGTGATTGTTGAAAACTGAAAATAAATAAATTAATTTAAAAGGCATTTTATACAAAATTAGGAAGTATTTAATGACATAAATAAACTATATGCTGTGCAATAATAAGAAAACATATAAAATATGAAAAAAAGAATCCAAGCTCCTTGAGAGTAGGAACTATTTTCTATGTTTGTCTTGCCGTCCTTACTGCCTAACACATTTAAAAAAATGTGCTGTTCATTTCATCTGTTTAATGAACTTCAGTAAAAATCAGTTCCTTCTATGCAATTTATCATCCTAGAAAGTTCCTTAGGAACACCTAGGGGTTAAATGACTTGTCCAGGGTCACAGTCAGGATGTGATAGAGGTAGGGCTTAAATTCAAGTCCTTCTGACTCCAAGGCTTTAATGTCTTTTTAATGCTTTAATGTCTAATCCGTGGTCTCTCATATGAGGTACTTGAAAAATGTACCTATCACGTTCTAGGTGCTAAACAAATGTTTATCCACTGGAAACTTGAGTAGTCTGAGAGAGATGCAAGAACGAAGTAGAGGGGGAACAATCAGGGAAAGGAGTAGAGGAAAATAGGGTCATGGGTACAGGAAGAATTAGTCTGATAGAAAGATTATCTTTCTCTGAGATTGAATACAGGAATCATTCTTTCCAGTTTTGAAAAGCATAACCCTTTGATGTCTCTAAATCCCATGTAATTATTGTTCGTGTCCTTCCAGAAGTTTGCTTACCATAGAGGTCTTTCTCTAGGTCTTTTAATGTTGTTTTTAAAATAATGCTGTTACACTTGAACTGAATAGTCTGCTATTACCCCTTTGTCCATTTTTTAAGCCATTTCCCAAATGCAATGTAGTTTTCTCTCCTCATTAAATTTTAGGCTTAGTTCATTATCAATAGGAAGTACTTGTCCAAGATATATGTATTAATGGACTACTTCAATGTGCTGCCTATAAAACTATACATTATAATTCTAATAATTCCAATATAATTCTAGCAATATGTATTCTTAATCCACTTTAATTTGCCTAGGCAAATTTCTGGATTGGGCTCTTTTGATAGACTATGGATTTCAAGATGTATTTTGTCATAATCAAAGGTCTGGTACAATCAGCACAATGTCATTTTCAAGGAAGACGATTTTGAGAACTTCATAAACTATAGGAGGAGTTTGTAGACTTTAAGTGAGTGTGTGTGTGCATGTGTGTGTGTGACAGAGAGAGAGAGAGAAAGAGAGAGAGAGAGAGAGAGAGAGAGAGAGAGAGAGAGAGAGAGAGAGAGAGAGAGAGAGGTGGGCCTCTTTGGCAATCCATTGAAGCCTATGGATTCATCAGAATAATGTGTTGTTATTGTTTTTATCCAATCATAATTGAAGAAATACTACATTTTGAATAGAAGTTAGTGAAAACAAATATGCAAATATTTTATCCCATCCAAGTTCATGGACCCTTTGATGGATCCTCTATAGAGAATAGGGTACTGTAGACAATTTTTTTTTCCATTTGAACTCTTATGTAGCACATCATCCATGACAGTGGCAGATACCTCTGGTAAGTATATTTCTCCCACTTTATGGCTTCTTTAATATGGATAATCAAAGAGGGAGGGGATCACTGAAGAAATTTATTTCTGATTTCATCTTATACAGGAATAGCACAAGATTATTGTTATAGAACAAAATAGCCCTCTATATGCTCTTATTCAGTACAATAATACAGTATAAAAATCTGTGATAAATATAACCATAGAGATGATTTTGTCCAATGACCTTCTGATTATTAACATAAAATGGTACATAAAACAGGGCAGTATATGATCACTTAAGGTGCTCCTCATTGTGATGGAAATATTTGTTTCCCAGCTCTGCTTTTATGATTATGCAACCTAGAGTAAGTCACCTAACCTTTCTAGGCCTTAATTTTCTCATGTGCAAAATGAATGGGTTGGAATTGTTGATTTCTGAGGCCCCTTTTAGCTCCAAATCTATAATCTTTGGTTTGGCATAGAATCCCAGTAGAAGAGGGATTCTGTATAGACAGTAATATTCTCCAGATGCCTCAGTAAACCAAAACTATTGAACTGATTATACTGAGTTCCAGAGAATTTCAGGGCTTCCTAAATGATCTCCTCCTTCTCCTTCTCCTTTTCCTCCTCCTCTTTCTCCTTTTTCTCCTCCTCCTCTTCCTCCTCCTCCTCCTACTCCCTCCTTCTTCTTCTCCTTCTTCTTCCTCACCTCCTCCTCCTTCTCTTTCTCCTCCTCCTTCATTTAGAAACAATTTCCATAAATATGTTCAAGTGGATGGCTAGGCTATTTTGTGAACACTTTTTTTAAACTGTCTAAAAATCCATTTCCTCTAAATTTACAATGAGTAGACTTCTTTCTAAAGAGATAGATGAGATGTAGAAAGATAAGTGGGAGAGAGAGAGAGAGAGAGAGAGAGAGAGAGAGACAGAGACAGAGACAGAGACAGAGAGACAGAGAGAGACAGAGAAAGTGTGTTAGAGTTTATTGGAGGATTTTTTAAGCTCTTACTATGTGCCGCATACTTAATATCTCTGGGCATCTCCATTAAGTTCAATGAACAATAAAATATACCTTTAAAATAACCTGAATCCCTACATAAACATATTCTCAGGTAAATAAAACAATGTTCCCTGGACCACATAGCCAATATGGGTCAGAATCAGCATTAGGTCCTTTTGACCCAGAACTCAGCTAACAATTCACTGACTACACTGTTGCTACCTCTACCTTTATTGAATTAAGTGTAGAAAAATTGATATTCCCTGCATTAAAATTACGTATGGCTAAATTCCTGCCACTGTTTGCATATGGTACAATTAGCAAATTCATGAATCATGGTAGTCTCTTTGTGAAGGACAACCAACCACCCAGTTGTTAATACAAACTTTCCTTCAATTATACGTTAGCACATACAAATATTGTCTGATGTAAGACCATTGCTTAGAAATGTAAGATGTATGAGATTCAAACATTTTCATTCACTCATATGCATTAAATTCAATTAATGTAGAATATCTTAAATGAAACAAACATTTTCTCTTACATTAGTGATATAAATGTAGTTCTGTTCTCTCCTTTAACTACAACATACATAGGGAATCCTAGCCTTTTAGATGTATTTAAAATATCTTCAAAATTAGAGGGAAATACTACATATAGACATATATATCTGTGTATATATGATATATGTATATATATTTACATGTGCACACACATGCATGCCTGTACACACATATTTATATATAATTTGTATGGTTATTACTATGGCTAGTCTGACAATAATATTTAGGATATTATTTTTTAAATTATGTTTCAATATACTTTTTTTCAATTCTTAAAGAAATTTTTTTAAAAATGAATCCCCCACATACTCTAACACACTTTTCTATTTATATCTTTTTGTAGCTACTAAAAAAGGAGTTTGTTTCATTGTATGTTTTCTATTGACCAGAGAAATAGACCTAGCAGTTCATTTGAGATATGAGTGAAAAATGTTGAAGGGACATTTTTTCTAGACTCGTGATGTTTGCTTTGGGAAGTTCAGAACTGGAAGCAAAGTTATTGCCTTAGAAATGCAATCCTTTATGCTTTTTCAATAGCAAAAACCTGGAAATAAAGTAGATGCCCATCATCATTAGCCTAAATAAATTGTAATGTAATAGAATTGTAAATGTAATAGAATAATATTACAATTCCATATGAAATGATGACTATGAAGACTTCACAGATGCATAGGATACGTTATACAAACTTATGAAAAGTGAGATAAGAATAAAAATAAAACAGTATCAGTGTTGTTGCAAATGAAAAAGAAGAAATGACAACAAAATTCAAAACTGAATGGTGTGGAAAAATTATAATGCTAAAGCTTGGTCCAACAGAATTGATATGAGAGTGTGCCCCCTTCAGTACTTTGCAGAAACAGACAACTAGGGATGTGAAATATTCCATATATTTGTAGGACTTGATTGTCATATTTGTTTTGCTAAACTTCCTCCCTCTTTCTTTTTATACTTACAAGAAATCACAGACTCTGAGCAGGGAATAGGATTGTATTGGAAAACCAAGTAACATAAAAACAGATAAATTAGCAACAAAAAGGGAAAAGCAAGAGGAAAAGCATGCTTTGCTAAAACTGCTATGCACAGCTCTGAAGACTTGGTATTGTTATTTTATAGCATCTCCTTCTGCAGATGGGTCTATAAATAGAAGCATCTATTTGTCTCTGTTTGGATAGTCTGCACATAGTGGGGACTTAATGAACTTTTGTTGAGATGGGCTGAATTTTTATGTCCTAAAGGCAAAGGAAGAGATTAGGTGGTCTGTGAGGTTGTCGTCCAATCTCATGAGTCTCTTATTACTTGTCATGTATTGCACCAAGGAATATCAGATAACTATTTTACTAACTCTAAGAGCAGAGGCTTCTCTGTACTAACAATGCTTTTTTTTTTTTTTTTTTTTTTTTTTTGCCAGATCTTTCAGTCCTTGCATAACCAACATCCCATTATCTTGGTAAGATCCTTGCTTGTGCCAGAAAGGACTGAATTTCTCTAGTTTGCTGTGTGGATGGGAGGGGGAACTACTCTTCTATCAGATTCAAATGTTTTCCAGGTCTACTGGTTGTAATTGACATAATTCATTTTAATGAGTTAGAAGTATTTGAAGAGCTTTCAGTGAAAACATGTGGGGCTGCAATATAAATTCCTGGGCTTTTAGAACACCATCAGTCTCAAGCTTTCCTTCATTTGCTTGATCCGGTAAACTGATAAACAAAAATGATTTATTGTAAAATAGTTATAAGTAAAGAAATGTCCTCTGAGGATACAATAATTGTTTTCATTTTCCTTTCCCCAGTGCCAGTAGTATAATAAAATGCTAATAGATGCAAATTATGCATGATCTTTAATGCATACTAAAGAGGGACCATTTAAAAACCAGGTACCTTTTTCTTCATGAGTAAGCATCAAGTTATTGTTTCCTATTGTAGATTTGTACAGACTAGGAGGGAATCCAGTTTCCTTTTTTGGATCTTTCATGTTTATGAGCCACTACCAGGCTGTTTCAGCTACACATTCCTAAAGACGGGTTGAAGGAACGATGGGGGTGGGGAGAAAAGGCAAACAAAAACATCTTTGACTCCAAATGATTCCATAAGGAAATCTTGGAAAGAAAAACAAACATGGCCCCAAAAGGACAGCCACTGTGACTTGAAGAACACAAAATTGAAATACATGAAAAATCAATGAGGTAATAATTAAATTGTGGGGCCCACCATGTGGTAGAGAAAGCACTTCATGCATTTGTTAATGGAGAGTTGGAACCAGGGTAATCAGCAGTTAAAAAAGAACAAGAGAACTGCTGTCATCTTGAAGCTAATTTCATGATCAGACTCTTTAAAAAACACATACCTGCTCCAGTATATGGAGATATTTATAGGATGTTAAAGATACAAATTAAAGTCCAGAAGACTCTACATTCCTGATTATCCAGCATTCTTAAATCAGTCCTCCTCAGTCTCACACCTGGGGTCTCAGCTGCACTGTAGCTGTCATTTACGCTATCCATGGCACAGGATTGATGACAGTCATTCGCTGATGAAGCTGTATACATCATTTCTGTCCGAGCTGCACTGGCCAGATGGACCCTGACCATCCATCGCCTGTCAGGGACGCATCTGTTCGCACTGCTGCTAGGGGTGCTAACAAGTCATTGGCTTTCCAAAAGGACAGTGTCAGCTGGATAGGGCACCACATAAAAACTGTTGTTGTTGGATTTTTTTTTATCAAGAATCAGCTTTCTCACTATAAAATTACATTATATTTATTAAAAAGGGAATTGTAAAGTCACACATACACACATAAACCTACATATACACACAATACTCAGGAATACTTCATTAACATGGAAAGTCAGTCTTTTCAGGAAATTGTCATGTTTCTTCTTATTTTTTTTTAAATCAAACAGGAACCAACCAACGAAAATGATCTTAAGAAATTTTTATGTTACTCTGATAAAGCTTAGTTACAGGATTTTTTTTTTGCAATTAGATACCAGGATGTTTGCATGCTATCTTCCTACATCCAACACACTCCTTTTTATGAACACTCTTTATATAAGATTTACACTTTCTCTTTGGGTGAAATAAACAGGAAGTCTGGAAAAACATACAACAGTTTGATTTATCATATGAAACTAATAATGAAAATAAGCTTAGGGAAGAGTACATTTTCATTATTAAATCTGTTTTTAACATAATATATATGCATGTATGTATGTGTATGTACACATACACACACATACAGCAAACAAGCTGAGTAAGAATGATATTAGATGACTAGTGATCTGGAGAAGAACTAAGCCCCTTTTCACACATGCCTACACAAATACTCAAACATGGTGCAATTTTGTGTTGGCCTCCCAGTGAGGTGGTAGGTTTCTGACACTTGACTAGGCTCATAGATTTATATGTAGCTAGAAGGGATCCTCTAAATAACCTTATTTTTACAGAGAAGGAAACTGAGGCCTAGAGACATAGAAGATATTCATCATAATATAGAAATGAAATGGTTTTAAACTCTCTAGGATTTGGAGAAATGAAATGGAAAAGAGGCAAGTAGAAGCTGGAAAGAACTTGTCAGAGGCAGACACATTTGGACTTTTTTGAGGAATGAAATCAGATTCGTTGGGAAAATCTGCTTATTTCACACAGGGTTGACCACCCAAAATGATCTTAAGAGGATAAAACATTTAAACCACTCAAAATAGTACTTAACAAAACGAGAAAGACAACACTTGACTTCAACAGGTAACAGAACCAGAAGGTTTAATTGTAATGTTAAAATATAATATACTTATACACATTAGCCTCAAAAGAGTTCCCTGTATATAATAAATTGAGACAAAAGTCAGAAATCTGTGTTGTTACAAGGGAAAGATTTTCATTTTAAAGATGAGAAACTTAAAACAAACAGACAAACAAAACACCAAAAACCAGCTCCCAAAATCACATGGAGAACATTTCTATATTTGCAAAACAAAGCATACTATTGAAAACCATGTGTGCCTAAAACCATGATTTTGGCTTTCCACATTGGCAACAACAGTAGAGCTATAGAGAAATATCTCCCTGACTCCATCCTTTGGCTTTATGTATTGGCAATTCATGCAGTTTTCATTGCTATAAGGAAGCACAATGGGGCATTCAAGGCTGAATAATTCACTTGAGTCTTTTTTATGACTTTGTCCTCCAGTGGCAAGTTGGTGACACTTTAAAAAAAATTAAATTTAGTACAGTATTTGTTTTTTCCCCCAGCACTAGCAAATGTAATTCAAAAAAAAAGTTTATTCATTTATTGATCCCGCAAACATTCATTAAGGGCTTACTAAGTGAAAAGCACTATGCTAGCAGCTGGGAACATGAGGCAAAATAAAATAATCCTTTCCATCAAGGAATTTGCATTCTACTGGGGGTGGGGTGGGTACAGCATCTCTAAAATGAAGATGCTGGACTGATTAGACTACACAGTTCCTTCCAACTCTAGATGTATGATCTTGTAAGACTCATGATTCACACATAGATTGGGAAATAAGAGTCAATTTAAGGAAATAGAGAACGGTAAGGAGAGGCAGGAAGGGAAGATCAAGGAAGGCTTCTGGGAGGTATCCCCTACACTGAGCCTTGGACGTAATATGAATTCAGAGATCGGAGTTAGTTTATATATATATATATATATATATATATATATATGCTGAAAGGGGGGGAGATATGATGTTCAGTTCAGAGAACAGCTAGCTGTCTATTTTGTCTGCTACACAGAGTATACGAAGGGGAGTAATGTGAAATAAAGAAACAAATCTTCTATAAAGCAATATATGCTTCGTTCTATAAAATTGGTATGAATAAGAAGTTAATAGATGTTCAGAGAAAGGAAAGGTCATTTGCTGATCGGATGATCAAGGAAGGCTTCATAAAGTAAAGCTGACATTTAAATAACACTTTAATGTTTGCAGAGTGCTTTCTACACACTGTCTCATTTGCTCCTCACAGCACTATTAGGAGGTAGGGGTAACATTTTTCGGGGAGGAGCACAGAACCAGGGGCAGCTAGGCGGCACAGTGGATAAAGTGCCAGACCTGGAGTCGGAAAGACCCTGAGTTCAAATCTTCCTTTACACACTTACCAGCTGTGTGACCCTGGGCAAGTCACTCAACCCTGTTTGCTTCAGTTTCCTTATCTGTAAAATGAACTTTGAGAAGGAAATGGCAAACCACTCTAGTATCTCTGCCAAGAAAACCCCAAATTGGGTGACAGTCAGACATGACTGAAAAATGACAACACACAACACAGAACATACCTGTGATTTAATTATGCTGTTATTATCCCCACTTAACATATATGGAAACAGAGTCAGCAACATTAAGTTACTTGTCCAAAGTAATACAACAAATAGGTCACTGAGGCAGGATTTGAACTTAGGACTTCCTAAGGGCAAGCTTAGCACTCTGTCCCCTATGCAATGTTTTCTCTGTTGGAACAACTCTGAATTTAGTATCAAAGGGGCAGAGCAGAAATTAAAGGTTTGCTACTTACTACCTTTGTGACCCTGGGTAAGTCACTTAACTTCTCTAAACCTGTAAAATGAAAGAATTGGATGAACTCTATCATCCCCTCAGCTCAGAACCTTATGATTCCAGCAAGCTATAAAGATTATGTGTATGGATCCCGCAACAGATCCAGTGGATCCAGTGTCTTTTATCTGAGCACCAACCTAGGTTGTCCTAAGATTATGGAAAGGCTTAACCTTCAGATAGGTTCAGACCTTCAGATAGGTCATCTGAAAGATGATGCACACTTTAGCTATAGCAATTTAGGAAGACTATTCTGAAGTCTAGTGAGGTTCAATCAATCAATCAGTCAGTCAGTCAGTCAATTAGCCTTCATTAAGCACCTACTACAGTTAAAAACAAATTAAAAAAGTACCTCTCTCAAGAAGCTGAAAATGTAATGGGAGGGACAACATGAAATTAATTATATACAAATTAGCTCTAGACAGGAAAAATTGGAGATTATCAACAGAGGGAAGACACTAATATCACTTAAAGAAACTCTAGAAAAACTTCTTAATAAAGTGACGATTTTAGCTAAGACTTGAAGGAAGCAAGAGAGGTTCTTAAGCAGGAATGAGGAGGGAGAATGTTCTAGGCTTGGGGGATGGGGCAAACCACTATTCCTTGGAAGTAGGAGATGTAGTATCTTGTTCTAAGAGTAGAAAGGAGGCCAGTGTCACTGCATCACAGAACAGTGGGGACAGTAAAGTAGAAGAAGGCTGGAAAGTCAGAAAGAAGCCAGGTTAGGAAGGGCTTTCACAGCCAAAGAGGGGATTTTATTCTATTCTGACATTCCTGTCATACTCTTCTGAGAGATAAAGATTCCTCGGAAATTTGTGGGACTGCTGAACTGATTTCACGTTCAGTGAAACTGAACACTGCAGGAATGTTCTCAAGGTCCCAATCCTACGGTCAGCTGGGTATACATGGTTTAGCCTCCTAGATATGATCATTTTCTCCTCCAGTATACAGTATAACATTCAGTCATTCCTGACTTCTTGGTCGCATACAGTAGTTGCTAAGGCTAGAAGTATCCATCTCAGAATTATTATTTGGCTAACTGAACCCTGAGGCTTATGAGACCTTCAGGAGAACATTTTCTTTGTCTATGACCTCCAATCCCTCAATCGGCTGGTTTTTCTTCCTTTCACTAGCTACATTCTCCTCCCTTCCTAGTTCGAACCTTTGGTCAGCTGGTTCAGTGATATAATGTCCTCTTATGGAATCACCAATCTGGGCTTGCCAAGTCTCTGAATTGGATCACTCTTACCGTGTGGTGACTTGGTCCACGACATATGTATGTTGTATAATGTCAGTTGGGCCCTCAATGCTGTAAGCCACTCATTTATACCTCCCTGATTAACTCACTGTTCCTTTCAGCACAGTGATTTTCTCTTCCTTCACTTGTTTCGGGGCAGGGGGCTGGGGGAAGGGTGATTGCTCCCTTCTTGCCAAGGCACACTCTTCTCTAAGCACAAGTGATCTCATTCTATCCCATCAGTGAATTGCCTCCTTCTCTCACATATCTTCAATTTCTCCGTCTACTGGCTGCTAATATTCCCCCCGTCCTCCAAAAACGCTCGCTTGAAGCTTCCATCACATCTGGCTATTATCCCACATCTTCTTTGCCTTTTTGTGACTACATTCAACAAGGCCATCTACTTTCTCCTCATATGCTTTGCTCTCTACATTCTGACTTCTAACCTTACTACTACTCACCTGAAACTGTTTTTGTTAGTTACTAATGATGTCTTCATTGACAAATCCACCGGCCTTTTCTCAGTCCTCATTGTTCTCAGCCTCTCTTCAGTCCTTGACACTGTTTGTTGTCTTGACGCTGTCCTCTCTAGACTTCTGCAACACTACTCTCTCCTGGCTCTCCTTCTACCTATCTGAATCTTCTTTGCTGGATTTTTATCCAGGAAATGCCTGCTAACTCTATTGTCACATAAATCCCTGTTTTGGGCTCTCTTTCACTTCCTATACTGCTACACTTGGTGTTCTCATTAGCTCTCATGGATTCAACTATATTTTCTATGCTGATGACTCTCAATTAACTTAGCCAGTCCTAACCTCTTTGCTGACTTCTAGTCTCACATCTCCCACTGCCAATAAGACATCTTGAATTGGATGTCCCAAAGATATTTTAAACTCAACATGTAAAACTGAACTCATTTACCACTCCCAACTCTCCCCTATTTCTAATTCCCCCTTTTCTGTCCTGGTTGCTATCATCCTCTCCATCAACGAGGCTTACAACCTAATCTTCCATCCTTCATTCTCTCTTATCCATATCCAATATGGGTCCTAGGACTGGGGATTTTACTTCTGTAAAACTTCCCCTTTCTGATAGTGCCACCACCCAATACCAGCCTGCATTATTGCAATAGCCTGTTGGTTGGTCTCCCTGCCTCAAGTCTCTCCCCACTGCAGTCTCTCCTACACTCAACTGCCCAACTGAACTTCCTAAAAGTGAAGGTCTGACCTGTTACACTGTATCACCAAGGTAATATTGACTGCACTGGTGTTGACTATGAATATGCTGGCGTAATTCTGAATTGCAAAGTATTACAAAATCTCCATACAGAAGGCAGAAGAAAACATTTATTCAGACACCAGAAAGTCAAATTCCAAAACAAGAAAGCCAAATCTGTCATACTAAGCAAGAAGTCAACACATATTATCACTACAGGGGCAAAGCCATTCCCAAGCCTCCCCGTCCCCTGCTGGGACCTTCCCACAAACAAACACTCACAACCCTAAGCTGTGCCTGCCTTTGTCCTTCCCAGTTTTGACTGGCCTGATCAACTTCCTCCCAACACTGCTCCACCCTTCCTGTTCTACCTGTTCAGCAAGCTCTTCCCACCACATGTGACTTAGGCTTCCATGTGATTTAAGCAGGTCACATGGGCTTAGTAATGAATGGGAAAGATTTTTCCATTTAAATTATCCTTACATATACCCCCCTCAATAAACTCCAGCAGCTCTCTAACATGTCTAGAACAAATGTTAGATCCTCTGTTTGGCATTCATCCTTTTGCAATTTATCCCCTGCTTCCCTCATCTTTCTAGTCTTGTTACACCTTATGTGGTACCCCCCCCACCACAAAAAGAAAGTACTCTACTATTCAGAGACACTAGTCTTCTTACCACTTCTTGAATAAAATACTGCTCCTGACTCTAGGTATTTTCAATCACTATTCTTCATGCCTAGGACTCTCTCTCTACTCATCCCTGCTTCTAAACTTCTCTGGCTTCTTTCAAGACACAGCTAAAATCCTACTTTCTACAGGAAGCCCCTCCTGATCTCCTTAATTCCCCTTTTTTGATTATTTCCAATATTTCCTGTATATAGCTTGTCTATACATGGCTGTTTGCATGTTATCTCCCTTATTAGACTGTGAGGTCCTTGAAATTAAGGACAATCTTTTGCCTTTTTTTGTATCTTAGTGCTTCATACATAATAGGTACATAATAAATGTTCATTGACTGACTTACTGATTGTCTTCTGACACTCAAAAGCATTAATCCTTTCTCCACTTTCATTTCTTCAAGGTATCTTGTTTTTCCTTTACCCTTCACCCCCTCCAATTTCTGCAGCAATAACTCTTCTTTAGAATAAGCTAGCCACCCTCTTTCAAATACAGACATGTGCCTTTGGGGTTCAAGACTGCAGTGGTGGAGATAGCAGCCATATGGATGAAATAAGATTCCCTCAGAGTACATCAATAGTGGTTTCTCTGTGCCCAAATGGAAACAGAGGTTGAGAAGTATTTAAATTTAGTCTACGTAGATGGCAATTTAGATAAATCAGGCCTCAGTGGATGTTTTAGTATGACTGATTTGTTTTTTCCTCTGGATTAGAAAATCGGCACCAAAATTAAAAGAAACTTGTTGGATACATCCCTTCATTTTAGCTGTGAGAAACTGGGTAGGGGAAAACCAATAGAGTGGAATTTTCATTAGGTCAACATTTATGTAATTGTTTGCTGACTGAATTTCATCCAGCTGAGCTAATCCCAGGCTTCCCTTCAAGTTCATTTGTTGTTATTTGTGAAGTTTTGTTTAGCTTTCTTTTTACTTGTAATTCAGGGCTGTCAGATTTGTTGGATTTCTATCACACAGAACTCAATTCCTGCTTCCAATTACTGGTCACTTCACCTCTAAATTGCCACAGAATTGTTAAAAGGAAACCATTGAAGATGAACTCCAAGAGCCATAGATTATTCTATTAATTTGGATTTTGGTGGCAAAATTGCATTTAGAGCATATGAGCCATGAGCCCTGAGTGTGGGACAGAAATCTGCCTGAGGTGGGAATGTAATTAAGAGGATACATACAGGTTGAACATGATATTTAGCACATGTTACAGCATGCGAATGTCCCATTCTCTGTTTGCAATGGTTAATAGATTCTGTTTTCAAAGTTTAAAAAACACTTGTTCAACATAGATTTTCTTTTTGTATGTAATCCTTATATTAAATGGAGAATGGGGAGGTTGAGGTCAGATTTTTCTCTCCATCAGTTTAGTTCATTTTATGGGGCTGATCTGATAATAGTGCTGTCCTCGTTGTGGAAACCATATAGTCAGATAGTCATGTGGAATATCGCTCCTCAGTTGATTCAATTCATTTTGAGAAGTGTTTCAAAAACACCTACTATGTGCCAGGCTATATTAAAGTAAATATTCTTAATGTAGGATGTTATTCTCATTCAGTCGTTTTCAGTTGTGTTCAACTCTTCATGATCCCATTTGGGATTTTCTTGGCAAAGAGAGTGTAGTGGTTTGTCATTTCCTTCTCCAGCTCATTTTTCAGACAAGGTAAATCAAGTCAAGTGACTTGTCCAGGGTCACACAGCTAGTAAGTGTCTTGAGACCAGATTTGAACTCAGGAAGAATCTGTTTTCAGGCCTGGCATTCTATCCATTGTACTACCTAGATGCTTATTACCTTAATGTAGGATACATGAATTTAA
Source organism: Bettongia penicillata ogilbyi (assembly GCA_023548195.1). Lineage (NCBI taxonomy): Eukaryota > Metazoa > Chordata > Mammalia > Diprotodontia > Potoroidae > Bettongia > Bettongia penicillata. The sequence continues at coordinate 1,776,685 of JAJHZJ010000610.1, read as the reverse complement.
AAAAATTGTTTGGTAACTATTTTAATATAATTAGTTTCTTTTCCAAATCTATTCATTTTATACATTAAAAAAATTACTCTGAGAGGATCTTCATCAATCTGCAAAAGAAGTTCAAGATACACCCACAAAAAAAAGATGACAAACACCTGGTATAGAGGCAGTCATGTCATATTGGACAGAGAACTGGTAGCCTTGAAGCAAGAAGACTTCCATTCAAGCCAAGCCTTTGACATATGCCAGCTGTGTGACCCTGCATAGGTCACAACCTCTCAGTGGTGTCAGCAGCTTTCTAAGACTATAAGTTTCTCAGAAGGTGCCAACCTGTCTCTGACCTGTCAGGTTTTTTTTACCTGGGAGTTTCCTACATAAAAAAAAATCACAGATCCAGTGTTTATCCCTATCCCGATAAGCCAGGCTCAGTTCCAGGATACAAAGGCAAAAATGAAAACAGCTTTTTTTTAATGTATTAAGGTAGAGGACACATGCCATATGCAGAGAAATTGGTGCAAAATCTATGCAGAGTAATTTGGGAGGAAACATCAACATTTCTGAAAAAGAAGTGTTAAGCAGAGGAGGTGGAATTGGAGCTGAAGCTAGGGATTCCACAAGGTAGGAGGAGGGAGCACTTGCTTGGTGAGGGGAAGATCCTGTGCAAAGGTGGGAGGTGCAATATCTATCTTGTAAGGAGAATGGTTTGGCTATCACATAAAGTGAATTGGGGGTGTAATGAGCAATAAGTCTGGAAAGATATATTAAAACGATATCATCAAAGGCTTTAAATGTCAAATATAGGAGTCTGCATTTTTTCCCCCAGGCAATAGAGAGCCATGGTAATCTGTGTTCCAATCACATTCATGTCATCACCTATCTGGATGTCTGAGTACATCATTCCCCACACTGGAAAAATTCTGTTCCTTCTTCCCATATCACTATATATTCCTTGAGAGCAATATCTACTCAATTCATGTCCTCCCATAATTCATAAAATCATAGATCATTTGAGATGGACACCACATTAGAGACCAGTCTAGTTGAACCTTCTCATTCAATAAGTAAAGGAACTGAGGACAAGATTAGTGAGATGATGAATTTGCCCAAGGTCATACAGCTAGTTGTTGTATGTGGTTTGTCCTTTGTTTTCAAAGAGGACCATGACATTAAGAAGATGATGCCATGACTTGCAATTGAATTGGATTTGAGTGAAGGATGACTGTGCAAAGTCACCAACCTCACTTTCTCCTCCTGAGCCTTCTGGGTCCAGTGACCAGATATAGATCAAAATGACTGGAGACTGTCCAGGAGCAGTGGGAAACCTCGTCCTTTTTCATGGAAGGTTTTTCTGAGTTCTCACTTTGACTAAGGCAGATTAGGCAGGCCTGTTTAAGAAGCAAGTCAAGGGATGAATTAGGAGAATAACTTGACCCACTTGATGCCTACCCAGACCAATGCTTTTTCTACCACTCTTCGTACCTGACTGAGAGTCCTCTCCAACTCCTTTACATTGCATCCTCTTACTGCAGTACTTTGTCATGTGGAAAACAGCAGATTTAGAGTCAAAGGACTAGGGTTCTAATTTAGACTCTGCTACTTGCTAGCTATATGACCTTAGGCATGCCCTTAGATCTCTCTCAAATTCATTTTATTCACCTTTGAAATGAGAAGCTTAAATCTAGATTGTCTCCAAAGTCCAAATCTTTTAATCAATTGTATGCTTTACTTGATTTAAACTGTAATCTCTGTGCATTTTGTAATGCTCTAAAATCATTTTAATGCCATATACTATAAAACCCATATCTGGAGATTATCATTTTATTTTCATGCATGTTCCTGACTTCTTTCCATCTTTCCTGCCTGATTATGATGCATGCTACAGGCACACAATAGACACTGGCTGACAAAGAGCCAAGCTTGGGAAGGGAGTTAGCATGTAAACACATACAGAATCTACTCCATGCTATGAACTGTGTGAGAAGCCCTTTAAATAGATTGTCTCATTTGTTTCTCCAAATGAGTAACCATGCTCCCTTAGGTAGTAAGTTAGTTCTAAAGTCAGAATCCAAAACAAGATTTGTGCTGCCAAATCCATTGCTCTTTCCCTGCTATGCCATGAGAAAGATGGTAGAGTCTCTCTTGAGTTCACGTCATTAAAGGATTATCCTATCAGAAGAAACATCAACATGGTTCTTTGCTCCCAGAACTCTCCAAAAGACAAAGATAACCATGGGACCGCTATGGTAGGATTCTTCCCCCATAGCATCTTCCCAGCCTACCACAGTTCTGTCCAGGTACATTCTTTACTGATCAGTAAATTATTAATGAAAACACTTGCCCTTTAAGAATAACATTTGCTAATCTTCAATTTGTTAAAATTGGGTTAATTTTTGTTCTAATGTTTCATGATAAAAAAAAGTCAGAATTCTGGCTGTAAATTATTTATCGATGCCCATAGTAGCCACCAGTGCTTTGATTGTGCTGTTGAATTTTTCAATCTGTTTTTAATGTCCCAGCTGTTAGATCATTTGATGATACTATTCATGGATATTTCTCCTCTTGAAGAAATTCTCGGCTGGAATAGTATGTGTGTTAAGCAATTAGAGGAAGCATGTTTCTGTCAGGCATGACAATTTTTTATCTCTTGATAAAGATTCAACTAAGAATCTCTTTTATTCTTGGGGTAAAACAGTTGGGCATAGGGAGCAGAGGAGAGAAGAAAGACTGGGGACTTGGGGAGCATCTGTAGGGCAAGAGAGGTGAGAGTGACAGCACATTCAGAGAGCGGGCAGACTCAGTGCACTGTTCTGTGCATATCTATTAGTGGTCCAATCATGAATGTAGTCTTTCTGGGAGAAGGGAAGGCCTGTTCCTTTCTCATATTCTGCAGATCATCAGCCTCACTCCTTTGCCCTCTCCCTAGACATGTGTCCCTCCTAATACCTACAGGATCTAAGGCTTATGGACCACGAAGCATGGGGATAATATTGTCTGAACTATTTTGGTGAGAAATACACTCCATTGCCAGGACTTAGGGGCAAATGTCTGTCTTTCTTCTTCTAGCCACAACTTTGGATATCTGTTTGCTTTAATGTTGTAGAGCATTAGAAAAATAGGCTTAAAGAGCAGCAAGAAGAATTTGGGTTGGATATAAGGCAGGATTTCTAATCAATGTGGAAGACTACAAAGTATTTCCCTGGAGACTATTAACAACCCATCATCTAACTATTTTGGTTCAGTTATGGGAGACAAGAATAATAAAAACCAGATGGCTTAGAGCAACAGAATGTTAGAATGATAGAACTGAAAGGTGCTTCCAAAATAACATAATTCAATTCACATATTTTAATGATTAGGAAACTGGGGTGAAGTGATTTAACTAAAGTTACATAGCTAATCAGTGGTAAAAGTATTTTTCAGCCAAATTCCTCTAACTCTTTTTGCCTGGGTGATGTGTGTTCATTCTTCATTGCTAAAGAGAGATGACATGACTTGTACTTGACTTTGTTTTGAGTGAGGGAGGGCTGTGCAGGTCCCCACCCTCACTTCTCCTCCAGAGCCATCTGAATCTAGTGACCAGATATTCATCAGGATGACTGGAGATGACCCAGGATGAAGCAATTGGGGTTAAGTGACTTGCCCAAGGTCACACAGCTAGTGAGTATCAAGTACCTGAAGTGAAATTTGAACTCAGGTCCTCCTGACTCCTGCACTGGTGCTCTATCCACTGCACCACCTAGCTGCTACGCCTGGGTGATACATCTTTCTGTGAGGGAACTGTTTAATATGCTCTCCAGTTCTAACACCCTTCAATAACAGTTATGGACCTGGATTCATAATATTATTGTTTAGTTCTTTAAATCATATCCGATTCTTCATGACCTCAATTAGGGTTTTCTTGGCAATGATATTGGAGTGGTTTGCATTTCCTTCTCCAGCCCATTTTACAGATGAGAAAACTGAGGTAAACAGGATTAAATAAGTATCATTGAGGGGCATTAGAACTATCTAGAACTATTAAAACTAACTAGAATTAGTTCTAATTAGAACTCAAGATTCTCCCTACCCCAATTAGAAGGCACAATATTGAACTATTACATTACATCACATGGAACCTGTGGTGGGAGGATCTTGCTGAATGGTTGGAACAGGAAGGGATGGAGCAGGAAGAGGCAGAGCTAGAGCAGAGCTGAGAGGAAATTTGGTCAGAGAACAGTCAGAGCTAGGAAGGATGCAGGCAGCTGGCTGTGTGAGTGAGAGAGCTTGTTGGTGATTTTGTGTGAGGGATCCTGATAGTGATTTGTTTAATGGAGCTGGTTTGTGGGAAGCCTAGCAGGGGAAAAGCTTTGGGATGGTGTTGCCCTCTGCATTGTTGTTGTGTATAGATTTCTTTGCTATTATAGTGGATTTGGCCTTCTGGTGTCTGAATAAATGTTTAGGTTCTGCCTTCCACGTGGAAGGTCTGTTGTACTTTGTGATTCAGAATGGCACGGGGATATTCACCATAGGATCCATGTGACACATGGATGGGAAAGATCTTCCAATTAAGAAGCAAAATTACTTTAACAATGAGCAAAAATACATTATCAATACATTTCTCTCTATGAAAATGTAATGTAATAGTTCAATATTGTGCCTTATATTTGGGGAAGTAGGGAGAATCCTAGACACTAAATTTAGAAGAGATATTAGGGATTAGCTTACTGTCCCCCTCTCCCAATTGTACAACTGAGGAAAATAAGGCCCAGAAAAATCAAGTCACTTAACTTGTTATATAAAAGCCAGGATTCAAATGCTCATCCTCTGACTCTAAGTTCAGTGTTGGTTCTCTCGGAACATTTCCATTTATATCTACATAGAATCATAGAGGTGGAGTGGGGAGAATCTCAGAAACAATCTAGTCCAAACTCCTAATTTCATTCAGGAGACTGAAGCTCATAGGGATTGGGTCCCTTGCCCAAGGTCAGAATCCAAGGCAGGATTTGAACAAAGGTCCTCTTAGTCCAGAAATTTATCCAAAATCACTATCTTGTATTCCATTCTCAGTTAATCTGATAAAAGAGGATTTGTCTTTGCTAAGCCCTATATAGCTACATAGCCCCCTACATTCTAATAGGGCTAAAAGGAAATAATATCTCAATACAATGAAATAACTCAAGGTGGAAATTTGGGGTCATGTAATAGAGAACTTTTGGTATGGAGTAACTTTCAAGTTACACACTGCCTGCTAATGTGTGAATTTAATCTCTGAACTCCTAGCATTGGTGGAATTTTAAGGAAGAAACATCCTGGCATAGTGGATAGAGTATCATGAGGCTTAAAATCAGGAAGTGTTAGGTCTAAATCCAAGCTCTGATACTGGCTGCAAGACCGTGGACAATCTATTTAGAATCTCTGTGCCTCAGGCATAATTTTCTAAGATTATAAATGATGTATTGATTGTGATATGGAGTCGTGTATGGAGTTGTTTCTACATCAGGGGAATCCTAGGTCCTTGGTTTACTGGTACGTGGTATACTTGATATAAAGGGAAAACAAAGAGACCAATTCTGGCCATTCCTTTGGGGAGAGATTGGAAACCAAGAGAATGAATGGGGGAAAGGGAGCATGTTTTGCGTTTTCTATATGAAAGGGCAGAGAAAGAGATAGTAAAAACAAAACAGAGCAAAAAACAAAACAAAATGTATTATTTACCATGGGTCAGTCATGTGCTAATAAAATAAAAGACAAAAGAAAGCTGATCCCTTCCCTCAAGTAGCTTATGTTCTAATGGGGGGCAATAGCACATAAACAATCAGGGGTAGGGAAATAAAAGTGACACGTTGTAGAAATTTGGATTAAAGTCTGGTAAGACATGAAGAGATGACTGGCCTAGGTGCCCTCCTTAAATGAAGGTTTGGGGAGGAGCCATCCAATCAGTTGGAGGGTTTTCAGAGGCAGAGAATACTTCTAAGGCATAATTTTCAGGGTTAAATTGATCTTCTGGGATGAAGAGGCTTCTGGGACAAGATGGAGAAACCTAAAGCAACCTGGAGAAAAAAAGAAGAAGAAGAACAACAATAAGAAGAAAAAGAACAAGAACAAGAAATAGAGGAACAAGAAGAACAAGAAGAAAAACAAGAGCAAGAAGAAGAAGAGGAGGAGGAGGTGGCGGCTGGTTTGCTTATTCAGTCAATCTCTGAATTCAGCGCTATACTTCAGGTGTCTTGCTTCGTTAGCAGCTAAGGGGTAGAGTGCATAGAGCAGTGGGCCTGGAGTCAGGAAGATCTGAGTTCAAGTTTGACCTCAGACATTTACTAGCTGTAAGACTTTAGGAAAATCACTTAATTTCTGTTTGCTTCAGTTTCCTTATCTGCAAAATGGGGATGATAATGGCACTTGCCTCATAGGGCCGTTGTGAAGACTGAATGAGATAATATTGGTGAAGTGCTTAGAAAAGCATTTGGCACATAGTAGGCACTATTTAAATGCCAGTTATTATTTTTACTATTTATTAGTCTCCCTCTGGTCTTCTACTGGTGAGTTCTTTCTTGAACCTCCATTTTGGGGAAGGGCCCAGATTAGTCATCTTTCATTATCCATACTTTATCTCTGTGCCTCTGCCTCCTTTTCAGGCTTCTTTTCTGCGTTCTCATCTTCCATTAGAATATAAGCTCTTCGAATGCAGGAAATGTCTTTCTTTTTGCTTTTATTTGTATGCCTAGAATTCAGTACAGTGCCTGGAACACAGTTAAGTACTTAATAAATGCTTACTGACTTACTTCTGTATATGTCAATTTTCCAATTTATAAAATAGGCATAACTCTTCAGTAGCAGTAGTTCTCTTGGATGGTGTTAGAGAAAACTATCATGGGATGATATGAAATATAGTCAATAGGGGTGTTGCTGGTAATTCTTCGCCAAATTATTAGAGACAATGATTCATCATCGAGGCTGATCCATTCTAAATCTATTAACATCGTTAAAATGCACAAGTCGCTGAAAGTCACAATTCATGGCTGAAGTGGATGGAATTACCAAGCAATCTTTATATTCTTGCATCACAGAGAGTGTACAAATGTGGGGTGAGATGTTTGCCTAGTCCCCAAAAGGTTTCTTTTTTACTGAGGTTTCCTGGGCTCTAGTCAGTCAAGTTAGGAGTCAATTTAGTGAAATGCTTTGAACTCAAGCTCCCTAGCATAGTATGCGTTGGAAAGTCATTTCTTCCCTTCAGAGAAAAAGTCCACCTAGTGATTTTTCTAGCCTGGAGCAACTGTGATTAGTCTTGTTGGAAGACTATTTTTTTAAAGGAGCTAAAAAAAATTCAGTGGGCCCCCTATTGATGATTTTTAAGGTACCTAAAGAATTGTTTGGTAGATAAAGTCACCATTTTCATTTCAATCAAGAACTTACCTTCATTTACACAAGAATGTCCAAATGATAAAATGTGATTACAACAGTAACATATGGATGCAGTAGCACTTGGGGAAATGGGTAACTAAGGAAAGATTCAATAGCAGTATTTTTTAACAGCTATTAATTTGTAATGGATTGGAAAGAGAATAGTAAAAACCACACTATTTTCCCCACACTAATCATTAGGTCACTGAGTTTGAGTGAATTTTATCTTTTCTTGCATCAATACTTCCCCTTTTTAAAAAGAGTCTGGGGACGCAGATGCTTGGGATAGACCAAGTGATTACAAGCTGCCTCTGTGTTTGGATGAGTCTAGCCATCACTGCTGCCAATGTGCTGGGAGAAGTCCAACAGCACTTTGGAAACAGAATGACAGTACCTGGAAGTGGGCTGGCAGTCAGAATGGAATAACTCACTGGGCCAAGTTGAATAGTCTATCGAGATGGGTCATTCAAGTGCTATGTTGGACAAGGCCCAGAAAATTTTTAGGAGTAGTCCATTGGGGGAATGTCTGACAATCCACTGGAAAAAATCCATTGGAAATAATCTGGCAATCCATTAAGAGCAATTCTTTGGAGGCAGTTCAATTAGAAACATCCCATTAGAAGTATTCCAAATGTCCATACTAAGCAGTCTTAGGCAAACTGATAGAGGGAGTAGAATCTCCTTTTCCACCCCTCCAAAAAGTACTTTGGTATTACCTAGGAGCATATCTTCAAGGTATTACAGGATTATTAAGTCAATCAAATGATTTAGTACTTCATAAAGGTTGTATATATAGCATTAACATTTAACTACTTGTCTTAATACTCTAGAATTTCTTATAATGGCATGTAAGATTAATTACTATTGTGATGATTTTAGTGCAGAATATTTGGGCCTTTTGCTACCAAATACTTGGAACAGACTCTATTTTTATGGATAAAGATCAAATCAGCTTATCAAAAAAAAGATTTAGAATTTATATTTTTAAATTTTAAATTTTTTCATGACAGTGGAGGTAACTTTCCCGAAAGTATGAAGCCTTCTGGAAACCAGGATGAACTTACACTTCTCTCTAGTCATGAATTGGACCTAATTTTTTTTTTAAATCTGTAAGCATAAATGCTATTGATTTTACATTTAGTATCAACAATGAAGAAAATTCATCTTCAGCATTTTCTTGTTGCTATGGTTAGTTTCGTAATTATATAAAAAGCCAGTTTGGTTGAGAGTTCATAGTTTATGCTACTAATAAATATTTATGTACTAGTAACTCTAGGTAGACAAGCAAATATGTCAGAGACTGAATTAAGAAGAAACGAACCACGATTCAGTGCTTTTCCAAGATTTCCTTTTTAAACCCTCAACTGGCATTTTCCTTTTACAAGTTCTGGTCCTTCCTAAATGCTATTGATTGGATCAATTAATAAGTCTCTATCTAGTACCTACAATGCACTCAATATAATCTCAGGTTTTGGGAAGAGTATGAAATATCAGACACGGTTCCTGATTTTGAGGTGATTATAATCTTTAACCAAGCAACAAGATTTATTAAGGGTCTCTTCTATGCCAAGCAATTTACTGGACACAGGAAACATTTCAGTTGTTAAATATTTCATATTTGCACTCGAATTTGATCACAGACTTTTAAAAATAAAACTGAATAATAATGTGAAATCTTTTGGGACCTAAAAACAAAATGGTTTAATTCTAATGCTGCATCAAACACAACATAGAGAAGTCATTAATATTCTAATAATTTGTTTTAATTTAAATGGCAAGAAAAACAAACTTCATGGTATTTCATTAGCATTTTGATGAATCATTAATAGAAAGAGAAAAAGCTTGCACTGTGGGAAAGGAGGTTTTAGACAATGAAAGGAAAGAATTGATATAACACTGGAAATTCTTTTGGTTTTGATTTTTATCAGTGTGCGTGGTGAAGGCAGAAAATACACCCATTGAGATGAGTAGGATACAGGAAGGAAGGACTATGAAGCTGTTGCTTCACTTTACAACTTGCAAAGGCTTTCTTCACATCACTAGAGAATGTCTTGTTGAGATGATAAAACCCCCACTTAAACAAATTTTGTCTGCCTCAGTTTCCTCATCTGTAAATGAGCTGGAGAAGGAAATGGCAAATCACTCCAGCATCTTTGCCAAGATAACCTCAAATGAGGTCATGAGAGTTAGATGCAACTGAAATGACTGAACAGCAAATGACAAACAAACCCATGTAGAGATCTTGTGGCCTTTGAATACAAAGGGCCAGCCAGAATATGGGGACAAGGTAACTGCCATGAGTTTTCACAGCAAGGAGTCTGTCATTTGGGGGCCTAGCATATAGTATATTGGTTGATTTTTAGTAAAATCTGTCTTGTACTTGAATATTGCGTTATGGAGATAATAATAGGGTAAAATTCACAATGCTTGCAAAGCAGGTATTGATATTTAATCAGGCTGTTGTTTAAACAGCTGATACTATGAAATTTTACACAAATATTGGATTTTTATGGTATTATTCTAGCCATTTTCAAGGAATTTTTCATATTACTTCTTAAATAACAGAATCAGAGCAGTGTGAGGTTCAATAATCACTCAGGGTCCAACTTTAAAACCTCAGCACTTGCAGCTTGGCTTAGGGGATCTTTGCAGAATTGCATTAACTGGTAGCTTTTCTCATTTTACAAATACCATCCTCAGACTTTCATCTGTTCTTTAATCATTATAGAAGGTGATTATAAATATTTCACAGGCAAAAAAAAAAATACACTTACCTGGGAAAGGAATGTGTGGTTTTCCTTACCCCAGCATTCACGTGAAATACAGTCTCCATTTACTTTGGGTGTTACCTTAAACCCCAAAACCAAGAGTGGAAAAACAATTCCCTCGTAGCATTCCCAGAAAAGAGGCCCTATGGCACTTACCTTCCTAAGGGCAATGAAAAACTCCCACATTTTTTATAGGAGCTAGGCAAGCTGTTCGTAAACCTCAGAGCTCTTCAAATATTAAACCAAATATTCGAGTCAAACAAATACTTTGGATTGGAGAAATTCAGAATAAATAGGCCCTGGAGCATTTTATTCATTGGCTTGAAGTTTATTTGACTGTGGGAAAATAGCTAGATTTACAATGGCTTTCTTACATGGTGAATCTTTGCAGTCAAAGCAACATGTGCAGCTTTTGTGTGGTAACCTTGTGTTTCTTCTTCAGCTAATTGTCTTGATAGTCAATTACAAAACCCTGCCTGCTCAATTTCTCTATAGTCATATACACACTTCACTTAATCATATGCCCATCTTTCTACTTTCTGACCCAGTCACCTCTACTACAACACATTCTGTGCAATCTCAGGATCTTAGACACTCTCATAAGGTCTCCGGGACCCCCTGATGATCTCATGAGAAGCAGGGTTAATTCAAAGTGAGATTCAACTGTATCATAAAACAGAAGGCCAAGATCAGATGCTAGCCTTTCATTCGTTCTTCCACCTACCATTGATCTCTTCCTCACTTGAACTCATGTCACTTTGCACTTTTCTTATGGAGTTACTTTCTAATTTGTATTCCAGTCATTATCACATTTGTTTCTTTGACTCCTACTAAGCTGTTAGTGACTTGAGTTTGAGACTTACCTTTATCTCTCTCTCTCAGTACTAGCAGAGTAACCACTAACTAAATGTTTGCTGAGAGAATCACCGAAATGATACCAGAATGATTATGTGATGTTTGCTATGCATTCTACAAAAGCTGAATAACTTACAAAGAACTCATGTGCAAAACAGTTATTATGCCAAGGGTCTTTTAGTGAGGAGGCAGAAATTTCATTTTCCTGTGCATATCACATGGGCCCACATAGCCTGCAAGGGTTTCCCCTTCCCTGATACAAAGCTGATTTCTGCCACCTGTCCGCTACTTTTTGCGATTGTAAGGCTGATATTTTCCTTTCTGCCCTGCAACTATTGGAGGCTAATTCTAAGAGCAAACATGACTTCCCATGAAAATCCGGAGGGAACATTCACTTAAGCATGATGCTCCTTATATGCCTCAGTCCTCTGATAAATTGTTGCTATTGCTGTTCGGTTGTTTAGTGGTGTCCAATTCTTCGTGACCTCATCTGGGGTTTCTTGACAAAGATACTGGAGGGGTTTGCCATTTCCTTCTCCAGCTCATTTTACAGATGAGGAAACTGAGGCAAGCAGGCTTAAGTGACTTCCTCAGGGTCATATAACTAGTAAATGTCTGAGGCCAGATTTGAATTCAGGAAGATCAGTCTTTATCCACTCTGCTACCTAGATGTACCAAGTCGTAAATTAGAGGAAATGTGAGATTAGATCATTTATGTTACCCAGTCATTATAAAATGTGATGATTCTTGAATTCTCTTCCACAAAGCTTTCCCTAACTATTCCAGCTCACAAAATTTTCTATATCTACTTTAGGTTAAGATTCTTGAGGCATGAATTCCAGTCTTAGCCCTTCCAACTATTAACCTATGTGACCTTCATGTGAATATACCCATCACTGAACTTGGAAAGAGTTTCAAAATTATGGAATACCTTCTATTACCTTTTTGAAATGTAATATGCCCAGGGATATGTTTTTATTTTCATTTACCTACATTGTATAGAAAGTGTTATGGAAAAAGAATGTATTCCTAATTTCTTAATGTTAGTTACAAATTTCTCTACTCTGTGAGCTGTACTTTCTGCCTCTAACTCCTTTTCACTTTTGGAGGCCCAAGCTCTTTACTGCTAAAATATTGTTTCCTCAGAGTCAGGATTAAATCTTTTTTCTTACTATTGTTCTCACCTATTCAGTTAATAAGTTTTTTCTATTCTCTTTGCACAACATTTCTCACAGGCATTCCCATCTTTCCACTCATATGGACACAACCATAGTTCCAGTTCTCACAAACCCTTGTTATAGCTTCTTCACTGGTCTCTGCACCTGCAGTCTCTTCCATCTTCAATCCATGCTTTATACATGTGACAAAAAATAATCTTTGTAAAGCACAGGTCACTCTTGAGTTTCAAAATGACCTCTAGGCTAAAATACAAATTCCTCAGCTTGACATGCAAGGTCTTCCACATTTTGGTTCTACTTATGTTTTCAGTCTTACTTCATATTATTACTAAGCTAGACTCCCAGGTTTTCTCCAAACTCTCTAACTTGTTCCCTGCCTTTGTGTATTTTCACAGGTTTTCTATAATGGAATATACTCTTTTCCTTTCTTTTTCTTTCAGAAATGATACCTTCTTTCAAGTCTCAGTTCAACTATCACCTTCTCTATGTAGCCATTCTTTTTTTTTTAATTAAATGATTTGTTTTTAGTTTTCAAAAATCACTTCCATAAGTTTTAACTTTCCCCCTCCCTCTTTGAAATGGCATGCAATCTTACAGGGGTTCTACACATACATTCTTATTAAACACATTTTCACATTAGTCATGTTGCATGGAACAATTTAAAAATATGAAGCATTTCATGAATTTGCATGTCATCCTTGTGCAGGGGCCATGCTAATCTTCTCTTTATCATTCCAATTTTAGTAATATGCTGCTGAAGAGAGCATTATGTAGCCATTCTTTATTGTTTTCAATTTTAAGTGTCACATTTCTTCTCAAACATGTCTTGAGAAGTTGTCTAGATCATGGCTTCTTAAACTTTTTCCACCCCCTTTCCCTTTCCCTTTTGCATTTGGGTAGTGTTCCTTGGCATTGTATTGCCTGGGGGCATGTGTTGTGCAAAGTGTTCATGCTACGTATTCAGAACCAAGGTTGCTGTGAAGTTGTGTGATATAGTGTGGGAAAGTACTGCCTAAAACACCATTTGATTTTTAATTAATTTACGGTTGTTGCACATTCAGAAACCTTTTACTGTTGTCAAAGTTGTGCAACCCCATATAGGGTGGTGACCCACAGGTTAAGAACTGCTAGTCTAGACCTTAATCCATACTTTATATGTGTATATACCATAAATTTGTATCAACAATCACCTCGACCATTCATTTCTCAAGTACCTACTATGTGTCAAGATTTATGCTAAAGTGCTAGGAATACAAGGAGAGGCAAAACCAGCCTCTGTCCTTAAGGAACTCAAAATCTATTGAAGGAAACAAGTACAAAGAACTATGTACCAAAAAGAAATAAGTAGGATAAGTTGGAGAAAATCTCAGAGAAAAGTCATTAGCATTAAAGGGATCAGGAAAGGCTTCTTGCAGAAGATGGGATTTTGGCTGAGACTTGAAGGAAAGCAGGAAAGCCAAAAGGTGGAAATGAAGAGAGAGAATTCTCAGCCTAGGGGACAGTCAGTGAAAATACATGAAGTTGAGAGGTGATCACAGTCTTTCTTGGCCTGTCAATAACTTCATCTTCTAAGGAGTTGTACTTGATAGTCTCTCATGCCTCCTAGTACTGATATCCTAGGATCCTGTGAATTTCCCTTGCATTTATAGTTTGTAATGTCATTTTTGACATTTGCCTATTTCATATTTCTGTGTCTTGCAACTGATGAGTTCTTAGCATATTGGGACTGTGTCTTAGATTTCGTTTATTATGCACCTCTCCTTAAGAAAAAATAAATGACTAATAAACAACAGAGCACATAGTAGGAGCGCAAGAAATTCTCACAGAATTGAACTGAATTTATTTTCTGAATGAGGATCTTTTATTATTTTTATTATTACTTTCATTATTATTTTCCTGAAAGCACCGTTATATTGATTGAGCCAAAATGCATGCTTTAAGAAACCTTCTTGAAGAATAAGGTCAGAAAAAGGGAAGAAAATGAATCAGAGCATTTTATACATCTTATATTCTTTGGAAGAGCAAGTAAAACTAATGAAACCTTCCAAATGGATTTAACTTTTGTGCTTAGAATTTATAATTTCTTTTAAGAAAGAAATTTCTCTTTTTTAAAAAAATGTGAAAGCTCATATGGTCTACCTGGACATCTAATTTCCATGATGGATAAATGTGTACTGGCATATCTCAAGGGATAAATCCAACCCAGAAACTTCAAAGCAAGACAGTTTTAATCTATACAGTCATTAAGCTCCCCTTCAAAACAAACTAAGCCCCAGCTAATGGTACCATGGTGAAAAAGGAATATTAGTATCACATTTGAACAGATTTTTAATATTTTAACATTTCAATATTTTAATGAGTTTAGCAATATGAAAATTAAGCCATTAAAATGGACAGTTTACACTGCCACTAATTCTGCTTGATTCAGTTTTTCACATATAGTAGAAAAAACATAGGATATAAAGGATTAAAGGATACAAAGCATTCTTTAATTAAGAGCAAATATCCATGCAAGGAGTGCCATACTTCAAACCTGAATTTTAATAGTTCTAAATGGATTAGCAGAAGTAAAAGTTATTTTCTTACAGAATTAATTTTTTCTCATCCATTTATTTTGAAATATAACATTTCTGCTTAGATTCAAAGATACTGGACTTTCTAGAATTTCAACAACTACCAAAGTGCTGTTCTTAGCCTGATGCCTGAATGGAAACAGAACACAGCTTTCATTGTTCAAGCTCTTAGTTCTTAAGTTTCTTTCCACTTCCCTTTACAGATTCAAGAATTTAAATCTGTGACATGAATCTTTCCCTATGCCCAACTGCTTGTAACTTATGAACACAAACATTACCTTCTTTGTACGTGATTCTAATTGGTTATTGAAATAGCACCCTCATGTTTGATTAGTTCCCTTGTTTTTATTTTTAGTTTTTTGGGCTAGCTTCTTTTACCTTAAAATTGCACAGTGTAACCAAAATCATCAATGGAAATGTTAAAAGAACAATTGTCAATTACCATAATTTCATTAAGTTGTTCCATCTCCCATATGATAATCTCAAAGGTCCTATATTCACTAACTCAGGGTCAAACTGTTGTACAAAGCCATCTTGGGATGCTGAAATGAATACTGCACTCAAATATTCCCCTTTCAGTAATTTATATTACTGCCTCCTAATTGAGACTCATGGAGCCTGATCCCTGGCCAAGTGTATATCCTGGTCCCAGTTGCCTATTATACGATGTCTATGGGCTGCCTCTACTATCTATTTAAGTTTTTTTTGAGAAGGAATATTAGACATGCACTTTCATGTGAACAAAATGAAAAGGAATTCTGTATTCAAAGTATGGTTGGAGTGTCTTAATTTAGAAAAAAATTCAGTATGGTTGGAATGTCTCAATTTAGGAAAAAATCCATAGTTTGGAAGAATTTAAACCATTACATCACTTACTTGTGAATTTCCTTGTTTTATAGATATCTGTGGGCACTACTTATCACTTTGTTAGACCACAGTCTGCTGGATGGTGGGGATCCATTTCTTGCTCCTCTTTGTATCCTCTACAGTTTCAAGCTTAGTATAATCCTCATGGTAAGTTCTGATGCAGTAGCTACTGAACAAATGAATTATAAGACCTCTTAACTTTTAGGAAATGCTAGTCATTTTATTGAGAAATATTTATGTAGCAAATAGGGGGCCCCAATTAGTACTGGACAAAGTACCTGGCTGACTTTCATGTCACATCATCTTCTAAGATGACTTCCAGGAAGCATAGTCCTTTTATCAAAAGAGGCTATATTATCTTTGCATAGAAGTCTATCTTTAATCCAGGTGAATTGTCTAACATACAATTATTATTTGTTCAGATGTGAGTTAGATTAAATGACCTCTGAGATCCCTTACAAATCTGAGATTCTGAGTATTTGTAGGTGTTTACTATGCCAAAAGTGCCATGGAATACAAAAAATGACTAAGACTTCCATTTAGCGTGGTGTAGTCAGGAAGGCCAAGTGTCACATTATGTCTCAAATACTTCCTACTTTGGTGACCCTGAAAAAGCAGTCAATCAGTCAAATACAAAGAATGTACCAATCACTAATTGCAAGGAACTTATATTTCAGTGAGAGACAACAAGTACACATACTCACACACACACAAGTTAATAAATACAAATACATATGCAGTAATTAAATATAAGGTGGTCTGGAAGGGAAGGAATTAGAGGTTAGGGATATAAGAAATTACTTTTTAGCAAAATGCTTAAACTACATGTTAAAGAAAGAGTAGATCTCTTAGTAAAAGTAAAGGGAAAGCATATTCCAGGCATAGGAAATGGCTAGTGCCAATGCATAGAGATGGGAGATGGGTGTGTTGTATGTGAATGAAGGCTGGTTTGGCTGAATCACAGGGTGGAGGGAGGGGTAGGAAGTATTGAGTGAGTCTGAAGACAGGTTATTTGGGGCTTTAAAAGCTAAACAGAAGAGTTTATATTTTATCCTAAAGGAAATAAAAAGTCACTGGAGTTAATTGAGTGGAGGAGTCACATGTTTGGATCTGTGTTTAAGGAAAATTACTTTAGCAGCAATGTGTAAGATGGAATGGAGTTGGGAGAGATTTGAAGCAGAGAGACCAATTAAGAAGCTGATGCCATCATCTAGGCAACAAGTGATGAGGGCCTGAACTAAGGGAGAAACTGTGTGAGTAGGAAATGAGAGATTCTGTAAAAGTGGAAACAGCAAAATCTGACAGTTGGTTAGAAATGTCAGGTGAGTGAGCACGAGGAGTTAAGAATAAGTCCAAGGTTACATACATGGGAGACTTAGAAATCATCAAGTTTGAAAGAGGAAGTATTTAGAAGGAAAGATAGTGACTTTCTTTTGGACATATTAAATTTAAGATATCTTGAAGACATCCTGATTGAAATGTCCAATAGATAATAGGTGATGTAAAACCAAAAAAGTCACCTTAACTCTCTGGGTCTCAGTTTCGTCATTTGCAAAAGTGGACGATTGGCATCATTAACCACTAACATCTCTTCCTATTCTAAATCTGATTCTATAAGTGCTAAGGGAGTTGTGAATAGAATACTACATTCATGGATGAAAGAGAAATTTCTTTTCAATAGGAGGATCTTGCTACCTGGACACATGGAAAATGGACTATACTTTAACAAGTGAAGATGTGATGTGGAAAGATGTTCCAGAGGCAGTCATATGAGCAATGGCTTAGAAGTAGAATTTATGGAAATTATGTGTTCTAGTAAATTTAGCAATAAAGACAACTTCTATAAATTGTATTGCATTTCCAATCAAGTTCCCATTATAAAGCTTTATAATGCGTTCTCATAGAAAAATGAGTCAATATACACAGACAAAAACATTTCAATATTGAAGAGATTAAGCTTTTGGTCAGTACTGTTACCTGTTTATCAATATGAAATCATCCATATTACAAATAATAGGAAAAGAAAAATACTGAAAGACAACATCGGATCATAATATTAGAGCCTGATATTTTGCTCTGCTCTCTCAGTTGTCCTATGCTAAGAAGACATTTTTCCAGAGAAATACACAGATATATATATATATATATAAATACATATACATAAATATATATAAATATATACAAATATATATTATATATATATATATAAATACCCATCAGTCGTCTTGAATTTGTGAAGTAACTGTGACTACACTAATTTGGACAAAGATTCCTACTGGATACTCTTCTTGGCTATAAATGAGTCCTTGGGTATTAGCAATGGTTACTTATGCACATGTAGTAATGTAAAAGACATCATCAAATAAATGTATGATTAAAAAAGGAGGGATACCAATGATTTAACAGTGTATTAGAGTTGTGTGGGACCTTTGAGGACATCTGACTGAAACACACCTGAATAAGAATCCCTTCTAAAACACGAACTACAAGTGATCATTAAGCTTCATCTTGAAGACTTTCAGAGAAGAAAAACCTCTCTCAGCTAAAGCAATGGATTCTGCCTCTGTTCTTAAGGAAGTTTTTCAGTCTATGAAGACTAGATTTATCTCTTTGTTGTCTCTGCCTACTGTTCTTCTTTCTTTCTTTTTTCCACTGTTCTTATTTCTTCCCTTTGAACTGAACACACAGCATGCCAAATTTGATTTGACCAGGACAGAGTATAGTAGGATTATTATTATATTCTAGGTCCTGGATACTATGCCCCTTGAAATTCAATCTAAGATTATAGTAACTTTCTTACCCTGCTAACTCATATTGAGCTTGTAGTCCATTAACATTTTCAGATGTTATTCAAGAACAATTACTGATTGGAAATGCAATATAGTAGACCAAGAGCAGAGATTTTTAATCTTTTGTTTGTGTGTGTGATAACATTTTCTTAAAACCTGTGTAATCCTTCTAAAAATAAAGTTTTAAATGTACGAAGTCAAATGTGTAGAGTTACAAAGGAAAGCAAGTAGACTGAAATAAAATTATCAAAATAGTTTTAAAAGTTCATTCTTTTGGACTCATGATCTAGAGGAATTACTCCAGAATACAAATCTTCTGTGGAAGATTTAGCAAGAGTTAGGATATATCAGACATACAGATAAGTGATGAATTGCTACCCATGAAGTGTTAAAGTTCCCAATGGGAGGCCTCCAACACATTAATCAATAGAGGATATATGTGAGAAGGTGGATAGGGATTCCACAGAATTAGAAAGCATGAATGAGTTCCAACCTGCCATAGTAAGCTGAGTACCCACATTGATGAGATCAAAAATCATAGAAGCAATGATGTATTCATTTAAATTACCAACTTGACACATACACACATGCAAATAAGGCTTCCATCTTTGATACAGATGGCTCTCATGTAATAAATTAGACCAATAGTTCAACCATATCAAATCCCTTCTGCAATTATGTTTGGTGATCACTTTCCATAGCAATTGCCCAAAAGATCAAAAACAGCTTGGCATTCAACCTGAAGACAAACACATTGCAATCACAAAGCAGTCTAGATTATACAAATTAATTGTAATATTGAAACAAGTAAAAATTAGTAGCTTCTTATGTCAATAGACTTTGCATCTAGTTCGCATAATGACAGAACCCAAATTGAACATTGGAAGACTAGATTTTCATGCATGACTTTGAGGCTGAGAGTGCTATCAGCTACTGAATATATAGAGGGCAGTTAGACTAGAGACAGCACTGAGGAACATTTGACATGTGATGAACTTTCTACTTTATTTTCTTATACTACCAGATGTAATGTAAACAGCAATGAAATCTGAACAATGGAGGGCCTCTCCTCAATCTTAGATTGACCTGACAAGATATATGATGAAATTAAGTTATATTAAATTCTTCATGGGAATGTAAGGACATTTCCATACCAGATAGAAAGGCTATCCTTTGACTACATTTAATGTACTTCCTTGAAATGCAGCCTCTCCTAGAGGATCCTAGGATCTCCCAGTTTGCAATGATAATTTTTTTTAAAGCAGTTGGGAATCAAGACATCTAGAAGTCATTATGAATCTGTTCTAGGTGTCCAGGTTGGCCGCATTTACTCATTTATTTTTAAGGTGGAGATTCTGTTATGGTTTAGGCATCAATATATGTATGGCAGTGTCAAGACCTCTAAAGACAATGGTCATCTTTAGATCCAGGATATAAGAATATTGAAAGGGAGGGTGATAATCTATTCCAATTTGAGTCCAGAAAATGCCTTAGAGGAGATCATATATTCTAACCTAGTGGTGTTAAACTCAAATATAGAAACATTATAGTTGCTAGCAACATTTAGAAAAGCACAAGTTAGCATTACCTTTGTTATATTGTACTTTTATTTATTTGGTTCAACTTCTTTTTTTCAATTTTTTGAGTTAGAAAGAATGGTGGAAAGAAACAAGTCTAAACTCCTTATTTAGCAGATGAAAAGTTTCAGAGGCAATAAGTGTCAAGGTCACAGAGCTCATGTAACATCCTAACTTGGGTATGAAAATCAAATCATAAGATATGTAAAGTACTTTGCAAACCTTAAAAGAGTATTATAAAAATAGATATACATACATTTATCTAATTACAAAGTTTGGATAATGCAATAAGAATCACTATTTTATATATATATACATAATATACACAGGTGTATAAAAATATATAAATGTGTGTGTGTGTGTGTGTGTGTTTGTGTGTGAGAGATACCTAGATCTAATTCTCAGCTGTCATTTTCTACTTGTTGACACCGGGCAAGTCACAGCCTCTCTAGGACTGTTTCCTCACTTAGAAAAATAGCAATTTGGATTAGTGGCATCTAAAATTCCATATAACTCTAAATCTAATTAGTTGAGATGACAGAAAGTACATAGGGATGAGTAATAGTCTTGTACTACTTCTTAGTGGTTTGTGGAAGAAAGATATTGTATTTACTCTCACATAAAATATGAGAAAATGGAACTGCTGAGTCCCTCTGTATTTCCAGCCATATAATAAGAAAAAATGGGAATTCTATATTAAAGTACGATTTTAAAATCATCCCCTTCTTCCTCTGTTTCTCTCAGAATCATATATTAAAAGGACTTTTGTGTTCTAAGCAGTACTTCTCTAGAACATCTCTAGACTTAAAAAATAAGTGTTCTATTTTGGAAATTCAGGGTTGTATGATCTAGTTATTCCTTAGTGAATGGAAGTGAGAATTTGAAAGATTCAGAGATTAATGTCCTGCAAAAGACTACAGTAAAATATCTAAAAATTATTCATTATGATTTAGTTAAATTTAAGAAATTTAGACCAGGAAGAGTGCAAGTATGTTTCATAATAAGGAAAAAAATTAATATATCAATCATATTTAAAACAAGGTACTCTAAAACCATGATTATATTCATATATAAAGAAAAAAGTCTTCAGCAAAGTACACAACTCCTTTATGCTAAAAATTTTGTAAAACATAGGGATAGAAGGACTTTTAAAAATATGATAAAATTACATATTTAAAGTCAAAAATTAGAATTACATGCAATGGAGACATACTAGAAACTTTCCTAATAAAAGTGGGAGTAAAGCAAGTTGTCTCTTATTCCCTTAGATATTTGAGATGAGTTCTAGAATCATTAGCATTACTAGTAAATTGAGATAAAGAGATAAGGTTAGGTGGACAAAAATAATTATTCCTATTAGCTGATGACATGTTGATTTGTTTTTAGATTACACTAGAGAATCATCCAACTAAGATAATTATTGGATTCACTAAAAGAGCAAGTTCTAAATAAACTCATGAGCATCAATAGTATTTCTATAAAATCACAATAAATCCAGGAGTAAATAATAGAGAAATCTCACTGAAAATAACTATGTTGAATTATTTATTATAAGACAATGCAAATCAAAATAATTAGGAAATTGTACCTTACATGCAGAAAAATTTAAAGATGACATAATATGTGTGTTTATTAAAGGAAAAGCATATCCAAAAGGAGAAATGCAAATATAATTGGTTTTATCTCACACATAGCAAATTGGCAAAGATGACAGAAGATAGGGATAGTTAATATTGGAGAGGTTGTGGAAAGAAAGGTAATTGTTGGTGAAGCTAATTGGCACCACCATTCCAGGAAGCCTTTTAGAATTATGGGAAATATGTAATTTGGAATTATGGCAAATAAAATGACTAAAATGCCCACTTTCTTTGACCCAGAGATTCCATTGTTCGGCATATACTACAAGGAGGTCAATGGCGAAAAGAGAGACCATATAAAGACAAAAAATATGAAATTATATGAAATTATAATGATGAATTTGGTTCCATAGAAGAGATATGAAAAGCTACTCCTGGCCTGCTTCTTTATAGAAGTAGGGGATTATTTAGTATGAAATAGTGTACGTATTTTTTGATATGCTGGTTTTATTTTTACTGAACTGTTCCTTTCCATTTCTTTTGTATATTCTGTGTTAGGAGAAATGACTCTGTGGAAAAGGAAAAGGAGAGTAATATATTGAAAAATGAAGTGATACGAAACAATTTAAATATTATTTTTAAGAATTATAAATTGAATTGCCAAGTCAAGAAGCAAAACCTTGAACAAGATTTTCAAATGCCAGCTCACTTTTAGAATGAAAATATTTTATAAATAACATCACTTAGTACCTACATCATTAATTAATATCAGATTTTTTTGCTGCTTTTTATTGGGATAAATAAATTGGGAATAATGGGATAAATTATACAAGTTAACAAATAGTTGCCATCATTACCTCCTTTATGGGGTCACTAAATTCTCATTTCATTATCTAAAATTATTTTACACCTAAATTTCTATGTAAAAATTTTTTACTCACCAATTCAAACTTTTTAAAAATAAAGAATCTATGCATTTATCATGCTACCCTGAAAACGTAAAATAGCTAAATTTCTATTTTTTTAGTCTGAGCATGTGAATTCTCAGGTGCACAGAACTCCTTCTGTTAACTCTTTCCATTGACACAAACCAGGAATTTGCCCGTAGCTTACAATCTTAAAGAGCAATTCAGTAACCTGCTATATACAACTACGATGCATTAGTAGCAGAATTCACTTTGAAATTTTTCTGACTCCAAGCCTATCTCACCTTCCACTATGCCATGCTTCCTTTCAACTGAGTGTGATCAATATTAATGATTAAAATAAAGGAAATAAAATATGGCTTAATATTTAAACTACCAGAACAGGACGCTTACATCCCTTTAAAAATGTTTTGATCAGACAGGAGGGGGCAGAGCCATGATGGCAGAGTGAGAGCAACAACTTACCTAAGCTCTTAGACAAATTCCTTCAGATATCTCTAAAAAGAGAATCTGACCAAATTTCGGAGGTGCAGAATTCAATAGGAGGCGGATTGGCAGATTCACAGCCCGGGACAGGCTGGAAGGTCTACAGGAATGATCTGTTCCATGGGGGCGAGCCCACAGCACACAGCGCCATGTGTCTAGCGTAGCAGAGCAGGAAAGCCCCGGGGAGGCCTGAGGCATCAGCAGGCGGAATGGCGGAGCAGCAGCCTAGGGTGAGAGACCAGCGGAGCTGAGAGAGTGATAGCCACTGAGCCCCAGATATCAGTCACAGCAACTCCTGAGACTTTCAGCCCACAGATTAACGTCTGTGTCACCTACTAGGACTTCTAGTACCTAAAATGGCAGAGTAATCAGTAAATGCTCTCTTCTCCCTCCTTGTTAATTTTGAAAGAACCATAAAATATTTCCCCAGAAAAATCTCAGATCAGTGGGTACAGTGAAGGGGAAACAGTTTCATAACACCTGAGGCTAGGAAAATAGCTAAGGGGGATTCCTCTTACTATGACAGAGATGAACCAGAAGGAGAGGGGTCCCAGGGCAGTGGAAACTCACACTAGGAACCAGGTGAGACTCAGTCCTAGGAATGGAGCCACAGAGGGTGTGGAAACTCACACTAGGACCCAGATGAGCCTCAGTGCTAAAAGAAGAGACCCAGGAGGGGTGGAAATTCACACTAGAATCCAGGCATGCCTCAGTGGTCAAGGGGAAATGGGAAGGCACTAGGTCAGCTGGGATCTCCAACCCCTGAGCTTGCCTTTGCCTCAGCTCAGCTGAGTAGATGTCCTATGACCAGACCACTCCTCCCCCACACTTAACAAGCTAGCCCCAGGGCTAATCAGAGAAACACAAAACAAAAAGATAAAAAGGCATCTGCCCTTAGCTTTTTTACATCAATCAGCTCAACACCAAGTTCTGCAGATTCTAACTGAAAAAACCGGAAGCCACAACACAAATCACTACATGAGCAAGAAAAAGCAAAGCAAGAGTGAAAAAACGATGGAATCTTTCTATGGGGACAAGGACCAAAAGAATAATACCAAAAAGGTCAGTAATGAGGCTGTACTTCCATCTGAAACTTCAGAAGGGACTATGAACTGCTTGCATGCACAAACAGCTCTCCTGGAACAGCTGAAGAAGGAAATAGAAGAAAAACTGGCCAATGATTTTAAAAGTATGAAAAAAGAAATTGAACAAATGGAAACACAAAACCTAACTGGGAAAATTGGACAAATGGAATCAGAAGAACAAAAACTAACTGGAGAAAATAATTCCTTAAAAGGAATAATTGGACAAATGGAAAAGGAGATGCAAAATTTAACTGAAGAAAACAATTTGATAAAAATTAGAATTGGGTGAGTAGAAACTAATGACTCTATGAGACATCAAGAATCAGTCAAACAAAATCTAAAGAATGAAAAGATAGAAGATAATATAAAATATGTAATTGGAAAAACAATTGACATGGAAAATAGATCCAGGAGAGAAAATTTAAGAATTATTGGCCTGCCAGAAAGTCACAATGAAAAAAAGAGTCTGGATAATATCTTCCAAGAAATCATCAGGGAAAACTGCCCAGAAGTGCTAGATCCAGAAGGCAAAATGGTCATAGAAAGAATCCATCATTCACCTCTTGAAGGGATTCCAAACTAAAACCCCAAGAAATATTGCTGTCAAATTCCAGAACTATCAAGTGAAGGAGAAAATACTACAGGCAGCCAGAAAGAAATCATTCAAATACTGAGGAGCTACAATCAGGATCACACAGGACCTTGCAGATTCTTCATTAAAAGATCAAAGGAATTGGAATATGATATTCTGCAAGGAAAAGGAGCTGGGACTACAACCAAGGATCAATTACCCAGCAAAGTTCAGCATGAGATTTCAGACAAGGAGGTGGACATTCAATGAAATTAGAGATTTTCAGACCTTCCTGACAAAAAGGCCAGAACTCAATAGAAAATTGGACCTTCAAATGTGGGTCACAATAGAGGCATAAAAAGGTAAACAGGGGAAAAAACAACAACAAAAACTTGTTACTCAATTTGGGCAAACTGTTACCTCCCTATAAGGGAAGATGATATTAGTTAATCCTGAGAATTGTACATCTATTATGAAATATAAAAGCGATATACATAAAGGGAACAAGTATAAAGTAAATGATGTAATGATAAAAAGATGATTTAATCATGCAAAGGGATTGTAACAGGAGATATGAAAAGGAGGAAGCAGAAAATGGTAAATTACATCACAGGAAGTACAAAATTATAGTAGAGGGAAAGAGGGGAGAGAGATTAGCATTGTTTGAGAGGCACTCTCATCTGATTTGTTTCAAGGAGGGAACAATAAACTTAATTAACTATATAAATCTAACTAGCTTTATAGGCAGTAGAGGGGGAAGGGGGAAGAAAGGGGAGGGGAAGCTAAAAGGGATGGAAGAAGTAGTAAGGATAAAAAGGAGTAAATGGGAAGGGGGCTGAAAGAAGGAAAGGAAGACTGCAGGAGGTGGTGGTGAAAAGTAAAACTCTATTGAGGAGGAGAAGGGAGATGGGAGAACTAAAAGCACAAATGGTGCATAAGAGGATGGAGGGGAAGACACAGATTGTAAGCATAACTGTGAATGTGAATGGAATGAACTCTCCCATGAAAAGGATATGGATAGCAGAATGGAATAAAAGCCATAATCCAACAATTTGTTGTTTACAAGAAACACATTTGAAATGGAGGGACACACAGGGTAAAGGTAAAATGTTGGAGCAGAATATATTGTGCCTCAGCTGATGTAAGAAAAGCAGGGGTAGCAATCCTAATTTCAGACAAAGCAAAAGCAGAAATAGATCTAATCAAAAGAGGTAAGGAAGGAAACTATATCCTATTAAAAGGATAAAATGATAAAATAAAAAATGAAGCTTGTGGGTAGGCCAAGCCAATATAATAAAAATGAAAATTCTACCTAAATTAATTTACTTATTCAGTGTCATACCAATTAAATTATCAGATAATTATTGTCTCAAGCTGGAAAAAATAGTATCAAAATTCATCTGGAAAAACAAAAAGTCCAGAATATCAAGGGGACTAAGGAAAAGAAATGCTAGGGAAAGTGGCCTAGTGCTACCAGATCTCAAATTGTATTATAAAGCAGCAATTATCAAAACCACTTGGTATTGGCTAAGAAACAGAAGGGTTGACAACTGGAATAGAGTAGGCACTCAAGACACAGTAAACAATGAATATAGCAATCTACTGTTTGATAAGCCCAAGAACCCCAGCTTCTGGGATAAAAACTCAACAAAAATTGCTAGGAAAACTGGATAAAAGTGTGGCAGAAACTAGGCACAGACAAATGCCTGACACTGTACACAAGAATAAAATCCAAATGGGTACATGGTGTAGGTATAAAGACTGATTTTTTTAAAAATAAATTTATTTATTCAACTTTTTACATTCATTTTCACAAAATTTTGGGTTCCAAATTTTCTCCCCATTTGTCCCCTCCCCCCACACCAATACACTGAGCATTCTAATTTCCTCTATCACCAATCTGCCTTCTCTTCTATCATCCTTCCCTTCCCTTGTCCCCATCTTTCCTTTTGCCCCGTAGGGCCAGATAACTTTCTATTCCTCATTACCTGTATTTCTTATTTCCTAGTAGCAAGTGCAATACTCAACAGCTGTTCCTAAAACTTTGAGCTCCAACTTCACCCCATCCCTCCCTCCCCACCCATTTCCTTTGAGAAGGCAGGCAATTCAATAAAGGCCATATCTGTGTAGTTTTGCAAATGACTTCCATAATAGTCGTGTTGTATAAGACTGACTATATTTCCTTCCATCCTATGCTGCCCCCCATTGCTTCTGTTCTCTCTTTTGAGCCTATCCCTCCCCAAGAGTGTTGATTTCAAATTGCTCTTTCCTCCCATTGCCCTCCCTTCCATCCCCCCACCCTGCTTATTCCCTTCTCCCCCTCTTTCCTGTATTGTAAGATAGATTTTCATACCAAAATGAGTGTGCATTTTATTCCTTCCTTTAGTTGAATGTGATGAGAGTAAACTTCTTGTTTTTCTCTCAGTTCCCCTATTTTTCCCTCCACTAAAACATCTCCTGCCTGCCTCTTCTATGAGGAATAATTTGCCCCATTCCATTTCTCCCTCTCTCCAATACTTTTCTCTCTCACTGCTTAACTTCATTTTTTTAAGGTATGACCCCATCCTATTCAATTCATTCTGTGCTCTCTGTCTCTGTGTGTACTTGTACGTATGTGTGTGTGAGAGAGATCCCACCAACTACCCAGATACTGAAAAGTTTCAAGAGTTAAAAATTTTGTCTTTCCATGTAGGAATGTAAACAGTTCAACTTTAGTAAGTTCCTTATGACATCTCTTTGCTGTTTACTTTTTCATGCTTCTTTTCATTCTTGTGTCTGAAAGTCAAATTTTCAGCTCTGATCTTTCTTCAAGAATGCTTGAAAATCCTCCATTTCACTGAAAGACCATTTTTCCCCTGAAGCATTATACTCAGTTTTGCTGGGTAGGTGATTCTTGGTTTTAATCCCAGTTCCTTTGACTTCTAGGGTATCTTATTCCATGCCCTTCGATCCCTTAATGTAGAAGCTGCTAGATCTGGTGTTATCCTGATTGTATTTCCACAATACTGGAATTGTTTCTTTGTAGCTGCTTGCAATATTTTCTCCTTGACCAGGAAACTCTGGAACTTGGCCACAATGTTCCTAGGAGTTTCTCTTTTTGGATCTCTTTCAGGCAGTGATTGATGGATTCCTTGAGTACTTATTTTGCCCTCTGGTTCTAGAATCTCAGGGCAGTTTTCCTTGATAATTTCATGAAAGATGATCTCTAGGCTCTTTTTTTGATCATGGCTTTCAGGGAGTCCCATAATTTTTAAATTGTCTCTCCTGGATCTATTTTTCCCAGTTGATTTTTCCCAATGAGACATTTCACATTATGTTCGATTTTTTCATTCTTTTGGTTTTGTTTGGTGATTTCTTGGTTTCTCATAAAGTCATCAGACTCAATCTGTTCCATTCTAATTTTGAGAGAACTATTTTCTTCAGTGAGCTTTTGAACCTCCTTTTCCATTTGGCTAATTCTGCTTTTGAAAGCATTCTTCTCCTCATTGGCTTTTTGAACCTCTTTTGCCAGTAGAGTTAGCCTATTTTTCAAGGTGTTATTTTCTTCAGCATTTTTTGGGGTCTCCTTTAGCATGGTGTTGACCTGCTTTTCTTGCATCTCTCTCATTTGTCTTCCCAGTTTTTCCTCCACCTGTCTAACTTGCTTTTCAAAATCCTTTTTGAGCTCTTCCAAGGCCTGAGACCATTGAATATTTATTTTGGATGTTTGGGATACAGAAGTCTTGACTTCTATGTCTTTCCCTGATGGTAAGCATTGTTCTTCCTCAAGGAGAGGAAGGGAGGAGGTATCTGTTCACCAAGAAAGTAACCTTGTATGGTCTTATTTTTTTTCCCTTTTCTGGGCATTTTCCCAGTCAGTTACTTGACTTCTGAGATTCCTTTCCACACCCCTCTCGCCTCCAGATCTGCCCACACAATGCTTGGGGTCTGAGATTCAAATGCTGCTTGCTTGGGGAGCTCCTGTCCGCTGCTGCCTCTGCTGCTGCCTCCTGAGGGGGTCTGAGTTATGGGGACACCCCACTCCCCTCTTGGCGAGCCAAACCGACTCTTTCACTAACTTTTGGCATCTGTGAGTGAATGGACCTGTGCAGCTGCTGGAGATTCCGTCCCTGAAGCCTGTTTGGATCCATTCCTCTCAGTGCCATGCAGCCAAAGCAGGGCTGAGCTCTGCTCTGGTGTGTGACGGACCTTTGGTGTCAGTTTTTCAGGGCTCTCTGGAACAGAAATCTCTTCCACTCCATTGTTATGTCGCTTCCACTGCTGCAGAATTTGTTGGGAGTTCTTCTTTACAGGTATTTTATGGGCTGTGGGTTTGCAGCTAGCATATGTGAATCTTTCTACTCCACCATCTTGGCTCCTCCCCTAAAGACTGATACTATGGACAAATTGGCGGAACAAGGAACAGTGTATTTATCCAATTTATAGAGAAGAGAAGAATTTTTGACTAAAGAAGAAATAGAAAGCATTATGAAGTGAAAGTTGGATAATTTTGATTACATTAAACTGAAAAATTTTTGCACAACCAAACCCAATGCAACTAAAATTAGGAGGGATGTAGAAAACTGGGGAAGAATTTTGACAGCTAATGCCAGTGATAAAGGCTTCATCTCAAGAATATATAGAGAACCGAGTCAAATGTACAAAAATTCAAGTCATTCCCTGATTGATAAATGGTCAAAGGATATGAACAGGTAATTTTCAGAGGAAGAAAGTAAAGATATCTATGGTCATATAAAAAAAATGCTCTAAATCACTTTTGATTAGAGAGATGCAAATCAAAACAACTCTGAGGTACCACATAACACCTATCAAATTGGTAAACATGACAGAACAGGAAGATGATAAATGTTGAAGAGGAAGGATGTGGGAGAGTTGACTAATACACTGTTGGTGGAGCTGTGAGCTGATCCAACCATTCTGGAGAACAATTTGGAACTATGGCCAAAGAGCTACAAAAATGTGCATACCTTTTGACCCAGCAATACCTCTTCTAGGACTGTATCCCCAAGAGAACATAAAAATGGGAAAGGCTCTCACATGTACAAAAGTATTTATAGCAGCACTCTGGAGTGGCCAAAAACTTGAAATCAAGAGGATGCCCGTAAGTTGTGGAATGGCTGAATAAATTATGGTATATGAGTGTAATGGAATACTATTGTGTTATGACATGATGAACAGGAAGACATCAGAGAGGCCTGGAAAGACTTATAGGATCTAATGCTGAGTGAAAGGAGCAGAAACAGGAGAACTTTGTGCCCAGCAATGACCACAGTGTGTGAGAGTTTTTTGTGGTAGACTTGGAACTTCATTGCAATGTAAGGTCTTAAAAAAAATTCCCAATGGTCTTCTAAGGCAAAATGCCTTCCACATCCAGAGAAAGAACCATGGCATTCAATTGCAGAATGTAGCAGATCATTTTTCTGAGCGTGTGTGTGTTTGTGTGTGTGTATATTGCATCTTTTTTTGTTAGATGATTTCTCCTATTCATTTTAATTCTTCAACACAGCATGACTATAGTTAAAATATATTTAGTAGGAATGTATGTGTAGAACCTATACAAAAAATGTATGCCATCTCAATGAGGGAGGGGGGAAGTGGGGGAGGGAGAGGAAAATAATAATCTAAGTTATATGGTAGTTATTGTAGAACATTGAAAATAAATAAAATTATTAATAAAAAAGTGTTTTGATTGACATTTTATACCTACATGACATTACTATATAAAAATTTAAACATCCATACATATGCACAAATTACATTTCCCAAAAATATTTAAGCAAAAAGTTTTAACATATTATTGTGAATGAAAATAAATTCCATTTCCAGTTATAGAACTGCTGATATATTGTTAAAAAAAAAAGGAAAGGTAAACTTTAACTTTAATCACTTAGTATCCATATCATTAAGTAATATCAGATTTTTTTTGTTGTTTTTTATTGTTATATTTCTATTGTTCCAGCCATTGCTTACATTTGACTTCTTTAACTTCCTAATATTTAGAATCATTGTTTTATAATGAGAAGGAAACTCAAAGGTTATCTAGTTTGATCCCTCTCATTATACATACGGGAAAATTGTAAGATATTCATAAAAGGGTTTTGAGTTTTTCTTTGATAGCATCATCTTTGCCATTCTTTGTCTTTTATAACATTCAACTGACCTTACCTTTACAATTTTCCCACAATCCAAAGCTGTGAAATAGAAAAACACCTATCCACATCTAAGTCATTTTTTTTTTCCTTTTGATGAATTCTTTTATATTTAGATTCTTTTTTTCCATTTGGAACTGATTGTGTCACACGGGGTTAAATGAAAAGTTTAAAGCTATTTTCTGCCAACCTGTTGTCAAGTACCATAGGTGGTCACTTACAGACCTTGTTTATCTAATCTATTCTCATAATGTACATTTTGAATTTTTAAAAAATCAGATGCAAGATAGCTGTGTTAATTAACACTTTTCAATAATTTGTGATCATGTATCATCAAAAACTTTCAATCCTACTTTCTCACTGTTTCCCTTAACATGCTCAACATTTTTATTCCTTTATGTAAAAGGTATCTTTGTTTAATGTAGTTTGATAAAGAATACCTTAGTAAATTGGTTGGCAAAGTACTAAGTTTGTAGATTCTTTGGATAATTTGGTAACTTCATTTTTTTCTATATTAGCATGACCCATTTTTCATGAATGCTGAATGTCCATCCAATTACTGACTTTTGTTTTATTTTTTTGAAAATTGTTTTATTATTTTACTCATTTAGAGCTAGAACTAATGGCTGCCATGTAGGGTAGTTTTTCCTTGTAAGATCTTTAAACAATTTTCAATATTTAACAGAACTAAGGATCAACTTATTGACCTAAATTCTAAATTATGCAAGCACAGAGAAACTAGAATGAATGGAGACAGAATGGGAAGTTATATTTGAGACAATCCTGTATACTTTGATCAGTATCTTTCTATACTATGACTAAATTAACTCCTTTTTTAAACTATTAAATGGTCTATGAATATCTATTATTATTCAAGTTCTGAATCTGAAACATCAGACAAAGCCTACAAAAAGTGTCTTAACAAATCAATTCCTAGATACTAAATAGATTTTTTATTTTCAATTATAATTTCTCTTTTTAGTTATTCCTGGATTTTCTTAGCAATATATGGATATATCAATGATTGTTGTGGAACAATTTTGCATATTAATATTTTACTCAGTATATTATCTTGATTTCTTTTATTGATCCTCAAAAGTTTTCTAAACAAATTATTACGGTCCATGCACATTGGAATCATATTGACTTCTCTATCTATACTTATTCCCTGAACTTTTTTTTCTTATTCTATTACAATGATATTTCTATTATTTTGTAAAATAATAGTGGGGATAATGGGGCATTGTTGATTTGACATTGTGACTAATACTAGCTATTGGTTTTAAATAATTACTTTTAAAATTATATAAAGGAAAATTTTTCTCATGACTTTTAATTTTTTAAACTATAACTATGTTGTTTCATAGCCAAAGTTTTTCCCCCACCCCCAGAAAGATAATTGTATTAATAGATTTTCAAAAATTGAACCCTCCTTGTATTTTTTATGTGATTCCAACCTGATCACAATGAATAATGGCCTCTTCACTAATTTTAAAAATATTTTAAACAATATCAATAATTGATAGCATTCTATTTCTCTTCTTTATGCTTCACTAGTTTAAGTATCAAGATCTTGCTTGTCTCATACATTGAGCCAATAACATTATTCCTGACCATTCAGAAGTACCCTAGAATCTGGAGGAGAAGATGTTTCTGACATTCTTGTGTGAGTGAAGTGTGTCACAATTCTAATTTTATCATTTTTTTCTTTAGGTCAATAATTTCCTTCTTTAAAACAATCATTCTGTTAGATTTGTCAAGATGTGAAAGAGTCACATTGATAATTATGTAATCTATTATTACATTCCCCTGAAGACATTTTTTTTTCATTTTCACTTGCTTGTGCCATAAGGGGAACAGGAATAAATATCTATTTAATGTCTACTATGTGCCACAAGCTAAGTGCTTTACATATACTATTCCTTTTGATTCTCACAACTCTGTGATGTAAGTGGTAGTATTATATCCATTTTACATTTGGAGAAACAGGAAGAATGACTTTCCCAGGATCATACCACTAATAAATATCTGAGGCTAAATTTGAACTCAGTCTCCCTGACTCCAAGCCAAAGAGACTATCCATTGTGACATCTAGACACCTAAAATAATATGTTTAACTATATGTCATGGGATACATATTTCATATGTTTATATAGAAAGAGATTAAATATATTTAATTATAAATATATTTAGTATTAATGATTTAAAATTCTTATTTTTATCTATTTTTAAACACTAGAAGTATCTGGTATATAAATCAATGCAAATTTCTAAAATAACTTCATTATAATTCTCCTATCTTTGTAAACATACTTAAGATAAACAATTATAAGCAGATTATAATTTTACTTTGAAATAATTTTTTTTATTCTATCTTCATTTTGTTTTCCTTCTCATAATAAAAATGCACTGGTGTCAGTCAACATAACTTGGTTCTTTGAAGTATTTTTAAATTCTATTCTTTCTTAAGCATAATGTAGCTCACCTGACGGTGTTTCCTAACTATCTATTTTTGCTTTTGGCTTGTGCAAAAACATGATGGCAACTTCTGCTTCTATAGATTTAACTGAAGGACAATCATCCCCTATTTAAGTTTCACAGTCCTTGATCTCTCTGCTGAATGACATTATGCTGTGGTACCTAGATTACCAAAAAAAAAAAAAAAAGTACTGATTCACTTTCACCCCCTTCCTCTCTTTTACTACTTCCTTCCAAGATACTTCCATTTGATAATACTTCATGGGATTAGTCCATAATTGTCTCTTTGTATCTTCAATCACCCTCAGGCAAAGTGGAACTTCAAGGTACAATAGTTTTTTTTTTTAATTTTTCTTGTGACATAAACACTGAATTATCACTTAGATTTTTCATGTATTGTAGTTGTTTACCCTTATTCTTTCTTTTCTTCACCCAAATTGTAATTCAGAGATCCTACCCAACTCAAACTAGTAAGTGAAAAAAAAACTGATATCCTGTTTACAGTCAGGCCAATATTGGGGTGGAGTGCAAAGACATTTCCTTTAGTTTTTAGTGTCTCATTTCTTGTCTTTGATGAATAACACTTCTTGATCCACACTGTTATTCCTTAACTTTTTTCTTATTGCTTAAAAAAACTTTAAAAAAACTAATACTCTGTTATATAGCAACTAGATTTCTGAATAAGTAAAATGTGATTCTTCTGATGCCTTTCCCCCTCCCAGTTATTCTACGTCGTTTTCTTGTATAATATCCTAAAATATGCTAGCCACACTCTTAGCAAAAGCATTTTGGGGAGGGGAAGCTTAGTAATTCCCAGATGTATAGCCAAGAAAGCTTGTTATTCAATTGTGTTGCAGATATAAAGAAAGAACTTTTAAATTAGTATTCAAAGGCCAAGAGATATAAGAAGGAAATACATACTATGAGGGACAAAAGACTATGAGTAAGAGTACAGGAGAGAAATGTATTATGGTGGAAAGTACATAGAATTTGCAGTCAAAAGACCTGTTTTTGAATTTTAGCTTTAGTACTCACAATATGCCTGGTTATAGGCAAGTTATTATCTAGACTTTAAATTCATCATATACAAAATGAAATTAGAATAAGGATTATTATGACTCTAAATCTTGTGGCCCAATAAGTAACATATCTTTATACTTAAAAT
Source organism: Bettongia penicillata ogilbyi (assembly GCA_023548195.1). Taxonomy (NCBI): domain Eukaryota; kingdom Metazoa; phylum Chordata; class Mammalia; order Diprotodontia; family Potoroidae; genus Bettongia; species Bettongia penicillata. Next base: position 1,742,270 of record JAJHZJ010000610.1, on the reverse strand, counting down.
AGACAGTCATCTTAAAATTATCTTTATGTGGACCTTCTAGTTTGTGGCTTACCTATGTCTATTTTGAGTTTCAGGTTTATTGATGGTACATTCAGCCCTCAATACCTGTCTGTCATTTTCTCTCATTTCATATACAATTTATATGTAATAAAAAAAGCAAATTGAAACTAATATCCATAATCACAATTTCTGTTTTCGAAATGTTTGAAAGAGGGCAGATATGCTTAACCTATTTCTTTCCATCACATTAAGAAAAAAAAATATCACTATTCCTGTTATGGAGGGTGGCAGAGAAAACTTAAGTAAGAATTAAGGTGGAAAAGTGAAGTTTATCAAATTTGTATGGCCTTAGTATTTTATTTGAAGTTGATTCCCAGAACTTTAGGCACATACAAATTAAAATAAAAGCACATAGCTATATCCTGAAGTCAAGTATAAATGATTTTTGAAATACATGTAATTTTGGATAATTTACAATGTGGCAGTCCTTTGTTAATGTGGAGATTCAGGAGTTGATTATAATTCAATATCTTTATATGGTGGTCTCATTGTTCTTGTGGGACTAATTTCCATACAAGAAAACTTTCATTATATATTGTCCAATCCAATCCAACCCAAAAATCATTTACTAATTATGTAATATGTGTATCATACACACAAAGACAAAATGAAAAACAGTTTCTCCCTTTAAGAAACATGTTCTATTGAAGGAACATAAAATGTAAGCATATAATTATGAGAATAATAACTGAAGAACAATAGCTAAGATGATCTGGAAAAGCTTAGCATAGGAAGTAGCCTGTGAGATAAGTCTTGAAGGAAGCTAGGGAATTTGAGAACAAAGTTGAGGAGGGAATTAACTCCAGGAAAGGGTGACAGCCTATGAAGAGATATGGAGGCAGCATATAGAGTGCCATGATACAAGAATGGCAAATAGGGTGTATTCATTTGAATGAGTGGAATATGACTGAAAAAGCAGGATGGAATCAGCATATTAGGGGCTTTAAATGACAACCAAGAGTCGTTTGTTTTTTTTCATTATAGAAGCAATAGGGAGCCATTTCAGTTTTTTAAGTAGGTGACTTATTTTGTCAAATCTATGCTTTAGGCCAGTGTTTCTTAAACTGTGAGTGGTGACTCGATATGAGATTGCAAAAAAAATTTGGCAAAATTAAAAATTTATGAATCAACAATTAATTAAAAATCAAACGTATAATGAATCTGAGATGTGTCTAGAAGCACTTGCCCATGTTGCATCAAGCAACTTCACTGCAAGCGTTGGTCCTGAACACCAAGTATTTTAGTACTTCTGTGGAGAATGAGTTAGAAAGACTGGAATTTTGAAGTCTGCAATTTTCAGTGTAAGAAGTAATTAGTGCCTGAAATAGAAAGAGTCACATGAGTAGAAAGAAATGCACAGATAAGAAAAATATTTTTGGATATAAATACACCAAAATTTAGTAATTTACTGGAGACAAGAAAGAGTGAAAGCTTTAAGGTAACTCTAAAATTATGAACCTGGGTGACCAGAGTGATGGTGGTGTCTTCATTAGAAACAGGTAAGAGGGAGTGGTTTTGGGGTAAAGAGTATAAGTTCCATTTTGGATTTGTTGAGTATGAAATGCCTGTGAGACATTGGAGATTTCAAAAAGTAGTTGTTAATATGGTGTTAGCCCTGAGGAGAGAGACTAAAACTAGTTCTATTGCTCTGAATGTTATCTTTAGAGAGAAGATAATTGATCCCATTGGAGCTGATATAATCATGAGAAGAAAAGAGTGAGGAAAGAAAAAAAGAAGAGAAGAAAAAGAGGAAAGGAGAAGAAAAAAGAGGGTAGAGTCTTGGGGTAATGATTCAATTATATCATGTTGAAGTCTTATAATACCTTCCTTCCAGAACATACTCATGAACTAGATAACTCATGAGTATGTACTTCAAGGAATATGTTATAAGCAGGTAACTTCACAATCTATACTGAAATTCAGTCTTGAAAAATACATAAATAATAATTTTGCAATGGAAAGCAAATTGATAAAGTGGTATCTTCAGAAAACTGAAAATTGGTAGGAAGACTCAGAAATCAGTGGGGAAAGGGGCACATCTTGGCAATCAGGGTATGGATCAGAACATATCAGTTTATAGAATTAAAGCTTGTGGGAGGCACTTGAGAATGGCTAAAGTGAAAACTTTCCTGGACTCCCTGAACCTTGACTCTCCAGACTTTAGCCACTTTGCTCAACTGTGAATTCTGACTGACATTTAACCCAACACCCTTATGTCAGCCCTTTGCATACTGATACCCTTCAGTTTCACTATTACCAGACTGGCTTAACCATTGAATTATATCCTCTCTTCTATCTCTAGCCTCTTCTTCTCTGCCTCCAGGACAGATTGCCTCTTCCTCATTCTTCCTTCCCCCATTCCACCTAGGGATTTCCCTAATTACTGTCATGTCCCCCCCCTGCCTCAGGCAGCTCATGACAGTATCAGTGGAGACCGTGTAGACTCATGTGGCTGGGGGAGGAAGGATAATATGATTAATGTAATGAGAAAGCAAGATCACCTTGGCAGAGACAGTTTGAAAAGATTGAAAAAGAGAAATGTGTGCAATAGCTACCAAGGAATGACACATTAACTGAAGGCAAGAGTTAATGTTGCAAGAGAGAGGAAGGGATTTCAGGGGTTGTGCACATGTGGAATAAAATAAAGGGGAACTTTTTTAAAATGGTGTCAAGTTTATAGACTTATAAATAGAAAATATGATTCATTTCAATAACCAAAGCCAAATCAACAAGTATTTATTACATATCTACAATATGCCAGGCACTATTCTAAACTCTGGGGATACACAGAAAGGTGTAAAACAATCCTTGCTTTCAGGGAGCTTGTTGTCTTTTGGGGCAGACAACATGGAAATATTTATCTATGTAAGAATAAGTTCTATACAGGATAAATTAGAGAAAATCAATGGAGGAAAAACATTTGAATTAAGGGGGATTAGGAAAGACTACTTATAGAAGGTGAAATTTTTATCTGGGAAAGAAGTTAAGAATGAAAAAAAGAAGTTCTATTCTTGCCATATGGATTTTAAGATGGTATTTAGACATCTCATAAGACATTTTAAGCAACCAATTAAACATGAAGGAAAACAATAAAAATTATGCCATAATTGAGAGAAATGAGAAAAATGATAGGTAGAAGGAATTGAAAAGAATGGTTTTTTTTTAATTTTTCAAATTATCAGATAAGCAGGATGGAGGGAAATAGAGTTAGTCTTTCACAAGATGACTGCTATGGAAGTGTTTTGCATGACTACACATGTATAACCTATATTAAATAGCTTGCCTTCTCAATGAGAATGGGTGAGGGAGGGAGGGAGAGAATATAGAACTCAGTTTAAAAAACAAATGTTAATAATTGCTTTTAAATGCAAGTGGGAAACAAGATATACTAGCAATGGGGTATAGAAATCTATCTTATCCTATAGGAAAACAGAAGGGAAGGGGACATGAGAAGTGGGGAAGTGATAGAAGGGAGGGCAGATTGGGGAAAGGGGTAATCAAAATGCATGCAGTCTTGGGGCAGGAGGGAGAGATGAGGAGAAAATTTGGAACTCAAAGTCTTGTGGAAGTGAATGCTAAAAAATAAAAATTAATAAGAAAAAAGCAAAAGCAAAAACAAAACAAACCAGCAAATAAGCAAAGAGATAGTGAGGGGGCAAAGATAAGTATAATCATAAATAAATTTAGCCTTATTAATAATTTTAGATCAATTGTTTACTCCTAAATATTAAAAAAAATAGAGCTTGCATTAGACTTTATATTCCCTTCTATACAGCACATCCATTATCATTTCAATTCAATTTAAAGTAGTAAACATGTGGCAAGTTCTTCTAGCTAATATACTTTTCTAAGTTTATTCCATTCAGTTAACAAGTATTTATTAAATTCCTAAGTTGTGCAAGGTTCTAGGCTAGGTAGTCATTGAGATATCAAGATGAAATAAGATAATATCATACTCAAGGAATTTACAGTCTAATGAGGGAGATTTTTGTAAAAGATACAAAATAACTATCGTTCAAGTAAAATTATTCAAGTGCAATTGAGGAGTCCAAACACAATGGTGTAAGAAATTTGAAACGGGGGTGATAATTTCTGACTGGGAGTATTAGAGATGGCTTTATGGAAAATTTGTCACAGAGATATGCTGTGAAAAATGGGAGAGAATTTTTCATGTAAAGAAGGCAAGAGGGACAGAAGTAGAGGTTGAAAAGGAATACATTCCAAGAATTTAGGATGATATGAACAAAGGTACGGTGATGATAGAAGAAATCTAAACCAGAAAGTGGTTCAAGTAGTCTTACAGTCAGACTGTTTGACACTTAGAATGTATGAACATTTGAGGGGAAATAATGTGGTCTAAAGCTGGAAAGAGAGGGTGGATCCAGATTGTGAGTCGTTTTGTAAAACACGTTAAGCTGGGGGGCGGAGCCAAGATGGCGGAGTAGAAGGACGCACGTTTACGAGCTCCGAAACCAAAGCCCATAGAATTAATGTAAAAAGAGTCCCCCATAGCTTCTGGGTGAATACAAGGTGTGCAGAAGCAGAGTGGAAGAGATTTCTGTTCCAGGGAGCCCTGAAGACCCGTCCCCAGGGTCCGGCGCGCCCCGGAAAACAGACAACACCCCCAGCGCTGCCCTGGCTGGGGCCCCAGAGAAGCTGACCAGAGCAGGCTTCAGAGACGGAAGCTCCGGGAGCCGGGAAAGTCCCTCCGCCCACAGAAGCAGGTCAGTGAGAGAGGCCGGGCTGAAGGAGAGGGGAAGCGGGGCGTCTCCGTGACTCGGGCCCCCTCGGGAGGAAGCGGCGGCAGCAGGGATGGGGGCAGGAAGCGGCGGATGCAGAGGTGTGGGCAGCGGCTGGGGCGGCAGCAGCCCAGGACTCAGGAATCCACCAGCAGCAGGCAGGATCTTCATTACGGAAGATTCCCGCATAAAACCTGACGGAGCTGAGCCTGGGAGACGGCCCTGCCCCCACCCCGCTCTGTTGCTGAAGGCTTCTGCTCGGGACCCCCAGGGGAGCTGAGATTGGGAGGCGGGCCCCCCACCCCGCCCCCACCCGCTCCATTCCTGAGAGTCTCTGCATAAAGCCCCCCCGAGGGATCAGAGTCTCGGAGGCAGCCCTGGCCCCACCCCAGCACCTGAACTAAAGCTCACTGATTGACAGCCGGCAGGAGGAAAGCCCATTTAAATCTCAGAGGCCAAGCACTAGCTGGGCGGATCCAGGCGGGGGTGGAAAGGAATCTCAGAAGTCAAGTAACTGGCTGGGAAAATGCCTAGAAAAGGGAAGAAAAATAAGACTTTAGAGAGTTTTTTCCAACAAATGCAAATGATCCCGACCTTCGGATCTGACGAAGATGAGGACGTATTCTTGCCATCAGGGAAAGACATGGAGGGCGGGGCCTCAGTACCCCAGACACCCCAGGGGGGTGGTGGGTGGGCTCAGGCCCTGGAAGAGCTCAAAAAGGATTTTGAAAAGCAAGTTAGACAGGTGGAGGAAAAACTGGGAAGAGAAATGTCAGAGATGCAACAAAAGTATGAAAAACAGGTCAATACCTTGGTAAAGGAGACCCAAAAAAATGCTGAGGAAATTAACACCTTGAAAAATAGGCTCACCCAAATGGCAAAGGAGGTTCAAAAAGCCAATGAGGAGAAGAATGCTTTCAAAAGCAGAATGAGCCAAATGGAAAAAGAGGCTCAAAAGCTCACTGAATTTAATAGCTCTCTCAAAATTAGAATGGAACAGATGGAGTCTAATGACTTTATGAGAAACCAAGAAATCACCAAACAAAACCAAAAGAACGAAAAAATGGAAGAGAATGTGAAATATCTCATTGGAAAAACAACTGACCTGGAAAATAGATCAAGGAGAGACAATTTAAAAATTATGGGACTACCTGAAAGTCATGATCAAAAAAAGAGCCTAGACATCATCTTCCATGAAATTATCAAGGAAAACTGCCCTGACATTCTAGAACCAGAGGGCAAAATAAGTATTGAAAGAATCCATCGATCACCACCTGAAAGAGATCCAAAAAGAGAAACTCCTAGGAACATTGTGGCCAAATTCCAGAACTCCCAGCTCAAGGAAAAAATCTTACAAGCAGCTAGAAAGAAACAATTCCAGTACTGTGGAAATACAATCAGGATAAGCCAAGATCTAGCAGCTTCTACATTAAGGGATCGAAGGGCCTGGAATAGGATATTCCAGAAGGCAAAGGAACTAGGACTCAAACCAAGAATCACCTACCCAGCTAAACTGAGTATAATACTTCAAGGGAAAATATGGTCTTTCAATGAAACAGAGGACTTTCAATCATTCTTGATGAAAAAACCAGAGCTGAAAAGAAAATTTGACTTTCAAACACAAGAATGAGAAGAAGCATGAAAAAGTAAACAGCAAAGAGAAGTCTTAAGGGACTTACCATGAGTGAACTGTTTGCATTCCTACATGGAAAGACAATATTTGTAACTCTTAAAACTTTTCAGTATCTGGGTAGTTGGTGGGACCACACATACACATGTACACGCATGCACACACATACACACATGCACACACATACAGAGATAGAGAGCACAGATTGAACTGAATAGGATGGGACCATACCTTAAAAGAAACTAGGGTAAATGGTGAGAGAGAAATGTAGGGGGAGGGAAAGGGAAGGGGGTAACTATATGTCATTTAAGAGGCAGGTTGGAGTTTTTCTTAGTGGAGGGAAAAAGAGGAGAGCTGAGAAAAAAAAAACAAACAAACAAACAAGAAGTTTACCCTCATCACATTTGACTGAACGAAGGAGTGAAATGCACACTGATTTTGGTATGAAAACCTATCTTACAGTATAAGAAAGTGGGGGAGAGGGAGATGTTGCAAGGGGGGGGATGATGGAGGGGAGGGCAAAGGGAGGAGGGAGCAATTTGGGGTCAACACTCGGGGAGGGACAGGATCAAAGGACAGAGGAGAAATAATGACGGGCAGGTTAGGAGGGATGGTAATCCAGTTAGTTTTGCACAACGCGACTATCAGGGAGGTCATTGGCAAAACTACACAGATATGGCCTATATTGAATTGCCTGCTGTCCCAAGGGGAATGGGTGGGGAGGGAGGGATGAGGAGAATTTGGAACTCAAAGTTTTAGGAACGACTGTTTAGTATTGTTGTTGCAACTGGGAAAGAAGACATACAGTTAAGGAGGAATAGAAAGTCATCTGGCCCTACAGGAGAAAAGAGAAGATGGAGACAAGAGAAGGGAGAGATGACAGAAGAGAGGGCAGATTGGAGATAGGGAAAACTAGATTGCGTGGGGTATTGGCGTGGGGGGAGGGGATAAAAGGGGAGAAAATTTGGAACCCAAAAATTTGTGAAAATGAATGTAAAAAAATTAAATAAATAAATAAATTAGAAAAAAATTAAAAAAAAACACGTTAAGCTGATGATAATTAGACAATATTCAACTACATTTCTCTTAGGGTAAACAATGTAAAAAATATCCCCCAAAGAATGAATGGATATTTCCTTACTCACCTAGAGAATAAAGTACTCTTTGAACTTTTAGATGGTATGAAGTCTTGTCTTAAAGAGAATTGACTATAATTGTTTTCTGCAAATTACTCAGCCAACTGTTTAAACCAGGGCTAGGGAACCTGCAGCCCTGAGGCCACATGTGGCCTTCTAGATCCTTAGGTGTGACTTTTTCACTGTGTCCAAGTTTTACAGAAGAAACCCTTTTATTAAGGATTTGTTCTTTGAAGTTTGGATTCAGTCAAAGGGCTGCACTTGAGGACATAGAGGGCTGCATGTGGGCTTGAGGCTACAGGTTCCCCATCCCTGGTTTAGCCACAAAGAGATAAAATAGAGGTTAAAGCCAAGATGACAAGTATAGCAAGAAGTACAAGAAGCTCCCTCAAAAAATTTCTCCAAGCAAAGACCAAATCCTAATGGGGAAATCCAGAAATAATCACTGAAAGTCATTTGTTCAGCCTAACTTAGCATTTAAAGATGGACAGAAGTCTGTAGACTCTGAGGATGGGATACGGCCAGGAGCACAGGCCCATGGAGCACTTTAATGTCTAGGCATGGGCTATCCACTAGGACAAGAAACGGGTCAGACGCATCCTGAGACACAGTAAGTGGGGTGCATTAATAGATGCCAATTGACAGCTAGTTCTGAGTCACAGATCCAGGGTTGTTTGTGAAAGTGACCTGTACTTTGAGGTAGCATTCTGGTGAGGAAATCCAGGGTGGTATACTGAGAAAGGAGAAAGTTCAGAAGCAAGTAGCAGCAGTGTAGCTCATAACCCAGGAGCAGAGCAAAGTCTCAGTTCCAGCTTCTACTCCAGTCTGAAACCTGCAGAGAAGTAACCTGCATAGGAATCCCAGACCAAAGAGATATTTCACTTCAGATCAGTAGAGTTTCCTAGGTATCACATAGGGGCTGATTCCAGCAGTAGTCTGCTATTATTCAGGACCAAACCCGGTAAGAACTTGCAGAACTCAGAACTCAGTTGGGCAGCAGTTCGAGTCTGCCTTGGATCAATATACTTTGGGAGCACTGAATGCTTGAAGATCCCTAGCCTATCTCTGAGATCTGAGAATAGCACAACACTTAACGCCTCTAAGAAAGCATCAGTAGGACTGGTCCAGACCTTTCCTCCAGAAGTTTACAGAGCCCAACTCTAATACCAAGTCTGAAGTTTGGAAGTAAGCTAGAAAAGCAAGGGAAGAAAAAAGAGAATCCCACCATGAAAAGCTTCTAATAGCACCTCCCTCCCAGAGCTGTTGTTCAGATACAATGAAATAATGATCATGAAGCACTTAGCACAATTCCTGGAACACAGTAAGTTCTATAGAAATGTTAGCTATTAAGATGGCAAGTATACATAAGGTACAGATGTAGAAGAGAATGATTCCAAAAGTCCATGAGCAAAGCCTCAGAGAAAAACATGGCTTGGGTAGAAATTCAGTTAGAATTCCTAGAATAAATTATCTGAGAGTTAGCTTTTTTTTTTGTAAATGAAATGAAAACACTTGAGGAAAAATGGAAATAAGAGCTACAAAAGAAAGAATTGGAAAGGGGATTGACAGCTTGGAACAGAGGTACAAAACCTTGCCCAAGCAATAAGCTCCCTGAAAAATACAGTGAGTCAAGTAGAAGTCATTGACTCCATGAGGCAATAAGAAATATTAAAGCAAAGTTTGAAAAGTTGAAAAACTGAAGAAAATGTCAGATATCCCAAAACAAAAATAACTGACTTGGAAAACACACGAAGGACACAAAAAATGTAAGGATTGTTGAACTATTTGAAAGTCATGACCAAAAAAACCAAAAGAGCCTAGATATTCTGTTTCAAGAAATGACAAAATAAAACTGCCCAAATATATTCGACACTTTAAAGGATAGAAAACTTAAAACAGGGTCTTACAAGAAATAAAGACTTTTCAGGCTTACAAGAATAACTTATCCAGCAAAACTACAAGGGAAAAAATGGATCATTAATGAAAAAGATTTCTAAGCAATCCTGATGAAGAGTCAGTGCTGCATATGAACTTTGAAGCTCAAACACAAGAGTTAAGAGAAACTTCAAAAGGTAAATACAAATTTAAAAAGGGACTAAAAAAGAGATAAAGTGCTTATATTCAAATATGGAGAAATGACATATGTGTCCCTTCAGAGCCCTATCTTCTTTAGGGGTCATAGAGGGAGTCTAATTAAACAAGAGGAGAGGTTATGCTATGGCTTGAAGATATTAAGAGAAGAATGGAAAGAAAAGGTAAGAGGAATAAATTGGGAGGAGGGAAAGGAAAGGAATGTAAGGAAAACTATCTCATGTAATGAGAGTGTATAAGTAGACATCCATATAAACAAGGAGGGGGTGGCTATCAGCTGACATTTCAACCTCACTCTCACCTGAACTGATAGAAGGAGGGAAAAATACACACTAGGGAACAAAAATATATCTTACTCAACAAGAAAAGAGGAGGAAAAGGGAAGTAAAGGAGAAGGGGAATTAGAGGTAAGGTAGATTAAGAGAGAGATTAGTCTCAAGTAAAGCAAACTCTAAGGATATGCAAAAATGTAAAATTTTTTTGAGATGACAAAAAATGGGAGCCCATAAATTGAGAAATGCCTGAACAAGTTATGGCTTACAAATGTGAAAGATACTATTGTGCCATAAGAAAAGATGAAGGGGATAGTTCCAGAGAAATCTGGGAAGACATATAAGTGGATGCAGTACGCAGTGTACAATTAATATAACAAAAAACCCAATATCGTAAAGAAACAACTTTGACTTATGAACTCTGATCAGCATAATGATCAGCCACAATTCCAGAGAAGTAATTATAAAAAATAGTCTCCACTTCCTGATAGGAAGGTAAGGGACAGAGTAAAGAATTAAAAAATAATATATGACCTATCAGGAAATTCATTTTGCTTGACTATACAGATTTGTAAAAAGGATTTTTTTTAATGTTTTCAATGGCAAGGTGGCGATGGTGTTGGAAAGGTTGGATGAGGCTGTAGATTTTTGCCGATTAAAAACAAGAACAAAGACATAAAATGACGACAGTATCAATCTCAGTAGGAATACATGCTGATATTCTCAGAGGTTAGTTTTGAAGATGATATGATTAAATTTCTTTATCGAGGACAGATTTGGTCAAAAAAGCAAAAAATAAAAATCCAATTACACTGATTATATCAAGACCTGTAATACTACAGAGTCTCCTGGAAGAGATCTGTAACCAATCAAATATTTGTCCTGACCAACCACACAGAAAAGAGCATGTGAATGAAGAGTATCTGTCCAGATTATAACATGCAGTTGAATGGATAAGGTAGAAAATTTGTTCACTAGTATGTATATTTAGGAAAGACAGTGCAAATGGACAGTGCAAGTTGGTTCCATAAATAAAAAGGAAGAGGAAAGGCACCTGAATTTCCTTCAAATTAAGAGGCTCTTTTTATGATCCAAACTTCTCCCTGGAACAAAACTCCTTCCTTTTAGGATTAATATTCTATTATTGTTTTTGGATGGCTCTGAGACATGTAGTACAGCAGTCTCTAAAGAATTCAAAATGAATATTACCCAGAATTCAATGAGCAATGAAGAGGGCATGAGTAGGTTGCAATATATAATCCATGAGCAGTTTCAAAGAATAACAGGAGGAAAAGTTATCAGGGAAATGTATGAAAGTGAAAGAAAGCAATGGGCTGGGCATGTAGCAAGTGAGGAACTGGGGCAGGGATAACACAGCTATTCCACTGGTATATTCATGATGTCAGAAGAATGTGACAAAAATCTCTAAGTCCTCTGGTAAATGTATGGAAGGATATGGAACAAAAGATGCACAGAATGAAGAGAAGGTGGGTTTCAATCTGCATCATTGGAGAGAACATCCAATTTGATAAGATCATAGAACATTTGCATATTAAATATCTCTAAAATTTGCCAATATCCTTAGAATATTGAGTAGTTTTTTTTTTTTAAATTTCTATGGGTGCTCTAACAAGAAGAAATTGGTGACGTGAAAGTTTTTTAGGAAAATAGAATGTTATGACAATTAAAACTTAAGGCATATTAGAGATAGATCCTGCAGAATGTTATGCTTAGAATTTTTTTAATTGCATAGAAAATGATCAATTTGGATTTTTTTTTGGGGGGGGGTATTTACTTGCGTAAAAGCAGTTGGTTAAATCAGACTACCTTTATAGTCTCTCCTGGATATAACTGCCTCATCTAATGACTATATATTAAAAAATCAAATCATATCATCGAGAATGTCATTTGGAATTCCTTTTTTTTTTAGGGGTAGGGGTTAACTGAAGGAAGTCCCCTCTGAATTCAAATCTAAAACAATTGCAGAAATAAATATAGTATGGCAAAACCTGCATGTAGTCTATGGTAGGTCATAAAAAGAGATCCTTTATATAAAGAATATTCATATTTTTCCAGTGAAATTGAAAAGGAGTTTCTGAGTCATGTTTGAGCTGGGGAACAAACCAAAATCCATGATCCATAGAAAAGCCTTCAAAAATGGTGTATGAGTCCATTAAGGGATCTAGGAAATATCTTTAGCCTTCTCCTGTTATCACAAGACAGAGTTATAATAAGCCTGTGCTAGAGTCCACACTCATTGAAAACGTCGGCTAACTAAAAAACTCCAGAGACTAAGCTTCCAGATGCATAGTTAAAGGAAGGAAGCATACTAATTATAGCAGATTATTAAGCCTTCCTTTCTCAGTTATTCTGCCATAGTCATTTGTTAGTTCATTTTTTTTTTGAGAATATTCTTCTTTCCCCTTGTTTAAGAATGGCTTAGGAGTGAGAATAACTTTATTCCTGTATCGCACAATGGAAAGATTTATTGGTTCTGAAAGTAGAGGTCCTAAGTTTAATTCCTAACTCTGGCCCTTGTTACTTGTGTGATCTTAAGTAAGTTATTTAGCCTTTGTGGGCCTAATTTTCCTCATATTAATAAAATGAGAGAGGGTGTTCTAAATGACTTCTGATATCCTATCAAGCTCTGGATCTATGATCCTTGCCATTTGATGACAATGAAAGCTTCTTTAGATTTGTTTCATTTTTGTCATACACTAAGTACAATGAGCAGCATTAGTGCTGGAGTTCAATGCTGGCACCATGTACTCCTCAGCAGATCTGAGGTCAACTAACTGAGGCAACTCTCTGTTCCATACCTGATGAATTCCCAATGGCAGGAACTATCTATTCCCCTAACCCAGGAGATGCCTTCTCTCCATCATTCCCTGTGGGCCCATAAACTTAAAAAAAATTTTACTTTAATCAATATGGAATTCAAAACTCAATGTTTAAAAAAAATGGTATACTATTTACCTGGTTAAGAATAGTCTGGCTTGAAAATTTTTGCAGCACAGTTGGGTTGTAGGAGGAGGTGTATTTTTTTTATTGTAAAGATAATTAATATATGATTTATCCATATTTTTTTCTGACAGTTTTAAGCAAGATGGAATAGAATTTAAATCTGTTCATGTTAGGGAAAACATTTCTCCCACAAACTATTTTTTAAATTTGCCCGATAGTTTGAAACATATATGGCAGTAGTTTTTAAAGAGATTAAAATTAATACTTCTGATTTCAATTAATAGAGTAATGATTTTCTATTACTAATACCTCCACAGGAGAAGTGATAAACCTGTTACTGTAACCAGGAGAGTTCATTAGTCTTCCTATAAGGTGCAAAAGAGGGAAAGGAAGCTTGTGCGGAGTTATTCACTGTCTTATGGCTCAATTCTAATCACTTCAGTCAGTGTGACTGACAGAGAAATGCTTTCCACTGTGATTGAGGGTATTGATTTCTCAACCCCTTTTGGGGCACACTGGAGAGACACAATCAGAGCCTTCACTTTCAAAAAACCTCTTCATCTGCCTTAATCATCTGATCAATAATCAGCATCAGGCCTAGGGATCTTCAACAAAGCCTTCTCCAATGTCTTTATTTTCTTTCTTCCATTGGGCTACAAATCTGCTGAGTCAAG